>JAMPIV010007154.1:0-701596 GCA_024509875.1 Oreohelix idahoensis
AAACGCCTACCAGTTTCACCAATATAGGTCATGCCACATCTCTTGCAGATGATAGCATAAATCAGGTTTCTGGATTCGCACGTAAAAGACTCTCTAATAATAAATTTTCCTTTAGGAAAAGTGACTGTCTGAGCTTGGAGTACAAACGGACAGGTCTTGCATATCCGGCGTTGGCACGGTTTAGTACCAAAGTAAGATGGGCTAGAATGTCGCAAGCGACTGTGTACAAGAATATCCCTAAAATTCCTATCCTTACGATAAGCTACCAAAGGTGTATCACGAAATAACTCTTTGGTATCAGGATCAGAGTTGAGAATAGGCAGATGTCGAAACAGAATTCTCTTTACCGCCAGGCAGTGAGGATGGAAAGTTAGAACCAGTTTGAGTCTGTCAGATTGGACAGAAGGTTTAGTAGTGAGTGCCGTCTGACGAGTGACGCGTGTGATACGATTAAGGGCATCAGATAACACATGTTCTGGATAAAGACGTCGGCGAAAGAACTCAAGCATCTCTTGAGCTCGCTCATGAAAATCATCGTCATCGTGACATAACCGACGCAAGCGAAGAAGTTGAGAAAAGGGAATGGAATTTTTACAGCTAAGAGGATGCGATGAAGTATAAAGAAGGAAACCATGAGCGTCAGTAGCCTTATAATAGACAGACGTTTTAAGACCAATAGGGCTAATAGTCACAGTGATGTCAAGGAAGTTCACTGAGGTCGTAGAAATTTCAGAAGTGAATTTGATGGCAGGATTGAAATTACCAACATAGTCGATAAATCGACGGAGGTCTACCTCAGACATGTCAGTAATGCCAATACCATCATCAATGTAGCGGCGGTAAAACTCGGGTATTGGCCCATCATAATTTTGAAAGACCAAATATTCAAAGTGGCCCATAAAAAGGCAAGCGTAACTAGGGCCCATCTTAGTACCCATAGCAACGCCACTGATTTGGTTGAAGAATTGGCCATTAAACTCAAAGAGTTGAGATTAAGAACCAACTCAGCAAGGCGAAGAAGCGGACCTGTACTTATAGTAAGATCAGTACGCTGGTCGAGAAAAAATTGGAGTGCCTTAAGACCATCAGCATGTGGAATAGAAGTATAAAGGGAACAAACATCTGCCTTATTTTTAAAATGGGCGTTCTAGCTCCCGGCGGTTTAAATATACAACATCATTTTGCATAAATTCTGGTAGCTTTTCTCTTTTTCATTCTTTATTCGTTGTCTTTATGATCTATCTTCTTGTGTTTTTGCTTTGGTTCGTTTCGTATCTTTTTATATCTCTTGTTTTGTCGCTATCGCACGTCACTTCTTTGCTAATCCTGTGACAAGAGACTACCGCTTTCTTCCACGGATTATTTGCATCGAGCTAAGCTAACTTTAACTAGTTCCACAGTTTTGTTTATTCTTCTTTTTTTCGTTTCGTTGGATTATTTACTTTCTTGTTTCAGTATTTCTTTTCTTTTAGATTTTACGATCGCCCATTTGTTGTTTGTATCTCATCATCGTATAGTTTTGTAGTACCTATATGTAATTTTTGTCTTTGTCACATGTTTGTGGCTGACGAAGGGTAAAACCCGAAACGTCCCTTGTCTCATGTGAACTGTTATTAGTAAAACTGATTAAATACCGTTTTATTAGTTTATAAACTTATATTCCTTACCAGTTTTACTGCAGCCCCTTAATTTATTTACTTATACTATAAAAGGTCTCTCAGCAGTATCTATCACCCAATGTCTAATGGGTTGGTCGAACGTTTAAATAGGACTCTGAAAACTTTACTTGGTAAAATAACTGAGGATCATCCTCAGGATTGGGACAGGGTCTTACCCGCGGCTCTCTTTGCGTACAGAGAGGTCCCCAATGAACATACGGGGTTTTCCCCTTTTGAACTTGTCTTTGGCGCGCAACCGCGCGGCCCTATGTCTTTACTTCACGATCTAATCACTGCCGATAATATTAGCGATGAGACTCAATCTTCTTATGAGTACGTCATTGCTCTTAGGCAAAAGATCATCGAGGCATGCAAACTAGCAACTTCGTCTTCCGAATTTGCTAAAGAAAAGGCAAGGCAGTTTGCAAATAAGAATAGATGTCTACGACAACTTTGTCCAGGTGACAAAGCTCTCGTTCTACTTCCTTCAAGGGAGAACAGACTTCTAATTGCATGGAAAGGTCCATATGCAATAGTCTCCAAAATTTCTGATGTCGACTATGTTGTCGATATTGATGGAAAGCATAAAACTTTCCACATAAATATGCTCACGGAATTTTATGAAAGACCTGACTATTTGCAGCCTATTTTCCAGGCTACGGACAATTCTCAAGCAACTCATGGTCAGTACTCATCTCTGTCAGTTATACAGGATGAGGAAACTGCTTTTTCTGATGTCAATCTTCCTCTTTCTATGGTCCCACTTTATTCTACGGAATCTTGGAAAAACGTGACCGTTTCTCCAAATCTTTCCGCTGAGGAACATCGACAAGTTTCTTCGATGTTGCAAACATTTCAGGATGTTCTTACAGACATCCCGGGACACACACATGTCATTGAACATGACATTGTGCTTACTGATCACAATCCTATCAGAGTCAGACCTTATCCTATACCTATCCATTTCCAGTCTCAAGTCGAAAAAGAATTGGATGAAATGATACGTTTGGAAATCATTGAACCATCCACTTCAGCATACTCTTCGTCTATGGTTATTGTTCGAAAGAAGGATAATAACATTCGCATTTGCGTAGATTATCGCAAATTGAACCAAGTTACGAAGTTCGATGCTGAACCTATGCCTTCATTAGAAGAGCTACTCAATAAACTTTCTAATTCTAGATTCTTTACCAAACTAGATTTGTCTAAAGGTTATTGGCAAGTCCCGCTAACTGAACGTGCCAAACCTTTTACAGCTTTTTCTACACCTAGGGGTTTATTCCAATGGAATTTCATGCCTTTTGGTCTTATGAACGCCCCTGCTACATTCGTACGCATGATGCGGCGAATTCTCGCATATCGTACAGATGTCATAGCATACCTAGATGATATCTGTCTATTCAGTGATTCCTGGGAAGATCACTATTTGGGTTTATACGAATTACTGTCCACTCTTCGCGAGTATAACTTGACTGCAAAACCCTCTAAAGCCTTTATAGGATTTAGTGAGATTTCTTTCCTAGGTCATCGTGTTGGTCGTGGTCTTTTAAAGACAGAGGACCACAATGTTTCAAAAATACTTAACATTTCGGTCCCTAAGACGAAGAAACAAGTAAGGAGTCTATTAGGTTTGATCCAATTCTACGGACGATTCATTCCGAATCTGTCCTCCATTATGGCACCGCTTTCTACTTTATTGAAGAAAGGGTCGCCTAATCTGATCCGCTGGTCTAAAGAATGTCAATCCTCATTGGACCAGGTTAAAGCCCTATTTTCATCTCCACCTATTCTTAGGTTACCTACTATTGAGAAGACTTTTGTTCTTCGGAGTGACGCCTCGTCAACTGGGATTGGGGCAGCACTAATGCAGGAGTATTCTGATACTCTGCATCCGGTGATGTATATCTCTAGGAAATTAAATGCTGCAGAAAAGAATTACTCGGTTTTAGACCGTGAGTTATTGGCTATGGTATGGTCTATTCTGAAGTTACAAAGATTTCTTCTAGGCGCACATTTCATTGTGGAAACCGACCAGAAAGCGCTTACTGCTATTCAGAGCAAAAACTTGAAGAGCTCGAGGTCCACTCGTTATGCCATAGCTCTTCAACCATTTCATTTCTCGGTTCGAGCTATCCGTGGTTCGGATAATGTGATGGCAGACATTCTGTCCAGATGCCCACACGATTCCACATGATTCTTCTGTCATATATATTTCCTGATATACAAGCCAATATTATAATGACATGTTAGTAGATTTTTTTTTTCTCACTTTTTTGGGGGGGAATTTATAACATTGTACCATGTAATTATCTAAGAAGGCTTAGTTAGTGATATACGGGCCAAAAGATCACTCGGCCACATTTAAATAAATTATTTTCAGGATTGTATTAGGAGATTTACCAGTTGTCTTTAAGATTTGTGTTATTGATATTTTCGCAGCACATCGTTGAAGTCTGCGAGTTTATGTCCATTGTGGAACTTTGAGGATATCAAGTCCTGTCCTAGATTGGGAGCGGATGATGTCCACATCTTCTTCTATTGAATGTTTTATGTCAACGAAGATCAACACATGTATTACTTATTAATTACTGTTGCTTTATATAATGTAATAATATAGTGCGGTATATTAGTAAATTACACCGCTATTTGCAACACATTGTATGATACCATAATAATATATTTAATTTCATATATTGGTATGAGAATAATTTGATTTTCATTATGATGTTGCCATCATTGTGGCGTGTGTTGGTGGCACCTTCCTGGAATATATAAGCGTATACTTAGATAAATTTTTTCTCTAAGGATCTGAGATATGATCTCAGTGTCGCTCCATGCGTTGAGCTAATTTGTTAGGTATATATCCGCGCATCATACGTGCGTTAGGAGCCTAGATTTTTTTTTCCGGCTCCAGGATTTAAAAAAAAAAAAAATGTTTCATTTTTTTTTTCCCGGAAGGGTGCGGTAATGTTACGCACGGATCATTATTATTTTTCGTTTGTATAAACATTTTTCGTATGTATGATCATTTTTTGACTGAAATGTATATTATATATATTTACAGTCAAAGGGACAGAACCCGAAATATTGATACTGCTATTTTTTAGGAGTTTACCTCCTCTTGTATAGAGACACGTTCGGTCTATAATTTCTTGAACGAAGCGTGACCACATCTCCTTATTTGGTAGTACCAGTCAACTATGGTAGATGTCTGAAAACCTGTCTTAACGCTTCTTTTCATGACCATAAAAGGCGCGACTGTGTAAGACTTTTATCTCGAATGTTCTTAGAATCGTCTTATTGTGAACGGCGACTCAGAGATTGTCGTTCTGCGCATGTCTCGACTTGGTTTTCGTTTGTTGTTCCGGCCAGCTCGGGGAGTTTAGAAATGGTCTAAGTAGCGAGCAGACGCGACCTGCGTCTTGTGATTTTCTGAGGGAAATACATTGTCTTTGTGAGTTAGTTAGCTAACTAGACTATTTCCCAGTATTATTCAAGCCTGCCTGGAGGCATATGTTCATGGTTGATTTTCCGAAATAAGGTAATTCCTCTTGTATCGAACTTTATGCTATCATCTAGAGGTTCGTCATTTTGTCGCCTTTTTGCTCGCCTGTGTGATTCAAAATGGAGAGGTACTTTGACTAGGATTAAGTCACCGGTATCTTTATACCTGAACTAGTTATATATATATGGGTCGCTCTAGATCAACAAGACTATTGTCTGTGTTCCAGGATTCGTTATATCAGAGATCACGTCCAAGTCAGATGGTTAGACTTAGAAACATTATAAAGGTCGAGCTGACCTGTAATCCATGTATGCTATTCACGTGCAGACAGTAAACGGACTGATTGTATACATCTGATCTGCTAGCATCAGAAAGGGAATATTTATTATTGTCTATGAACAGTGATGATCTGCAGCTGACACTGTTGCAGAATTTATATATATTATTTATACAGCTTCACGAACTAGAACTCTATGATTTTGAATGCTGAACTCGTTGAACTATGTTGATGATATAAATATCCTGACTGTTTTGTGGCGTGCAATAAATGGAAAAAAAAATTATACAACGAAGTTACCATTTCTATGACTCTACACATCATGTTGCCTGTGTTATACCCTGTGAACTGTTCTACTACCACATACACAGCAACATCCTAAAATCAGAGAAGACACCTACATCTTGCACTTTAATACCAGGTGTCGATAGGGGTGGCAAGTGGTCGTCAATCTTATACGGAGCTAACGTACCTGGCATTGTGGCGCACCATTATCATTTAGCCTAAATCCACCCTTATCAGTATCCCTCATTCATTAAGAGTTACGTAGTAGAGAGCCGAGAGCCGCACGAGATGGCTCAAAGAGCCGTATGCGACACCTGTACTAAGGAAACATGACATTTTAGGGACAACAATTAACGACTACAAATTTTGTTCCGCCTTTTTCGCACTTGAAGCAGAATGGGACCACCACTATAGCTAGTCTACAGAAAGCCTGCATTCCTCGGCTCTTGCTGTATTGATTTCTGTAGCAATTCGGTTTACGTGATGAGTTTGCCAGAACCATGCAAAACCTGACGGAGCAGTAAATCTATTCTTTGAGTATTTCCTCAGAGACTCCCAGGGGCTACACATAACACCTGAGATGTAATAATAATAATAGCCACTTCAGTCATAACTGACTATGGGAATGAGCCCCTGAGGTGACAGCCCTTAGCTGCTTATTTTTCTGATGTTCCTTTCGACGTTTTCTTATCTCTTCTGCTTGCCATGAGAGCTTCTTTTCGCCCAATCTGAGGTGGCGCCGTAGAGAGCATCGCCGCTTGGTGCGATCAGCAGTTTCATCCTAAGAGCTTCCGATTATCATAATAGCTATAGCGCTTGCCTCATACGATAAAGTTACCGTATTCCGGATTCAAAACCTAGTAGAGTCGTGGTCCAGTCTACCCAGATATAAATTGGTGTCTGACTCTCATCTTAAGTTAGGGAAGGCAAAGGCACTGTTAGGGAACTGGCCACGTCACCTCATACAGCCGTAAATCGTGTAGTGAAGTCCCTAACACGTCATTCCCCTACGGCCGTATCTGCTATGAGACGACATTTGTTTTTAACAAGGCGTCTACTGTCTGGCACCTTTATGGAGATAATTTCTTCATAAGCTTTTTCCCCTTACTTTATTTTGGTATGATCTTTATGTGTGACTAAAGTGTGTAACCAATTTTTATATAATATTCTTTTATTTCTTATATCGGTTCATCCTTTCTCCTTGACTTCCTCAGTAGATTATCTTGCTGCCAACTTTCTTAAAAGTCCTATCTCTCTTGTCTCTAATTGTTTTTTCACCTGTTTGTGTATTGTTCCGATCTAGGCATAAAGTAACAAAGTCTCTATCACATTTATTGATGGTTTATTTTTCAGTAAAAGGTAAAGGTAATCCCATAGCACATACTGTCGTAGAGGAGTGAAGTGTTAAAGACTTCACCGTGCTAGGTCCAGCATCGAGATGTGCGGCGATAAGTTCCCTTCCTCGCTGCCTTTAATTTCCCTAACTCAAAAAGCAGAGTCAGGTACCCATTTACATCTGGTTAGACTGGAGCGCGTCGGTACCATGATTCAAACCCAGCACCTTTGCCACGAGAGACCAGCGCTCTAACCACTCTGCCAATCGGACTACATATAGTATAAAGTAAACCGAACCTCTATTGAGCACTTTAACACTCTGATTTGTTGAGTCTATGAAGGGGGAGGAGCTACATTGAAATGCTATTTTTGATAGTAATTACGGAATTTCAATGAAAATACACAGACAATACACTACATCAATCATACATACGCACAATGAAGAGTTTAATGGATGGCGTCATTGGTTGCCATGGAAACGGCGGCCATATTGAATTATATTATTCTATTTCAATTTGCTAAGGTTTTTTTTTTTTTTGAATTAAGCTATCAATACCACATTTCAACAGAATGTTTATCACTATCTTTTAAAACTTTTTTTTTCAGATTGGAATTTTGATAACTTATGTAGATATTGAGATATACGTCTTTAAACTGTTTATCTAAAAACGGTAACAATTTTGTTTCAAAATTTTACAACATAATTTGCAATAAATCAAAATTATGATAAAATATCATAAATTAGATCTGAAAAAAAGTTTTATTATCCAATGGAAAGTACTTGTGCCAAATCGCATACTGATTAACTACAAAATGTGCAAGTTATAGGACCATTAGTAATACAAAACTTGTGAGAAAATCTTGATTTTATTAATAGGAAAAGCACAATTTGCGAAGAAAATACTATGTACAAAATCAAAATACACCAATTTAGAACGTGGTCTGATAAATAATTTTCACAGATTTAGACTCAAGGGAATATAAATGATCTAAATATAGACTAATCCCAATTTTCCTTTTTTTTTTTTTTTTTTTTTTTTTTTTTTTGCTACTTTGACTTAAAATGCGCTGTAGCTCTTTCCTTTAAATTAAAAATAGGTTTAAAATCATATACAGCTTAAGACTCCTCTCGTACTGAAGTTGTAAGGGATTTAGTTACGGTAAAAGTCACATAAATAGCTATCTTAAAGTAAGAGTTTAACAAATGGGCGTGCAGACGGAAATAGTTTCTTGAAATAAAAACCAGGATGCCTTTTTTTTTCCCTCGAATAACTCATCTCATCTCATAATCGGAACCTCTTCTACCCCGTGAAACGAGGTGTAGAGGTTCCTCGAATAACAAATAAGGTAATTCTTGTTCTTATAAAAATTGAAACGGATGATAAATTATGTTTAGTTATCTTGTAAATAGGATGTTAACAACATTGTTGCATTTCATCTATTCAAACGGAAAAAAATAGACAAATACGGAAACATGGGCAGACAATTATAAAAAAAAAAGGAAGGAAGAATAAGAGAGAGAGAAAGAGACACAGAGAGAGAGAGAGAGAGAGAGAGAGAGAGAGAGAGAGAGAGAGAGAGAGAGAGAATGACATAAAACCTGAGTCACGTGGAAGAGTTTATCAGAGATGGTCGATTAATGTGATAGAGATGGTAAAAATTGTTGTACAGAAATCATTGCCAATTAAGGTGCATTAGAAATAGGTTTATGAAAAAGTCCAAAGTAGGAAAAGAAGACTAAAAACTAAAAAGATAAATTATGCTACTGCAGTTTACACTGATTATTGTCAATCTAAGTAGCTATCCTATATATGTATATATAACTTGAAAAATATCTTATATACAGTGCAGTCTGGACAAGCAGACGTTGCTGGGACTATCAAAAACACTTCTTCGTATCAGAATTTCTGCTTAACGACATGCGCCAAGAAGTTCTAGTATTTCATTGCCTCATCCAAGACCCTAGGGAACTGCAAGTGGCCTACGTGGCAGTTTAAAGCTGCCAAAATCAGAGTTGGGGGTGCAAAGACATGAACAGCACTGCAGTAACTGACTTTTATTGTAAAATATGATTTTTAATACTCTAGCCAAGCTAGAAAACAAGCAGCTGAGGACTGTCACCTCAGGGGCACATTTCCATAATCAGTTATGACTGAAGGGGCTATTATTATTATTATTATTATGAATAGCCAAGCCTGTCACTGTGTTTGAGACTCTTTTTTGAATCTCTGTGTGTCTATATGCTTGATGTGAAACACATTTTTCCAAATTGAAATTGGTTAAACAATTTACTTTCAGCTGAGCATGAAAATGTTAAAAAACAAAACAAAACAAAAAAAGATTAATTTTGACGAATTCATTGATCAATGTGCAGAAACGAAAACTCGAAAGCAGAGGCAATGAATCCTCTCCATTTATCTGTAAACAACTGGTTGAACCGTTAGACTTGATTTTGTGTGTGTGCGTGTGTGTGTATGTGTGTGTATGTGTGTGTATGTGTGTGTGCGTTAAAAATGTAGTATCACCTGTCTCCCCCCCCCTCCTTTTAACATTTGACCATACTTTGAATACACAAACACTGTTACCACTACGTTGAGGGTTCAATTAAGTGGTACATATTTTGTTCAATTACTGTTGATGGTGGTGGAATGTTTCTGGTGGATGGTGTGGTACTACAAGGACTGACCAGGACAGAGTCAGTGAGGTCGGGCTTACAGATGGCCGACTGATGTGTGAGTAAGTGACTGTCAACAAACGCGAATGTAAAAAAGGTTCTGGCATACCAACACAGGTTGGAACCACACACTACAGTAAACGTACGAGTCAGGAAAAGATGCAACGACTGGTAACGTTTAAATAGTTTATTACGCCACAGTCACGTAAACATCATGGTAACATAGGACGACACTTCATAGCAAATCATGGTGCATCAGATAAGTAAGTTCATTTCGTAGACATACAGCGAAAATAGTCATCCAAACAAAAGACTTGCATCGCAGTCTCAATAGGCTGTAGAATGCAGTAACTCATAGTATAAATCCCTTCAAGCAATATCCAAAGATTCGGCTACAGGTACACAACTCAAAGTACAAAGGCTGCAGAACACAGCAGCTCTCGTTTCATAAAGGTTTACATCAATATCTTTATAAGTGATGATGATCATTGGTCGCTTATACAGCGGCATACTATGACTTCTGGTAACAAGGGAAACAATCCATCAGAATAAACATGAATTAAAATCACGGCCGGTGCAATCCATGGCCTCTATAATAAATCCATCAGACTTCTTATAAAATATATAATGCCGGCGTACTCCCTGGCATCTGGGTAATATCTCTTGGAAAACAATCCATAAACTCCTGGGAGAAAGAACTTTCCCGACAATAATCTCTTTATCTTTACTTCAAAAGAATTATCCTCTTCAATTATCAAATTCCCTTCATAGAAAAACACAAATACGCCGGGACACACTAGCGAGAAGGAACGACCTTCTCCAAGCTCTGCCCGCAAAAAACTGCACGCAATCTCAGTTGCTTAAAACAGTTCAGTCTATAAGAATTCATTCAAGCGTTAACACGCAGCTTGAGATGTGAGCTGGACTCATCCGCTTTTCCCCCCTCAAACTATTTCATAGAACCTTCGACCAGATTCCTTACCATATTTTTTTTAAAACAAGCTAACAGCTAGTCAGTAGCGCTGCGTTCAAAAAATCCCCGAGCATTCATCTCATCACAAAAAGTGTGCTTACAGGGGTGTATACAAAAAACCGACCCGTACCTACAAATCGTTTAACAGTTAACTCCCGTTAATAAAACACGACTTAACAGACTACACCAACCCCCGGAAAAAAAATGAAAGCACATTTTTTTTGGGAAAAGTGCATGGAACAAAAAATATCGAGGTCGATGGAATCCCAATATCTACCCACAAGGATTACAATTATGTTAAGTCATGACAACAAAAATGAACAAAAGAGGGATAGAAGTAAGTGTAAAGTAAGACATGAAGTATAGAAAGATAATGAAGTAAACATACGGAGATAAACACATTCAAAGAAATATGAAGTATGTAAAGTATAGACTAGGTATGAAATACTGAGTGAAAAGTGAGAAATGCAAAATGAAGTACAAGAGGAATGAGCAGCAATGAAAGAAAGCAATAATTGACATATCATGGTAAATAATAAATTAAACAATGCATATCTATAGCAAAGAACAAATAACTAGCTATCATTTAAAAATAGCATAATATGCATGATAACCAAGTTAATAAACTTCACGACCTCAGAAAAATCACCTTTTCAATGTACTAATATCGCTATACATAGTTACCCCTAGCGCACAATCAAGCGCTGGACAAAGAAAAATACATTGCAACATCAGAAAAAAACACCCCTTCAATGCACTAACATCGCCATACATAGTTATCCCTAGCGAACAATCAAGCGCTGGGCACAGAAAAAATATCTTTTTTTTCTTGTCTACTTATGTTTTCAATAAATACAATACCGAAATGTATCGCAATGACAAGTTAAGCGATACATGGAATCATCACTACAATATCATACAATCAACATTTATCAAAACACAGTAGTATAAGAACAATATGGTAATGACATGATACATTATCAGAACAGTGTCATATAAAAATAGCATGGTAATGACATGGTGCATGAAAATAAACCAACATACTATCTTACAGAAGTTATATCATATCCTAATACAATACTATCTAATATACTATACTATACTAATATACAATATTATCTACTATCCTAAATCAATTGCATAGTAAGGAAGACTCCAATGATCTTGGCACCTCTTGTGAGCACGAAGATACTAAGAAATCTAGTGGCCTCAAACTGCCGGTAGGCTTCACTTGGAACAGGAAGTCTTTCGCAAGGCAACTTAAACAAGGTGTTGAAAAGTAACCGCTTAATCAAGCAATATAGCAACTCTGACTCTCATGGAAAAGCCGTTGCTGTGAAAAAAATACAAATGAAAATCTCTGTTTGGTAAAGGTAAGATTTTATGACAGGTAACAGTCAATTTAAATTTTAACTTAACAAATGTGGCCGTGTAAACTTCCGACCCCTGTACGATGTTAATCAAACCTTCCTCTGTTACACAAGCGAGGGTAACAGAGAAAGTAGCACAAACAAACTTAGAATCATGAATTACACAGGGTCATAAAAGTGTTTTAGCGGTGTGTGCTAATGTACAATAGAGTTGTGGGTATATAAGTAACCCCGACATCTAAAAGGGAATCTAGAAAATGACAGTCAATCAGAATCATGTGGCATCGAGACAGTAAATCTGCCATCACATTATTCGAAACTCGAATAGCACGTATTGTAAAGTGAAAAGGTTGTAGCAAAATAGCATACCGCGTGGACCATGAACTCTTCAAGTCTTTATTCTGTATTGCCGTGAGAGCTTTTTGGGCAGTTTCTACTATGAAATGCGCGCCCAGAAGGAACCTCTGCAGCTTCAGAGTCGACCAGACCATAGCTAATAATTCTCGGTCTAGGACAGAGTAGTTCCGTTCTGCTGCATTCAACTTTCTAGAGACATACATCACAAGATGCAAAGTTTGAGAATACTCTTGCATCAATGCAGCCCCGATTCCTATCGATGAGGCGTCACTGCGAAGAATAAAAGGCCTATCTGCCTTGGGTAGGCGTAAAATAGGAGAAGAGGAAAACAATAGCTTAATTTTCTCCAAAGAGGTTTGGCATTCTGGGGACCAGTGTACTAGGTTAGGCGACCCCTTTTTCAAAAGAGTAGAAAGAGGTGCAGTGATAGACGATAGGTGTGGGAAAAATCTACCATAAAATTGAATTAGACCCAAAAGACTACGCACCTGTTTTTTGTCTTAGAAGTAGTGATATTGAGGATTTTCGAAGTGTTATGGTCCTCCATCTGTAAGAGACCATGACCAACCCGATGGCCCAAAAAAGAAATGTCACTAAACCCAATATGGGCTTTAGACGGTTTAGCCGTCAAATTATGAATGCGTAGTGTAAAGAAAAGTTCGGAAAGACCCCTAAAGTGATCTTCCCAAGAATCACTAAAAAGGCAAATATCATCCAAGTATGCAATAACATCTGGACAATGTGAAAGGATTCGACGCATCAAAAGTGGCTGGGGCATTGACGAGGCTGAAAGGCATGAAGTTCCATTGGAACAACTCCGAGGGGTAGAAAAGGCAGTAAGGGGTTTGGTGCGTTCAGTAAGCGGAACTTGCCAATATCCCTTGGACAAGTCGAGTTTAGTAAAGAAGAGTGACTGAGAAAGCTTAATGAGAAGATCTTCCAACAAAGGCATTGGTTCTGCATCAAATTTAGTCACTTGGTTTAATTTCCGATAGTCGACACAAAGACGTATGTTATTGTCTTTCTTCCGGACAATAACCATAGAAGAGGAGTATGCCGAAGTAGATGGTTCAATTATATTTAACTGTATCATGTCATCTAATTCTTTTTCGATTTGTGTTTGAAAATGTAATGAAATTGGGTAAGGTCGGACTCTAATAGGGTTATCATCAGTGAGTATTATGTCATGTGTAATGACATATGTTTGACCCGGAATGTCAGTAAGGACGTCTTGAAAAGTTTGCAATAGAGAAGAGACTTGCTGTTGTCTTTCTATAGATAACTGCGATGATAAAGTTACATTTTCCCATGATTCTGTTGAACGAGGTGGGACAACAGGAAGAGGAAGTTTTACATCGGAGAAAGTAGCCTCTTCCTCCTGAATAACAGACAATGATGCATAGTGGTTATGACGAACCGGAGGGTCTTCTGTCGCCTGAAAAACAGACTGTAGGTAGTGTGGACGTTCATGAAATTGTTTCAGCATATTAATATGATAGGTCTTATGCTTCCCGTCAACATCGACAACATAATCGACATCAGAAATTATAGAGATGACAGTATAAGGACCTTTCCAGGTAATAAGAAGTCGATCATCTTTACTAGGAAGCAATACAAGTGCCTCGTTACCAGGATAGAGTTGTCGTAGACACCTGTATCTATTTGCGAAGAGCCTCGCCTTCTCCTTGGCAGATGCTGAGGTGGCTAACCTACATGAATCGATTATTCTCTGTCTAAGAGAAATGACATATTCGTAGGAGGATTGAGTACCATCGTTAAGGCCCTCAGCAATTATTAGATTGTGCAGCAACAACATGGGACCACGAGGTTGCGCACCAAAGACGAGCTCGAACGGTGAAAACCCCGTATGCTCATTTGGCACTTCTCTATACGCGAAAAGAGCAGCGGGTAAGACCCTGTCCCAATCCTGAGGATGGTCCTCAGTTATTTTCCCAAGTAAATTCTTAAGCGTTCTATTCTGACGCTCGACTAATCCGTTTGACATATGATGATATACACTACTTAATGACCTTTCAATGTGGAGCGTGGACATCACCTCAGACATCAAGTCTGATATCATTTGTGTGCCATGATCTGATAAGATTTGTTTGGGAAACCCTAGACGTGAAAATATTAGCCAAAGAGCATCTGCAACATCAGCAGTAGAAATGCTCTTGAGAGGTATTGCCTCTGGCCAACGTGTACACATGTCAATACATGTAAGAATGTACTGATGTCCTCTGGCAGACTTGACCTTAATAGGGCCAATAATGTCAATTGCCATTTTCTGGAAAGGACGAATAGGGATATCTGCAGCATGGATAGGTGCTGCATGTCGTGGACCTCGTGACTTAACCTCCTGACATATTCTGCAGGAGCGACAATAATTAGTTATATCTCGATTTACGCCCGGTCAAAAGAAGGAAGAAAAACCCTAGATTTAGTACGGGAAAATCCCATATGCCCTGCACACTGAGAGTCGTGGGCATGTTGCAAGATCCGGACTCTCATGTCGGTAGGTACAAGAATTTTCGAACGTATGGACGAAGTAGAACCTCGTACCATCAGGACTAGTATTCCATTCTTAATTAAGAACCAGTATTTAAGATTTGTGTCACAATTTACATTATCTTGCTTAACTAGGAGAAAAAATTTCCCCAATAATGAATCATTTTGCTGAAGTTTAATAAAAGACTCCCGTGAAATCACGGAGTGAGCATTCTGATCATGCACCTCACCAATTTCCGCAGATGGAGTCTGCAAAAGATTTTGAGCTTGTGCTCTAGTAGTGACTGCATAAGCAGCCTGCATGTTTTGTTTTTTCCAGGATAGCAATCTGTTGAGGGGTACAATCCTTAATTCCATGTATACGTCCGACGATAAGGTCTGTAATAGGATCCGGGAGCATACATGCGTGGACATGTCCCGTGAAAAAGGGAGTGGCTATGTGAACGATAGCAGTCGGAAAAGTTTCAACCGTCCCCCCAAATGTCACACATTTCATTACCTCACCAGTGGCACAGGAAGGATGTATCAGACACTGCTTAACCCCAACAGTTGTGCAACCAGAATCAAAAAGAACTGAGACTGGATTATTATTCACAAACCCATTATGTAGAGTAAGAGAACCTCTTCCGTCATGTGCAGCTAAGGCAGGAGAGTGGGTAGAGGATGAACGCAACTCAAGGTAGTTATGGCTGTAGGTTGGAACAACGTTTTGCACTCCGTGCACTGAGATGCTCTCTCGAAATCGAAAGCAGAGCAAGCAATAGTGTTAGAGACGCTATCATTATTGTTACCTTGATTATTAATAACCTGGGGCTCTTGTTGAGCAGAATTATCATGGCGATAAGATCTATTATTATTTGGAGATCTACTGTCAAGCGCGATCTATCGCGACTATTATCTCTATTGGTAGCATTGTTATTCGCTCTATTGAAACTATTGTTCTGATTTGAACCCCAGTTGGCATTGTCGCGATTACGATTTCCCCTTTGGTCAAAATATCTGTTAGATGGATTTTGTTGTCCTCGAGAAAAATTATTGTAAGGTTGATAATCTCTATTACAGTTACCCCTTCCAAAATTTCCATAATTGTTGGAACCAAAATGTCGAGGACTGTTAAATTGTCTCCAGTTTCTTGGAGAAGAAGAATTACTACGTGGTGAACCCTTTTGGTACCGTCCAAAATCACGATTATCTCTTCTACCAAAATTGCGCTCAGCACTTTGAGATCTACTGCGCACATTAGGACCATATGGTATTGCTGAAGCCACGGGTAAACCTTCTTTGACCTCAGAGTGGCTAACAGTCACATTTGGGTGTGCAGTGACGTATTGGCGACAATATTGTTCCATATCTTTCAAGTTTGCAGGTTTTCGCTCATGTAAAAAAGAAATAAAAGAAGCGTTTACAGACGACATGACTTTGTCACGAAGCAATAATTCCATGAGGGCTTCGTATGTATGTTCAGTTTTTGAAAGTTCCACCCAACGTGAAAAAGTAAGGCGAATATTTGCTTTAAAGTCTGAAAAATCTTTCCCTGTCTCTGGCAATAAAGACTTAAAGCGTAGGCGATAACCGTCTTCATCCTCTTGGTATTTTTTTAACAAAACCGCTCTGACAACATCATAGTTATTCTTGTCAGGGCCCTCCAACATACTTTTAGTGTATATAGCTTCACCCTTGAGTATTTCCATAAGTCGAGCACAATATTCCTACTTGTCTATCTTATGAGATTCGCATGAAAGCTCAAATCTAATCAGATAGAATGAAATATCGTCATAGGCAGAGTTGAAAGGAGGCAATCTGATTTTATAAGAATTAGTATTTGCCTTATTAGAAGTTGTTTGATTGTTTGTCTCATTTTGTGTATTACCAATATTCACTACCTTTATTTTCTCCAGTTCCATAGATAAGATCCTTTCTCGTGTAGTGTTTGGTTTTCTTCAGCTTTTTTTCTTCCATTTGCATTTGCATTTTTTTCTCTTCCATTTGCTGTTGAATTTTTCTATCTTCAGCCTCTAATTTCTGTTTATCCATTTCCATTTGCTGTTAATTTTTCTCTCTTCAGCCTCTGATTTCTGTTTTTCCATTTCCATTTTCTGTTTTTCAACTTCTAATTTCTGTTTCTTTTCTTCCGACTTCTGCGCCTTGGCATATTCGGCAAGTGCAAATTTTTTTACTTCCTCAGTGGTCATACCAAGGGATTTCCCTTGCTCAATGAAGTAATCCACGCTCGACATTATACCCAATTATATGAGATAGATAACTTATGTAAATATATTTCTGGAAAAACTCACTTTATCCCAACCCAGTGGATGACAAGTCCTTGCCTAAGAACCTGTACAATTACCTTTAAGTATAATAATATAATTAATTACCTATATATTTATTATGCATTATAATATTGACAGTGCATGACAAAATAGACAATACAAACAGAACTGACAAAGACACGATATAAAGCACAAATGACCACGTTCGCAGGGAATAAACTAAAGTAAGAAAGCAGAAATAAAGAAAAAATATTCAAAGCTTGCAATGACAGCTGCGAATACAATGACAATACAAACGACAGCACAATGTATAAACGAAAAATTTGTATATAAATCAAAGATAGTAAGAGGAGGAAGACACTCACAAACAAATTAATAAAAAAACTAAGGTACAGAGAAAAATATAACGACAACAACATTGAGACGTTTCGTCACACCTAAACAATAGTGTCACAAATTACCAAACACAGTGGACTGAAATACGTCAGCAAAAAGTTCGCTGGAAATTTCCACTGCGGGAAATTCGCAAGGAAGCCCCTACAGAACGCTTACGTAGGCCCTCGGTAAAGTGGGATATATCCTACCGTAAGTCACCTCACCAACCGCCCACATAAATATGAAACATATAACATAGAAAAAAAAGGAATATAATAGTGTAAGCTGTGAGGAAGGTTTAATCAAAACATACAGTGGCACAGTTTACACTACAAACAACCACTTAACTTGCAAAAGGAAAAAATCCCGGCCTCCGTAACAGCAACAATGATGTACAACAGGTATCGATAAAGTAGAACGTTTATGGCCCACAGGATCTCCGGGCTTCTCATGTCCTTGACTTTGGATGACGTCTATTTGAAACTTGCACAGGAAACATGAACTGGTAACAATTGAATTGCTCTTCAAAAATCAGCACTGTAAATCCTGCTTTTGAACTTGTTAGGCAATATTCCACTATAGAATTCTTCATCTGTAGTTGGTACAGCACCCCAAAGAACTGGCTCACCAGTTATGTTACCACTACGTTGAGGGTTCAATTAAGTGGTACATATTTTGTTCAATAACTGTTGATGGTGGTGGAATGTTTCTGGTGGATGGTGTGGTACTACAAGGACTGACCAGGACAGAGTCAGTAAGGTCGGTGTTGCAAACATATTCTTTTGTGTGTCGCACAGATTACGCATACAAATGAAAAATGTATTTATTTGTCTGATAAAAATATGTTTATCTTTGAATTCACGATTTTCAGTCTATAGGGACAGAACTCATATTAGGCGATGTGTATTCATTTTGTGAGTTATCGGTTCTTGTATCTTTGCTGAATATCGAATGGCGTAGAAATCTAGGTTTATAGCGATCTATTCTTTGTTTGGTTAGAAATAGATTGTTCTTGCTTCAGAATATCTATGACCCGAATCTATGTATAGTTCTTGTCTAGGTATGGCGAGTATGTCTTTTATCTTAATATCTTTGTATGTCTAAGTCGAACTATATCTTTGGTGTCGAACTTGGGGTCATAGGTTGTTCTGCGGATGTGTCGCTAAGAAGGGAGGTGAGAAGGTTCCGCCCGGTTGGACCTAGATGAAGGCGGTCTGAAGATTTGTCTTGAGCTCTGTGATTCCTTTTGGGGAAAGGAGATTGTTTATCTCTATGATTGAATTATCAGAGATTCTTCCCAGTGCTGATTCTTGACGCCAGGGAATGGCGTGCGTTATTCGCGTTATTGGCTGTTGTGTTTTTCCTGAGAAATAAGGTAAAAAACAGTCATACATGCTGTGCAGTTATATATATATATTATATATATATTATATATAAATTTTAATGTCGCAACATGAATTGAACTGGATATGCAGGTCTAATATTCTTTCGTCATATTCAGCTAGGTCGACATGCTATCGTCTGCACAGGCGTTTGATTAGCGATGTTAAGACGACATATTTGCTTGCAGTTATATATATATATATATATATATATATATATATACATTTTATGTCGCAACATGATTGAACAGGATATGCAGAGTCTAATTCACATATATTTATGAAAGGAACAGAGCCTATGATCATGCTTCGTCATTATCTTTGTTGTGAGCGAAAGTCAAAGATGGAGCCATCTTTGGACTCCAAGTTTCAATCTTATAAAATCATCGATCGAGAACAGGAATGTCCTTAATATCAGACGATGATATCGAGATCTGCATACTATTATATGAAAACCCACTACTGGTGGTTTGACATTGTATTCATAAATTCATTTACTGAATTTTCGGCCTGAAAGACTTAGACGAGGTTCTTACAGGGAACCATGAGTAAACATTGGTTCTTAACTGACGCGATTTGTCAATAAGGCCTGAGATTATACATATGTGCTGAAATACTGAGTGCTTGTCTACTGACATTACGTTGAACTGTTATACAACATGAATGCCCAGGTGATAGTGCATTGCACTGATCAATATTATGATGATTTATGCCAACCTGTCTGATGTTTCCTGTTCCTGTGTCGTCGAAGTGTGTGTCCATTAAATGCAAGAAAACGTAAACAGTAGTTCGTCTAACACTTCATGCCACGAGTGAGTGAGATTGCCCTATTGTCCACTCTCAGAACATTTTCCACCATTCGCGTACTGTCTGTATCCTCACTCCAAAACAATACACCACTGCTTAGGTTGAGTTGACCTGTGTTTGTCTTCACTGTGACAACACCCCTTCGAACACGATTGTAACCATACAACCAACACTGGTGACCGAAGGTTAGACTTTATCAACACTGATCTTTACCAAGTGGAAAAGAGAGATTATCAACTGGTGGGCCAGCTTTCTGGGTTTGACCTAGCAGAGATTTAGAAGTCAGCTACTGAGACCAGACCGTTTCCTGTGGCCTGTTACGACACACATGTATACAAGCAGTACAACTCTACAGTCGATGTCAGCATGACCTGTCCTGTCAGCGTACACTGTAACTAGGTCAGCGCTTGTTGACATTTTTTCTTTGGACAACAGACTACCGTTGGACATTACACAGCATTACAAATCAGGTTGCAAGAATACATTTAACTTTTTTGTAACAAGTACAGTACAGGTGAAGGCAAAAGTCCTACTTTCATCGATGGACCTTCTTATGTTCTGCTATTGGGTTGAACTTTAATATTTAAGGCCAGAATTTGTAATTCAATAAAGTGGCAGTTTATTTATTTTGATTAGAATAACTGTGCCATTACTGTAAAACTGTGCCTTCTTTACAACACATCCTATTATACACACAATTTATATATTTATGTTCACATTACATGTATTGTTTCTCGTTGTGTCTATGTCGTGGGTGGTTGGTGAGAGGTGACTAGTATAGGATATACCGAGTCATATTGGTCCTATATTAGTGTTCTATAGGGAGCAATTTTCTTTGTTGGAAATTTGCTGCAACATCTGTTGCAATATCTGTTAGCTGTGACGATCTGTACCCATTGTTGTTTTCGTAATATTTTTCTGTTCTTCAGTTTTGTTTTGATTTGTTCGTATTTGTAGATCTACCCTGTCCTATAATTTAGTTTTATACACCATTTATATTTATATACTGTGGCGTTATTTGTTTTGTTTATTCCTTTGCAGTTATCGTCACAGGTTCTGTGATTAGTTTCTTTAGTTATCTACTTAATTTAGTTGATTTCTGCAAATGTTTTCGTATTGTTTTTCTTGATTGTCTTTTGTTTATGTATGTTATTGGTTGACATATACTATAAAATATACTTGATCATACACTACTAGCTGTGTAGTGAACTTATGAGAAATAATCAACTGATGACTAATGGCTGTTACTAAAGGTACTTCTTCTTCTTCTTCGCTCGCCCTGAAAAGGACGGTGGTTGCGTTGTGTCTGTTTACGCCTAAGCTGTGATATCTGCACCTTTCGGTCGACACATCCGACTTCTGCACGGCATTTTTTAGGACCGGGTTTGCCTTCCCATTGCGATCCGTGCTCACTCAGCCAGCCTGCACTGCTGCAGACTGTTTCCAGGACCACCACGTAACTAAAGGTACACAGTTGATTATACAAGACTTTATTTAAAGGCTTGTTTCCAACAGATATTGGGATTGTGAGCTAATTAATTAAGTTCATTTTGAATTTAATAGATTACATTATTGTTTCAAGTGATTGATATCATTATTAGACATCATGTCTACATTGGAATACTTTATTGCACAAGGGAAATCCCTTGATAAGTCTGGTAAGGAATTAGAGGAGTTTGCAACTGCTCAATTTGCCATGGTATTAAAGTCAGAAGAAAAGAAGCAAAAAGAGGAAAATAAATGGAAAGCAGAAGTTGAACAAAAGAAGATAGATGCTGAGAATTTAAGATTGCAGATGCAAGCTGAGGAGAGAAAAGCTGCTGCTGCTGAGAGAGAAAAAAAGCTGCTGCTGAGGAGAGAAAGCTTCAAATGGAGTAAGACAAAAAAAAATTAGAAGCTGAAGAAAAGGGATTAGAAAGAGAGGCTGATCAAAAAAAGATTAGACAGAGAAGCTGAGGAGAGAAAAGCAATAAGAGACCATGAACATCAAAAAGAACTTTTAGCATTTGAATTTGAAAATTTGAAATTGACAAATACCTCTACACCTCACGGTAGAAGGGGAACGACTAAGTAAGTAAGAAATTGACAAATATGAGTAATGTTAATCAGTCAAATGGTAATAGTGGTAAACCCTTTACTTATAAGGTCAAGGTACCAGCATTCAATCCTTCCAGTGACGATATTACATTCTGGCTGGATCGTTTTGAACGTTCTTGTCGAGCTCATAATGTGGATAAATCACAGTATGCTAATCAGTTGTCAGAAAATTTGAAAGGTGATTCTCTAACTAGTTTAAGTTTGGTTGAAGAGGCTGACAAGGATAATTATGATGTTATTAGAGCAGCTTTATTGAAAAAATACCAGTTAACTGAGGAAGGTTACTGTATTTTGTTTAAGAAAATGGTACCTGAATCAGGGGTAGAATTCTCAGAATTCATTGCAAGGACACGTCTTACATTTAATCGTTGGATTGAATTGTCCAAAACAGAAAGACATATGAAGCCCTTATGGACTTGTTGCTCAGGGACAAAATTATTTCAAGTGTTAATAAACCATTCCTTGAATTCCTACATGAGCGTAAACCCAAGACACTAAAAGAAATGCAAGAATATTGTGACCAATACGTCACTGCACACCCTGACATAACTCTTAGCAACACTAAGATTAAAGAGAGTATGCCAGTTGCATCAGCAACACCATACAACACTAATTATTCACACACATTTCAGGGACCACAAAACAAGATTGGGAAAAAAGGTAACCGTAACAGTTATCAAAACCAAGGAAACCAATCATTTCAGGGTTTTTCTGCGAAGAACTGGAGACGAGCTGATAGCCCTCGATACAGAGGTGGTCATAATTATAGAAATTTCCGCAGAGGAAGTCATTATAGGAACTATCCAAGTCATCCATCATGGAGACAACAAGACCATAACTATAGAGATACTCATTATAATGAATATGATAATGGTAATCATGAGAACTATGACTCAAACCCAAATAGGGGTTACAATAGAGGAAATAATAATGATTACAGAGGCAATAATAATCGAGGTAGATCACAATACAAAACACATAAATCATATTATCATGGAAACTCTGCACAGCAAGAGTCACATGAAGACTATAAACAGACCAAAGATAATAATGATGCTAATAATATGGCGTGTTCCGCTTTTGATTTTGGGAGAGCATCTCAGTGCCCCCAATGCAAAACATTATTTGAACCAACTATGGTGTCCACTTTAAGTTGTGGCCATCCTCTTCCCGCTCTTCCTGCGTCAGTCGCGCATGATGGAAGAGGTTCTCTTGTTTTACATAGAGGTTTAGTAAATGACAATCCAGTCTCAGTTCTTTTTGATTCTGGATGCACTACAGTTGGTGTTAGGCAGTCGCTTGTAGATCCTTCTCGTGCCACTGGAAAAGTAGTCAAATGTGTAACATTTGGCGGCACCTTAGAGAAATACTCTACTGCTATCATTAGAATTGCTACTCCTTTATTTACAGGAGATGTACACGCATGTCTTCTGCCGAAACCGATCGCTGATCTTATCATCGGTCGTATTCACGGAGTCAAAGAATGCATTCCACAACAAATTTCCGTTTGGGAAAAACAAAATATGCAAACTGCTAATGCTGTAGTCACTAGAGCTCAGGATTTTAATATTCCTCAAACTTCATCTACTGAAGATAATGAAGTGCATAACCAAGACGATCCCTTGGTAATTTCTCGTGACTCATTTATTAAACAGCAAGAAGATGATCCGACTCTAAAGAAATTCTTCACTCTTGCAACAAAAGGTGATCCGAATAAAGATACAAAGCGTAAATCTTGGATTACAATAAAGAATGGCGTACTTGTACGTATGGTGCAAGACTCCGCTAGGTCAAGTCATTCTCAGATTCTTGTTCTCAAGAATTTGAGAGTTAAAATTTTGCAGCACGCTCACGACTCTCAGTGTGCTGCAGATATGGGTTTTTCCCGTACAAAGTCAAGAGTTCTTGCGGCTTTCTTTTGGCCTTTTGTGAACAAAGACATACGGATTTATTGTCAATCTTATATAGTATGTCAAGAAGTCAAATCCAAAGGTCCACGCCATGCTGCACCTATTCAGGCTGCAGACATTCCTATTCGACCATTTCAGAAAATGGCGATAGACATCATTGGTCCATTTAAGATCAAATCTGCTAGAGGACATCAGTTTATTTTAACGTGTGTGGACATATGCACACGTTGGCCAGAGGCTATTCCTCTGAAGAACATTACTACTGCTGACATTGCAGATGCTCTTTGGCTTATATTTTCTCGTCTGGGATTCCCCGGAGAAATATTGTCAGACCATGGCACCCAACTAATATCGGATACCATGTGTCAAGTGAGGTCGACTCTGCAGATAGAGAGATCTTTGAGTAGTATCTATCATCCTATGTCCAATGGGATGGTCGAACGGCTAAATAGAAAGCTAAAAAACTTGCTAGGGAAGATAACTGAGGATCATCCTCAAGACTGGGACAGAGTTTTACCTGCGGCCCTCTTCGCTTACAGAAAGGTCCCCAATGAGCATACAGGATTTTCTCCCTTTGAACTTGTCTTTGGCGCGCGACCGCGCGGCCCTGTGTCTTTACTTCATGATCTCATAACCGCTGATAATATTACCGATGACACAAAATCCTCTTACGAATATGTCATCGCGCTGAGGCAAAAGATTATCGAAGCATGCAAATTGCCAACTTCTTCTTCTGAATTGGCTAGGCAGAAGGCAAGACAATTTGTCAATAAGAAAAGAGACTTACGACAACTTTGTCTGGGGTGACAAAGCATTTGTTTTACTACCTTGTAGGGAAAACAGACTTCTTATTTCTTGGAAAGGTCCGTACGATATAATCTCGAAAATTTCCGATGTTGACTACATTGTCGATATTGATGGAAAGCATAAGACCTTCCACATCAATATGCTTACGGAATTCCATGAACGTCCGGATTATTTACAGCCTATTTTCCAGGCAACGGACGATTAACCAGACCAACATGGTCATTACTTATCACTGTCCGTAATACAGGATGAGGAAACAAGTTTTTCGGATGTTAATGTTCCGCTTCCGATGATTCCACTTCATTCGAGTGAATCATGGAAAAACGTTACTGTTTCTCCGGATTTGTCTTTAGGAGAACAGCGACAAGTTTCGGCTATGTTACAAACATTTTAGGATGTCCTTACTGACATCCCTGGACAAACTCATGTCATTGAACATGACATTATTCTAACTGACCATAATCCTATTAGGGTCAGACCTTATCCTATCCCTATACATTTTCAAGCACAGGTTGAGAAGGAGTTGGATGAGATGGTAGATTTAAAGATAATTGAACCATCCACTTCTGCATATTCTTCGCCGATGGTTATTGTTCGGAAAAAAAGACAATAACGTTACGTCTTTGCGTTGATTATCGCAAATTGAATCAAGTTACGAAGTTCGATGCTGAACCTATGCCTTTACTAGAAGAGCTACTTACTAGGCTTTCTAAATCTAATTTTTTCACTAAACTAGATTTGAACAAAGGATATTGGCAAGTTCTTTTATCTGAAACGCGCCAAACCTTTTACGGCTTTTTCTACACCAGAGGTTTTTCAATGGAATTTCATGCCATTTCGGCCTTATGAAACGCACCAGCTTGCATTCGTACGCATGATGCGTCGAATTCTAATCTTATCGGTCAGATGTCATCGCGTATCTAGACGACATCTGTCTTTTCAGCGATACTTTTGGGAAGATCACTATTCAGGGTTAGTTGAATTACTGTCTACTCTACGCGAGTATAACCTGACAGCGAAACCCGCTAAGGCCTGCATTGGTTTTAGCGAGATTTCTTTCTTAGGCCATCGAGTGGGTCATGGGTTCCTAAAGACAGAGGACCATAATACTAGTAAGATACTTAACATCTCAATCCCTAAGACTAAAAAGCAAGTGCGAAATCTCTTAAGGTTCTTATTCAATTTTTATGGAAGATTCATTCCGAAATCTATCCTCTATCATGGCACCTCTTTCTACACTACTAAAGAAAGGGGTCGCCTAATATAGCCCACTGGTCACAAGAATGCCAATCCTCTTTGGATAAGATTAAAACATTGTTTTCAACACCACCTATTTTAGTGCTACCTACTAAAGATAAGACATTCGCTCTTCGTAGTGACGCTTCATCCACTGGGATTGGAGCGGCACTAAATGCAAGAGTACTCTGGAACTCTGCATCCTGTAATGTATATTTCCAGAAAACTTAATGCGGCAGAAAGGAATTATTCGGTTTTAGACCGTGAGCTATTAGCTATGGTTTGGGTCAATACTCAAACTACAAAGATTCCTTCTAGGCGCACATTTCCATAGTTAGAAACCGATCAGAAAGCTCTTACGGCTATACAGAGTAAAAATCTGAAGAGCTCGAGGTCTACTCGATATGCAATTTCTCTTCAACCTTTTCATTTTTCGGTACGAGCTATCCGTGGATCAGATATAATGTGATGGCAGACATTCTTGTCTAGATGCCCACATGATTCCACTTAACTGTTGAGTCTTGGACTTCTTAACACTTCAAACTCGACAACAGATTTTTCTTTTCTAATATCAAAATAGATACACATTGTGAATTTTAATTTATAGTGATTGTATCACTACTATCACTACGTTCATTGATATATATATATTCCACCGGCACTTGTTGATGATTTTTTCTTTTTTTGTAAATCATGTACTTATAATGCTTAAATTATGAAATTGTTATATGCATTGTGTCATTGCAAGTATAGTAGTATGCGTTGGTGACACCTCCCTGGAAACATTTTATGCTTAAAGAAAATGCTATCTCTGGAAGGTGGAGATGTATTCTCACCAGTCGATGTATATTTCGGACTTTGCCTTAATTTGGCTTATAAATTCCAGATATTTCTCATTTGTGCGTCCGTGAGCCTATTGTTTGTTGCTTCTCAGATGAAAAAAAAATGATTTTCATTTTTTTTTCCCCAGGGGGGTGGGGTAATCTGTTGCGCACATATTCTTTTGTGTGTCGTACCGATTACGCGTACAAATGAAAAATGTGTTTAGTTGTCTGATAAAAATATGTTTATCTTTGAATTGACGATTTTCAGTCTGGACGGACAGAACTGAGATTATTGTGTATTCAATTTTTGTGAGTATCGGTTCTTGTATATATTTGCTGAATATTCGAATGGCGTAGAAATCTAGGTTTAATAGCGATCTATTCTTTGTTTGGTTAGAAATAGATTGTTCTTGCTTCAGAATATCTATGACCCGAATCTATGTATTGTTCTTGTCTAGGTATGGCGAGTATGTCTTTTATCTTAATATCTTTTGTATGTCTAAGTCGAACTATATCTTTGTGGTCGAACTTGGGGTCATAGGTTGTTCTGCGGATGTTGTCGCTAAGAAGGGAGGTGAAAGAAGGTTCCGCCCGGTTGGACCTAGATGAAGGCGGGTCTGAAGATGTTGTCTTGAGCTCTGTGATTCCTTTTGGGAAAGGAGATTGTTTTATCTCTATGATTGAATTATCAGAGATTTCTTCCCCAGTGCCTGATTCTTGACGCCAGGGAATGGCGTGCGTTTATTCGCGTTATTGGCTGTTGTGTTTTTCCTGAGAAATAAGGTAAAACAGACATATTGAACCTTTCGTCATATTCAGCTAGGTCGACATGCTATCGTCTGCACAGGCGTTTGATTAGCGATGTTAAGACGACATATTTGCTTGCAGTTATATATATATATATATATACATTTTATGTCGCAACATGATTGAACAGGATATGCAGAGTCTAATTCACATATATTTATGAAAGGAACAGAGCCTATGATCATGCTTCGTCATTATCTTTGTTGTGAGCGAAAGTCAAAGATGGAGCCATCTTTGGACTCCAAGTTTCAATCTTATAAAATCATCGATCGAGAACAGGAATGTCCTTAATATCAGACGATGATATCGAGATCTGCATACTATTATATGAAAACCCACTACTGGTGGTTTGACATTGTATTCATAAATTCATTTACTGAATTTTCGGCCTGAAAGACTTAGACGAGGTTCTTACAGGGAACCATGAGTAAACATTGGTTCTTAACTGACGCGATTTGTCAGTAAGGAGGCCTGAGATTATACATATGTGCTGAAATACTGAGTGCTTGTCTACTGACATTACATTGAACTGTATATATACCATTAAAATGCAAGAAAACGTAAAACAGTAGTTCGTCTTACACTTCTTGCCACGCTTCAGTGAGATTGACCTATTGTCCATTCTCAGAACTACTTCCACCATTCGCGTACTGTCTGTATCCTCCCTCCAAAACAATACACCACTGCTTAGGTTGAGTTTCCCTGTGTTTGTCTTCACTGTGACAAACACCCCTTCGAACACGATTGTAACCATACAACCAACCTGGTGACCGAAGGTTAGACTTTACCAACACTGATTCTTTACCAAGTGGAAAAGAGAGATTATCAGTCGGGGCTTACAGATGGCCTACTGATGTGTGAGTAAGTGACTGTCAACAAACGCGAATGTAAAAAAGGTTCTGCATACCAACACAGGCTGGAACCACACAACAGTAAACGTACGAGTCAGGAAACGTTGCAACGACTTGGTAACGTTTAAATAGTTTATTACGCCACAGTCACGTAAACATCATGGTAACATAGGACGACACTTCATAGCAAAATCATGGTGCATCAGATAGAGTAAGTTCATTCGTAGACATACAGCGAAAATAGTCATCCAAACAAAAGACTTGCATCCCAGTCTCAATAGGCTGTAGAATGCAGTAACTCATAGTATAAAATCCCTTCAAGCAATATCCAAAGATTCGGCTACAGGTACACAACTCAAAGTACCAAAGGTTGCAGAACACAGCAGCTCTCGTTTCATAAAGGTTATACATCAGACTTTATAAGTAGTGATGACTGATCACTGGTCTCGCTTACACGCAGCATACTATGACTTCGTGGTAACAAGGGAAAAAATCCATCAGGAATAACAATGAAAAAATCAAAAATCACGGCCGGTGCATGTCCATGTGGCCTCTATAATTAAATCCATTCACTTAGCAAAAATAACATAATGCCGTCGGCTCTACTCCAGGCCATCTGGGTAATATACTCTTAACGAATCCATAAGGCCGAAAGGAACTTTCTCCCGACAAAATCTCTTTAATCTCTTTACTTTGCTTCAAAAGAATTATCCATCTTCTATTATCAAAATTCATTTAATAGAAAAATCACCAAATACTCGGCCGGGACATCACTATGCGAGAAGGAACGACCTTCTCCAAGCTATGCCCCGAAAATAAAAAACTGCAACGCAATCTCAGTTGCTTAAAACAGTTCTCCTACAAGAATTCATTTCAAGCGTTAAACACGCAACGCTTGAGATGTGAGCTGGACTCATCCGCTCCCCCCCCCCCCCCTCCCCCCCCCCCCCCCTCAAATATCTCTTGGCCCCCCCCCCACTCCCCCCCCCCCCCGCATTCCCCCCCCCCCCCATGGGGGGGGGAGGGGGGGGGGCTCCTGGGGAAAAGAATCCATCCCCCCTGCTTTCTTAAACCATATCAGAATTATTTCAAAAGAAGCTACCTCCCTAGTCATCTGGCGTAAATCTCAAATCAATCCCCCCCCCACACATAAGTGTGCTTACAGAGGGCGAAAGAACCACCCCCCCCCCCCCCGACCGACGACCTAATAATCGCCGGGACACACTAGCAAAGGAACACCCATTCCCCCCCTTCATGCCGCACCCCCCCCCCCCCCCCCCCCCCCCCTTGCATCGGAGGTTGGCTGTCAAATCTCAGTTGCTTTCCATGTCAGTTCAAGAAAGACTCTTTCCCCCGTCCCCCCCCCTCCGCCCCCCCCTCCCCCCCCTCCCTTTTTCTTCCCATTCAGCGTTTCACCCCCCCCCCCCCAACGCAGCTTCCCCAACTCCCCCCCCCCCCCCATATGTGAGATGGTCCCCCCCCCCCTGTCAATCTCCTTTGTTACCCCCCCACCCCCCCCCCCCCCCCCCCCCCCCATTTAGACCCCCCCCCCCCAAGAATTTCATTGAAGCCCCCCTCAACATCCTTATTTTGTTTCATCTCGACCAGATTCCGCTTACCCCCCCCCCCCCCCCCTCAAAACAAGCTTCTCAAAACATAGAACAGTCAGTTAGAATTCTTACCATATTTTTTTTAAAAAATGCTAACAGCTAGTCATTAGCGCTGCGTTCAAAAATTCCACCGAAGAATTCATCTCATCCACAAAAAGTGTGCTTACAGGGGTGTATACAAAAACCGACTCGTACCTACAAATCTTTTAACAGTTCATCATCATCATCAGTTGCCATCTCCACATCGGAGGTTGGCTGTAATGGATCTCCAACGTCTTCTGTCTCTTGTCTTGGTGGTACACTCTGATAGACTCTTTCCCGTCCATCTCTTGATGTTATCTTCCCACTTATAGCGCTGTCTTCCCCTTGCACGTTTACCTTCAACTCTCCCTTCTGTTATGGTCTTCTGCAAGGTGTTATGCCTTTTTATGTGGCCAAAGTATTTTAGCTGCCGAACTTTGACCTCTCTCATTAGTTCTCTTTTCATACCTAGATTTTCTAGGACCTCCTTATTTGTTTTCATCTCTTTCCATGAGATACGCCCCATTCTTCTATATATCCACATTTCAAGAGCCTCAATTCTTTCTTCCAAATGCTTATTCATCGTCCATGTTTCTGCACCATACAGAAATGCAGAATATATATAACACTTTATGATTCTCAGTTTTAATTTATGAGATAACTGTTTGGATGTCAGTATATGTTTCATGTTGTTGAATGTAGCTTTGGCCATTCCTATTCTCTTCTTGATTTCTGTTTCACATCTGCCATCTTCTGTTATTATATGACCAAGATATACGTAGCTCTTGACTTGTTCCAGGATTTTCCCATTTACGCTTATCTTTAATGTGGGTTTATCATCTGTTTTGCTAATTATCATAGTTTTAGTTTTCTCAATATTAATGTCGAGTCCATATTCATGACTTATACTGTTCTCTTGCTTCACTAGTTCTTGTAACTCCTGTTCGCTTTCAGCTAACAACACGGTATCATCTGCATATCTAAGGTTGTTTATTGATCTTCCACTGATGTTCAGTCCTGGTATTTCCTGTATCTGTTTGAAAATTTTTTCGGTGTATAAATTAAATAGGCAGGGGGACAGCACACAACCTTGTCTGACACCTCTTTTTATGTCTATGTATGGTGAATAATTCCTTCCCGATCTTACTGTGGCAGTTTGCTCCCAATAAAGGTTACTGAGTATTCTTATATCTTTTCCATCAATACCTATGTCTTTGAGGCATTCAATTATTTAACAGTTAACTTCCCTTATTTTTTTTTTTTTTTTTTTTTTTTTTTTTTTTTTCCGTACGCCCGCTAATACTCGAGGCGAAATCTCAGGTTATTATTAATGTCTAACCTGACATTGATTTTACGTGAGTATCCCTTTTCTTGTACAGAGACAGGTGTCCCTCGCCATTCAGGCAAATACTCTCCGATTTCGGAGGTACCCATTAGAGCTGGGTCGGCTCAGGAGCCGCCAATCCCTGGTCGACGACACTCCTTCAAATGTTCTCGCCAGGTCTCGAGTTAATCCAGTCCAAATCCCGGTCGACGAAAAATCCTCAAATGCCGTCGCCCGGGTTTGATCCTGAATCACCCGGTCGCCAGAGCGGTGTGGTAACCACTACGCTAGCGCGGCTCCTACTTCCCTTAATAAAACACGAGTTAACAAACAATGGCGAGAAAAAATTAAATATGCAAAGGGAAGAATAAAAATAGACTGCTGGTTACATAATGCATTTTTTTTTAACGGGCCATATTGATAAAAATGTACACAATTCTAACTTTTTAGGCAAAAATTGGCAGTGAAATGATAATTGATAATGAGACTTTACGAGCCTGTCGTGAGTGCTAGATTTTATGAGTGCCAAATCATTATTTTATTTTTGGGGCCTGAATATATGTTTTTACATCGCTTGACATCGTCAGCTTATTCTATTTGAGAGGCTAGTTTATACTGACATTCTCTATCTCTAATGTGTTATACACAATAACTTTCTTATAGTTTAAAATTAATAAATAAATTTTTAACATTTAAAACAAGCTCTTTTGTAGTATGCACTGTGAAATAAAATGTTTATTAAAAAAAAAAAAAAATTAGAATAGCCTGGCAACTTATATCTCAAAAATGAAAAGGGATAACACTTCTTCAATATAAAGTTCTAATGAAAACTGTAAGACGTTTCAAGTTGAATACAGATTTTAAAAAAACGTAAAGAAAACTTTGATAGGTTGGGACTCTCAAGAAGAACAGTGAGTTCAGACTGAATTAGTTGATTAAAAGATGACAGTATTAATTAAACGGCCAACTAAACATTAATCAATAATTGAACAGTTAAACAGTAATGTACATAAAAATACTACAGATTATTCGAAACTGGGAAGAGTATTTTCATGATCTCTAAGGCCAATATTAATAACCTGATCATTATATAAATATATTTAAATAAATAGATTCTTAAATAAATAAATTAAGTTTGACAATAAAAGGCAAAAATTATTTAAAATTGTATTTTTAAGGAGAGAATTTATTATAAATGTTTAAAAATACTAAAATAGTAAAAGGAATAGCTCTGCCACGCTAGGGCGCTCCATACACATCCATATAGGATGGTTCCGAGACCCAGGAAGCGTCAGGTAACTATTACATGGACGGACCAGAGTGGTGGCTACCCCAGTCCTGAGGTGTGTGGGTATTATCCGTATAGTGCTCCGGCAAACACCGACCAAACTCCTCCCCAGAGAAGCGCCCCCGAACCATGCATGTGTTAAGGGAGGAACCTCACGCGACCATAAGCTTTACAAGTCAGTACGCGGCCACCGACTGACTCTGTGAGGACCTTGACCACATTTCGGACAGTGTGACCGGCGAGGTCACGACATGCCATGGGCATCTTCACCAGTAACCAACCAGGTTTCCCCAGAAGGCTGAACGGAAGGTTTTTTGTTTTTAAAGTTTTGCCTTGTTTTGGCGAGTCGCTTCCCGTTCAACCTAGTCGGTTATATTAGGGCGCATGTCCAAATATAAAAGACTTTTTTATGTAAAACTTTTGCCTCGTTTTGGCGAAGCGCGTCCCGTTCAACCAAGTCGGTCATATCAGGGCGCATATTTTTTTCCCTCGCATGAGGTCGCATATTTTTTCCTCGCATGAGGTTGCATTTAACTCGCATGAGTCGCATTGGAACACGCCCAACATAAACTTTTTTTTTTGTTTTTTTTTTTCCTCGCATGAGGTCGCATATTTTTCCTCGCATGAGGTTGCATTTAACTCGCATGAGTCGCATTTGGAACACGCCCAACATAAACGCATGTCCCAACACAAAAAGACCCAATGACAAACAAGTGTCACTGTAATGATCCTCTGTGTTTTCACAAAAAAGATCTAATGACACATAAGTGTCACTGTACTGATCTTTTGTGCCGGGCACATGGTTATATTATTTTTTTTTTTCCTCGCATGAGGTCGAATTTTTTTTTCCTCGCATAAGGTCGCATTTAACTCGCATGAGTCGCATTGGCACACGCCCAACACAAACGCATGTCCCAACACAAAAAGACCCAATGACAAACAAGTGTCACCAATGATCCTCTGTGTTTTCACACAAAAGATCTAATGACACATAAGTGTCACTATGCTGATCTTTTGTGCCGGGCACATGGTTATATTAGTTTTTTTTTCCCTCGCATGAGGTCGCATATTTTTTCCTCGCATGAGGTCGCATTGGAATACGCCCAACACAAACTTTTTTATTTTTCTTCGCATGAGGTCGCATTTTTTTTTCCTCGCATGAGGTCGCATTGGAACACGCCCAACATAAACGCATGTCCCAACACAAAAAGACCCAATGACACACAAGTGTCACCAATGATCCTCTGTGTTTTCACACAAAAGATCTAATGACACATACGTGTCACTATACTGATCTTTTGTGCCGGGCACATGGTTATATTAGAGCGCATGTCTTTTTTTCCCCCTCGCATGAGGTCGCATATTTTTTCCTCGCATGAGGCCGCATTTAACTCGCATGAGTCTCATTGGAACACGCCCAACATAAACGCATGTCCCAACACAAAAAGACCCAATGACAAACAAGTGTCACTGTTACGATCTTCTGTGTTTTCACACAAAAGATCTAATGACACATAAGTGTCACTATACTGATCTTTTGTGCCGGGCACATGGTTTTTGTTTTTTTGTTTTTTTTCCTCGCATGAGGTCGCATATTTTTTCCTCGCATGAGGTCGCATTGGAACACGCCCAACGTAAATGCATGTCCCAACACAAAAAGACCCAATGACCAGTGATGCCACAGTTGGGTATTTCTTACTAGATTTGGGTTTTTGGGTTTCCGTCTGGGTATCTGGGTAATTTTTTTCAAAATCTGCATTAATCTGGGTATATTTGACAATTGACATTTACAATGTATGTACATTCTGTGCACTGAGGAATATACATTATATGTATATTATAATTAAATGTAAAACAGTATGTGCTATATATTTTTTATTCCACTTAAATTTAATTCTTGTTTTTAACCACATCAATGACGTTGTTTTTTGACTCGTTTACATCAGCTATCTATTTGTTGTTATTCTGTTAATGGCTGCCATCTGCAATACTCAGTCATTTTTGCGATGTGTTATAAAGTCTTCTTTTTACATTTTAGACTTAAGCAGATAAACAACATATTTTGTTTGTTTGTTATTATAAGATTATAAAATGAGCGATGATGAAGGTACGCTAGGTAGTTGTGGTAGCATGACGACACACACGCCACCTCGTAAAAAAGTGAAGCCATGGTATCAGCAGGCTTTTTGTGCGGAATGGCTAACAGACAGCGAACTGAACGATTGGATAAAGCCGGACTCTGGTAACACTAGTCAACAACCAAAATGTACCAGAAATGAAAATAGCTGATCTTAACTAATTTTGGTGTGCTGAAAACGAAAATGACATTAAAAAATGTTGATTGGCTCTAGTTTTCAAGATATATGCTACTAGTTTATTTAATTACGGTAAATTTATATATATATATGACGCAACTGTTGTGGGCGATTGCATAATTTTTTCTAATGACCAATAAAAATGTTACTAGAAGTTGATGATGCAATCCTACCTATGATTACATCCCCTTTGTGTATAAATACCTTATCTCTGATAAAATGTTGCCATTAGTTAGTGCATTTGTCCTTATCAAAAGTATCGTAGTTAGAAATGCCAGAAGGCGTACAGTTTGTATTTTGGCTGCAGAATAGGAGATCAAGATAAGAGCTGGGCGCCACACATATGCTGCAATACATGTGCAGCACATCTTAAACTGTGGTTAACTGGCAAAAGGCAAGCTATGCCTTTTGCAGTCCCAATGATTTGGAGAGAGCCCACTGATCATCTGAACAACTGTTACTTTTGCATGGTCCCTCCAATTGGGAAAGGCATATCAAAGAAGAAAAAATGGACTCTGGAATATCCAAACATCCCCTCTGCAATACTTCCGGTACCACATGGCGATGATCTACCAGTTCCCAAAGTGCCAGAATCCTTTTCAGCTGCTTCCACTGATGAAGAGGACATTGGTGGTCCTGAACCATCAACCTCAAGTGACACAGATTTTGAGCAAACTACATCCACTAAACCACACTTAATAACCCAAGGTGAACTGAATGATCTTGTAAAGAGATCTGAATTTACCGAAGAACAAGGCGGAGCTTTTGGGTTCCAGATTGCAACAGTGGAATCTCCTGGCAGAAGATGTTACAATTTCTGTGTATAGGAACCGCCAGAAGCCGCTTATTACATTCTTTTTCAAAGAGGGTGACCTTTCTGCGTGCCACAACATTTCTGGTTTAATGGCAGCCCTCAACATCAATTACATACCGGAAGAGTGGAGGCTTTTCATTGATTCATCCAAGACAAGTCTTAAAGCTGTTTTGTTGAATAATGGTATTGTGTTACCGTCAATTCCAGTTGGTCACGCAGTTCATATGAAAGAAACTTATGAAAACATTAAGCAGCTTTTGAAGTGTATAAACTACGATCATCATCATTGGTCACTTTGCGGTGACTTAAAAGTGGTCGCTCTTTTGCTTGGACTACAGGGTGGATACACCAAGTACTGTTGCTTTCTCTGTGAGTGGGATAGCCGTGCACGAAGTGACCATTACATCAGAAGACATTGGCCAATCAGGCAGTCATTGCAGCCTGGCAGTAAGAACGTTGAGAACCCAGCAGTTGTCGACACCAGCAAGATTTTGTTGCCACCCTTGCACATTAAGCTGGGTCTCATGAAAAACTTTGTCAAGGCAATGGAGAAAACCGATGAGGCTTTCAAATATCTCATCAGAAAATTTCCAAGACTGAGTGAAGCTAAAATAAGAGAGGGAGTATTTGTTGGTCCGCAAATTCAAAACTTCTTCATGATGACGAGTTTCTTTGCGTGTTGCATGGCAAGGAAAAAGCAGCATGGCTAGCATTTAAGTCAGTGGTGGACAATGTTCTTGGAAACAACAGATCTGATAATTACAATGAAATTGTAGAAAATCTCCTTCTGAAGTATAAGAGTCTTGGCTGCAACATGTCTTTGAAAAATCATTTTCTGGATTCTCATCTGGATTTCTTTACGTCAAACTGTGGAGCGGTCAGTGATGAGCATGGTGAACGATTTCACCAGGACATTGCTGCTATGGAGACAAGGTATCAAGGCAATTGGAGCAATTCAATGCTTGTTGATTACTGTTGGACTGTGACAAGAGACACCTCATCGATTGACTACAAGAAGCAAGCAAAGAGAGCTCGAACAGCGACTGAATAATGACGGAATGGGTTCATATGTGCCTTTTTAAAGCATGATATGTGAACTTTAAATAATGTTTTTATTTTTTCTATCATTTTATGTTAAAATATCAATTAATTGAGTATGTAACCACAATTTTTATAATGCTAAAGTAGAAAGACTAGCTGTTCAGCCCAGAGAAGTAAACAAGCATACATTATTTGTATTACTGTAATGTAAATCCATCATTTAAAAAAAAACCAGAGCCAATTGGTGAATTTCATTATGATATTTGAAATCAGCATGTCAAAATCAATAAGAAATGGTAAATTTAATTTCTGGTACAAAAAACTTTTGAAAATTTGTTGACTAGTGTAATCGCTATGCTGCGATTTGTACGGTCTGTTCCTGTACATTAACTAATGCAAACAAAACAGCTTTATTGACACATAAAATCACACAGAAGCACATGAAAAACTTCGAAGCCAAAAGCAAAACTCTGAACATTAACAAGTTTTTCATCAAACCAAAAGAGCCCTGTCTCCAATACAAAATTGCTAAAGCGGAGATAATGTTGTCGGCTTTCATGGCAGAACATAATACTCCGTTTTCGCAAGCTGATCATTTGATTGAATGTTGCAAGCAGATATTTCCAGACAGCACAATTGCTCAAAAAATGTCACTGAAGCGCACCAAGGCTGCTTATGTGATGCAGTATGGCATTGCTCATTTTGAGCGGCTTGAAGTTATAAACATTTGCAGAAATCAGAAATTTTCTATACTCGTTGATGAGAGTACTGATATTTCTACGAACCAGATGTTTGGCAGTCGTTGTGCGATTCTGTGACACAAAAACAAGAAAAGTACTTGATTCACTGTTAGACCTCATTGAGGTGGAGGATGGGACTGGTCTTGGCATGTTTAACAGCTGTTAAGAAATTGTTTAGCACGCAGTAAATCCCGCTTAGTAACGTCATTGGTTTTGCTGCAGACAACTGTGCCACTATGATGGGGACTGCAAGTGGTTTACAGGCACATCTGAAGAAAGAGATTCCACATGCCTTTGTTATCGGCTGTGTTTGTCATTCATTTGCACTTTGTGCAAATGCTGCCAGCAACCGCCAACCATCTTGGCTTGAAATTTTCATAAAGAATGTCTGCTTCTATTTTTCGCGTAGTAGTAAAAGAAATCTTCAGTTCCAGTTAATACAAGATGTAGTTCAGGCCCAGAAACATAAAGTGTTGAAGCTGTGTAAAACACGCTGGCTGTCCCGTGAAGCAGACATTGAGAGGATCCTTGAGCAATGGGATGCTCTGCACTTGTATTTTCAATCCGAAGCTTCAGTGGACAACGTTGACGGTGCGGGGCAAATCCTGCAGACGATGAACACTGTTGGCACGAAGCACATGCTTCTATTTGTCGGCTACATACTGGGTAAAGTTAACGTCATGAAGATGGATTCAAGTCCGAGAACTTCCGTCTTCACAAAGTGTACACGAGTGTAACAAGAGAGTATCGTTTTCTTCTCAGTATGTTTATTAGGCAGGAAGTATTGCAGCATGAGCATCGCACTCTTGCCGACATTGATCCTTTGGATGTACAGGTGCACAAGAAACTGAATTACATTGAGCTGGTTGGACGATGTGAAGTGCAGTTAATGCGACACCCATTACGAGATAAAGAAGTCCAGTTTCGCAAGGATGCATTGGCATACCTGATTGAACTTTATACTCAAATACGACCAGGTTCCCAATTGAACAAAACAGTGTTCTGGCGCAAATGCAGCTGTTGGATCCAAAGCAAGCTCTCCATATCAACAAACCTTCTGTCATTCCATTAGCAGCGCAGTTCCCAACAGTTGTTTCAGAAGAGAGCCTTGATCGTCTGTCTGATCATTGGCGAGAACTGGCATCGTACCGAAAAGATCTTGGACATCTAGTGGATGAGGATCCGCCCGCATTCTGGCTGGGACTGCAACAAGTAACAGATGCTAATAACTAGAAGAAATTTGATGTTTTGGCTGACCTCATGTGCATGCTTATGGCACTACCTCACTCCTCAGCATGCGTCGAAAGAGTGTTTTCGAAGGTTAACTTAGTTAAAACTAAACAAACCAACAAGCTTTTGTGTGAAACAGTTTCCAATCGAATACTAGCCAAGCAAGCAGTTGCCAAAGATGGAGTTTGTCATAAGTTTAATCCTAGTAAAAGCGTGGTTGAAGATGTGCGTGAAGGACGTTGTCGGCAGAGATATGCAAAGATTTTGGAACTTCACAATCAAGATTCCACGTTGTCAATTCACGCATATGATCTTGACGAAGGAGAAGTTGTCGACATGGATGCCGAGTCTCTGACAAGTGACATTTTTCAACAGTAACAAGAACTAACATTTTATATTTAATTTGAGGAACGTTTTGTTAATGTAACTAATGTAAGTATATTACTGTTAAAATATCTCATTTTCAAGAGTTCATATATTGGGGTGTTATTAAAATCATTTTTATTTAATTGTGAATTTTTGGTAATAAAAAAAAAAAATGAAGAAATACATAAAAATTGGTAGCACCCAGATTATTTGTGATAAAGATGCACATAAAAGAGTATGTAAGCATCGTCTATCACGTAATTTGAGGCATAAAATAATCTGGGTATTTCTGGGTTTTTTTTAGAAGAACATCTGGGTTTATCCTAGAACTTGAGTGGCAACGCTGCCAATGACGCACAAGTGTCACCAATGATCCTCTGTGTTTTCACACAAAAGATCTAATGACACATAAGTGTCTTTTTTGTTTCCTCGCATGAGGTCGCATTTAACTCGCATGAGTCGCATTGGAACACGCCCAACATAAACGCATGTCCCAACACAAAAAGACCCAATGACAAACAAGTGTCACTGTAATGATCCTCTGTGTTTTCACACAAAAGATCTAATGACAAATAAGTGTCACTGTACTGATCTTTTGTGCCGGGCACATGGTTATATTAGGGCACATGTCCATTTTTTCCCCCTCCTTGCATGAGGTCGCATATTTTTTCCTCGCATGACGTCGCATTTAACTCGCATGAGTCGCATTGGAACACGCCCAACATAAACGCATGTCCCAACACAAAACGACCCAATGACAAACAAGTGTCACCAATGATCTTCTGTGTTTTCACACAAAAGATCTAATGACACATAAGTGTCTTTTTTTTTTCCTCGCATGAGGTCGCATATTTTTCCTTCGCATGAGGTCGCATTGGAACACGCCCAACATAAACGCATGTCCCAACACAAAACGACCCAATGACAAACAAGTGTCACTGTAATGATCCTCTGTGTTTTCACACAAAAGATCTAATGACACATAAGTGTCACTGTACTGATCTTTTGTGCCGGGCACATGGTTATATTAGGGCGTTTTTTTGTTTGTTTTTTTTTCCTCGCATGAAGTTGCTTATTTTTTCCTCGCTTTTTTTTTTCCTTGCATGAGGTCTTTTTTTTTTCCTCGCATGAGGTTGCATTTAACTCGCATGAGTCACATTGGAACACGCCCAACACAAACGCATGTCCCAACACAAAAAGACCCAACGACAAACAAGTGTCACCAATGATCCTCCGTGTTTTCACACAAAAGATCTAATGACACTAAGTGTCTTTTTTATTTTTTCCTCGCATGAGGTCGCATTTAACTCGTATGAGTCGCATTGGAACACGCCCAACATAAACGCATGTCCCAACACAAAAAGACCCAATGACAAACAAGTGTCAGCATTGATCCTCTGTGTTTTCACATAAAAGATCTAATGACACGTAAGTGTCACTATACTGATCTTTTTTGCCGGGCACATGGTTATATTTTTTTTTTCCTCGCATGAGGTCGCATATTTTTTCCTCGCATGAGGTCGCATTTAACTCGCATGAGTCGCATTGGAACACACCCAACATAAACGCATGTCCCAACACAAAAAGACCTAATGACAAACAAGTGTCACCAATGATCCTCTGTGTTCTCACACAAAAGATCTAATGACACATAAGTGTCACTATACTGATCTTTTGTGCCGGGCACATGGTTATATTAGGGCGCATGTTCAAATATAAAAGACCGTTTAGGACTGGGAAGTTTTGAGTTATATTGTTTTTTTTTTTTTAAAGTTTTGCCTCGTTTTGGCGAGGCGCGTCCTGTTCAACCTAGACGGTTATATTAGGGCGCATGACCAAAATAAAAGACCCTCAGGTTTGAAACTAAACCTTTCATTGAGTTATATTTTTTTTTTTTTTAAATTAAAGTGTTTGCTACTTTTCTTTGTAGCACGCCCCTTTCAACCATCTACCATGTACATGGAGTTGTTGGTTATATCAGGACGTGTTTCCTTTATTGTAATATGTTTTTGTTTGTATTTATTTTATACTATATTATCTCTAGTCGGTATTTTTCCTTTTGTAGTTATAGTTCAACATTGTTTTTAAAAGAAATTCCAAAATATGCTATTTTCTAAGTTAGTATGTTTTTAATTTTCACTGGATGGTTTCTTTGGTTAATCTGTATGTATCTGTGGCGAGTCTTTCACGAGTTTGGACTACTGACTCAAATCCTTATTTGTTTTTTATATGTTAGCTTTAGTTTTTGTAATATAGTGTTTTATTAACTTTTGCATTTCTGAAGGGGTCTTTGTGCCTATGAGATTTTCTACCCTCATTTCTACATTGTGGTTACTACAGTATGTCTTAATGTTTTGCCTCTGTTGGTCATATTTCTTGCAGTCCACCAGAAGGTGTCTAATTGTGTTTGGCTCTTGACACTCTTCACATGTGGGTTCCTCAATCATGAAATATCCAGTTCCAAGCTTGAGCCTCAGCAATTTTTTATTAATTGGTATTTTTAGTTCATCTTTTATTTGACATTTTTTGCTTGGTTTTTTTAAGGATTTTATATGAGTGTCTTGCTTTTTTACTTTGGTCCCATGCTGTTATCCACTCTTTAGTTATTGCTTGAGCAATTAAGCTCTTAATTTCAAACTTCCCTAAGCCTACTTCAATTTTGTTATGGCTAGCTCTCCCCCCTTTGGCTTCTTTGTCTGCAAGCTCATTTCCTGCTATCCCCACATGTGATGGTATCCATGTTATTGTTGCACTGCATCCTATAGTTTGTAGATATGTATTAACCTGTAGTATTTCCTCTATAATATCTGGCCTGCTACATTCATTTCTGTTTCTGATAGCTAATACTGATGATAGGGAATCTGTGAGAATGGTTACTTTTTTTGGTGGATTTTCTGCAGCTATTCCTAAAATTTTTTAGGATTGCCACTAATTCTGCTGTTTGATGTATATATGTTATTATTTGTTACCGTTCTATGTACTCTAGTGTTGTAATAATATAACCGATAGGGACATTGCCACTATTAACACACAAATAGACCAAAGAACATTATTGGTAGGTGACTTTAATGCACACCATGAGGCATGGGGTAACAACATTAATGATCCAGCAGGAAAAAGACTGTTGGACTACATTGAAAGTGCCGAGCTAATCATACTAAATGATGGCTCAGTGACAAGGGTTAACCCATGCAACAGGGGAGGAGATACAGCAATAGACATAAGTATTATAACACCAAACCTAGCCTCTGCTAAATGGGAAGTACTGAATGACTCCAGCTCAGACCACTTACCCATAGAAATAAACCTAAACGACAAATATAGAACTAGTCCAAAAAGCTCGAAACCTACATTCAACCTAAAAAAGGCAAATTGGGAGTCCTTCCAATTGGAGCTAAGTAAACTAAGCATTGAACAAATTGAATCTAACAGTATAGATATATTTGCAGAAAAACTAACAAATGAGATTTTAAAAATAGCAATAAAATATATACCAAACAGGAATATGCCTGAGCACTTAAAACCAACACAAAAAGGTAAAAATAGGAAAAGAAACAAAGATAAAAATCCAGTACCATGGTGGACAGACAGATGTTCAGAACAACTGAAGGATTGAAAGATCTGATAATCTCCCTTGAAAGACTGGCCGAATGCTTCAAGAAGTGCACTATCCAGTGGATACCAGCCCATTGCAACATACCAGGAAATGAAGAGGCAGATAGACTTGCTAAAGAAGGAGGTGCCTTACAGCAAAATGATATAGAGACAACTTACGCAACGGCAAAGACCACTATAAAGGCTACATTCAAGTCCAAATGGGAAAGAGAGCACCCGGGACATTTGAAAAATGACGCATATCATCAACTATCCAGAAAAGAACAGGTCATCATTTTTCGACTGCGCACTGGGCACAACAGATTGAGATACCATCTGTACCACAAATACAAAATTGGTGCAACAGATCTCTGCACCTGCGGTACCAGCCCGATGACAGTCGAACACCTGCTGCAGTACTGCCCAACCTACAGTAATGAACGGGGTAGCATATGGCAACAACCTACTTCTGTCAACGAAAAACTGTTTGGAGATGTCGGGAACCTTGAGTTGACTGCTGCCTTTATTAGAGTCATAAATGTGGAAGTCTGAAGGCGAACGAGGAAGAAGAAGAAGAAGAACAACTGAAATTGAGGGAGAGGGCCCTTACAAAGTATAGAAAAACCAAAACTGAAGAGAATTACACAAACTATAAACAAATAAGAAATGAAACAAATAAAATAATATTCAGAGCTAAAGAAAAGAGTTGGAGAACTTTTTGTCAAACATTAAACCATAGGTCACAAGTAACTACAGTTTGGAGAAAACTAAAAGCAATTAAAGGAGGAAACCACAAGAAATTTAAAATCCCAACAATTAAAATACCAAAGAGAGCTGAAACAGATAGAGAAAAAGCCAACATACTAGCTAAATACTTCTATCAGGTTAGTTCAATAGACAGTCTAGATAAGGCAGAAATAAATAGGCGGAAGAGACTGCTAGAAAAATTAAAAGGAATATGGACACCACACAGGATGCTAATTATTTAAATGCAGATATTACAGTAGATGAAATAGAAAGAGCTTTAGCAAGAAAAACCAATACTACCTCTGGGGAAGACATTCTGAGCTATGAAATCCTCAAAAAGGTACCAAATACAACTCTAAGAGTGATTGCATCCCTCTACAACAAAATCTGGCACACGGGAAAAATACCGTGTTCATGGAAGACAGCAGTAGTCATCCCCATACTAAAGCCAGATAAGGAAACACATGATGTCAGCTCATACAGGCCAATATCGTTAACATCGCATCTAGGAAAAATTCTAGAAACAATAGTCAACAGCAGACTAAAATTTCATCTAGAAAAGCATAATTTGTACAGTCCAACCCAAGCAGGCTTTAGAAGCCAACATAGTACAATAGAGCAACTGTTGAGGCTGGAACATGATGTTAAAACAGGCTTCAAAAGGAATGAAAAGACAGTAGCAGTATTCCTTGATGTAGCAAGAGCATATGATGAGTGTTGGAGGGAGGGTGCACTACACAAAATCAGGAAATTAGGTATAGTAGGCAGAACCTACAATTATCTAGAAAACTTCCTGCAGGATAGATACTTCACGGTACAAATAAACAATGATAGATCTGAGGTGTATGAGCAACAGAATGGAATTCCCCAGGGATCAGTAATATCACCATCTATCTTTACGATTATGGTCAACGACCTAGGCGACGAGTTTAAAGACTTAAAAAACAACTTATCCCAGTTTGCAGATGACGCTGCGATATGGAGAACGGGAAGAAATCTCCCATTCCTCTATAAAACAGTACAAAGGCAAATAGATAAAGTATCTCACTGGATGAACAAGTGGGGATTTAATCTAAACGTTAAAAAAACCATAGGAATGATCTTCAGTAGAGGGCGTGTAATTAAAAACAATATAATTGACATAAGCATTAATGAGCAAAAAGTATGCACAGCAAAATCAACTAGATTTCTGGGTATGGTATTAGACCAGCAACTAAACTGGAACAAACACATAGACCTATTAGTGCAAAGCAGTAGGGGACTTATTAACATGCTAAGATATATGAAAGGAAGTGGTTGGGGCGCCTGCAATAAGACCATGTTAACCTTCTATAAATCATTTATTAGGGGCAAACTTGACTATGCCAGTGTTGTCTATGCATCAGCCGCCCCAAGCAATAAGAAAAAACTAGACACAATCCAAAACCAGGCACTGTCAATAATAGCAGGTGCCTCAAAGGGAACATCAGCAGAGGCACTAGAAGTAGCGCTAGGCATTATACCCCTGGAGCTAAGGAGAAAAGAACTGAGATTCAGCTACTGGGCAAGAGTGGCAAAAGATCCAACTCACCCAGCACATAAAACCTTTGATAGGGGTAACCAGTACATGTGCCACATTCCATTCATTGAGTTATATACATCGTCTGGGTAACTAAAAATTTGTATAAGTGTAAAAAAGCGTGAGTGAGATTATCTTGAATATGCCTAAATATTAATTGTTAGTTGCATATTTGATGTACTATTGAGAAGTAGTTAATTTTTAAGTAAAATTTTTTCCTCAATAACAAAGAATTTAACAAATATAATTATACTGGATGTTAATTTTAATATTTTAAGACATTTTAAAACAGAAAATTCGATTATAAAACCTGAAAAGCAAGGGAAGTAACTAGATTATACAGTAGTTTAGAAGGGAATGAACTCATAAAGAAAAATCAGAAATTTTTTTTTCAAAGACAAAAATATTACTGCATTTATATTTTTGTTATGGTAAAAAACATTTTAATTCCTAACAGGTCTTCTTTATTTAATCAAATTCTACTCTTTTATCGAATTACTAACAAGGTATAATCTACCGTAAAACACTACATACAGTTATCATTAAAAGAATCATGCCGTCAGAACTTGCGTTAACATCGTTTTACTTCCATCGCATGGTTTGCCAACTCACTAAATAAACAGTTCTCACATGGAAAGACCTTTCCATTAAAATCTGGTTTGGATGACGCGTCTTTCAGTGATAGGAAACTCTTTACAGAGCGATACAACAGGAGGCAATCTGATCATCAGAAGAAGTCCCCCCATCGGACAAGTGTTTCGGCCCAGTATACTCCTTTACACTCTAAGGGGGGCGGGCCCACTTGGGTCATGACTCCCAAGCGTCTCAGCCTCCTGTTGTCTTGTATCGAAAATGAACCCATTTCACTTATGGTAGCAACTTTAATCCACAACTCCGCCAGCCGTGGAGGCAATTGTGAAAGTAACAAAGAGAAGACAAATTATTCCGTTCGTTCCGTCGGACACACTGAGACACCATCGCGAAGCCGCCGAGCCTAGCCACTGAAATTCTGACTCTGACACCTCCTATAATATACATCGCCTGTTGCCCCTCAGTCACAGCCCGCTCACTAGTACACCACAAAACTCAGCGTTTTGTGGACTTAGAAAAATTCCTGGTGTTTTCTGTACCGCAGCGTTTATTGTCACGATTTCCATTGCCCATTGCGGTTGTTCCACAGCCAGCCTGATGCCTTTTCGGCAGTTTCACTAAGCCTCTTCAGTGCCCTTGTTCTCGCCTGTCCCTTCAGCCCCAACAGTTTCAATAGATCATACATTGATGCAGCCACAAGCCCTCTTGCGCCCACTTCAACAGCCATGACCCTTGTAGTGAACCCCTCGTGTCTCAGATCCGCGGCCAGATCACTATATTTGGCCGCTTTGAACGAATGTTGCTCGTCTAATCTGGATTCAAATGGCACGGTCAGTTCAATCAGTATGACCTGAAGCGTTGAAGAAGAATGAAGCACTATATCCGGCCGTCTCCGCGATTTTCTGATACTCTCTGGATATGCCCCTCGTCCAGGTAGGTCTACCGCCATCTCCCAGTCATTTGCACAATCAAGAAGAGATGGTAAACTGCTACCTGGTTTACTCGGTTTGGGGTGTGCTGACTTTCCTGCCCTCAGAAAGTATGTATTTGCTGTGCTCGGCCTGGGTTTGCTGTTCGCCTTCATCCTTGCTAGATCTATTGTCGCAGCAAGCTCATTTAGCACTTTGTTATGGCGCCAGGTGTATCGCCCTTGCCCTAATGACACCTTACACGCTGAGAGCACGTGTCCGAGTGTCTGCCTTCCCTGGCACAGGGGGCACTGCTCATCATCCGACTTTCCCCATTTCACAAGGTTGGTGGCCGACGGCAGCAGGTCATACATTGATCTAACAACGAAGCTGAGCCTAAGAGGTGCCATATGCCATATATCATTCCATGTCAAGGACCTCTGCAGGGCTCCTTCCCATGTAGTCCATTGGCCTTGTTGGACCTGCTGCACTGCTTTTTGCAACCTCTTATCATTCTCAGCCTCTCGTATCTCATGAACAACCATGTCTCTGCGCTCCCTGCTTGATGCCTTGGACCACCAGCGGATGTCTCCATGACCAAATCCCCGTCTATTCGTCTGTGTGTATCCGATTACCTCCCTCAGTTTGAGTGACTCTTGGGCAGCATCAACAGCTTCTTCCACTCTCCACTTCCTTCCTGTTTTCAGTGTGGGCTGAATGGACTTAACCACGTCATCAGCTGACTCGCGTAGCATCATTGCAAGCCTTGCCTTTCCAACTTTGTACTCTTCAACAACTGACTTGAAAGGAAGCAGAAGTTTTGACTTTTTGCAGTACAGTGCTACATCTGACAGACCTGGTGGTACCCCTAGCCACTTTCTCATGAACTTGTTGACCTTCTGCTCTATAGCTTCGACTGTACTTGTGCTTATTTCATATATAAGCAGTGGCCACAGCAACTTCGGTATCAACATGAACTGGAGGCACCACAGTTTGAATTTTCCCAAGAGTCTGCTTTGGTCTATGATCTGTAGCCCTCTGTCTGCCATTTCTATTGTCTGTTGCACTGCCTTCGAGTCTTTTAATGAGGCATCGTACACCCTGCCAAGACTTTTAACAGGTTCCTCAATAACAGTAGGGATTCTTTGGTTGGAAACCACGAATATGTCTTCTGCTATCTTCCCTTTCCTGACTGATAGGCTTCTCGACTTCTTGGGTTTGAAGCTCATTCTGCACCAGCTGACTAGTTCATCCAGGCGTTCTAACATCCTCCGGGCCTGATGTTCATCTGATGTCAGAATTGTTGTGTCATCCATGAATGCTTTGAGCGGTGGCATGTGACACATTCCCCCGAGCTTTGGACCTATAGCCATTCCTTCAGCCGCATTGAGGATTACCTGCATAGCCATCACGAATAGTATCGGAGAGATGGTACACCCCATTGCAATTCCAACTTCAAGGCCAATCCACTTCGTTGTGTACTCTCTGGTTGAAAATCTGACAGCAAACCCTGCGAAATACAGCTTCAGCATTGCTGCAATCTCTTGTGGAACATGATACATTTCCAGGGCCTGCCACAACATCTGGTGTTGAACGGATCCATAAGCATTCGCCAGATCCAACCAGATTACATGGAGGTCTGTTCTGTCAGACTTTGCCTTTTGGATTGCTTCCCAGATCATTGTGGCATGCTCTAGACATCCTGGTGTACCTGGGATACCTCCTTTCTGAATGGTAGTGTCAATGTACCCATTTGCCAGGAGGTATGTAGTGAGTCTTTTCGCCATCACTGAGAAGAATATCTTCCCTTCCACATTGAGTAGTGAGATTGGCCTGAACTGACTGATGTCTGTGGAATTTTGCTCCTTCGGGATGTAGACTCCATTCGCCTTTCTCCATTCCTTGCTTACAAGCTGGGCTTTCCACGCATTCTTTAGTAAACGGAGCAGTCGTTTGAGCACTTCAGGGCATCTCTTATACACCACATATGGAACACCATTAGGACCTGGAGCTGACTTGCACCGAGCTTTCTGGACAATGCTTTCTACCTCTTGCACCGTTGGGGGCTTGGTGTTAAATTCAGCTCCTGGCTTACTCGGCCATTTAAGGCCTGCCATGCTGCTGAGCGGCTCATCTCTGCGACCATCTGAATATGTCATTCTAAGGTGTTCTTCCAGGTCTTCTTTATTGATGTTTAGCGTACCCGACCGTGGCTGCTCAAACAGTTCTTTGGCAAACTTGAAGGGCTCCCTGAAGAATCTTTCCCTATCCCTTCGAGTCTTCCTTCTCTTCCTGCACAACCTTTCTGCTCTACAAAGGGCATTATGTTGGCCTTTCAGGTGCTCCCAAACCTGTCGTAACCCTTCCTTCTCTGTGGCAACTGCGTTCTTGAAAAGTTTTCGGGCATGCTTCTTCTGTTTCCTGATTTCTTCTATTTTAATTTGTCTTCTACTTTTTCGTGGTGGGTTACTTTCCCTTGCCTTCCTCACTCCGAACACTTTGCGACAGTGCAGATATATTATGTCGCCGAAGATTTCCAGCTTCTTCTCCAAACTTATCTGCTTCAGGTTGTTATCCAACTCTTTTGCCAAGGCTTTCACAAACCAGGACACGGAACGTGATCCTGTTTGGTTTATGTAGGCTATACTTTCTCAGCTCACTGTGCAGGTTGAGCTTACTGTCTGTTTATTGTTATTTATTTAAATTCATTCAGTTCTTCTTCGTCGTTAGCCCTAGTGTAATCACATCTATTTCTGTCATAAATTTATTAGTATGTCTTATGTCTGTCCATGTCCTACTTCTTTGTTACCTTTAATTACCTTTTAATTAACCTAAATTTAATCCTGAACACCGTGTATTTAACGAGCTAATATTTCCCTGTCTACCATTTCTTCTCCTCTTATAATTATACTAGCTGTAAGGACCCGGCTTTGCCAAGGTTTTTTTCCTAGTAACTGTGTAGGAAACTTATGAAATATCAAAATAAAATTATAATATTTTGATATTCGAGTGAAAATGAATTTTCATTTAAGTTAATGACTACCGCTTTAAGTGACTATCCTCGTGCCTTGCTTACAGTAATTGCAAATGCAAGCAGCACAAAATACTGTTATTCCGTATGGTTCTACCAGGAGAGTGATTTCACTTTTGCTTTTCAATTTGCTTCCGAATTTTTCCAAAATACTCTTATTTCTTATGATGGAATCACAAAAGCAATTTTATTCTGCTTTCGAGTTTTAGTAAGAAGCAAATTAATAAGACACATTTTCCCTTTCCGACGTAGCGCACCAAGAAAGAATAGTCCAACTTATCCTTTTTTAACGTTCTTACTACTGTTTTTCGTAGCACGTTCTTTTCAAACATATATACATTACTTGCTTGTTAAAAAAAACATGATTATTATTTTCTGTCTTACATACTTCAAATATAAAAGACACAGTGATTGTGATGAGTTGTATTTTTTAAACAGAAGTTTCTCATTTCGGTGAGACACGACGCATTCAACCGAGACACACGGATAACGCCTGTTATATTAGGACACATGACTAAATATAGATCTTTCGTTTTGGTGTATTGTTTAGCTTTGAGCTAGTATATTTTTTTAAGTGCCAAAAATAAAAATAAAACTTAAATTTTGCCTTACTTTGGCGAGGCACACCCCGTTTGAAACTGACACATGTACAATTATAGAAGACCGGTCCAGCAATGTGTTAAAGACCCTCTTCTGTTACAAAAGATATTGCAGTCTGTTTCAGTTATGAAGTGCTTAGTCTTCGAAATACTATGTAATATTTGGTAAAGAAACAGAAACTGCTTTGAAAATGTAATTAAATTTGATATAAAAAGTAATAATAAAATGTAATTAAATTTGATATAAAAAGTAAAAATAACTTATAAATACTACATCAAAGTATTTTTTAAAAATTTTCGCATAAAACATTAGTGTCTGTTTAAATAATTTATATTGCTATGTAAAATAAAGAAACGTAGAGTTGTAAATTACGACATTTTAATAATAATTTTTACCATTTGGATTGCTTCCATTGATTCAGATAGACACTGTTTACGGACCTGTTTTTGCGCATAGAAAATATCGGTAGAAACCAAATCATGTTACCTAGACATGTTCTAAATAATTTTAGTACTAAGCGTGGACGAAGGTTTATTTTTTTTAAATTTTGAAACAAGGACATACCATACGTGAAAATAAATGAATGCATAAATCTGCTTTGTCAATCAAAATAAACATACATTCAAATGAATTGAATACATATTTGACAAAAAGCTACCAGCTTATTTTTTTTTTCTTTTTAACCAAAGCGGTAGAAACCAAAATATGTGACCTGGCAACCTGTGAAAAAAATTACTTACATTTAAACGATCATAGCTATCTAATAATTTTGTTTTCTGCAACAGCTAAAGATGTTACTATAAAAATAACTTAAAAATAATTGCACCGGGAAAAAAGCGACTACCGAGTGAATTTGGTTTTTACATAAGTTGATACAGTTATTTAAACACAGCCAGGCATTTTCTAAATTTTAATACTTAGCGGGGACGAAGGTTTATTAAAAAAAATTCTGAAGCACCGACATACCATAAGTGAAAGCGAATGAATGCATAAGTCTGCTTTTTCAATCAAAATAAACATACATTCAAATTTTGACCACGCATTTTAAAAAAGATGTAAAAAAAAAATACCATGTGACATTTTCATTAAGATTAAACATGCACAGTGGATGTTCATGCTCAGAGAACCTTCGTTGGTTTTAATATATGTATCGATACAGCTCCGATCCAATTTGAAACCGCTTGGCCAAATGAGTGCCATTAAAATTACACAGTTAAAAAAAAAAAAAGGAAGTGCTACAGAAAACTGTTTTTTTTTCCCTTCTATTTCCTATTAAAGTCAAAATGTTTAGTTAAACATTTTTAATTATCTTGTATGCAAACATATGGTCATTAATAACAAACATAAAAAAATAGTTCCCTTGATATTTATTGGATATGTATTTATTTGATTATGGCCCCTGAGAAATAAATGGCTTCTATACATTTCTTACGAAACACTGTAATTACTCATAATGTCACAATTACAATACTAAATTATAAAATAACTGAATGGCGTTACCTGGCGTTAACTAAAGATACTCTCTGCCAAAATTCATCAAGAAATAATAAGGCATGCGGATTTGTATTAAGAACATAGAAACATACTTTGCCTTTTATTTATATAGATAAGTGCATGTGGGCACCCATGTTATAGAACTGTCTTTGTTTCCCCAAACATATTCCCTTTCATACATAAGCGTAGACATGTATATATTTGCAGGTTTACATGGCATATGTCTTCTTTGTAGCAAACAAGTTTCATAGATTCAAACAGGAATAACTTTGTTTTAAATAAGTTAGTACCCACTGAAACATGTAATAGTTTAGAAATTTATTATCTCATATTTCTGTTTTTCCTATCCTTTCTTTTTTTTTCCAGAGAACATTCATTAGTAATGAAACGCGCCAAATTAAAACACATCTAGGAAAACTCTGGATCTGTGTTTTAATTTAGAAATGTCTCATGCAGATGTAGCAATTCTACAAACTTCAGACGAGCGGGAAATAAATATAAAAAACAGGGACAAAGAAAGTGAACATGTAATAATGCAGAACTGGAGTAAAAACAACCAAACAGATTGGTAAATGTTCACACGCGACCGATAAGAGTGCAGCGGAAAATATTTTATAACAAGTTATCTGGCATTTTCTCAACTCAACAAAAGAACAACGCATTCAGGAAGAAGTAGAAACATACGAACACTTACATTCAGAGAAGTTCTGCAAGGAAAAACTTCAGACAATATCACAAGAAATACCAAAGAACAAATGTTTAGCAATGGGACAAAATATAAAATGTTTAGCAGTGGAAACAAATATAAAATGTAACAGGCAAATATATCAGGTAATGGACGAGCACGAAAGAGCGTAACGCCTACTGTGAAAATCGTTCAAGCCTGTTATGATCTTTACAGTCTGCTTTATACAGAGAAAATAACATGCTCAATGGATGAAGGTCACTTTCTGTATTATTTTTTTTTTAAATTGATGAAAAAAGTATCCAGTTCAACCTCTGATTGGTTATACTTAGGACATATGCTGTTCATATATATGTTCACTTGCCGATGTGCGAACGTGGCATAATTTCTCCTGTCCAATTATTGTAAATACAGTAAATTAAAATGTCCAAATCTTGGGTGTTTGCGTCCTTCATTTAACCTCTAAACGGTAGAATGAAAAAAAAAAAAAAGAATTATACAGAAACACACAAATAGTAATACCGTACGTCTTACAAAGAGAAAGGACTAGAAAAACCTACGTTGCGGCGACAGACAAACAAGATACAGAGGGAAAGAAAGTGAGAATTAAGTAGAGAACATGAAACTATAACAATAAGAGAAAAAAAAACACTCCCTTATGTCCAGTCACATGTTGGAGCAAAGATGGCTGCCACTAAACCGGAAAGCGGAAGTTGATAGTACATTAAAAACAAAAAATAATAAATAATGAAAGCAAGGACTGGAAAACAGAGTGATGGAAAAGTGGGGGAAAAAAATAAATATTAATTTAAAAAAAATAAATATATATTTAAAAAAATGAACAGATAAAAAATTAGAAATTATAATTAAATGGAAAAAGATAATAATAAATATAAAAAAAAACAAAAAATAAATAAAATAAAAAAATTTAAATTTAAAAAGAAACCAAAAGAGGAAAAGGGGAGGGGGTTCCTCTGATGAAGAAAGAATAGGCCGACTGTTTGATCAGACTAAGAGGGAACTAATATGAGTTAGTGTTTGTACCGTTAAATAGTTTTATTGCTAGTTTATGTTTTTAATTAACTATAAATTTTTAGCCATCTAAAATTATTTCTCCTGATTCAACTAGCTTTTTAAAATTTCACCTTTGTCTTGCTTCTGCCTTCATTTCTGTTTTCTGTCTTTTTGCTAACCCCCCCCCCCCCCTTTCCCATCTTCCCATCTCCTCTCCTTCTCTCCCCCCCCCCTTTTTCCCCCCAGCAAGAACCAGACAAGTGCCAGTAGAACAAGAGATAAGATGAAGACGCTGGCGATAGATAGGACACACATTTGAGGAGACCTGTTGATAGCGTTACAAGGCAGTCCTTAGTTCTGGAATCCCCAGGGAAAGAGAGGCAGAGGTAGACCAAAAAACACTGGAGAAGAGAACTGGAGACATAAGTGAAAATGATGCGGAAAACGTGGAAAGAACTTAAGCTGTTGGCACGTGACAGGAGGACTTGGCATGTGTTTGTTGTAGGCCTATGATGGCACGTGACAGGAGGACTTGGCATGTGTTTGTTGTAGGCCTATGATGGCACGTGACAGGAGGACTTGGCATGTGTTTGTTGAAGGCCTATGATGGCACGTGACAGGAGGACTTGGCATGTGTTTGTTGAAGGCCAATGCTCAATGGGGAGCTAAAGGGTTTTCATTGATTGAGTTTTCCGGTAGTAATAAATCTTTCGACAATTTTTGACATAAAAGAGTGAATATATTGATGCGTAACTGCGCAAGTTTTGACTTTTCCTGTCTCTGGGGTTACGAGTTTTCACTTTTTATCCCCTGTGCCAGGTAATGGGCTAAGAAAGTCATTTTCACCTGAACTGCTTTGTGTTTTCATGTAAGGTGTTAGTGGTGGAGTGGCTTGGTGGTAGGAGTTGCTTCCGCAGATCTGCTAGTGCCAGGCATTCTAGAAAGTAGTGTTCTACCGTATCTTTCTGTTGTCTGTTATAGTGCTTGCATTATGGTGCATGTTTTGTGGTAACTCTGTGCAGATGTTTCCAGAGAGGTACATATTTGCAACTTACGTAGCTGCATAAACAAACGTACGTGATTTCATTCATGCATTCATAGTTACTTACCAGCTTCCACAATGTGGTCGAGAGTCGGAAACCTCTTCATAACAGCCACACTGATAGCACGACATATCCAAATGAGACCAAACATCATATACCTGTATAAAGTAAGTAGTCGTGTTTACTAAAAGTATGAACATTTATAACACATAAGGAAGGGAAACCCGAGGCCTGTAAACAGTAAATAAATATTAGACAAACATAAAGGTATGTTTTCAGGCACTCGTAAGAAATAAAGAAGTAGAAAACTAGACAACAGAAAAACAACAGACGTGAGTGGCTTACCCAGGACTCGAACTCAGGACCTTCCGTGCGACAACCCCTTGTCTAGTTTTCTACTTTTTATTTCTTACGAGCGCCTGAAAACATACCTTTATGTTTGTCTAATATTTATATACTAAAAGTATGATTTAGTGACATGTCATAAGTAAGTGACCACGTCACATAATTATTAACATTTAAGGTTATATATGTAAAGTACCGATAAAAAGGCATGTACGGAAACATACTGAAGATTGTTTAGGCATGCAATTCATCCCTAACTGTGGAACAGGTGTTGAGAATAGATAGACACTAGAGAATCGCACAATATAGTAAAACAGTATATAACAAAAACAAAAATTAATATATAAGGATCAGTGATGGTGTGAGGATATGGTGTTTGTTATTGTTCTTGAGGACCTTTACTTTGTTTGTTTGTTTTGTTATTGTTCTTTGGTTGTTGTTCTTTGGTTGTTTTTTTTTTAAATTGCTGTTTGGTTGTTTGTTTGTTTTTCTTCTTTGTGTTAGTTTGTTTTTTTTATTTTTATTGTTTGTTTGTTTCTTGAAAAGGCGGTGTCACACACAACTTGATTCACACAATTTTGGTTCTGATTTGCTATATTTGGACTGAGTGGAGGGCAGAAGAAGATACTATATTTGGATATCGGAAATCTGATTTTATTGTCTTGAATTTATTACACTATATATCCTAATTATAACCCAGGGATGAACTGGATACTTTGTTTTTTTAAAAAAAGGACATGTTCTCTTAACCAGTTGTACATGGACATCTTGCGGGGTCCGTGATGGATTTGTAGGGTGTCCGCGTACATAACATAAAAATTAAAATATAAAATTTTAAACTATGCTTTTATGTACATTTTTTCCCCCACAAAGGGGCCCATAGCCTTTATTGGACAATCAAAGGGGTCAAACGCCTTAATCGGACAATCAAAGGGTCCATAGCCTGTATTGGACAATCAAACGGGTCCACATCCTTCATCGGACAATCATAGGGGTCCATATCCTTCATCGGGCAATCAAAGTAGTCCATAGCCTTCATCGGACAATCAAAGTGGTCCATATCCTTTCATCGGACAATCAAATTAGTCCATATCCTTCATCGGACAATCAAAGTAGTCCATATCCTTCATCGGACAATCAAAGTGGTCCATATCCTTCATCGGACAATCAAAGTAGTCCATATCCTTCATCGGACAATCAAAGTGGTCCATATCCTTCATCGGACAATCAAAGTGGTCAATATCCTTCATCGGACAGAAGGATCCACAGCATACACATTTTTTAAGGCATTTTGAATTCCATAAAAGTTAACTTCTTCATCTTTTTCCTTTTTGCTCCTTTATGGAGTTTGGAGCCACCACTGCAACTGAACCCTTGCAGGAAGCCTGCATACAAGCATTAATGCGATCTCGCAGCTCTGGTTTCTGTAGCAATATGTTTTACATTATGAGACTCTCTACTCCATATACAACTTCATATTAGACGCCTCCTCCGACTTGCCTAAGGTAGAAGTAATATTATTATGTTCGTGTCTCATCGGAGACTGCCGGGAACTACACACGGTATAAACATGACCTAAATCTCGTCAAAATTATATAGTCATAATGTGGATGAAAGACTTCCGACAAATTATGACGTTTAAGCGAGAATTATTCAGCAGTTTACTGCCGCAGCACGGTCTGAACAAGTAAAAGAAAACACAAGTTTTAGCGATCCCCTTATTATTTTTAGCAAATCCGCAAAACAATCTCTAATTGGATTGTTGCTCTCGATGCTACGAATTGCAACAAAGTTAAAAAATTGTTCACATTTTTTGCGTGTAACGACATCATGTTATATGATCCTGTTCACAATTTTGTGTACAACGTCATCTGTGATCCTGCTCATAAATTTTATGTGCGTCACCAAGTTCTGTGATTCCGCTCACAATTGTATGTAAAAACAACACCACGTTCTGTGATTCCGCTCAAATTTTGTGTACAACGTCACCAAATTCTGTGATCCTGCTCATATTTTATATGCGTCACCAAGTTCTGTGATTCCACTCACAATTTTGTGTACAACATCACCAAGGTCTGTGATCCTTTCACAACTGTAATCTTGTAAACAGTCTTAGATTTTTTTTCGGCTTCAATTTTTTATATGGCGGGCCCTTCAGATTTTTATAGTTGACAATGTACTATGAAGAGGGCCGTGTGCAAAATGTGAGCTCATTGGGTTGTCTGAAACCTAGTGAACAAAGGGCTCAAAGACTTGAAACATCGAAACAATGCTCATATCAAATAAAATAAACGTTTTAAAAATGGTGGTGCCTTGTCTATTTATCTCGCTCTAGGACAAAGATCGGAAACGTTGCAGAGGAAGAAACAAATTCACGTGACACTTAAGAATTTTTGAATACAGCGGCAACACAACCTTGGTGAGTAACGATAACATAAATTCAAAGATATGTGCAGAAAAGTCAGAGAAGCAAGTATCAAATTACGATTAAATTTCAGGAAAAGACAGAACACGTATAGTATAGTATGTTCAGAGAAGTATATGATAATTAAAAACTGAAATTAAAATAATAAAAAATAGATTATAAGGTCTTCATATGACACGTCCTTTAAGTAAGGGGCTCAATATCTCATAATACAAATACAACGAAAGATAACAAAATAAAAATTCATGACCAATACAAAAATCTGACTTTTCAATTGAAATGTCAAGTCAGTCCTATTGTGTGGCTCTGAAACACGGAGAACACCAACAAATTACAACCAAAAAAGCTTCAGACTTTCATAAATGGGTGCTTGCGTAGAATAGAAGAATTAAGATGGTAGGACAAGATTATCAACGTGGAACTGATGACAAGATCATCAACGTGGAACTGATGACAAGATCATCAACGTGGAACTGATGACAAGATCATCAACGTGGAACTGATGACAAGAACTAGATAAGTGCCAAGGAACAAGAGACGAGATGAAGACGCTGGCGATAGATTTGAAACACCTGGCGAACACCTGATGACAGCATTATACGGTAATCCTTGTTCTGGAATCACCAGGGGAGAAAGACGTAGAAGCAAACTGAAGAACACATAGAGAAGAAAACTGCAGACACAACTGAAACTGAAACATGAAGAAGACACCTGGAGACTGTGAGCTGATGGCACGTGACAGGAGGACTTGACATGTATTTGTTGAAGGTATATGCTCCTTGGAAGGATTATGATGATGGCGATAAAGATGACGGCGGTGATGATGATGCTGTCGATGATGATGACGATGATGATGATAACGATGATGATGATTATGATGATGACGATGACGATAATGACGATGATGATAATGATGATCATGACGATGACGACGATGATGATGATCATGACGACGATGATGATGACGATGATGATGACGATGATAATGACGATGATGATGACGATGATGACGATGGTGGCGATGACGATGATGATGATGACGACTGTCACGTAGGTTTTGATCATTAAATTGCCTATAGCGTCTTCTTATTCTTTCACCCGAATTCTTTAATTTTGTTATCTCTCTTTATTTCCTTTTCCTGTATATTTTGCATCCATTCGTTTGCGAAATATATTTTCATACTATTCCTTAACGTTACCGGTTTCTTTTCTCAAAACGGAGAATCGCAATAGTGATTCTATTACATAGATGTCAGTCAGACGAGAAGTGCGATTAAGTTGTAGTCCATCTCAGACATAGGGTCGACTTATCGTTATAGCATTTTCACCTGTCACAGCGGTTTTCCCAGGCTGAGTTTCTGGGCAGTGTGAAAATCGCTCTCAATCCCGCCAGAGGCGTGAATCGCGGCAGACATTGCTCGCTAGAGCAGACTGAGTGTCGGGGTTCCCGCATCTGACACCCATGCTCCACGGCACAGTTTCAGACATTTGTCTGGGAATTCCACCTGAAAAGACACCCACTGTTGGCCGGGTCAGCGCGAGGTGCGGAAATGCAGAAGTGTCAGTTATGTAAGACGTCTAGTAATGGTAATGTTAAATGTAAGGTGTTTTACACGGGAAAGGGGAGATGATTTCGGAGTTTGAGAAAATGTGGGAGTGTTTGCCCCTGTTTTCAAATATCCACCCAGGAGCTGAAAGCTGATTTCATTTCAGTCTCCAACATCTTCAGTAGACGGAACACGCGTGCTAGCGAATGAAGCTTGTATAGCGAATTTCATAGTTCTCGTCAGATTTCTGACGAGCTTCTAACTACCTATCTAGTGAATTATCCTAGTCGTGGTGTTACCGTAGTTCTGTGGTGAGATTAATAAAATAGATATCTAGTATTTTGGAAAGTGATTAAGTGTTTAATCGCCGATTTCATTTTAAACTAGTTCTGTGTGCAGAGTGATTATTTTAATAGTTTGTTATTTCTTTAGTCGACGAGTTACAGTGGAGAGCAAGATAAATTATAAATTTCTAGCTAAACTCATTCGGCTATTAAAACAATTTAATTTAACTGCTAACTACTCAGTCGAGTATATTTGCTAAACAAACTATAACTGCTAAGATGTCTCATGAGTGTTGACGAAATATATTTATATGTGTTTCAAATTCATGATGATTGATTTTATAATATAACTTATTTCACGGGAAGGGTTAAATGATAAGCTCTACGCTTGCAGTTTATAATATAAGTTATATCCTTATACATAGTATGTATAATTATTTTATATGTGCTTTTTCCATTTTTATACAGTGAATACTGGGGTGAACCCATCTTGCCGGCGTTTAGTAATAAAGAGTTTTCAGACTTGAGAAGTATTAGACATTTCTTAGCTTTACCCACGTGGGGTTTCAAGTAACACTGGTCTGACAGTGCAGGTGCCATCAGAGATAGACAGAGATACCAATCCCACTAACGGGTTTTAAAGACTGAGTGTCAATTTTCTGGGCCTTTGAGCCGGATCTTATTTCTTCCTGAACTCTAATGTAAAATTGCTGACTAGCGGCTAGAATAATTACAATCAATAACATTAACATTTCCCGAAATTTTTGTCGAAAGAGTGAATAGTGAAACAAGGCTATCTGTTGAAAGAAGTTGTCCACTGGTCATCTTTCCAAATTAAGGGAACCCTCGTGTCTTTTTGACTCTGTGTGCCCGTTTAAACTTGCTTATCCAAACTGATTCAAGTGACATTAACAGTAATCAAAATTTAACTGGTGAAGTGAACGCTCCCCGAAAACAGTGGAAGTAACCTGTAATTGTAGAGCTGGGATTCGCTTTATCCAAAGAATACAGATTCACTGTAGAGAAGTGTCCTAAGGTTGCGCCAGACTGTGAACAACATCAAGTTTTTAGGTAAGCACGTGTGCCAGGGATCCCTGATGAAAGAACCGAGTGAAAGTGGACTGAGTTTTTTTTTGTTGATAACTATTGATTCACCCCACGTTATAATCTCCTTACGGAAGAGTCTCTGCTTGATTAAATTGTTCCTTTTGAAGGACAATATTAGACCCTAACCATATGTATTTATGACTCTTTGGGCCATCATCTGTCTCATAACGGGGCTGTGGGCTAAACCTAGAGTTAATATCATAACGGGGCTATCATCCTTGTAGCATTCTCTTGATATTTTATGACTATTTGTATATGTTTTTGATGTAATTTCTATGTGTTGTGAGGAAATTTTAAATGATAATTAAAAATTTCTCTTGGAATTAATCAGTGCGTTGGTCAGCTCGTTCATATATATATATATATATATATATATATATATATATATATATATATATATATATATATATATATATATACAGTACTTTGCAAAAAAAAATGGCAGTCATATTTTCGCAACGCAGCACACTCATAGAAGCAAATAATAATAAAAACTGTATGTCCAGAGGAAGATTGGTATCTCCCCTATCTATTAACAGTGGTTTCAGTACAATATAATGTTGCCTTCTCCAGCAAGGCAAGCCTGGATGCGGCGAGGCATACTTCCCACAAATGTTTGTAGGTAATTGAGAGTCAGACTGTCCCAGTATTTTTCAGCTACCTTCTTCAATTGTTCAACGTCTCTGAGTCCACTCTTTTTTAAATGATTCTTGAGTAGTGCCCAAACGTTTTCAATTGGGTTTTGATCGGGACTGTTGCTGGGCCACTTCAGCACTATCCCATTCTTCTCTTGCAGCCATGCTTTGGGGGTATGAGCTGTATGATTTGGGTCATTGTCATGTTGAAATGTGCACCCATCGGGGTACATGACCTGCATAAATGGCAGAAGGTGTCCCTCTAGTATGTCGATGTACCTTTCTTTCGTGAGAATTCCTGTGAAAACACACAGTGCGGTGGCACCTCTTGCTGACACCCCTCCCCAAAGATGGAATTTCTAGGTATGTTTCGGTCGCTGGTACACAGGCGTTACAGAGCCTTTCGTAGCAGGATAAGACCAAAGAGAACATTCATCTGAAAAAATCACATTGTCCCATGACAAATTTTGGTGTTCGTGGCACCAGTTCAAGCGCATCTGTTTGTGAGTCTCTGTGAGCAATGATGACGAAATTACCCGCTTTTTTGTGTAATTCATCCTGTGTAGCTCCCGGTTGACAATAGCATTAGATACCTCTGGGCTTCCCAACTCGATCATGCGCTGCCGTATGTTTTCTACACTCTTCATTGGCCCAGCCCGAACGATTTGGGCGAGACACCGATGGTCCTTTGTGACCAAAATTCTTGGCCTCCCACTACCTTCTTTTCGCTCGATTCCATTAACTGCTTTTAATTTACTCACAACTCTGTAGACAGTCCACTCAGGAATGTTCAAGGTTTTAGAAATGTTGGAACATGTTTGATTTCCTTCATTCCAAAGCTGTGAAATTAACATACACTTTGACTTTGTATCCATTTTCTGCCACTAGCATTAGAAATTGTCGTCTGCACTGCAGACGTCAGTTTTGATTTGGGACAAGCTAGCGTCTCTAACCGGCAGTCTGCTTGTGTCGTTTGACCAGTATGCATGGAATGTGTCCAGTAGGACCTGTTTTCAGAATGTGTTAATTGCCTTTGGGCATCTTTATATTGCACCTGCAAGATCGATTACCATCCCTGCCTTATGCTTTCATTAACAGTATAATGTCAGATTAGTCTTAGCAGTGTGTATGGAATTCTTGGGCACGTAAGTTGACTGTTCCATTAAAACTGAGAGTATCAGAATCAAGGACAGTAGAGACATGTGCTAGTAAAAGCTACGATGTCATACCATACTCAATGTGGAGTACTGTGTTATTAAATGTAATGAACTGTGCCAAGAAGTTAGGCCTTATTACTGAGTACCTGAGGTGCGGGCCAGGGAGATTGTGTGTGACTGGCCAAACTTAAATATATATATTATAATTCCTGAAATGGAATCTACAAGGAGAACCCTGGAGGGTATTCAGCAGGCCACTGTAATAAGGAGTGTCAAGCCTGAAGTCTAATGCACTCTTACCACAGGACGTCGGGAGGACGGTTCCTGAAATAATGAATAATTCTTAAAATTACCCGTACCAGTTTCTGGGGGCCAAGCCATTGGATGCCTTACAAGTGAAGAGCGCCTAACGAATCGAGGACTATTTTTTCAAAATGGCGGCACGCATCGTCTGCCAAACTGTTTTATGAATGGAAGGGATTTCCATCAATATGAATGTGCCTCAAGTTGTCACTAAGTTATAAAAGTGACCCATTGTTACACAGAAGTCATAGGAACTGACTATCTTCATCCAAGAATCAAGGATTCTATCAAAAATCATGGACCAGATCGATGTCCTTCGATGTCAGCATGAAGCAATTCTAAGCCTAACCAAATACTAGGCTACAATCATCACTACAGCCCTTGCTTGTCGAAGTCTCAAGAGGGATTGTTTTCTTGGCAACAGATAAGTCTGTTTATTGTTACATACAGCTTGGCTATGAATACAATCTGTTTGCTTGATATCTGACTTAACCATATGTGTTTTCATTACGTGTTTTTGGTTTTGTAACTAGCGGGCTGGATGGAGGGACTTGGTTTGTGATCATTCAATACCGCAAAAGCTAGGTCGAATGAGCAAATCAAGCGTTCTATAGGGCAGTATCTGTGTGATTCAGATAGAGGACCCAGCATACTCTGCTGGTTGTATAAAAGTTTGCCTCTATTGAATTTAACAGATCCATTTTTGTTAGCTGTGTAGTCATGTTTACCTATTGTTTGTTCTCATAAGTACTGTCATTGTTATATTTTATTTAGTTCGTTGCATTATTGTTTGTAATATTGTCTAGTCTCATCTTACTATCACTCATTTCATAGATGTCATAATTGTTGTGATATGCGGCTTGTCTTTCTATTTGTACTAGAGCTTTAGTTTAAATTAATTCATATATATATATTATAGTTATTCCTTTGTTTTCCATTTGTATTTCCTTTAGTTGCTCGAACCCTGTCTTGCTGTTCTTACTTGTTGTGGTTCTATTTTTTTCATTACTCCATATTGTTTATCTGAATACATCTACTATTGCAATTATAAATTGATCTGAGATTGGTGGATGAAGTAGTGAATATATAGCTGACATATTCATATATATAAAAGTTAAAATATTGTGTATTATTGATAAACACAAGAATAAGCAACCATGACTTCATTAAAAGATTTATTGAAGATTGGGAAGGAACTTAATTTGGAAGGTCCAGCTTTGCAAGCTTATATTGACAAAGAAGTAAACAGACAAGAAGAACTTCGCAAAGAAGAATTGGCTGAAAAAAGGAGACAAGAAGAACTCCATAAAGAAGAAAAAAGGAGACAAGAAGAACTCCATAAGGAAGAAAAAAGGAGACAAGAAGAGCTCCGTAAAGAAGAATTGGAGGAAAAAAGGAGATCAGAAGAGTTGGCTCTTGAAAGAGAAAAATTAGCCTATGCCAGATCTCAAGAAGAGAGTAAATCTCAACAAGCTATAAAATTAGCTGAGATTGAACTGGAAAAATTAAAATTACAACAACCACTGTTGCATCCTGGGGTAGGTGAAGATAAAAATAAAGATCATACTACTGCCATAAGGATTAATTTGCCAAAATTTAATGCATCCATAGATGACATTTCATGCTTCCTAAATAGATTCGAAACTTATTGTGAAGAATATAAGATTGACAAATCTACATGGACATGTAGACTTATGAATTTATTGGTTGGTGAACAATTAACTGTAGTCTCCACTTTGGATGACCAGACTAGAAAGGATTATGAAGCTGTTAAGGTGATTTTATTGCAGAGGTATCAATTAGATGATGAGGGCTATCGTCAGAAATTTCGGTCTTTGTACCCTGATTCTGGAAAAGATTTCACTGAATTTATTTCAGCTGTTAAACTGAATTTTTCTAGATGGATTGAATTATCCAAAACTGAAAAAACTTTTGAGGGTTTGTCAGATTTGATTCTAAGAGACAAGGTTTTGTCATCTATAAGTTCTGATTTTCTTGCGTTCCTGCAGGAAAGAAAACCAGAGAACCTAACTAAATTACAAACCCTAGGACGTCAATATCAAGTTGCACATCCTAATAGAGTATTGAGCAAAAACAATGTAAGGGACTCATTACCAGCTGCATCGGCCAGGTCATTCCAAGACAATGAATTTTTCTAGATGGATTGAATTATCCAAAACTGAAAAAACTTTTGAGGGTTTGTCAGATTTGATTCTAAGAGACAAGGTTTTGTCATCTATAAGTTCTGATTTTCTTGCGTTCCTGCAGGAAAGAAAACCAGAGAACCTAACTAAATTACAAACCCTAGGACTTCAATATCAAGTTGCACATCCTAATAGAGTATTGAGCAAAAACAATGTAAGGGACTCATTACCAGCTGCATCGGCCAGGTCATTCCAAGACAATGCACCTAGGTATAGATCAAACAGCATAGATAGGAATCAAATATTTAAACCATCACATAATTACAGTCAAAATAGAGGTAGATACAATTTTAATAAATGCCAACCTCAAAGACATTGGAATTCATATCAGGAGGATAACTTTTATCCACAAACCTCATTTAAGTCCAATAACTGGCAAAATAAAGGAGAATATAACACAAAATCAAATAGAGGTCAGAAATCATTTTATAGAGGAAATGATCAAAATGCAAATAAAAGATCTTATCATAACAATACTTCCAGACAATCAAGAAACACTGAAAGTACCAATGCCATTGTTCATGATAATAATCAGAACTATAATGATATTGTAGCACATGCAAATTCATGCAGTGTAGACTTAGCAAATAGTGATAACTGCACTAATTGCAATTCTTTATTTCAGCCTCAAGGAGTGCCAAGATTATTATGCGGACACCCTCTCCCAGTCATGTCATCTTTTGAAAGTACTGGTTCATTGATCTTGAACAGAGGTTTTGTCAATAATAAGTTAGCATCTTTACTCAGAGACACTGGTGCAACCACTGTTGGTGTGCGCAAAGCCTTGGTTGATAAGGTGGATTATACAGGAAAACAAGTGAAATGCATAACTTTTGGTGGAACTGTGGAATATTACCCCACAGCAGAGGTGTTTTTGGACCCACCTTATTTTACAGGACGAACACTGGTATGCATCTTGGACAATCCAATTGCTGGAATTATTATGGGAAACATACCTAAATTGCATGAATGTACACAAGAAGATATTGAAATATGGGAAAGACAACACTTATTATGTTCAAATGCTGTGACTACCAGAGCTCAGTCTCGCATGGACAATGATCATCACAAACCAGTCATTGATGTGTTACCTGAAGATATAACTGAAGATATCACTTCAGAAGATGAAGAAGAAAAGGAAAATAATAATGATGATATAATTCATTATCAACAGGAAAATAATGATGATATTAAGGTAATGAATGATGTGAATACTGATGATGACAATTTATTTCAGATGGAGCTCATTGATAAGGAAACCTTTATACAAAGACAGAAAGATGATACTTCCTTAAAAAAATATTTCCATGTTGCTCATTTGAATGATGTAATGATAGATGACTGTGCAAAGCACTGGTATACTATCAAAAATGGAATTTTAGTAAGAAACTATCAATTTGCTAATTCCTTAAAGAAACAGATTATGGTACCAGCTTGTTTTCGACCATTCATTTTACGACATGCACATGACATTGAATGTGCAGGACATTTAGGTGTTGCTAGAACAAAACAAAGAGTTTTGTCATATTTTTTTGGCCCGGAATTACGAAAGACGTCAAAGATTTTTCAGTAGAATAGGTTTTCCTGAAAACATCCTGTCTGATAGAGGAACTCAGTTAGTTTCAGATGCTATGAAACAGGTTATGGATATGTTTGGGATTCAAAGATCCCTTAGTTCAATATACCATCCTCAGTCTAATGGGAAAATAGAAGTCCTCAACAGATCCTTAAAACAAATGCTACATAAGGTTACAATTAAATATCCTCAAAATTGGGACAGAGTCCTGCCAGCTATTTTATTTGCGTATCGAGAGATAAAAAATGAACATACAGGCTTTAGTCCATTTGAATTGGTTTTTGGTGCCAGACCACGAGGCCCAATGTCTATATTAAAACAACTTTTAATTGGTGCTGAGATGAACAAGGAGGTTCAGATCTCATATCAGTATGTGGTCAATTTGAGGAAAAAATAATAGACGCATGCCAGATAGCAGTGGGTTCATCTGAAAAGGCAAAGCTTAGAGCGAGGTTATTTATTAACCAAAACCGCAAATTACGCCAACTTTGGCCTGGTGATGAAGCTTACGTATTATTACCCAGGAGAGATAACAAATTATTAGTCTCATGGAGAGGACCTTACAGGATTGTGGAGAAACTGTCTGATGTTGATTATATTGTCTCAGTAGAGGGAAAAGAGAAAACTTTTCATATCAATATGTTACAGCAGTTTCATACACGTCCACCATATCTAAGACCATTCTTTGAGGCTCTTGATCAATCTGTATGTCGTCATTCTTCTTTGGCTGTCATACAGGAAGAAGGGTCTGATTTGACTGATGGTAATGACTCACTATTGGTATTACCTAGTCTTCACTACTTGTCTACTGAAAGTTGGAAAGATGTTGATATATCACCAACTCTATCTTCTTTCCAGAAAGAACAGGTTACTTCTATTTTACGTTCTTTTACTCATGTCCTTACTGATGTCCCAGGACACACTGATATCATCGAACATGATATTATTCTGACAGACTTTCAACCTATCAAGTTGAAACCTTACCCTATTCCTATACATTTACAATGTCAGGTTAAAGAGGAACTAGAACAGATGGTGAAATTAAATGTCATTTCTCCATCTCATTCCCCTTATAGTTTTCCGATGGTTTTGATCAGGAAAAAAGACAAATCTATACGTATATGCATAGATTTTAGACGTCTAAATTCGGTCACCATCCACGACGCGGAACCACGACGCGGAACCACTACCCGTGTTGGAGTCTTTATTAGATAGACTAGCTACAGCTACATTTTTCTCTAAATTTGATCTATCTAAAGGCTATTTCCAAGTACCATTAACGGAACGATCCAAGCCTTATACTGCATTTGCTACTCCATTAGGACTCTTTCAATTCAATTATATGTCTTTTGGTTTAGTTAACGCACCTGCGACCTTCGTTCGCATGATGAGACGACTCTTCTCTGACAGAGACGACCTTATTACTTACATTGACGACATTTGTCTGTTTCATCAATCATGGGATGAACATTTGGAGGGTATTCAATCCTTACTTACCACTCTACGTCGTCATAATTTATCTGCACGTCCATCTAAGACTAAGATTGGATTTCAGGAGATTTCATTTTTAGGTTATAAAGTAGGAGGAGGTTTTTTTGAAAACAGAGGATACTACTATCTCTAGGATTCTAAACCTTGATATACCTAAGACCAAAAAACAGGTTAGAAGTATTCTGGGGCTCCTAAACTTTTATCGAAAGTTTATCCCTAATTTTGCAGAGTATACGTCCGTGTTGTCATCACTGGTGAAGAAAGAGTCACCAAATAGGTTTGTTTTTTAGCCAAGACGGTCATGTGGCTTTAAATAGATTAAAATGTCTGTTTTCCAAGTTACCTATATTGAGATTGCCTGACCCTTCTAAACATTTTATTCTTAGAGTCGACGCTTCAAAAACGTCCATTGGAGGTTCGCTGTTACAAGAATGGAAGGGCTGTTTACATCCAACACTTTATGTTAGCAGGAAGCTAACGCCGACGGAGCAACGTTACCCGGTCATTGAGAGAGAGCTACTGGCTCTTGTGTTCTGCTTCTCTAAACTGCAACGCTACCTGCTTGGTGCAAGTTTCACACTCGAGACAGACCAAAGAGCACTTTCTTACCTGAAAACAGTGAGATTCAAGAATGCTAAAGCAGCGCGTGCCTCACTGGCTCTTCAACCTTATAATTACTTACTTACTACTTAGTCGTTCCTCTTCTACCGTGAGGTGTAGAGGTTTGGAAGAGAGAGCGCCAGACTATTCTATCAGCTGTCTTCTTCCTGGCCTGGTTCCATTCTAGTCCTCGGTCCTTCAAAGATTGTCTAATGTTGTCCTCCCAGCGGACTCTGGGTCGTCCTGGAGGTCTGGATCCCTGGCTCTTTGTTTCCCATGCTTGTCGTGGTAGCCGATCTTCTCCCATTCTGCAGACATGGCCAAACCATCTTAGTTGGGACTGTTCTATTTGGGTCTGCAGCGGGTGGGATTTTAGGCCTTGACGTATCGTCTGGTTGCGGACCATGTCTCTTCTTGTTACTTCAACCACCTTCCTCAGATACCTCATTTCTGAGGTTTGGATCTGGCTTTTGTGGGTTGTAGTCATTGCCCATGACTCGCATCCATATGTCAAGACTGGGACATAGGTGGAGCGGTATACAGCCATCTTCGTTTTCTTACCAACCTCTTTCTTGCTGAGGAATCCTCGATTTATGGCCTGATAAAGTCTCCCAGCCGCTGCTTCAACCTTATAATTACCAGATTAAACCCATCGCAGGAAAGGTGAACGTGATGGCCGATGTTCTATCCAGATGCGTGAAGCATCCGCTATCGCCAGTTGTCTCCGCAAATGCTGCTTCAATCCAACTTTGATGCCCAATAATAACACTACTTCCTTTGGGACAAGTCAGGAACTATTTCGCAGAAAGGTGGCATCATGAACTAAGGCACATGCCTTCTTTTAACTCATATAGTGCATATTTCAGATATTACAGCCACATTGCTTCGTCATGCACTTATACCGGTTGAACAACTACAGACACTATGCCAAGCAACATGATGATGATGAATTACTGTCCATCCAAAATCAAGATATATATTCAAGCGTTCGTCATATGATGTCTAATGCAATTGCTCAAGAACAATACTTCGCTACTTCATACATGTTGTACAATGACTTTTGGCGGTATGACAATCCAAGTCGGTACAATTCAGATACTTTGTTGCAATTTCCAAAATGTTTTGCAATAATTAACTGTCTCAAACGTTGATTAAAAAGGGAAGTAACTAAAATTACTGACTACAAAGTTCAAAAAGGGACATAACAAAGAAATTATATCGCAACATATACTTAAAAAATTCTCAAGTACAAAATGAACAATAGTATCTGTGCTGTATATGCTATGGCATGGAAGACAAACATCGACAACCGACATAGATGGAAAATGGATTTTCTTCAATGAACTATTTCTTTCCGGCATATATACTTAACTGGAAATCAATAACACTGATGTGCGAACTAGTGACTCACTGAAACTTTAATTCTTTTAAATACCTCTATAGGAAGAACTGTGTATGGTCTAACATGTCCAGTTTTAATAACACTGGTGATATTACATTGGTTCATTAGTGTATCATTATATGAATTGAATTTCAGTGGTGCTTACACTTAGTATAACCTATATCCTTCATATGTGTAGATATTAAGTAATATATCGTCATATGACATCTCATTAACATTGTCATTCACCACATGACATTGCATACATACAAATATTAATAACTATTTTGACATATTGTCACAGTCACCACTTATATTTTAACTTGTCTGCCTCATATGTTCTATTCTGTCTTTGATTGCTTATTACTCATTTCATTTGATAGATAGGTAGACTTACATACTGACACGACTTAGGGCGTTTGTTGACATGGTATGCTGTGTGAGTGCCATGACTGACATATTGACTTTTCTTCACTGCCTTCTAGTTAATGTAGTTACCTCACATTTGTGTCAAAAGAGCGTCTGCTAACGATAATGGGTTTAGTTATGTTATTACTAAATACCACACCTTGTGTGTTAAATTGTCGATTATGGAGCACGCCTCTAGGTGCTATCATAATGATGACAGTTGAGTATTTGGATATTGTCATATGGTTTCTCCAGTGACCTTGTAAGATTGTACTATGAAAATAATGAAAAGTTCCTTTTCATTATTTTAATCCAGGGGGGGGGGGGGGGGGGGGGGGGGGGGGGGGGGTTGGGGGGGGGGGGGGGGGGGGGGGGGGGGGGGGGGGGGGGTGGGGGGGGAGTAAATGATATGAGTAAATATCATATCATGTTTTGTATTCGATCACTTCCTGATATATATTGTTTACACACGGTATCCCGTGGTTGCAGGAAGTGACGTCTTGACTCCTGCTTTGAATTGACAGCAGACGTCAGTTTTGATTTGGGACAAGCTAGCGTCTCTAACCGGCAGTCTGCTTGTGTCGTTTGACCAGTATGCATGGAATGTGTCCAGTAGGACCTGTTTTCAGAATGTGTTAATTGCCTTTGGGCATCTTTATATTGCACCTGCAAGATCGATTACCATCACTGCCTTATGCTTTCATTAACAGTATAATGTCAGATTAGTCTTAGCAGTGTGTATGGAATTCTTGGGCACGTAAGTTGACTGTTCCATTAAAACTGAGAGTATCAGAATCAAGGACAGTAGAGACATGTGCTAGTAAAAGCTACGATGTCATACCATACTCAATGTGGAGTACTGTGTTATTAAATGTAATGAACTGTGCCAAGAAGTTAGGCCTTGTTACTGAGTACCTGAGGTGCGGGCCAGGGAGATTGTGTGTGACTGGCCAAACTTAAATATATATATTATAATTCCTGAAATGGAATCTACAAGGAGAACCCTGGAGGGTATTCAGCAGGCCATTGTAATAAGGAGTGTCAAGCCTGAAGTCTAATGCACTCTTACCACAGGACGTCGGGAGGACGGTTCCTGAAATAATGAATAATTCTTAAAATTACCCGTACCAATATATATATATATATATATATATATATATATATATATATATATATATATATTCATTGTTATAGATTTCCCACGTCTGTGTGTTTAACTGTCGTCACGTGTATGTGCGTGTCCGTGAGTAGATAGAAATATATGTAATATATATATCTGTGTTTAGACTGTCTGACGCCTTAAAAGCTGTCGTAGAGGATAGGTGAAAGAGAGAAGATTTCCTCGATTTTTACAGAGACAGCCTCTAGATCACAGTCTATCATCTCACTTGTGGAAATTCTATATTTTTTTTAACTAACTCTCACCGTGACTATCACCTATTCTAACCTATTCAGAAGGGGCCAACCCAAGTCTTAATTCTCCTATCCAAAATCTACGACAACGACGATGATGACGATTATAATGATGACGACGACGATGATGATGACGACGATGATGATGATGACGACGATGACGATGATGACGACGATAATGATGACGATGATGATGACGACGATGACGACGATGATGATGATGACGACGATGATGGCGATGATGATGACGATGATGACGACGATGATGATGATGACGATGATGATGATGATTACGATACACTGTTCATAATATAAAAACCTCTGATAGCAATAATCATTAGATCATATGTGATGACCTTGCAGCTAGCAGTGCTTTTCATGACCACCCCCTAAAGGATATTGATGGATTGACTGATTGAATGATATAGCTTACCTGGCCACTGATCTCCTCATCATACGCGCCCTGTCATCAAATCCATGTAGGTAAGCAGTCATGGTAAACAAAGTTCTGTATGGGGAAACATTGCATGATTATTATCACCTTTTGTTGTCCATAAACACTCGTTCTCACACTCAATATTCTATTATTATGGCAACATTATTTTCCTTCGCGCTCCTTATGGAGCATGGGAGTTGGAGCCACCATTGCAGCTCCCCCCCCCCCCCCCCTAAGCAGGAAGCCTGCATGCAGCAGTTAAATGCTCTTGCTGTGGTGGTTTCTGTGTCAATGTATTTTTATATTTGAGGTTGCCAGCCTCATGCGAAATCTCACATTAGTCACCTTGTACGATGTGCCAGAGTTGTCATAGTCTTTCTTATTCTCTTCAGAGATCCCCGGCAACCGTACGGGGCAACTTAGTATATGATCTACTGTACAAACTGGGGCGGAAAGAACAACCCCCCCCCCCCCCCCCCCGACCCCCCCTCCCCCCCCCCCCCCCCCCCCCCCTTTCCAAAGAGAAAAAAAAGTTAAGAAGCAGCGAAAAGGCTGAAAATTCATCACGTAAAACAAAAAGCTTCAGACACCATCGCAGCAATAGCAAATGACGCTTGGTGCAGGCTTCCGGCCAGGGGACCAACTGCATTTGTGGCTCCGTAAGAAGCGCAAAGAAGAATAATGATGATGATGATGGTGGTGGAGGTGGTGGTAATGATGATGGTGGTGGTGGTGATGTACTGCCGCAGCCATCAGATCTCTGCCGCACACTTTTACAGCTTTGACCTTGCTGAGAACACTCATGTCTGAGTTCTGTAACTACGCCATTGTAGTATTTGGTCATTTTGAAAGTGAATTGTTGATCCAATCTTTCTTCGGAGGATACTGTAAGCTTTATCGTCATAATCTGATCTGATGTTCGTTTATTCCTCAGAAACTACGGAAGCCGCGCTGGTCTAATGGTTACCACTTTGATGTGGATCACTGCTTTGACACAGCTGCACTAGTAGTGTAATTGTCACTTCCGTTCTTGTGAGCTAAAGATAGCTCTGTCATTGAAAACCCCAACTGCAACCGACCTAGTGTGGAAATATTTTAAATTGTGTTCATTCTCTATTGTTCTGAAAACGTATTTACCCTATCAGAGCCTGTATCTTTCCAAAGGGTCAAAGCCCCGTTAACCTGAGACTTCGTTTCCAGTCTGTATCACCTTGACAAAAACTCTGGATTACTACTATATCTTACCTATTATAAAAAGACGAGCACGTATGCCTGTCAAAGCACTAACGGGAGAAGAATTAAAGCCAACATTTTAAACTGTCAGCATCTGCAGCACATTTAGAAGACTTAGAAGTTGGAATACGTAAATAGAGTGTAATTTGACTAATCACAAAACAGCTCTTTAACCACAACTTTCTTTGTAAATGTAAATTATTTTGTGTAAATGTACCATTATCTTTAAAATGGTTGCCATCATGTTCTCAGTAATAATTATTATACAATATATGTCAGCTAAAGGACCGGAGTTGTACCGTGTAGTTTCTGGGGGTCTCTGCGTGGACAAAGAAGGAACTAGGTCATTGTGTGCCACGGCGCCTATCAAAGTGTGCCACGGCGCCTATCAAAGTGTGCCGCGGCGCCTATCAAAGTGTGCCGCGGCGCCTATCAAAGTGTGCCGCGGCGCCTATCAAAGTGTGCCGCAAAAATTTTGTAGATTTACTAAATGATATATATCTTTAGTGATCATGTAGTATAAAACTATTTCTACTGATCGCAGTCTTAAAAAAAAAACTCTCTGAGATACCCCTGGTCGCATTCTGGATTTCTGTTAAAGACGAGTATTCTGTTATTGCAAGACTAGCTTTAATTCTTTAATTATTTAGATGCAGTTTTCTACGTCATATTTATACGCGTTGGGATTTTCAACACTTACAAGCATTAAATGAAACAAAAGGGAAAAACTCTCTGTGTTGAAGATGAAATAAGAGTTCGCTTATCTCAAATACGCCCAAACATCCAAGAAATTACTCAAAAGCACCAAGCTCAAGTATCGCATTAAGACCATCAGGTTTGTATGAAAAAACATTTTTTTCGGTCAAATATATGTTCTAATTATTTTAAACAATTAAAAGAATATCGAATTGAGGGATTTATTTATTCTGAAGTACCCACAGATTGTGTATTTAATTTAGTATATACTCGTATCACTGCAATTGTTTATTCAGGCGCGGGGTCAGATAGGTGTGCCGCAAATTTTTAGAAAATTGAAAAGTGTGCCGTGAACACAAAAAGGTTGAGAAACACTGGTGTAAAAACAAACTGAAACCACCGCTATGAGAACTTGTGCTTTGGTGTAGGTTTCATCAAGACGGCTATCTACTCTGATGGATCTATGTACGATAATGAGCATATAAGGTGGTAAAGATGATGGTGATAAAAGGACCAAAGAACTTGACCTGACACAAGGATGTGGTAATGGCTGGATTATATAGAAGAAACGTAACGCAGGTATCTTCAAACAACAGGTTAAACGAAAATAAGTGATGCGTCCTGTTCACACATTTTATGTGCAACTTCCCCAAGTTCAGTGATTCTTTCACATCTTTTATCTTGTAAAAAATGAAATTTTAATTCTTGTACTGCGAGCCAGGCACAGATAACTCGAGTTTCTTTCAAATTGTGAAAGTTTAAAATGTACCATGATAGAGGGTCGTGGGCAAAATTTCAGCTTCCTGGGTCATCTAAAAACTAGTGTAACCAAGGGCTCAAAGATTTGAAACATCTAAACAACGCTATTATCACATTAATTAAAAGTATTTAAAAACTATACGAGCTGTATATGGAAGTAACTGGAGACGCTTTGGTAAAAATGCTTTTTTCTTCTTTCTCCTTAGCGGTCCTAACGGATCATGGAACCAGCACTGTTGTTGTTCTTAGACAGCCTGCGTTAACTCATGCGCTCCTTACAAAGCATGAAATCAACATTGCAACACTGCCTAGAGGACGTCCTTCACCAAGTATATTCACTCTCTTACAGTGGTGGCTCCTATGCATCAGTTTTACATGATGGCGTTGCCAGTTAATAAAAATCCGCCTGAAAAAAAAAACCACACACACACACACGAAAAAAACAAATAAAATCTACAAACAAGCAGACGTTACTTACCTATCTGGCCAAGGCACGTTATTAAACTGCTGCCACCATCTCTGAACTATGAAGGTGACGTAGAAGCCAAGAACGAACGACAGCGGAATCGAGCTGGTGGATTTGTTCAGATCTATAACAATACTCTCAAAAAGTCTGTGGAGAGAATACGTGGATTCAGTAGCGAACAAAGGCGTGGGGTGCGGGGGGGGGGGGGGGGGGGGGGGGGGGGGGGGGGGGGGGGGGGGGAGGGGGGCTGTAACCCCAGCGAAAACCAGGAGGGGGGTGCCATCGGACACTGTACTGACCGCAGAGTACTGTTAAATATATTTGGAAGCATTATATATATATATATATATATATATATATATATATATATATATATATATATATATATATATATATATATATATATATATATATATATATATATATATATATATATACTGTATATATATATGTCCCATATACTATATAATTCTCTAAATGTGTACTGTCCTGTCCCACAATATTTTTTCTTGCACTCTGGAAATTATATAAAAGTCGTGCGCTTTTAGCCTTTGCACAAATTCTTCTTCTTCCATCCTTAGCCACCAACCGGCAAAGCAGTATGTGGCCAGTACGCCTAGTGTCGTCTTAGGGCAACAACAAATTGATCAATCTATCGCTGTTTCCACCACGCCTAGTGGCGTCTTTGTGGAACAAAAACAGACCAAACAATCTATCATTGTTTCCGTAATCAGATTGGTTGGCAAGCAGGTGATCAGCCCACTGTGCGAAGTTTTTACGGGATGGGGTAAACAGCCCCATGCCCAACCCTCCTTAGTCGCTTTTTACGACATGCGTGGTAGGGTGCAGTGTTACTATTCTTTGCTCCCCTTTCGGGCCCCGGTAACACACGGGTTTGCACAAATTGCACGCCGCTTAATTTTAGCGCGCATCTTTTTTCCCACCAAAGTTGCAGTTGTATTTTAAATTATTAATAGAAAACACATAGTGAAGTGTCATAAGTCTACAATACATTTTAATGTTTTTATTTATAATTTGTCACTTAATTGTTTCCCTTTGATAAAAAATAAATTACGTCCCTGGTAAAAGCAAGCATTAACTTTTCCCCATCAAAGTTGCAGTGTGAAAATTACGTAACAGTGGTGAGCTTATGACCACAGTACTAAATTGCACGACACGTGATATTGCGCCGTTGTCTTGTTAATATTTTTCAGTGTGCACAATCAACGTAACTGAAACAGTTTTCATTCCTCTCATCACGTTAGAACCACGCGATACCGCCCTTCCTTTCATCTTGAGACGTCGTCAGTTTCCTGTGATTTTGGCTTTTGCCATGACAATCAACAAAGCAAAAGGACAATCGTTTGATCATGTTGGTGTATACCTACCAGAACCAGTCTTTGCTCATGGCCAACGTCATCTAGCGCTCACGAGAAAAAGGAACCCAACCAATCTTAAAGTATATATCCAGGACACAGTCTACCAGGACAAGATTATAAAAGATACACGAACATTTTACGAGAAATGTTGTCATAAAAAACTATTAGTTAATTAGTCAATTTTTATTCCATTAGATCAATATCACTTCTCTCCATGTCATTTAGGAAGGTTGCCCCATGGCTTCATATTAATGCATCCATATAATTTGTTACTTCAAAGATCTGATGACGGTGTCTTGTAATGAAATGACCAAAGTAGAAATAGTGCCGTCTTTAGGACATGTATAGTCCGTTCGGAAATTCGTGCCCACACATTGAACGTTGTAACTTTGCAACCCCTTGACGGATGTTATTGAAATTTGCTACGTGCCCTACTGATATCAATGCAGTTATTAATATATTTTTTGCCCTTACAAAACTCATGTCATGTTCGAATTTTGTTCTTTAAGTTATATAAAAAACTCTTACCGTTGTCTGGGTTAATTTTTATTAGTTTTACAGGAAAGTTACAAGATCCGTTCAAAAAATGAGCACTTAATTTTTGTTACAGCACAGCACAAGCGATGAAATGTGCTATTCAATATTTTTTTTGTTTGAATTAGTGTAGTGACTACATGTCCGCACGTGTGCGCACCTATTGTACACAGTCGCGAGTAATTATTTCAGCGGCGTATGCTAAATGCAATGAGTTGGCTGTAATGAAACAAAACGACACCAGCGAATAATATATTAATAAACTAAACTGCATAATTATGAAAAGCGCAATGAATCTGAAATGCAAATTTATCACTTTGCAGAAGGTAACTGTTATATTGTTCAGGCATTTTCGCAGAGAGGCTAAGATGGGTTGTTTATACCACGACATCCAAGAACCAGGTAGGAGAACACGAAAGGCCCTGGGTGTGGATAGAAGATCTTTTTGACGTTGGATACAACAAGACGGTGATTGTACAGAGGCTGCGGTTAAGCAAGGAAGGAAGAAAAAAATTGATGATTTTGACAAGGATGTCATTAGACGTTTGATTTTGAAGATGTTTAATGCCAATCAACTTGTTACTCTCCGCATGCTGAAAAGTCGGCTGCAAGCAGAATGCGATATTAACGTCTCAAAAACAACTCTTTGGCAACTTGTCAGGAGTGTCGGCTTCACTTTTAGAAAAACGTCTGGCGGAAGGGATTTTTTATGTGAAAAACCACATATGGTTGCAGCTCGAAGCAAATACCTTAGGCAGATTCGTGAGAGAAGGCAAGACGTCTATGATATAGTGTATTTGGACGAATCTTGGGTTAATGCTCATAATAAGAACGAGAAAGAATGGCAATCTGTTGACGGAGACCATAGAAGGAACATTCCCAGCAGCAAAGGTCAACGCATTATATTAGCACATGCTGGCAGCAGACAGAATGGGCTTGTCCGTGATGCAGAGCTTATTTTTCAAAGTCTGTAGATGGTAGGGACTACCACAGTGAAATGAATGGGCAAATTTTTCGAGATTGGATAGTGAATACACTCCTCCCGACTCTAGATAGGCCATCTTGCCTGGTGATGGATAATGCGTCCTATCATAATGTTCTAGCGCAGGAGGATAAAGCTCCCACTTCGGCAAGCACAAAAGACGAAATCAGGAGGTGGCTTGTGAATGAAAATATCTTCGCTGACAACAGCTATTTAAAACCAGAGTTGTTGCAACTTGTGAGACAGAGGAATAAGACAAAAGTGTATCTGATTGATAAAATCATCCAAGAGCAGGGTCATGTTTCTCTTCGACTCCCACCTTACCATTCTCACCTTAACCCAATAGAGCTGGTTTGGGCTAGAACACCACTTTTAAAATGTGCGATGTTAAAGACATAACTCGTGAGGCCCTTTCACGAATAGGCACAGAGTACTGGGCTAAATGTGAAGAACACGTGCTACAGGAAGAAGAAGATTACTGGCAGCGAGATGGCTTGCAGTTTATCCAACCAATAACTGTTGTGAACTTATTGGAGTCGTCCGATTCGGAATGAGGCACGTCGATCGCATTCCTTCGTTTGTGATAAACTAATTTCATATGCCAATCTGTAATAACACATAAACAGTTACGATTTGTCATAGCTTCCTGATGATTTACTGCTATCATGGTTCATTATCAGAACATCATTCCTCGTATCAAAATCACGTGAACAACCAATCACACATTTAGGACACGCCTTTGAACCGTCTTGTCGCACAAATGTTGTGATTTACTGTAAGAATTAATGTTACGGGCAGATTTAGGCAAATGTTCCAAGAAGATCAAAGAAAATCGCCGTTTTGCAAATTTCGCGACAGCTGTGGATGTATTGATCGCAAAATCTTAACTGCATGGAAAATCTAAGACTGCATGCAAAAATTCATGTCCATACAACAAACAGTTTTGGAGAAAATTGACGCTTTCTGTGGACACGAATTTCCGAACGGACTATAACATAAGAGCACACTATAATTAAAACCCGTCAATTTTGATGGGTGTCTTACTAGTATATATATATATATATATATATATATATATATATATATATATATATATATATATACATGGTACTTTATAGGGGTGCCACCGGAAGGATCTGCCCCGGATGCCAAATAATTTAAGTAAGCATATGCGTGGATTTAATAAGGAAGAAAACAATTTAATCACTGGTCTATGGGAGGCTGATGTTATGTCTGGTTGAAATATGTCTGTCTTATTCGAGTACCGTGTCTAGTGGCGTAGGTGATGATGTGTCTCCAGAAGTTCCTGTCTCCAGAAGTGTTTATCAATTCTATTATTAACTTCTTTCCACGCCATGTCAAACCATCATTTAAGGTATTTTCTTATTTTAGCCGTCTTCTCTTTTTCTTTCAATCTCTCCTGCTGTCACAATATATTCCAGTTTTTCTTCGTCTCATAACAAGCTTTAAGAAAGCGGGTTGCTTCCTTCTATTATGTGTTGGCTCCCGTGAAGTCTCCGTCGGTTTGTGGGATGACAAAGACAGGAGCAGGACTAATTCTCCCTCTGGCTTGTCGTAAAAAAAACGAGTAATATTGAGCTTTATGTGCTTGTCAACCTCACCATCTTCTTCTTTGTACACTCTCAGACGTCTACTAGAATATTTTCAAAGAAAGCAGTGGTCGACTTCAAGCTATTTGCATCTCCGTCGACTTTTTCCGAAAATGTTACTTGGGATGGCCATATTTACTTTCTATGTTCCTCATATGATGGGCATCTTTGAAGCAGATGTTCATCAGTCATTTTATCAGTGCCGCATTTACACTCATCAGTAGTTCTATCTTTAGCTTCATTTATATCAACTGAAATAAGTTGCTAATAGACACGATCTCTGCGATAGCATGTGGGTGCTTTGGCTCCAGATTCCTAAAAAGGGACCATTTTTACTGGTGGCTGCACGGTCAATAGTAAAAGAAAGAGAAATGATTTTAGTGATGAAGATGAGGATTTCAAAGAAAGAGTGGGTAGGTGTAAGAATGACAGAATGGTAGAACAAGTGGGCGACAGACGTACTGGTGAGTCAGCAAGTGAAGGCACTATATGAATATTCACACAAGCGCAAACTGGAAAGGTGAACATATCGACTAATTATCGGCGAAAAAATAGGAGGTCCCGTGTGCAAGTTGCGCAGGTTAAAAGTCCCTCGGCAGTTGAAAATCGTAAAGAGGCCGTTGCCCTGGCAAAATTTAAAAATTAGGAAACTTACACACCACAAAAATATTTATAGAATGCATGATTCCTATAAACACAGACATTGGGATTCAAGACAGTGCTACGGAGTTCGTGCACTGTGCTGAAATCCTCCATGTGTGATCTAAGGGATGAGATCGGAGCCCTGATGGAGTTGTCCGTGTGCAATGAAGATAGTCCGTCAAACCAAAACCAAACCAACTTTATTGAGGGTGTGAGGGTGGGGAATAATGACCTCGCGTCCTCGCTTTTCCCTATTACATTGAGGAAAATGTCCTGAGCAGGTTTCACCTGTCATTATGTGAAATGATTCTTTTGCTTGGACTATTCATTTTTGTCCAGTGATGCATTGTTTTTTAACTTTATTAGTGTGTCCAGGCAGTTTAATCAATAATTTTTTCTTCAAAAGTGTCTCTTTTGCTATGATGGTGTTTTCAAGAGCATCTTATTACTATTAAGGCGAAGACATTTTTTGTCTTTCTGTCACTGTCTGTAGTGATATTCTCAATACAATAGATAAACTAGATAAAACATTATAGAATATAAAGTTAAAATAAGGTAGAAATAAAATAGTGGGTTGCGATTAGCTTCTTCGCCCCGCCTGCAAACGTATCGCTGTCGATAGGCCTTACTGTGGGAAAATAAATATAACATGTTTTCAAAAAATCAAGGCGTAAATTTGGTGTTAGACGGAGTGAGAGACACGAAAGGAGCGACAGAAGACCGCCATCGACACGCGTTGTTTGGAATCACAAATTGTAACGAACGCGCGATATCGCCTTTGGCAAATTTGAAAAACGATGCAAAGCCAACATACATGCCTCGTCCTATAGTCACGCAGTGGAAATATATAACCACACACAGAGCCCTCATTTTTTTGGTATGGTAGCGTATTTTCTGACGTCACACAGACATTGTCGTTTAGTTTGAAAAAATGATAGCGAGAGGGGGAAAAGATGGTAGTTTTCTAGATTCAAATAATATTGACGACTAACATGGGAAAAATATGGAAATACGAAATAGAATACTTAGGGCCATAAAACTTAGATATATAAATGGCATATGATCTCCTGATCAATAATATATTTTAATTTACAAAAATCGTCCAATTAATACCCAAGATATTGCAATAATACTATATATGTTAGAACAGACTGACGAACGGACTATCGTCCTTGCTTATCTTAGCGGTAACATTTGGGGACGAAAATTTGAAAAGAGAGGCATAAGAGGGTAAGACAAAGCAAAGAGGGGAAATCTAGGAGTAAGAGAGATGTAGAATTGAATATTTGTTAGCCCAAAAATCAAGCCTATTTTTAGATGCAATGCCAAGATCGGACGGACCAACCGACAGCGGAACACCTAGTTGTTTGGAGTTTTGTTTTTTTGTTTTTTGAACTTTGAATTCAAAATTTAGTAGACGCCGATTTCTATTGGCCAGCGTAGGGGATATTGAGGAAAAAATTAGAAGACTGAACGCCATTTGTATAAAATAATTCCCTTAAACAGGTCGGTTGATAGACCAGAAGTTTGACTTGCTTCAACATATAATAAAGACATAAAGCAGTCATAGTCTCGCAGCGGCACAGCTAGATTTGTGCCAAATCAGCGTACCTGTGTGTATTTCATTGAATTTGTGGTAAGAACGAAATTATTTATATTTTATTTAAAAATGTGAGTGTGAGATACTGCCATATGAAAAATATTGTACGACTGTAAGTACATAGGTCCCTAGCAGACTTATGCAGGGCCTATATGTTGATCCATCATATAACAAACTACCAGAGAGGTAGAACCAAAATGTTATATAGGTTGTCATCAAGGATCATATCACCTATCATATTGTATGGAAAAAGATCAATGATAATGGCAGAGGTGTTGCAGCCATTAGGGGAGAGGAAAAAGAAAACTGGTACAAGCTGTAACATCAATCTATGAGGATGAGCTGGGTTGCTCAGAGAGATCTGACCATGTTCTTTTATTTTGAATGTGTTGTTTGTGGAAATGGTAGCTTAAATATTATGTAAAAAAGGAAACATAAATTTCATATTGCAGGGTTTCTTACTGGCACTAGCCAAGTGCCAGTTTTCCTGAAGAGAAGAATCTGTAAGATTGTGGAAGTTTCTCTAGTGGTACAAGCCCTCTACCACTGGGGTAGTAATATTGGTACAAGCTCTCTACCATATTACCTCAGGACAAGTGTGACAGTGGCCGTTGGCCGGAAAGACAACTGTATTTCAACTACACGTTCCAGATAAGTGAATATCATCTGGCACGCGACAATTCAACAACATAATATATTTTAAACTACTTGTATTAATAAAACACCATTTCCACCCAATAAAATGAACAGAAGATTTGTGAGTAAGAACATGGGAATGATGTAAACACCCCAACCCGCCATCTAGTACTAGTAATAAGTAGTTAGATATTTAACAACACTATTATTATATTTCATATTATGCTCTTGGACAGATTGTCCTTTTTAGTTATTTGATTTTGCCTATTCTTTTGATTTTGCTAGTCCTGACCAAAATAATATTAGGTTCAGGACTAAATAAATTGTAAAAAAGTTGTTAAATACCAAATTTCAAAAAACAGTGTTAGTTGAGTTGATCATAGAATTTAATATCTGTGTGTGTTTGTGTATTGGGTTACCATCACACCACACGTACATTACCCTAGACATTTAGACGAAGTCATCATTTATTATAGTGCAAAATATAACTTCTTAGGGTGGTAGCAGCAAAGTTCCCTGAGAACACACCCCCTCAATTGTTAGACTCAGGGGCCTTCACAGCTGGACCTCACTCAGTTACAACTTACATACAACACCAACATTCATAACATCAAAACCCACCACACTGTCAAAGCAATACTTCTAGTATCACTTTACGTTTGTCGCTTTTTGCTTTTCGCGCAAAAGTCGTTAATATTGTCACGTATAATGGAAATGAAGCATCCTGTATCCGACAGTCTTTCGTGATCTCAGCGTAGTTTTAAGATTCACTAACAAAGTCATGCATTTTTCTGTCTGTCTGACTCACCTTTTAATCCACGCCTTTTTTTTTACTTGACCATATAAAACGAGCTTGTTCACCAACTTTCGCAACCTGTCATTCATAGCAGGGGGCGAACCACGTTCGTTTACGCAAGTTTCTCACGCAAGTGAATCTGTCAATATTACAATGACAAGCAGATCGCACGTGGAAAACACGTGGAAGTGTAACGGCCTTTGAAGATTCTCTATAAGGGGAGCAAATCCTTTGATCTCGAGAAACAGGGAAACTCTCGGACGAGAGCTCGCTACACGGGTTAAGCTTTTGTTGTCGATTAGCAACGGCCGGCAGAAGCGACCGTTAAACCCTTGATCTGGGAAACGTAGTATCAGATTTCTCTGCTGGGAAATGGAGTGTGAGAATTCACATCTTCTAGAGATCATAACAACATGATAGTATATAAACTGCGTCTTTCTTAAATCATTATCAGAGTCGCTCAGATTTTTTTCGGAGAGTCTAAACACTCTATCTAGAACCATAGGGAATAGATATGTTAATAGATCAGAGTGTTTCTTTCTGGATTTCTGGTTATATATATATATATATATATAAATATATATATATATATATATATATGTATATATATATATATATATATATATATATATATATATATATATATATATATATATATATATATATATATATATATATATATATATATATATATATATTTATATTTATATTTATATTTATTTATTTGTGCTTAAGCGTGTTAAAGTGTTAAAGGTTTTAGCATCTTAAATTCACTGTGATTTTCCAGGTGTTAAGACTAGCGAATTAAATAACGCGTAGCTATTTTTATTCCAGATGTTTCAGTTGTAATGTAAATTTAATCACCCGCTATCACACAGAAAGAGACGGTTTAGTTGACTAATAAATACACTAGGCGACTGATAATTGACGGAATACAATTCACTTTTAATTGTGTGTAATTTAGTAAGTGACTGTGTTTGACTATATCATGCGACTAAACAAACAGACGAAGAAAATCTAATAGTTATTAATGACAGGCGATATTTGTCGAGTGCGCGTAGGGATAATTTAATCCTAATTGACATTATGCTCTGATCGTTGACCGGAGCAGGAGGGGGAAAAGGCTGCATGCCTCAACCAAACTTGCACCCGCTAAGCGACGCACTAAAGGATAGGTTAGACATAACGTACGCCTTTTAACTTTAATCAGGACTGACGGAGAGGATGAGAGATTGTCCCGTCCCCTTCCATATATATATATACGTAGATATTATTAGCAGTAATGTTTTCATATTGTTCCTATATCCTTAGGCAACCTGATCAACGGCGACCTGCGGTTTTTTATTTGGCTATATCTTGGGGCTTGTCTCCATTTTTACTGATTGGATTAAAGTTGTCTTCTGTTGACTGACGCGTCTCCAAGTTTCAGTTATGAACAGGACGGGCCACAGAGACCAACGAATATTTTAATAGTAAATATTAACTGGACTTACAAAATACCCAGATATATTTTCTTGCATTTTTATCAGCCCATTGTGGTGAAATAACAATAACTGTTCTCCCGACTTCGTCGTTTTTCCAAGAGGATATTTATCCAGAAGAGTTACGCTATTTCAGAATCGGCACTCACCAGAGCCAGCCGATAGGATTTACCAATCGATTACTTACCATCATCAGTAACAATTTTTAGCAACTAGCTGTGTCCAAATACCAGAAGTATTTGTTTTTCCATTCTTTGCTGTGAACACTAGATCTCGATTTTTTTCTACCATTAACTATTCGAGGTGACACTATCGATCCAGGATTACTTCACCAAACTTGGCGTCCACCTTATAAAGTTATTGTCAAGGCTGGACTGGAGCCAAATTTGGCACTGTACCATGACACTATCAATATCGATAAAAATATTCAGGATAACTGTACATTCCAGGACATATCACCAAGATTAGGTAAGAAGAGAGAGAGAGAGCGTTACCACGTATGTCAGAGAGAGAGAGAGAGAGACTGAATATTTTCTTGTTAAGGTAGCTTGTACCAAACTAGTCATTTTGCTTTAACAATTGTTTACTTTACGGAGTAGCACGTATTATAAACTTTGTTTCTTTACTTTCAATACTGTAACCTATTGCAAACCTTTTGACTTTTGGGGTTATTAACTTGGTTGGGTTCTTATATTCTCAACGACGGGAGGGCATAGGTATTCTGTTATTTTTTTCTATGCATGTAATTCTGATGTATCTGATCTTTCTCTTTTAGATATTCGATGTTGTAAAGTTTAGTGATAATAAACAACAACAGAACTAACTTTGTGTGTGTTGGTCACACCTATATCCATTTAACCATAGTTTTTTTTACGTTTGTGTGTCTTGTTGTCACATAGCTCTGTGTGTGTGTGTGTGTGTGTGTGTGTGTGGGTGTTTAGTAAACTTATATTTTCTCAATATAATGGGGTGCAAGATTGTCTTATACTAAAATACAGTCGTATAGATAGGTGTCACGTGGGTTTTGATCATTAAATTGCCTACATCTTCGTCCTATTCTCTCACCCGCATCCTTTTATTTTATTATCTTTCCGTACTTGTTTTTTCCTGTATTTTTTCGCATCACTCGTTGCGAAAAATATATTTCTTTCCCATCATCGTTTTTTCTCTCATACTGACTAGTAACCTTATTGCATCAGATGTCAGTCGCGCAGGTAAGACGTGAATGTGCGAAAAATTCGTTTCGCTGGACATAGAGCAGACTTTTTGTCTACATTTGCACCTGTCACGCGCGGATTTTCCGGGCTGAACGCTTAAGCAGGAGCGAATATTTACACCTTATAGTCGCAGTTTCAGACGGTTGTCTGAGATTTGCAACTGACACGCGCTTTTCCCGGTCAGTTTGTTAACGCAGGTGCGTAATCGCACTGATGGCTGTTACGACATGAGGGAAGCTGACGTAGGGTGTTAGAGAAGAGGAGAGACGGGCGCTGTTTCGTGGTTTCGAAATAGTTGGGACCCCTTTGTCCGTTTAATAGATATTAACCCTAGTCTGAAACTTTATTGCATTTCACTCAGTAACTTCGCAGTAAGACTGAACTAGCCTTCGTTCGATTTCTAAATAATCTCTGTTAATAGAGATGGCCTTTAGTTTGGTCGAAGTAGAAAGTTCTTAGTATTCTGTGTTTGAGGTAAATATCATATAGATATCTAGTATTTTGGAAAGTGGTTAAAGCGTTAAATCGCTCATTTCATTTTAACTAGTTTCTTTTGAACAGAGTGCTTAATTTATAGTTTGTTATATTCTCTATATGAACGCAGTTTCATAATCCAGATATACCAGGTTTGAAACCTGCTGCAGGCGGTTTGGTAGCAGATCGCTTTGTGTGGATTTTTAACAATGGTATAAGCGCCGTACCGTTCAGAAAGCAATGGCAAACTACTGAATGAAAATAATTGCCTAGAAAAATCACAAACAGCCAATAAAAGCTGGGGTTGATTGCTACGTCCTGTAAAGGATAAGCAACTAACTTTATATTCTCTAAGTCGACGAGTTACAGTGAAAATACATAATAAATTATATCTTTAGCTTACTAAACTAGTAGCTATAAGGAATTTAATTTAACTGTTAAATACTCAGTCGAAACTGTTTTAATAACTAACTTATAAATGCTAGATGCGACATCAGTGAATATTGACGGAATACGAAGATATTCCTAAATTCCTGATGATTGATTTTATATAACTTACTTTACGGGAAGTTTTAATTATAAGTCAAGCGGTCGGCTTGCTATTTAAAATGTAAGTTATATTGAGTACATATATGTAAATTATTTGATATGTGTTCTTTCTTTTATATAGTGAAACGGTGGTACCCAACTTGCCAGCGTTTAGTAAAGAGACATATTTGTGTGAAGCATAGACAGTTCCTATCTTTAACCACGTGGGTGTTTTTTTTTGTTTCAAGTAACACTGATCTGACAGTGCTTATGCCATCAGAGAGAGACAGTAATAGCAATCCCACTAACGGTTTCTAAGGACTAGAAATATATATTGGGCTTTTGAGCCAGTTCATATTGCTCCACAAATTTAGATGTACATGCTGCCTGGCGGCGAGAATATTACAAGAATCACAGTAACATTCCGACAGAGATTGTGACTAGTATTGTGGTGACCAAATATAGTACCTGCCTGATAGAAGACACCGATCTGACATTCATTAAATCCTAGAATCCAAAGCTAATGACATTGTGCTCTGCTAACTTTCGTGCCTGGACAATATTTTATGTGACTTAATCAGACATTCGAAAACTTAGAACACCCAAGGAATCGTTCCCCTGAGACAGAGAGTTCAGTACGTCTTTTGGAACTGGGGATTTCTTGGTCGCTGACTGCATTTTTCGGGTCTGTGTGAAGGTCCTAGAATTATTATGTTCCCAGAGGCAGCGAGCAAAGTTGTGAGTATATATGTGTGAGAAAGGCCATGGCTGAATGAATGAGGGTACACAGGTCTGAGTGTTATTTTACCGGTGTATTATTGTCACCCTTCTGCTGTCTTAACTTTTTTTTTTAATCTGCAGAATTTGTTACAAAAGCTAGAGTTTCTTTTTTTCTTAGGCTAAATCAGATTATTCAACTCTGTTCATACATTTACGAGAAAGAAAGAAACCTCTTAGACTCAACCCTATGTATCTATAACTCTTTGGGCCATCATCTGTTCTCTTAACGGGGCTGTGGGCTAAACCTAGAGCTAAGATCATTACGGGGCTATCATCCTTTGTAGCATTTTCCTTGAATTTTATGACTATTTGTATATGTTTTTCCTTGATGTAATTTTTTGTGTTGTGAGAAGATTTTTTTTTAATGATAATAATAAAATCTCTCTTGAACTAAATCAGTGCGTTGGTCAGCTCGTTCAAATAATATATATATTCATGGTTATAGATTTCCCAAGTCTGTGTGTTTAACTGTCGTCACGTGTATGTGCGTGCCCGTGAGAAGATAGAGATTTATATAATATATATCTGTGGTTTAGACTGTCTGACACTTTAACAAAAAAACGGTCGTAGAAGATAGGTGAGAGAGAGAAGATTATCCCGATTCTCAAAGACAGCCTCTATATCACATTCTATCATCTCACGTGTGGAGATTCTATTGTTTTTTTCACCAGCTCACACTGTGACTATCACTCATTCCAACCTATTCAGAAGGGACCAACCCAAGTCTTAATTCTCCTATCTAAAATCTACGACAAATGGTCGCTCGTTACCGGGAATTGAACCCAAAATCCTAAGGCGATACGACAAATGGTTGCTCGTTTCCGGTTTTTGAACTTTGAATAGGAAGACGAGTACGACAAATGTGGACTCGTCTATCTGGATTTTGAACTTAAGATTCTTTATTCTGAAATAGAGTAAGAGTGTGATGTCTTGTGAGTTTTGTATCTTTTAAAAAATAATTTATCCCCTAGACTAACGATCTGTTTACGGGCGTGCTGACCACACAAACTGATAAGTTTTTTCCACAGCATTAAGAAGCATTATACATTTGGTTTACAGGTTGATTTTGTCGGAATACATGTTAATTAATGATTTTGTAATACTAAACGCTGGTAAGTTTTGTGAGTGTATAACATTCACAAGGGTACTGAAGAAGTAGGTGTTTGAGCAAAAGCTAAGGAGTGCGTTTCGGACTATTTGTCCAGATTAATTGCCTCCCTTACCCTATCTGACTTCAGGGGCGAACTTATAGTGGATTTTATAATTAAGGGATTATTTTTCTCTTTAATTTTTGCAATAATTATTTTGCTTTTCCACTGTAGCAACTTATTTTTCATAAGTAATCTTAACTACCAACGGGCTGATCACCCGTTTGCCAGTCACTTCGATTACGGAAACAACAGCAGATGGATTGATTTGTCGTTGCCCTAAAGACGCCAATAGGCGTGATGGGAAACAATGGCAAAGAAAACCTATCTGCTGTTGCCCTAAGACGCCACTAGGCGTAATGGCCACTGACTGCTTAGACGGTCGGTGGCTAAGGACGGAAGAAGAAGAAGAATCTTAACTACCATTTAGTTGGCGTAGTCGTGTTTTGCATTAAGTGCTTTATTGCCGATAATAGCAGCGATAGTTAGATTTTACTTTGGAGGAGGTATCCCAGGGTTAAGGATATCATCTTTTGAATTTTTGGTACATTTTTTTCTCGTAAGTGGTAGGAGTCAGTGTATCTTTTTTCCTATTTTCTTTCTCCACTAGTCTCAGTCACTGACATAATATGGCCGAGAGGGCAAAGCTTAGACAACTCCTCAGGGACGAAGCGAGAGAGGAGGGACTGGAAGGAGAGGAAGCGAAAGCATTTTTCAGAGACGAACTTGAGAGATATGATACGGAGAGGAAAGCAGCTGAAGCTAAAGAGGAAAAAGATCGTCTATTAGAACAGAAGAAGATGGACGAAGAAATGGAAATTCCCAGAGCGAACGAAAGAGAGAAGGAGAGACAGCATGAGGAAAGAGAGAAGGAGAGACAGCATGAGGAAAGAGAGAAGGAGAGACAGCATGAGAAGGAGAGAGAGGAGAGACAGCTTGACGAAAAAGAGAAACAGAGACAGCACGAGTTGGCTCTTAAAACTCTAGAATTCCAAGGTCGTGGCGCTGCCTCTACCTCCAGCAATGGAGAGTCTTCTCCTCATTCTTCCTTAACTGATCCTTCTAACACTCAATCTCTTCAACTCAACGCTATGTCTTTCACTCTTGAGTCTTTCCCTTGTCCAAATGAGAAGATTGACACATGGTTAGAAAAATTTGAGAAAATTGCAACTCTGTACGGTTTAGAGAGGTCGCGTTGGAACATGAAGCTTTCCCAGGCTTTGAAAAGTTCTGCGTATGATGTTTACGCCAAACTGGAAAGCAGCCAACAAGACAACTATGATCTGTTGAAGAAAGCGTTACTGGAGCGCTTTGAAATGAACGCTCGCAAATTTTTGCAACTGTTTCGCAACAGCCGGAAAGAGAATTCTGAAACTTTTCACCAGTTCTCATCTCGTCTAAAGGGATATTTGACAAAGTGCCTTGAGCTCTCGCAGCTCCCCTCTACCTACGAAGGTCTTGAGGAATTTGTTTTAACAGAACAAATAAAGAACACATTGTCTGCTGATACCCGGAGATTTCTAGCTGAGCAGGGAGCAGAAAAACTTGAAGACATCTTAGAGAAGTCTGAGCGTTACCATAATGCGCTGGCTGAACTACCGGCCACAAAGCGGAAACCGACAGAGGAGCATTTTCGAAAACACAACCTAGAGCAATCTTCTCAGGCTTCTAACCAAAATAACCACAGAGAAACTGGACCTCAAAACCCCCCCTCCTGAAAAATCCAAGTTCTACAAGAACAAGTACCCCAACCACCCCAAACAGTCTGATCAACCCGACCGCCCTACATAGCAGCGTAGCCAGAAAGGACAAGGTGGCAAAGGGAAAACCCCTGAGCACGGGACATATGATCAGACCGAGCACACCGAGCCGAAACGCATCGGATGCTTATTAACAGTCTCGCAAGGTGGAATTATTGACAGTGATTCCCAACCTGTTGGGGATAGACCCTCAACGCGAGGTACTGTTACTTTGAACGGTTCTCAAACTTCTTGCTTATTTGACACGGGGCTTTCTTATGATTGCATTGTTGCCAGAAACCTGGTCAAACCCGGTCAAGAGACAGCAGAGACCGTCCAACTTTGTGGAGTTCGTAAGAGTGATGCACCTACAGCGCTTCCCATCGCATTGGTGGAGATCCGCTCTGATTTCGTCAGAGGTGTGATCAAAGCGGCTGTTATGGATGATCCCATCTACCCAGTCATACTTGGCGGGAGATACGTGTGTATTGGGAAACCGGAAGAGCCGATTGTGGCAGCAGTAACTACAAGAGGGCAAACCAAGAAGGAACGGGAGCCTGCGCCTAATTTGTTACCCATGGAACTTAAAGAAGCGCAATACAAGGACCCTACTTTGGCACCCTGCTTTAGAAAACTGCCCATGGCTAAGGAACCCAAACAGCACGGGGACATTTTTTCTAAGGATGGCGTACTGTATCGCAGAACGGGCAAGCCTGACCAAGGTTACAACCAGCTCCTAGTACCGAAACAGTACAGAAGCCAAATCCTAGAAATGGGGCACTCTCTTCCCTTCAGCGGACATATGGGACAGAACGCCACAAACCAACGTATAACCACTCATTATTGGTGGCCAGGAGTAAATACTGATATTATCAGATATGTCAAATCCTGTGCCCAGTGCCAACGTGTGCCACCCAAGCAACGAGCACCCCCAGTCTCTTTGGGTGAAATGCCAATAATGGGAACACCATTCGAACGGGTTGTGATCGACATTTTAGGGCCTTTCGAAAGGACTAAAAGAAGGAACAGGTTCATCTTGACCTTAGTCGATACATGCACTTTATGGGCAGAAGCTATTCCGCTAACATGCGCAGATGCCAAGCATGTCGCAGAAGCCCTCGTGCAGATTTTCACTCGGTTGGGATTCCCTCAGCAAGTGTTGACGGATAACGGATCTCCATACCGAAACCTGTTGATGAATGAGATCGTTAAGATCTTGAGGACCCAACACATCCACACTAAGCCATATACTCCGGCCGGAAATGGGCTCGTGGAACGTGCTAATGGAAACCTCAACATGATGCTAAGTAAACTGGCACAAGTGAAACCTGAAGATTGGGATCTTTGTATTCCTGGAGCTTTATTTGGCTACAGAGAATCTCCTCATACTTCCACAGGATTTCCGCCAGCTACACTCTTATTCGGCAGACCCATTAAGGGCCCGCTTGAAGCCTTACTTCAGTCTCTGACAGACGAGAAGGCGGAGGAGACAGTTGTCTCAGCAAGTAAATATGTGTCGGTTTTAAAGGAAAGGTTGAAACTAGGGTGGGACCTAGCAACGACTAACTTTAAGCGAGCACGCACCAAGCACGCTAACCGATACAGGAAAGTCGCGAAAGAGAGAGAACTGGAAGCAGGAGAGAAAGTTTTGGAGTTACTCTCTACCGAGAACAACCAACTGAAGATCGGATGGCAAGGGCCGTTTACCGTCCTGAAAAAGATTTCTAAGGCTAACTACCAGATCTCTATTCAAGGAAAGGAGAAGGGTTTCCATTTAAATCTGGTAAAGAGATACTTGGAAAGACCAGTGCCAACCTCCGACCATCTCCTGATGATCGCCAAAGCTGACGAAGATGATGATAGTGGCAGGGATATTCCACCGCAATCACACGAAATCTTTCAAAAATGTCAGAAGCGGCGACGCTCTTTCAAGCGCGCATGGGAGACATTCCAGAGGAAGGGAACATTGGGGAGTAGACTGGAGTAGATATTGGAGAGAGATGGAGGGGGAAGATGAGAGGGAAGAAGACAGACACCCCGAAGCTACGGTTATAGGAAATTTAATTCCATAACGTAGACATGGAGTGCTTCCATATCTTAAGGGGGGACGTCCTGTCACGTGGGTTTTGATCATTAAATTGCCTACATCTTCTTCCTATTCTCTCACCCGCATCCTTTTATTTTATTATCTTTCCGTACTTGTTTTTCCTGTATTTTTTCGCATCACTCGTTGCGAAAAATATATTTCTTTCCCATCATCGTTTTTTTTCTCATACTGACTAGTAACCTTATTGCATCAGATGTCAGTCGCGCAGGTAAGACGTGAATGTGCGAAAAATTCGTTTCGCTGGACATAGAGCAGACTTTTTGTCTACATTTGCACCTGTCCCGCGCGGGTTTTCCGGGCTGAACGCTTAAGCAGGAGCGAATATTTACACCTTATAGTCGCAGTTTCAGACGGTTGTCTGAGATTTGCAACTGACACGCGCTTTTCCCGGTCAGTTTGTTAACGCAGGTGCGTAATCGCACTGATGGCTGTTACGACATGGGGGAAGCTGACGTAGGGTGTTAGAGAAGGGGAGAGACGGGCGCTGTTTCGTGGTTTCGAAATAGTTGGGACCCCTTTGTCCGTTTAATAGATATTAACCCTAGTCTGAAACTTTATTGCATTTCACTCAGTAACTTCGCAGTAAGACTGAACTAGCCTTCGTTTGATTTCTAAATAATCTCTGTTAATAGAGATGGCCTTTAGTTTGGTCGAAGTAGAAAGTTCTTAGTATTCTGTGTTTGAGGTAAATATCATATAGATATCTAGTATTTTGGAAAGTGGTTAAAGCGTTAAATCGCTCATTTCATTTTAACTAGTTTCTTTTGAACAGAGTGCTTAATTTATAGTTTGTTATATTCTCTAAGTCGACGAGTTACAGTGGAAATACATAATAAATTATATCTTTAGCTTACTAAACTAGTAGCTATAAGGAATTTAATTTAACTGTTAAATACTCAGTCGAAACTGTTTTAATAACTAACTTATAAATGCTAGATGCGACATCAGTGAATATTGACGGAATACGAAGATATTCCTAAATTCCTGATGATTGATTTTTATATAACTTACTTTACGGGAAGTTTTAATTATAAGTCAAGCGGTCGGCTTGCTATTTAAAATGTAAGTTATATTGAGTACATATATGTAAATTATTTGATATGTGTTCTTTCTTTTATATAGTGAAACGGTGGTACCCAACTTGCCAGCGTTTAGTAAAGAGACATATTTGTGTGAAGCATAGACAGTTCCTATCTTTAACCACGTGGGTGTTTTGTTTTGTTTCAAGTAACACTGATCTGACAGTGCTTATGCCATCAGAGAGAGACAGTAATAGCAATCCCACTAACGGTTTCTAAGGACTAGAAATATATATTGGGCTTTTGAGCCAGTTCATATTGCTCCACAAATTTAGATGTACATGCTGCCTGGCGGCGAGAATATTACAAGAATCACAGTAACATTCCGACAGAGATTGTGACTAGTATTGTGGTGACCAAATATAGCACCTGCCTGATAGAAGACACCGATCTGACATTCATTAAATCCTAGAATCCAAAGCTAATGACATTGTGCTCGGCTAACTTTCGTGCCTGGACAATATTTTATGTGACTTAATCAGACATTCGAAAACTTAGAACACCCACGGAATCGTTCCCTGAGACAGAGAGTTCAGTACGTCTTTTGGAACTGGGGATTTCTTGGTCGCTGACTGCATTTTTCGGGTCTGTGTGAAGGTCCTAGAATTATTATGTTCCCAGAGGCAGCGAGCAAAGTTGTGAGTATATATGTGTGAGAAAGGCCATGGCTGAATGAATGAGGGTACACAGGTCTGAGTGTTATTTTACCGGTGTATTATTGTCACCCTTCTGCTGTCTTAACTTTTTTTAATCTGCAGAATTTGTTACAAAAGCTAGAGTTTCTTTTTTTCTTAGGCTAAATCAGATTATTCAACTCTGTTCATACATTTACGAGAAAGAAAGAAACCTCTTAGACTCAACCCTATGTATCTATAACTCTTTGGGCCATCATCTGTTCTCTTAACGGGGCTGTGGGCTAAACCTAGAGCTAAGATCATAACGGGGCTATCATTCTTTGTAGCATTTTCCTTGAATTTTATGACTATTTGTATATGTTTTTCCTTGATGTAATTTTTGGTGTTGTGAGAAGATTTTTTTGGGATGATAATAATAAAATCTCTCTTGAACTAAATCAGTGCGTTGGTCAGCTCGTTCAAATAATATATATATTCATGGTTATAGATTTCCCACGTCTGTGTGTTTAACTGTCGTCACGTGTATGTGCGTGCCCGTGAGAAGATAGAGATTTATGTAATATATTTCTGTGGTTTAGACTGTCTGATACTTTTAAAAAAAAACGGTCGTAGAAGATAGGTGAGAGAGAGAAGATTATCCCGATTCTCAAAGACAGCCTCTATATCACATTCTATCATCTCACGTGTGGAAATTCTATTGTTTTTTTCACCAGCTCACACTGTGACTATCACTCATTCCAACCTATTCAGAAGGGACCAACCCAAGTCTTAATTCTCCTATCTAAAATCTACGACAATAGGCTGAACTAGAGAAACTATTCAGTCCAGAGACAGATCTTCTCCTTAACTATTCACTTGTGAAAAATCTATTTCTTACACCTTTACATCTCACGTATTATCACCATCTCCTATACTCAGGCGGGACCATACATAACTTTAAACCTATCTAAAGTCGAGGAAGTTGAGGGGAACTGCTGTAAGACATGGAGTACAATGGATGTGTGAAGAAAAAAAAATCGAAAAACGTTAATTCGTCTTACGAGGACAAAAAACAAAGAAAATAGCGAAGGTTACGACCACAAGGCCTTCGTCAGGGAAAGGCAAGAAAGTGAAGGCTAGATAGGACACATAAGAACCGAAATAAATATAAAAATTAAACCTAAGTACTTCCCTGAAGGAATCGAGGTCCTACCACTATTGCTTACCGCAAACGGACTGGCGTGCCCGGAAAAGGAAATGACTGTCACCACCGGATGTATACAATACAAACTACGAAACTAAAAAACGAAACTGAACAATAAACTACCCAAACGTAATATTAGTGGAGACTGGAAATAGAAGAGGACAGAATGAGTTTGAGATAAATAAATATGAAATAAAAAATCAAGACATATTAAAAACAGTGTATTATATATTCATACATATTATTAGAAGGCGGCAGAAAAATAGAAAAATAGGATAAGAGTGGAAAGAGTCAAAATGGAACAAGAGAGAAAAGGGGAGGTTAAAAGAGCATGATTAGTGTCTTTGACAAAGGAGGGAAGATTCTCAACGATAGGCTGGAAAATGCTTTCGAGGAAGTCAGAAATGTGCTCAGTAGGACAGGAACAGGCCGAGACAATAGGTCTGCCAGGGTTGTCGATCTTATTAATTTTGGGGAGCATGTAGAATACAGGCTTGCCCAAAGAACTTTCATGAATCCTAAGATGAGATGCGTGGGGAGGAAGAGCATTACTGGTGATGAGCTGTTTAATAGTGTTGTGTACAATGCGATTGTTGGAGGCAGTTGCATCGCTGGTCCTGGGCCTGTAAAAAGAACCATTGGTCAACTGGTTTTTACCTTCACTTAGGTATAAGTCCTTCTGCCAGACGACAATGGCTCCTCCCTTGTCAGCCGGTTTAATGACAATGTCGTCTCTACGGCGAAGAAGGGAGAGAGCACGGGACTCTGCAGAAGTGAGATTTGAATAATGCAATCTACGAGGGCAGAGCTGCTGAATGTCATCTTGAATGCACTTGAATGACATCTCTCAGCAAAAATCCACACCAGTTGTCATACACTTTAATGGTCCTGACCATCATGGTCCCATCGACATCCAGGTCACGGTGATCAGATCCTGCTCCTCTGACACTGCTAGCCGAGAACAGCTTGAGCACCGTCTTATCCACCGCATGGGGTGTCTAAAACCAGCCGGTCTTAACACTCTGCACACCTTTGTCTGAGGTCCCCCCCCCCCTCTCCCCTTTCCTCTCTTGTTCCATTTTGACTCTTTCCACTCTTATCCTATTTTTCTGCCGCCTTCTAATAATATGTATGAATATACAATACATTGTTTTTAATATGTCTTGATTTTTTATTTCATATTTATTTATCTCAAACTCATTCTGTCCTCTTCTATTTCCAGTCCCCACTAATTACGTTTGGATAGTTTATTGTTCAGTTTCGTTTTTTAGTTTCGTAGTATGTATTGTATACATCCGGTGGTGACAGTCGTTTCCTTTTCCGGGCACGCCAGTCCGTTTGCGGGAAGCAATAGTGGTAGGACCTCGATTCCTTCAGGGAAGTACCTAGGTTTAATTTTTATATTTATTTAGGTTCTTCTTCTTCTTCTTCCTTCTTCCTCGTTCGTCCTGAAAAGGACGTTGGTTGCGTTGTGTCTGTTTACACCGGAGCTGTGATATCTGCGCCTTTCGGTCGACACATCCGACTTCAGCACGGCATTTTTTGGGACTCGGTTTGCCTTCCCTCTGCGATCCCTACTCTCTCAGCCAGACTGCAGTGAAGCAGCCTGTTTCCAGGACCACCACGTGGAGGTGGAGTAGGGTCTTGGTCAGCTCTGGTTCGCTGACCCTGATGCAAGCAGTCAAGCTATGGGTCGCTGACTGCATTCTCTATTGCTGCATCTTTGGGTCCCATTTAGGTTCTTATGTGTCCTATCTAGTCTTCACTTTCTTTCCTTTCCCTGACGAAGGCCTTGTAGTCGTAACGTTGGCTATTTTCTTTGTCTTTTGTCCTCGTAAGACGAATTACCTTTTTTCGATTTTTTTTTCACACCCATCCATTGTAAACCTATCTAAGCACGACAAATATCAGTAATGTTTATAGCCAGTCGTTTTTATTACGTTTGCTGACTGATATACCTGGCATATTGTCTGTATTTGCTGATGCCCCTATTATTACATCGTACTTTTTTTCTTGATTCTATGAATATTTTATGAGACTTCACTCTGGAGCCAGGGTTGTGAAGTGGGCCAGAAAATCTTCAGACTCCGATCCCTGAAATTTTAGAAGTCAGACTCCGACTAGTTTTTTACTAGTCATAAAATTGGGAGTCCTAGTCCGGGCTTTTTTTTACCGCTTCTGACTCCACTTAAAATAACAACATGTTCCACGACTCCGACTTCACGGCCCTGTCTGGACTTTCTGGTTTTAATTCTGTTTAAATATGTTTTCCCATTGTTTTATTAACAAAATATCCTTAAAATGGTTTCCGTTGTTGCCCACATTTTCTGCAGGAAAGTAATGTCTTTACTTCTCTACGGCAATTTTAAGTTCGATATAAGAATCTTTTGTGTCAGATTCCTTGTTGCCATTAGTTGGTACATCCTAATTTTCATTTTAGCAGTTTTGAATGTTGCTGATATTAGTCTGGGTCCAGCTGCTACCAATTCTTTGATTGCCTTCTGCGTTTTCTTCGACATCCTTAGAGCTGCTGCACCATCACTGTGAGACTGGATTCCTTCCTCGTGTCCTGAGTTTAGAACCATTTTTCCTGGTTTCAATTTCATCTTATCCAACACCTCTACTTATTACGCGAAATTCCATGACGTCAACTTTAAAGTCCGTTTCTGCTGCCACCTATGCAAGTTTTGACAATGCAATGTTCGAACACTCCATTTGCCAAATTTGGAGTTATTTCCTACGTGAAATAGGTGAGACAGTACTCCTGACTCCGTCAGGCTTCCTCTTAATCACGTCAATATCATACCGAGTAGGCGTCTAATTCAACACTGGAGTCAGTTATTATTTATTACTCTTAAGTTCCCTGTGAAGCATACGTCTTCAAAGAATTCATGCACGTTCCTGTGTCATTCATTTCAGGTCTCCCCGTGTCTTCTTTAGCCTTTAATGTTTCCCTCTAAATCGCTCTCCGTGTATTTTATATCTTTCTATATTTCTCACACTGGGAGTTGCTGAATAAGTATTCCCTTGTAATGGCTATCCGCTGGTTTTCTCAAAGTGTATCCTATCCTAGCGTCTTGTCATGCCTCTTGTTCCACTGATATTTATATGGTTTTATGCATTAATTCGTTTTCTTCTTCTTCTTCTTCTTCTTCTTCTTCTTCTTCTTCTTCTTCTTCTTCTTCTTCTTCTTCTTCTTCTTCTTCTTCTTCTTCGCTCACCCTCAGACGTCAACTTGAATATGTTCAAAGAAAGCAGTGGTCAGTCTGAGGCTGTAGACATCTCTGTAAAGCTTTTCTAGGAATGGTACTGGTGATGGCCATATGCGCTTTCTCTGTTCCTCACATGTTGGGCACCTTTGAAGTAGATACCCAGCAGTCATTATATCAGTCACAATAAAACAGATTTGAACCGATGGCGCGGGATAAGATGGCTTAGAATGAATTAGTTGAAGACCTACACTCCCTCCGGGAGCTGGACAGTGATGATAATGATATCACCCAGGCGAGACAAGATATTTGGCTTTAGGTTTCTACAAGATGGGGGTAGCCGGTACTACGACCAACCCTCTCAGTCGCCCCTTACAACATGCATGTTAGGGTGTGTCGCCACTACTCTAGGAAGGGCAGAATGTTAGACTGGCCTGCGTGCCCAATTCTAAACATTTTCATAATAAAGTTCGTTCGTTCTCCTGCCAGGCCCCCGTAAGATGCATGCTTCGGATCGCTGAATTGAGTTGAGTAAGTTTCTTGGGATGAATTATTCGTGTTGCTGAAACTTATATGTTTATTATTATATTTTTTGTGTGTGTGTGCTTTACTTTATTTTTTGCTTTCAGTTTCTATAGGAGTTGGCAATTGGCCTCACTACCCAACCATCTTTAGTCGTCACTACGACAAGCCCAGTTGTACTTATTCATTGCAAACCATTTCGGATACGATGACACATGACCGTTACTTTCTTCTATTTGTCTATTATCATTTAATTTGGCCGTATATATTTTCTTATTGCTTATTATTTCACCTTGTACCCATTAATTGTAAGACGTCATTTGCCAACCCGCATTAGCAGTTAATTTCTTTTTTTTTTTTTTCATTTCATACTCCCAGGTCATATCCTACAGCCACATCTTTCATCTTTACGGTACAAACTTTCACATTATAACCTCCAATCGGACAGCCGAATACGAAATTTTCACGGGGCCATAGTCATGTTAATGTGAGAGTAGTGCTATGGACTCCAGAAGGACAGCGAAAGAGAGGCAGATCAAATACAACCTGGCGGAGAACAGTGCGGATAGAGATGCAAAGCGTGAACCAGAGTTGGGGCACGTCGCCGAAGGATGGCCACCGACCGAGCAAAATGGGGCAGTTTGCTGCTGCCCTACAATACGCCACTAGGCGTGACGGCCACTGCCTGCTTTGTCAGTCAGGTGCTAAAGATCCATAAAGGAGAAGATAAGTCATGTGGCCCCGTGTAGTTCCCGGTGAGACCAAGAAAGAATGGGACTACTGCATCCTCATGCATGTCGTACATGGCAACTAAAACGAGATTGTGCATGGAGCTGGAGTTCTCACTATGTCAAACAAATTTCCACACAAGCAACCGCTGTAAGAGCATGCGACTGTTTGGTGCAGGCTTCCTGCAAGGGGTCCAGAGGCAGTTACGGCTCCTGACTTCGTAAGAAGCGCACAGGAAAGTGATGATTGCTGTATGATAGCCCCCTTATCGACCTGCGCAACTCTTTGATGAGACAGAAAAAAAAAAAGATTAAGCCTACAGCCCCCGTAAGGTTTGTTGTTTGAGGCCACTAATATGATGTGCGTGGGGCTGGAAACCTCATAATGTAAAATTGACCGCTTTTATGCAGGATTCCTGGAAGGGGACCGGATGTAGTGGTAGCTTCAAGCTACATACGGAGCGAAAAGAGAAAAGAAGTAGAATAGTCAAGCTCATTTTTAGAACGGTTCAGTCTCTCCACAGGTCATACATTTCCTGTACCGGAGTAATCTTAATACATGTACCTCATTAAATTCAACGTACCCTTAATAAATGTACATCGACGAACTCTAAAACATGGAACACTCGTCTCAGCTTAACGTTGTAGCCAAACAGTAGTAATAATTGTTCTTCCAAATTGCACTAGCGAGTATAAAGAAAATTATGTCAAAACGTTCTTTTAACAGGTTAATATTTTGTCTAAACAGACAAAGATATGCAATCAGTTTTATGGAAAGACAATATACTGAATCGTGTATCGTTCAGTCGTAAGATTGACTCCATACCATTTTGCAAAAGTAATATAATATTTGCCACATCAGTTTTACAGTAGCCTTCTTACTTATTTTACATAGGGTTAAAAATTCATTACTTTTTATTTCTTGTTATAATTTGGTATAATCATAATGTAGGGATGAATCTGGCAATTATAAAGTGTTCTGTAAGAGTACTAATGTAAATACACGTCTATGTCGTATAATCAAATACAATTCTATATATATATATATATATATATATATATATATATATATATATATATATATAAGTATGTGTGTGTAACACACGATATAATTATTTTAAATTTACAAAAATGAAAAAAAATGTAATTCTTTCCCAAATAATTAGTGTAATTACTTTTTTTTTAAAATAACTCTTAGTATACGAGCAACCTTTCATGACTACCATTACAGATTTTGCAATAAATAATTTATTTATAAAGATAACATAAGTGTTATATATCAAAATGTGAAGAAATGAAACCCCTATATCATGCACGTAACTAAATTGTTCAGTGGTTTTAAACATGCATTCAGCTATAAATTTTCGCTCATTATGGCGAGGCGCGACCCGTTCAACCAAGTCGGTTATATTAGGGCGCATGTCCAAATATAAAAGACCTTTAAGTCTGATAAAAAATAAAATGATTAATTGTATTTTCTTTTAAATGCCCTCAACACTACACCATTACATTATTACAACAAACCACAACACAGCACTATTCAACGTTGAGTACTTACAGTTTCTGGTCTTCTGTCAACGCGAATCTGTAGATTAGACTGATCGATGCGTACAATGTGAGAAAGATGATCAACTCCTTGTACAGAAGTTTGTACACACTTCCCTTCCATGCCTTCAACAGTTTGAGAAACCCTCCAAGAGATGTTGAGGCAACCCGATATTGATAGATAATAGTCATTCTGTAGACGAACCGGTGTTAGCTCAGTTTGTATGCTATTTTATTTTATTACATGTATATATAAAGCTCATTGAGTTTTTTCCCCAAAAGGATTCGAAAAGTGTGACGCAGTAATTCTGGCGGGATTTATGACACAGACTGAAGGACATTACAAAATCCTGTTGCCTGTCTTAAAATCGTTGCGGTCTAGATGCTGTTTCCGGGGACTTTTCAGACGTACTTATGACGTCGTCTTTTGTGTTTAAAGCAGCGAACTTTGACGGATGTGTTTTGTTGTAGATAGAACACCGGAATTCCTTGTTCGTAAAACTAGTACGTTGTCCAGTGTACAGTGTAGACAGGTTGCATAGATGTCACTCAGTTAGCCTGGTGGTTGGAAATAAAAATAACATTTGTTTAGGTAACAACATGAAAGCAATTTTAAAAAAGAACATTATTTCAACCAAACACGCTGAGTATGAGGGTCAGGTTTAGTCAGGGGCGTATCATGAGGCGTAGGCGATCATGTGCCTCCATAGATCTAAAGTTTTGATTATCTTTATCGGTTCTGTTGGTAATTATTTCCCACGCTGTAGTGTCATGCATCCATTATACTTTCATGTGTCTTCCTCTATTACACTTTCTGTCATGTAGTTTCGATGTTTTCGAGTGCTCTTCTTCTTATCAATTGTGCAGTAAATGATCATTCTCTTTATAACCACTTTTCTGTAAGATCAAAATCACCTTGGCATTATCTATGAAGTATATGTATAGATTTTTTATACTTTCAAGGCTCTCTTCATTAGTGTTCGTTGAATGTATACAGCATAGTGTGATGAGAATAGACAGACATTTGAGAGAAGAATAAGAAAATTTTCGACTCAACATTTCATGTACAGACCAAATATCCACAATACACAAAATAGTGAACAAAACTTGGAACTGAGCACACCATTTTACATTAGATTTGTGAACTATGAAAAGGTATTCGACAGTTTAGACATAGAATAACCTGGGACACTGAAGAGACATTATGGGTGGATTCCCCTTGATCATCAATAATCTATTGATCAAAACATATAAAGACAGCAAATGAAGAATTCTTCACAAAGAAATATAAAACTTACAGAACCGTTTAATAGTATAACTTGACTGCTGCAGGAACGCTTTTTCTCATCATTCCTCTACACTGATTTATGACAACAACAACATCAGTCAACAGAAATGGAGATCAGTGGTCTTCGACAAAACAACTTGATGATCTAGATAAGTGTTTCTCAAGCGGTGTGTCGAGGCACACTAGTGTGCCGCCACGCCTATCAAAGTGTGCCGCCGAAATTTTGTAAATTTACTACATAAAGTATATTTTTAGTGATCATGTAATATAAAACTGATCTTACAGCTATAATTCAAAATTATTTTAAACAATTAAAAGAAAATCAAATTGAGAATTTTCTTTATTTTAAAGTACCCACAAATTTGTGTATTTAATTTAGCATTTATCAGTGAATTTTTTTTTTTTTTTTTATTCAGACGCGGGTCAGATAGGTGTGCCGCAAATGTTTTAGAAAATTTAAAAGTGTGCCGTGAACAGAAAAAGGTTGAGAAACACTGATCTAGATTTTGCAGACGATCTAGCTCTTCTGTCCAACAGAAGTAATCAGACGCAAGACAAACGGTGGCTACTTGGTGAGATTTCACAGTAATTGGATTTAACAATGCACAGCACGGCTGTTTGTACCCTATACCAGAGCGCTCTTTTAGTTTCGGTGACCGGAATTCTGACACCGGGTAATAATCTTCATGTACACCGTAAATGATTACTGGGGGTTTTGGCGGGGAAAATCAGCTGATGTGTGTGTAAAATCAGTAATTATATAAATCATTACACACTCGTTCTGGATAAACAAAGCGCAAAAATTCTTTTGTGTACTATAACTTTGTTCTGTGTTCTATTTTTGATTGCATTTTTATTTGTTTGAAATTATTTTTGGCGGAGTTACAGACTTTTGAAAACAGCGTCATCATTTGAGGAAATTCATAAAATAAGTAATCTTTTTATTAATTTAATATCTAAAAATCGGCCCATTTGTATTAGTTTATAATTATAAAGAATTCTCGAAGGGAAGCTAAAGATTATTTCCACATACCCTTTTTTTTTTTTGGTTTCATATCTTGAGAATGTGTGGTAGTCAGTTTTGTGAGTTTGGCATTACAAGAACAAGCATATTGTCACCAGATTTTATAGCATTTAAATCACGGTAAACGCATTCCTGATACTCGCAAATCTTAAATGAGGTTGTAAAAAAATAACTTTTTGTAAAGCACCATCTGTTTTTGCATTTTCATTCATTTATAATGATATTTAGCTACGTATATAAGCGTCAGAAAACATGTAAAGCTATAGATAGAATACTTCCACATACTTTGATCTATCTTTCAAGTCTTGTTAATCTTGTATTTATAATATGAATGTCTTTTTTTTTATTGTGTGTGAGATAAGGACTGTTCCATTAGTGTTCTTTGGTAGACAATTCTGTGCACAAGACGGCTGCCAAAGAATTCAAAGTAATTGTTTGTATATCTACTTTCATTCACAGATAAAGCAATCTACAGCGTGGTGTTAGACGTGATACTCCCAAATATTCCATTATCTTTATACATACACAAGTAAACTATACTACATAACAACGAAATGGAACATACTTTGTTGCATCATATGAATTGTGCCAGTGCACTGTGCAGAGCCTGTGGCAAGAGAGCATTAACTTCCCAAACAAAAAGTTCAAAACGGAATGCACTGAACTGTTCGAATTACGTTAGTGATCTGTTCTTTGTGTTTGGAATTAACGTATCAGATGATAAATCGACAGAGCATTCCACTATATTTTGTATGAAGTGTTACTTACCAATAAAAAACGCAAAAAGGAGGCATAATGAGAAGTGTCTTGAAACAGCCAAGTTACTATCGGAAAACAGTCAGCACATCTGGAAAGACTATGAGCATAATTTAACTATAAGTGAATGTCAACTGTGCAATAATTTTGCAAAGACATCTTTTGGTGTTTTAAAAACAAAAAGCTACTCTATCCACTGTGATGTTCTTTCTGACCCCTCCATGTCTAGTCAGTCAGTTAGTTGTAGTCAGTCAGTTAGTTGTAGTCAGTCAATTAGTTGTAGTCAGTCAGTTAGTTGTAGTCAGTCAGTTAGCTGTAGTCAGTCAGTTAGCTGTAGTCAGGATAGCTCTGTACAGTAGGAGGTTGATGTGCCTGCCCACATTAGTGATGATATTGTTCAACTGGAGGTTGATGTGTCAGCTCACATTAAAGGCGATACCATTATTCATTTGGAGGTGGATAACACTACTCACCCTAGCATGCCAGTTTTTGTTGCCACATCTACACCTACCAAGTCAGTTATACATACGACAAGTAAATCCACCTCGCCTGTCTTCAAAAGCGACATCACAGTACAACAGTTACTTGCTAAGCCACCTTCACAACCACTAACACAAGAGGAAGAACCCCTATTCACATCCATTGTTAGAAAAAAACTAGAAACAGCAAAAAATAATATCATAAAATGCAAATCCAGAGGACAGCCTATTGTACTACAAAAACTAATTAAACATTGAAGAGAAACATTAGTCACCAGAATGCCAACAAAACGTAAGCGATCTCAGTTTCTCCACATTGTTAGGAAACATATTGTTGAAACATCAACTGACTCACTAGACCTGCAGCAGGCACATGAGAGGAGAATTTGTACATTCCACTATTTCGAAAATTGAAAGACGCGCCAGCGGTATTAAAAATATAACTTCACAATTAAAATTTATAATGGAAACTCATTTGTTACAAATTTCTCCATCTGTGAATGTACAGATTCCTCTTATTAAAAAAAGGAAGTGTGAATGATAATTGAGCGAAATTTTTGGGCTAGAGCAAATTATGGCAGTTGTTGCGTGAGAGTGACAGAATTAACAGAGTGTGGAAATCATTTAATAGATGCATCTATTAAATACACCTATTTATCTATTAAATTGAACATTTCGTTTTACTCATGACCATACTCATTTTTACATGACCATCGTGATGTATGATTGCGATAATTGTTAGCTCTCATGTTTTGGGGACAATTGGGTGTGTTATTTTAAGGTAATAAATGTGGACTTGCAATTTAATGTTTCAATAATTAATGTTTGACGCATGAAACCAAAACAAAACTTTGATATCCATTTTCTGCAGGTTTTCTACTTTTGATTTCTGTAATTTGTTATGCATGTTGATTGTGACCGTTTTAGTGTAAATTGCATTAGAAACAAACCATTACAAAATATTTTAAAAAAAACGTAAATTTTACACTATTTCAGACTATTATATCTTCTGTTCTAATTGTGATAAAATGTTTGTTCTTGTTCTAAAATTTACTCTAACATTTCTAGTCTAGCTTTACGGAAAATTAAAGCCGGTATTTATAATAATAAAGTTGCCTAAAAGCATTAATTAAGCCCTATCAAAAGTAAACACCGCCACATTTTTTCCCTTTGTCGGCGTCTGTGGCCTAATGGATATGTCACGATAGCTATAAATAGCGCGGTCAGGAAAAAACTAAAAGATCGCTGGCAAACAGCCGTGACAGAGGCATGTCAAAGATTATGAGAATGAATGCGGCTAACATTAGCCGGATAGATCTGGGAGATAAGCCCTAAAAAATGAGGAACCATCACTTATATCTTGGCTGCAATAATGATAATTTTAAAGGAACAGGCAGTGGTATAAATATAAAAATGCAATAGTCAATGCAATTTATTCCATTGGAAAATATAAGAAAACAAAAAACGAAATCAAGTCAAATACAAAAATAAGAATCTTCAACTCAAATGTCAAGGCCATCCTATTTGTATGGCATTGAAACATGAAGAACAATAAAAATAACAGCTATACGAGGTCTGGTCAAAAAGTATCCGACCTTTTTTTTTTCGGGGAAAAAAAAGATCTACAGGAGATTTCTCTGGTGGATACAGTGGAGAAGACCTTCCTGCGCATGCATGAAATTTTTCCCTCCCAAAGACAGTGTCAGTCGTCTGCAATTAGTGTACGCGCGAGCTGTGGTAGTAACAAGCCGTCGGATTTTTATTTGTCACGAAATGACGGAACGTTTTGAACAGCGGTGTTGCATTAAATTTTGCCAAAAGCTCGATGATACTCAAGTAGAAACAATTCGAAAGATTCAACAAGCTTTTGGCGATGAAGCCATGAGCATTACACAAATTAAGGAGTGGTACAACCGTTTCAAAGATGGCCGCACATCGGTGCATAGCGAGCCACGTTCCGGTAGACCATCAACAAGCCGAAACGACGTGGTCATTCACGAAGTGCGGATTTTGGTCATGCAGAACCGTCGTATCACACCATGCGAGAACTTACACACGAGGTGGGGATAAGCCACGGTTCAGTACGATCCATATTGACGGAGGATTTGAACTTGCGGATATTGTGCGCTAAATTCGGACCTGTGGACAACGGGAACTTGGCAGCTGCATCACGACAATGCACCCGCACATTCTTTGCATCTGATTCAGACTTTCTTGGCCAAACACAAGACTCCTCTGATTCGTCACGCTCCATACTCTCCTGACATGGCTCCTTGCGATTTCTGGCTGTTCCCCAAGCTGAAAATACCGCTGAAGGGGACCCGATTTGAGTCACGAGAAGACATTATGATAAATTCGACGGCCGAGCTATACTCCATTCCCAAAGAGGCCTACCTGAAAGTCTTCCAAGCATGGCGGGACCGCTGGGAGAAGTGTGTGCAGTCCCAAGGAGATTACTTTGAAGGGGATTAGGGTTTCAGACTTCCAGGTGAGTGATTGTATTTTTCCTGGCCAAAGGTCGGATACTTTTTGACCAGACCTCGTATAATTATCCGTTCAAGGTTGTCCATGTCTTCACCACCCCTTTCGTCTCTCTCTCTCTCTCTCTCTCTCTCTCTCTCTCTCTCTCTCTCTCTCTCTCTCTCTCTCTCTCTCTCTCTCTCTATCTATCTATCTATCTATCTATCTATCTATCTATCTATCTATCTATCTATCTATCTATCTATCTATCTATCTATCTATCTATCTATCTATCTATCTATCTATCTATCTATCTATCTCATTCTAGTTCCCTTCTCCATTTGTTTTTCCTTTTCCTTCTATATCTTTTACCCCGGACATTCTAAATTAAGGACTGCCTCGTAATGCTATCAACAGGTTTCTCGGTGTATGTTCTCTCCAGCTCCAGTGTCTTCTACTCACCTCTTGTTCTACTGCCAGTTGTCTACTTCTCCTCCTCAGTTCTACATTTAGTGATCTTGTCATACCATTTCAATTCTTCTATTGTACACTTCTTCTTCTTCTTTGATCCTTAGCCGCCGACCGTCAAAGCAGTCAGTGGCCATCACGCCTAGTGGCGTCTTGTAGGGCAACAACAAACTGATTCCACTTTGCTCGGTCGGTGGCCATCCTTCGTACACTGCCCCAACTCTGGTTCATTCTTTGCATCTCAGCCTCCACAGTCCTCCGCCAGGTTGTTTTTGGTCGGCCTCTCTTTCGTTTTCCTTCAGGGGTCCAAAGCATAGCTGTTCTTGTGACGGCATCGGGGTCTCTTCTGAGGACATGGCCAACCCAGCTCCAGCGTCTGCCAGCTATGATGGTGTGCATGTCCTCTTGCTTGCTACGAGTAAGCAGATCTTGGTTAGTCCTGGCTGTGCTTCTTGCGGCACTGAAATGTACTGAAGATGAAAGTGTGTTCTCTCTTGCTCAACATAACCACCTTGTTCTCTTGTCATTTAAATTTGTATCTTAGGTCTTATATTCTTCATTATAATCGTTAGATATTATGTGGCCTTACATTTATTGCCTTCTGGTTTGTTTGATAAGGTTGTAACAAATGGATATTAGTAAATTGTCTGGTATGTATCCACTATCATAAATGTTATTCAATAGTTTGATATTTATTTTTTTAATTGGTTATTATTTTTATTCCAAACTCGTGAAGTGCTTCTAATTCACCCCATCTGACACGATCACATCTCGTGTTGTCTTTACTTTTTTCAGAGGAATTTTATCAAACCTAAAGGTTTTTTTTTAAATATTTGGACATGCGCCCTAAGATAACCGACTAGGTTGAACGGGACGCGCCTCGCCAAAACGAGGCAAAAAAATTTTTTTTTAAAAATGTTCTTAATACCACTTGACTTCATCCTAAAGTACTGATGGTCCTCCCTAATTCATTCATTCATTTGTTTTCATCCCCTGAAGGTGCCTAGTCTTCCTGCCCTAGGCCATCCTATCAGGGACTGTTCATGCCTTCTTTATGCCTTCCTTCAAGTCTCTTATCCCTACTTTTCTCGGTCTCATTCCACTTCTCTTTGCCTAGGGATTCCAGAACAAACTCAGCCTTGTCATGCTATCAACAAGTTTTCTCAGTGTGTGTCCTATCCATCGCTAGCATATTCTTCTCATCTCTTGTTCCACTGGCATTTCTCAGGTTCGTGTCATCAGTTCTACATGGGTGATCTTGTAATACCATTTTAATCCATTTATTTTACGCACGCATTCATGTATGCTTCCTGATTACAGCTACAAGGGGATTGACATAAGTCTTGGGCCTGACCATGAAGGACATGTCACAGAAAGCTGAAATTTTGTATAGTGTTTAATCCTTTTCAATATAGCCACCGTCTGAATTGACACACTTCTGCCATCTCTGCTTGACCTTGAAAAGACCTTGGGAGTAGAACACCCTATTTTTCAAACTAAACCAGTCATCACATGCCAGTATAACCTCTTCATCGCTGTCAAAATGATTCCCTTTTAGCTGTTTTTTAAGATTTGGGAATAGAAAAAAGTCTGATGGAGTCAAATCTGGAGAATATGGTGGGTGTGGAAGAATTTCAATATTCAAATCGTTGGCTGCTAGCTGCACAAGCCGTGCTTTGTGAGAGGGCGCGTTGTCTTGAAGCAAAGGAAGATTTTGAGTGCGCGTTATCCCTCGTTTCCTGGTCACAACCTTTCTTAGTTAGGTGAGAAGATCTGCTTAGTACTGTCCATTAACTGTGTTGCCACGAGGCAGATAATCTTTCAAAAGGACACCTTTGCCGTCCCAAAAAAACAGTCAACATCACTTTTCCTGCAGATTTCTGCGCTCTCTGCTTGACAGGTGTTGGGGAGCCCGGGGTTTTCCATTGCATGCTAGCAATTTTGGATTCGGGGTCATAATGGTGTACCCAAGTCTCATCTACTGTCACCATGGTCTCCAAAAAATTTTTTGACTGACACTTTTTGAGCAACTCTTGACAGCAATTTACCCTCGTTTGCTTCTGTTCACGTGTCAATAGTCGCGGAACGCAGCGTGCACACACTTTTCTCATGTTCAGTCTGTTGTGTAAAATTCTATAAACTGTTATTTCATTTAGTTTTACTCTACTAACTATCTCCACAATTGTCATTTTTCGATCCTGGTCAATAATTTTCTTCACTCTTGTTGCATTTGCATCGTTGCACTCTGAGGCTGATCTACCAGATCTTGGCAGATCAGCAACATTTGAGCGGCCGCACTTAAACTGTTGACCCCAGTATTTACTGAAGTATATGAAGGACGAGAATCACGAAACACTGGTTCCATCTCCCTGTGTATTTCTGTAGGTGTTTTTCCCTGAAACATCAGAAATTTTATCACAACTCTGGCCTCCTTCTTTTCCATTGTTTTGTCAAATCTTTGGAGCAGCAGATCCGGTCAATAGGGTACATTGCGCCGTGCACCGTAGCGGGAAAACCCATTGAAGAAACAAACGCTCACTTCACACATTCAGTGCCAATACAATGAACTTTAAATGTGTCAAGTTTCATCTTCCTCCTATGACTCCTTCATGGTCAGGCCCAAGACTTATGTCAATCCCCTTGTATCTATTTTTTCTGGCCGTTTCCGTCCCTGAAGTTGACCTCTGTATTCTGTCCATCTTTCAGCTCTTCTTATGAGCGTCCGATTGACACAGTTGTTAGAGCGGGGGTCTCTCGTGGCACAGGTGCTGGGTTCGATTCACGGTATCGACATGCTCCAGTCTACCCAGCTGTAAATGGGTACCTGACTTGAGACAAGGATAAAATAACCTCTACGTTTTTACCTGCATAACAGAAGGCGAGCAAGCCCTCAAATTTTTAAGAATACCATAATAACTTGTATGACACACGGCACACGACACACTGGATTATGCCAGTACATTAGATAATATACATTACTTGAGTGTCCGATTGGCTAAGTGGTTAGAGCACTTTCCTACCGCGGCACAGTTACCACTTTCCAGGATCGAAACCTGGTAGCGTAACTCTCTAGCTGTAAATGGGTACCTAACTCTGTTCGTAAGTTAGGGAACGCAATGGCAGCAAGGACGGGAACAGGTCTTCCTATCTCATAAAAAGCTAGATCTAGTATGGTGAAGTCTCTAACACTTAAATCCACTACGACAATTTCTTCTATGGTGTCATAAGAGGTTTTGATGTTACTAAAATATAGGCTATACCGGACAAATAGGTGTATCAGAGGATACCAGGATAGTGCCAGATAAGAGACTGGTCTTATAAGTAATACCCCCTTCTCTGAAAAGAGCAAGGGTGTATAAACATCAAGGTGGGGTCAAGCTATGTAAGTTCTCAGAGAAGATGATGATGATGATATACTCTGAGTCCCTAACTGCTACCTCTTTAGATCCCAACTTGAGTAATGATTATCTGGGTTGTGTTATTTTATTTGGCTACGTCTAGAGTAATTTATCCAATATAACAGTTATTAATTTCACAACGAATCGAATCGGAGCAAGCAAGAGGACATGCACACCATCATAGCTGGCAGACGCTGGAGCTGGGTCGGCCATGTCCTCAGAAGAGACACCGATGCCATCACAAGAATAGCTATGCTATAGACCCCTGAAGGAAAACGAAAGAGAGGCCGACCAAAAACAACTTGGCGGAGGACTGTGGAGGCTGAGATGCAAAGAATGAACCAGAGTTGGGGCACTGTACGAAAGATGGCCGCCAACCGAGCAAAGTGGAATCTATTTGTTGTTGCCCTACAAGACGCCACTAGGCGTAATGGCCACTGACTGCTTTGACGGTCGGCTGCTAAGGATCAAAGAAGAAAGAAGAATTTCACAACAGAACTTTAATAAAAGTATTAATCAAGACTGTATGAAATTTTATGTACAATTTAATTGTCCTGAACCTCAATCTTTTCAGGTCAGGAATTCTCAAAAGCAATAAAAATGTTATTTACAAATGAAAATAAATATGTGGGAAACACTGTTCCATGTTTGTAAGGTGTTTACAGGACTAACAACACAAACAGTTTCTGTTCATATGAGTGATAACGTCTGCTATTTCTAAGCTGTAAGTTCTCTTTAATATTTTGATGGTCTTATCTCTTCATCATAAAAAGGGTTGGAATCCTAGTTTGATTACTCTTGGGTGAATGATTGGATGTTCTGACACCGGCCTTTATAAAGGACTTATCTTCGAATGTTGTTGCTGCTATTCATATACCACTGCAGGACCACAAACTTAGTAGCTCCTGAATGAGAAGATGGGGTCTGGCTCCAGTTGTATGAGGAGCTCTCATCACCCACACACTTCCTAGCAAGTGAATGCAGCCACGAGGTAATTTCGTGATTTAACCTGGAATAGAAGGACAACCACATTCCATGTAGAAGTCTGCCTCAATTCACTCACCCACAAACAACATCAAGTCTTACCCTTTTTCAGGTATTGTGCTACAAGTTGCACAAGACCTAGAATTTCTTTGCCTACAGTCCGTTCAAGATGATCATTCTTTCTCTGTATTAATTCCATGTTAGCGTCCTTAGTCCATGCTTGGCTTCCGTACGATAATCAGGTTAAGTACAAAACAGCATGTGACCTATTGATTACTTCATTCTAACTTCTCCTGTACGTTTATCACTTGATCTTTGAACAGTGAGTCACTCCAGAAGAAATACTAATTTAAATCGCTACTAACACTTACTGTCGTAATTTGTTACCATATTTGCAAACACTATACACATTTTTTTTAAATTTCGAACATGTCTGCAAAACTACACACATTCATAATTAGGTCAGTATGGCAGAACACATTAGTTTCACTTTCTACTAGCACTCGAAAAAATAGTCTGGTTAATCACAGGTTAATAATTAACAAAATATGCAAATAAATATATCTTTCTTACCCTCAGGTAAATATATATACACACACAACAAACTGAACTGGCCCTCAAAGGGATCTAGAGCTGCTCTCAGATCAGAAGGCAAAGACTTTGGTCGTTAATGTCGCGGTAAATTTGACTGGGTTCTTAGACAAATTTCAAATCCTATAGTTAACATTAGATTTAAATACGATAGCTAGTTTTTTGAGCGGGTAATTTGAGCGTGGTGTCATACAGATTCAAAATTTTTACGACATATGGGATTACCTGTACCTTTACACTTACATTACAAAACCTTAATATGGCAAAAACTATGTATAACACCTGGGTAAGCCACTCACGTCTGTTGTTTTTCTGTTGTCTAGTTTTCTACTTCTTTATTTCTTACGAGTGCCTGAAAACATACCTTTATGTTTATCTAACATCAAAAACTATGTACCAGAATCAAACAATTGTTGTACAAAATTAGCAAAATAAGAAAATCGGAACGTACATACAATTTTGCACCAACATGATCCAAACCGAACGGTAACAGAATAACGATGTTATTATTAGTGAACAGCAAGAAGATAACCACTATGATGATGATGATGACTGTAGTAGTTCCATGATGATAGGAGTAGTGACGATTTGATGCTAGTGATGATGATGACGATGATGATAATGACGACGATAAGATGTTGACGTTGATGATCATGATTGTAATGACAATGCTGATCATGATGATGATGACGATGATGATAATGTCGACGATAAGATGATGATGTTGATGATCATGATTGTGATGACGATGCTGATCATGATGATGATGACACTGGTGATGATGATGATATTGATGATGACCATGGTGATGACGATTCTGAAGGTGATAGTACTGACGATGATGATAATGATGATGATGATGATGACAACGACGACGATGGTGATGATGATGATGTGAATGAAGATGGCGGTAAATAAAGCAAATTTGTTGATGGAAATAGGTGAAAGACACTTTGATGATTGAACATGGCTGATGGCGACAATTCTTTAGAATTGATATTATTAACAACGAGAAATACTATTCTGAAGAAAACGTTTATGAGATCATGAAGATTATAATGATTAAGTTGATAATTACTGCAGTGATGATCTAATAATGAAGATTAAGCTAATTATTCTGATGAATGTTTGAAAGAAACTATAGTTACGGTAAAAATATCGACGACCGACCCATGCACTTTATTCCTCTTCGCACAATACCGGTCCGTATACTTAAATAAACCTGTTTTCTGCTATAAATACCCGTTTTCATTCATCCGAACATCCGGACTCCGGCCATTATTCCACTCTGTAGTTTCATTATGCAAACCGCTACGCTAATACCCACATTTAGAGCCAACCACCGCGGACTCAAAGTCGTACAGATCTTTAATTCACCATTTCCGCTGTAACTTCATTATATCCCCATCTTCCCCGTGTTGAACAGCCAAAGTTATTTTTGTCCAAGCTTTGAAATTATAAGAATATCCAATTTCTCGCAAGGAGGATTCGATAATGTCACGGTTTTCTTAACATTGAAGTTTCCTAATGTAAATAGACGTTTTTATTTTTTTTTTATTTTGTCCCCCACTACTTCCGTTGATACGATCTGCGAACACCCACTGCTGCAGATCATGTCACACCTGTAAAGCATCTCTGGAACGTTAGCTGTAAATCATGTGTTTTAAGATAGCCATTGCTCAACTAGTTTTGTTCTGTATCCTGGCTTCCGTTTGGTGAAATTATTCCGCGAACTTTCGAGAATCCGCCAATAATATTAAAAATTAATTCATAAATAATTTAATACTGCCTTTGACTTCGATTTTTTTTTTTTTTTTTTTGCCTTCTACTGGCGAGGCGCGTTCCTTTCAACCTATGTGGTTATATCTTTTTTTTTTTTCTCGCATGAGGTCGCATATTTTTCCTCGCATGAGGTCGCATTGGCACCCACCCCAAACCCGGCTCTGGTCAAGACCACATGTCCCAACACAAGAAGACCCAATGACAAACTGTGTCACTGTAGTGATCCTCTGTGTTCTCACACAAGGGACCTAATGACACACGAAAGTCACTGTACCGGTCCCTGTGTCTAGACACATGATCCTAGCCAAAGGTCAGATATTAGGGCGTTGGGTTTAACAGCGTTATTTGCGCTGTACATGTGGTTATATCAGAGCGCATTTACCATTAAAAAAAAGTCAACTCTGTTGACTGCTAACCCGATCAGCGTTGATAACTTCGCTTCTCCTTTTCCAGTTCTTACAATACAACTATTGCTGCCTCTACTGCAGTTGTAAACATCAGTGTTACTGTTAATCATTATCATCTTTTTATTTCCGCATGGAGCCACCAGTGTAGCTGGTTCTCTTGCAAGAAGCCTTCACATACTTTTATAACGGTGATCTCTGCTGCTATTTGGTTTACGTGATGAGGCTGTGTGCAGGTATTGTCTCTCCTGTTCTGCAGTACTGGTCCAACAATGACCAAACTTGGAGTATAAAAATAAGGGTCTTCAAAGGTATCAACGTTCGCTCAAGATTACTCTTGGCAGAGATATAATAGAAGAGTTATGCGTCTATTTCAGGTAGCCTCACATGATATTTGTCCTCGTCGGATGGTATTAAATTTTGGTGGGTAAGAGAATGTAATTGGAAATGTCCATTGGCTGTGCTTGTATGCTACATAGCTGACGGTGTGGGGTTAGTTAGCGTTTGCTTCAGTCGCTGTTGGTTTCCACAGAAGCTTTGGAATCCTTCTCTTCAGTAGTCAATCTGGTGGCAGTAGCACGTCCCTTGCAACAAGGCCGGGGTAACTATTTAAGTTGTTCTGGCAAGAATCTTGAAGACCCGTCTGATGTAGGTGTCTAGCGTCGACTGCTGACAACTTGTACCACATACTAAGAGGAAACAAATTCTTCTTTTTAAGGACTGGGTCTGTAGCGAAATCTGTGAAACAATCGCTAAATTCAGTAAGATTTTACCACGCAGTTCTATGCCTATATCCACGCTGTTGGACACGCCAGAATATATAAACACACACACCAGTGTATTTCGGGAAAAAAAGTACTATACTGTAACATACGGCAAACGCGTTGTCGAATTGTGTGACGTATTACAAAAGCGCTGTTTCGTTCTGAATGAGAACGACAGTTAAAGAAAAAAGAAATTAAGATTTAACGTGGAAATTTTTTGAAAATATAGTACGAGAGGGTGAGAAAAGGAGCATAGTAGGTAGTTTTTTTTTTTTTTTTTTTTTTTTTTTTTTTTGCGTTCGCCCGCTAATACTCGAGGCGAAATCTCAGGTTATTATTTTATGTCTAACCTGACATTGATTTTACGTGAGTATCCCTTTATTTCTTGTGCAGAGACAGGTGTCCCTCGCCATTCAGGCAAATACTCGCCGATTTCGGAGGTACCCATTGCAGCTGGGTCGGCTCAGGAGCCGCCAGTCCCTGGTCGACGACACTCCTTCAAATGTTCTCGCCAGGTCTCGAGTTAATCCAGTGCAAATCCCGGTCGACGAAAAATCCTCAAATGCCGTCGCCCGGGTTTGATCCTGTATCACACGGTCGCCAGAGCGGTGTTGTAACCACTACGCTAGCGCGGCTCCCATATATATATATATATAGTAGGTAGTGTCTCGATGTTGTTGTTTACATAATTTGAAATTGGCACCCAAGCGGGGCATAGAAGGTTAGATAGAAAAAAAACTTAGATAATTTTCTTATATGCTAAAATAAAAGACAGGGACGAATACAATGACATTAATTGGGTAATAGAAGAGTAAAGTGTTAATGTATCTTACCGTAGATAGGATATGTTATTTTAAGAATTAAAGAAGAAAAACGATAATAGTAAATCTAATAAATAAACGTATAAAAATATAAGCACTGTGTGACAGACAGCATAATAATTATTTATCAGAATCTGAACCACTCAATAAATAAAGGAGATATTGACAGAAGACAGATGGACTAACAGACTACATCTTTCTCAGCTTGACAGATATTGGGAAAGGGTAGGGTAGTCCAAGATTTGAAAATTGAGTTCAGTTTTGAAAAAAGGACGCTAGAAGCCTAACAGTCCCTGATTGGCTGGAGTCTAATATACTAACGGAGGAATAAAACTGGTTTGAAGGTAGTGCAAGTCGCCACTTGAAAGAAATTTGTATTACACTAAAGTTGTGTGAAGACAAGATATTAGTACGATCTTGTTTTGCTGATCTGCACCAGCAAGCGATCTGGATTTGACCATATTTATCGCAAATCAAACTTATTAGTGTTAATATTTCTCCGATGCGGTAAGAAAGAAAACATTTATATTATTATTATTATTATGTATTATTGAATATGTATGAACATTATGTGGGTTGAAGTGTATCTTGTTCAGTCAGGCTTTCTGACCTTGGGGAAGTCAAAATTAAATATTATTGGGGAAATTGTTACAGAAAAGAGAGAGTATATCAGAGGTTGAGTAGGACGCATTTATATCGTTCCAGGGTTTCATCTATGACTCAAAGTGAGCCCAGGTAAACCTATACCTGTATATACTTCTGCATCTAAAGAATTGAGGCAGTATCGACTGTGTGCCTCCTTGTTATATTTCAAGAGCAGAATCCTGACTTGGCTGTGGAAGCTGGTGATGTGAACATAATTCATCCTGTATACCAGAGGATACTAAGTTAAGAAATCGTCTCCGGGCACTTGATATATCAAACTCAACTACTCTCATTTCCCAAAGGTGTATTAAATCATTCAGATTATGATGAAGACAGATGTTCGTTCAATCAATACCAATTCATAGGAGCAAGAGTAAATTGACACTGTTCCAGATTGACATATTTAATTAACGTTGTGAAAAATAATATACTCAGTTATAAAATGAATCAATTTTATGTAAATACTTTGAATTATCATTTTGAGTTTCAATATTCCAGTGTACACAAAATTGTGATAATGGAACAATAAATTGTAAAAATGATTTCGTATTTTAAACTTAACTCTGGGTGTTGTTAATTACTTTTCATAGAGTTCTTAGTTGTACTTGTTGTCATTTTATTACAGCACATTTGACATTACCTTAGACACTAGCCAGATAACAGACATACACCAGTATTATACTTAGGATAAAATACGTCGCAGGTTGAGGTCGTAGGGTGGTAGCAGAAAGGTACCCTGAAAACACAAGCCCTATTATCTATTAGACTCAGAGGCCTTCACAGCTTGACCTTACATCTGCATGGCCAAATTCAGATCTGCTGCTGTGCAGGCTGCAAAGGAAATGGGGATGGACGGTCAAGGTCTAGTTGCTTATGTAACAGCTTAATGTGATAAATTTATTGCAAGAGAAGATAGTAGATTAGCGGAGGAGAAAAGAATTTTATTAGAAGATGCTAGGGAGACTAAGAAGTTAGAGGCTGAGAGGGAGGCTGAGATCAAGAGGCTGCAGTTGGAGGAAAAGAGGCTTGAGGCTGAGGCTAAGAAACTTGAGGCTGAAAAGGAGAAAGAAGAAAGGAGATTGGAGGCTTAGAAGGAAGATAAAAGACTCCAAAGGGAACATGAGTTACGACTAAGAATGTTGGAATTACAAGGCCATGCTCCTGAAAATGGAAATAGCCCATCCACCCCCGACTCTGCTGCAAGCCAGGGTGTCTCAAACTCAGCCATGGGGTTTCATTTAAACCCATTTGTGGAGAAAGATGATGATATTGAATCATTTTTAAGCCGCTTTGAAAGACTAGCTACCATATATGGGTTAGAGAAAGAAAGATGGTTCTTGTGTGATTATTCACCGGGAAATTATATTTGTGGCAATTTATAACCAAAACCGAGCACCGTACTTTTTCTTGACTGACTTTTTCTTGACTGAAAAAGGGAGGGCAAGTTAAAAACAAATTGACACGAACCGTGCGTACGGGTTTTACCCTTCGTCAGCCCTCCCCCATAGATGTTGAGCATGGTGAAGCATCAGAAATGATAACCACTAGCACAGAAGAGAAAATCAATGATGATGAAGATGACATAAAGATGGAAGAACTGAAGGAAGCACTGGAGAAAATCAGTCTAACCAGCTGTAAAAAGGGTACCTGACTCTGATAGGGACTTGAAAGCTGATGATGATGATGATGATGACTAGCAATTCCCTAGACTTAAAGGTCTTTTATATTTGGACATGCTCCCTAACATAACCGACTAGGTTGAACGGGACGCGCCTTGCCAAAACGAGATAAAACCTTAAAAAAAAAAACATTCGAGGACGGGGTGGGTAAGATATTTGTGACATCCCGTAAGGGGGTGGCAAAAATGTGAACACTCCACGGCCTAGACATTGCGATTGACCAGGCAGTCCTTGGTCTGGAACCCCCAGGATAAGAGAGGCAGAAGAAGACCAAGGAATACACGGAGAAGAGAACTGATGACAGACAAGAAGAGGATGAAGAAATTATGGAAAGACCTTGAGCTGATGGCACAGGACAGGAATACTTGGTATAAAGCCAATGCGGTTCTTAATCTAACACTGTCTCCGCGCCCCAAATCTCTCTCTCAGTCCGCCAAGATGTGCGCTCTCTTTTTCACTACGGCAATGTACTTGTGCGCTATCTCTTTCTCCACGGCAATGTACTTGTGCGCTCTCTCTTTAACTACGGCAATGTACTTGTGCGCTATATCTTTCTCCATGGCAATGTACTTGTGCGCTCTCTCTTTCACTACGGCAATTTATCCATCCGGTTGTGTGGCAGGACATCAAAGGGATTATTCGTCTGGTTGGGTGATGTTGGTGGTAAGAGTCTCTCTTCTGTGGATTGAAGTGACGTCGATTTGTAGCAATGTAATTTATATGGTCCTGTGTAGGGAATGAAACAGCTCTATCGTTCTGTGATCTACATCGATTCGAAGTTTATGGAATTTTCCGAGGGTTGCTTACTCTACATCTTTGCAACCTGGGTTGATCATGTATAACTAGGTTTACAATGTTACTCGTGGGGCTACGTTTTTCCTTAGGAGACTGTGTATTCCGATAGGCTTCTAAAATGATCTCTTGATCAACCATATCTGGGTATTTAAACTGATAATCGATTTCTGGTTGTCTTCGTGTTCGATATTTGTGGGTGTTCTGATAATATTCTGTGCCATCCGTGTATACCATTTCTCTTTTCGGTGCTTCCAGGTATCCTCCGGTCAATTGTTTAGCTTGTTTTGAACTCTCCGTATTTCTCCATGAGTGTATCAGTAAAAAATATGTTGGCCTTGTAAAAAGACACAGTACCTTACTAAAGACCATAATACGAGTAGAAGGCGGAGTTAAAGCAAACGTGCAAGAGGAAGACAGCGCTATTAGTGGAAATGTAACATCAAGAGATGGACAAGAAATAGTCCATCACAATATTAAGAGTAAAAACAGAACACGCCTGAGATCCATTTCAGCCGATCTAAGATATTGATATGTCTGATGATGATGAATATCATTGTTGTCTCTCTCTGCCCCCACCAAAAAAAATGTATTGACAATCATCTTAACAAGACAATTTCGAGAACTACACGTTAAATCGTTGAAAGTATTCAAAAAGAGACATGAAAACAGGTCGTATATCTTTATCATCACTGCCCTACAAATCGCAAAGGAGCATGATGATGATGATGATGATGATGATGAAAAAAAGGTAAAGGTAGTCGCATAGCAGATACTGCCGTAAGGGAGTGAAGTGTTAGAAACTTCACTATACTAGATCCAGCATCGAGAGGTGGGGTGACCAGTTCCCTTCCTCGGTGCCTTTCCCTTCCCTAACTGAATGGCAAAGTCAGGTACCCATTCACAGCTGGGACGACTGGAGCACGATGATACCGTGAATCGAACCCGGTACCTTAGCCGCAAGAGACCAGCGCTCTAACCACTCCGTCATTCGGACACTTATTAAAAAAACATGATAACGGATACAAACAGAATGTTAAAAATATGAAGGGGAAAGGGGAGAGGAAGAGATTTGTGACGTCTCGTAAGGGGGTGGCAAAATTCTTTTTATTGCGTAAAAAGTACGATGCTCCGTTTACCCTCAACATTTCAAAAATTTTCATCGCCGGTGAATTATCACACAACAACCAGAAAGATGGAGTCTGAAGGTATCACAGGGGCTTAGGGGAACCTCTTATGAGGTATTCGCCAAGCTGAGCAAAGATGACCAAGACGACTATGACATTCTTAAGCAAGCTCTTCTAGTTAGGTATGAGAAGAATAGCGAATTTATAGGAAAAAATTTAGAAATGCCAAAGTGCTGACTGGGGAGACTTATCACCAGTTCTCTGCACGCCTGGAGACATACCTGGAGAAATGGACTGCTCTGGGGGAAAACCCAAAATTTAAGGGAAATGATTATGACTGAGCAGTTAAGAGAGTCCATGGCTCCAGACCTGAGAAAATTTCTCACGGAACAGGGTGCTGAGAGACTGGGGGAGATCTTAAATGTGGCTGAAAGATATCAGGCAGCCCAGTCTGAGATGGCAGGCATAAAGAAGAAGCCTATAGACCATAATAAAGCCCCACAAACTCAAAACCAACCTAAATTTGAACATAGGGACAAGTTTAATAAAGGTAAAGCCTATTATGATAGGCCAAGTTTTGACCAACGCGATAAAAACCCGCAATTTAGTGAAAGAAAAACTTTCCCTCAGGGAAATAAATGGTGTAAATGGTGCAAGAGGAACACTCATGACACCAAAGTGTGTACTAAGAAGCCTTCTACCTTCGCTGCTATGAAAACGGGGAATCAGGGATTAAAGGTGAAACCTACTGGACAGCAGGAACCTTATCACCCCCCAGTGTGTGAAGATGTTGTATGTAACGGGGTCACCATTAGGTGCCTTTATGATACAGGTTTAGATTATGACTCAGTTGTGAGCTCTCACCTGGTGCGTCCAGATCAATACACTACAGAAACAGTGGAGATCCAAGGAGCAACCAAGGACGCAGCAACCATGACACTTCCCATTGCTAGAATAAGTGTAAAAACTCGCTATGTGAAAGGAGTGATTAGAGCAGCAGTGATAAATGAACCAATCTACCCTCTAATATTGGGGTGTAGATATGTCTTCTTGGGGAATCCCAAGAGACCTGTGATCATGGCAACAGTGCAGACCAGGTCACAGTCAAGGAAGGAGGAGGATGAACCTATAAATACTCATCCAGAGGAGATGAGGAAGGCACAGGTGGAGGATAGGTCACTCAAGCCGTGCTTTAAAAAAAAATTGCCTAAATGCCATACACCTCCAAACAAAGGAGACTACTTTATGAAGAATAAATTGATCTATAGGAAGGCTGGAACTGGATCCAATGGTCATGGCCAGCTGGTACTTCCCACTTCGTATAGGGAGAAAGTGATGGAATTAGGACATGCGATTCCCTTCAGTGGTCATATGGGGATCAGAGCAACAGAACAGCGTATAGCTTGTCATTACTTCTGGACAGGAATAACCGTAAGATATAAAACGATATGTAAAATCCTGCCCAGAGTGTCAAAGGGTAGCTCCAAAGCATTGGACTGCTCCTGCAACTCTAGGGGAGATGCCCATAGTGGGAACCCCTTTTGAGAGGGTTGCAGTGGATATTGTGGGACCTCTCACACGTACCAAGAGGAGGAAAAGTTTCATTCTCACTCTGGTGGAAACCTGTTCTATGTGGGGAGAGGCGGTAGCCCTGTCATCAATCGATTCGAAGCATGTGGCAGAGGCATTACTCACCATATTCACGAGGTTAGGTTTCCCGCACCAAATCTTGACTGATAACGGCTCACAGTTCAAGGGGAGACTAACGGAAGAAGTTTTCAGGATCTTCCAGGCCAAGCACTTTCATTGTAGTCCGTATCACCCCCAAGGGAACGACCAGGTGGAGAGGATCAATGGGACTCTCATTTCTATCCTGCGAAAGCTGGCCCATGAAAAACCTGATACGTGGGATCAATATTTGCCCGCTGCGTTGTTTGCGTATCGGGAAGTTCTACATAATTCGACCGGAATGGCACCGGCAACCCTCTTATTTGGGAGGCCAATATAAAGTCCATTGGAAGCCTTGTTAAGGACGTGAATAGATGAGAAGGCAGAAGAGACTGTTACCTCATCGTATCAGTATGTGAACGAGCTAACCACTCGTCTCAAAACTGGCTGGAAACTTGCTAATGATAATCTCAGACAAGCCAGGAAAAAACATACTGCTTATTTTAACAAGAAAGCGAAGAATAGAGAATTAGCCGTGGGAGAGAAGGTGCTTCTTCTACTACCCGGCAGCAGTAACAAGTTGCAAATTCAATGGCAAGGTCCATATACGGTTCTAGAGAAGGTGTCTAGAACTAATTATAAAATCGACAAAAAGGGGAAAGAGAAAATTTATCATGTGAACCTCTTAAAGAAGTACCTGGACAGAGAAATCCAGGATGAGACACATCTAATGAAATTGTCGATAGCAACGGGGATGAAACATGAACCACTCGACTCTCACGAGTACCCACTAAAACCATGCGAAACACAGGCACAGGTGAAAATCAGTAAGCATCTGACTAAAGCTCAGAGAGAGCAGGTTCAAAAGGTTCTGATTAACGGATAAGCCGGGGCACACAAATCTGTTAGAATATGATATGAAGCTAATAGACCCAACACCCATCTGTACGAGAGCCTATACTATTCCTTTTGCTAAGGAAAAAGCTTTGAAAGAGGAGATCGATTATTTGTTGAAGGAAGGAATCATTTCTCACAGTGAATCTCCGTATAGCTCTAGTGTGGTTTTGCTGAGGAAACCCTCCGGAGAACATCGTCTTTGTATAGATTACAGAAAACAGAATGCTGTCACAGAAGGTCAGGTGGATCCATTACCTGATACAGATCAGCTGTTTGCCAGGCTGAACAAGGCAAAATATTTTTCTAAGGTCGATCTTAGCAAAGGCTATTATCAAATTCCAGTAAAGCCTGAGGTTCGACCTTATTTAGCCTTTAGCACCTCGGAAGGCCATTATGAGTTCAACATGTTGCCGTTTGGGATGAAAAATGCCCCGAGTGTGTTTTCCAGGATGATGAGAAAATTGTTGGATCCGCTGAATAATCCATGTATAACGAATTTCATGGATGACATTCTTATTGCTACTGAAACATTCGAAGAACACATTTACTCTCTGAATATGCTATTCGATAGGCTCAGAGAAGCAAATTTGACTGCTAGACCAACCAAATGTTGTGTGGGTTGTAAAGAGCTTGAATTCTTGGGACACACAGTATATCAGGGAAGCATGACCCCTGACCCCAAGAACCTGGAGAAATTGCAAAGAGCACCGAGGCCACAAACAAAACAAGATGTGAGATCTTTCGTATCTTTGTGTGGGTTTTATCAGAAATACATAAAGAACTTTAACTCTATATGTGCTCCGCTGATAGATTTAACTCGTAAGGGTCAACCTGATACAATTATTTGGTCAGCGCAGTGTGAATTGGCATACCAAGAGTTAAAAGAGAACTCACCAGCAATCCGCTATTGAAATTGCCTGATTTGAGTCAGGAATTTGTGGTGAGAACGGATGCTAGCAACGTCGGATTAGGGACCACATTATTACAAAGGTCCACTTCACTTGATGGGGAATTAACCCAAGTTGCTTATGCTAGCCGCAAGTTGAATAAGGCGGAGCAAAACTATTCAACAAGTGAAAAGGAATGTCTAGCGTTAATCTGGGCTATAAAAAAGTTCCAGATCTATCTCTATGGTAGAACATTCGTGGTCCAAACGGATCATCAGCCCCTCGTGTTCTTGTCACAGGTCAAGCATGAAAATGCTCGTCTAATAAGGTGGTCATTACTTATCCAACCCTGTTCATTTACAATCGAATACATACCGGGTTCGCAAAATGTGGAAGCAGACTTCTTGAGTAGGCATCCTTATGACGAAAATCAGAAAAACGCCTAGGACATAGGATTTCATTTGCGCTAAGTTGTCTCACAGATTATAACCTGTAATGAATGCATGTTTTAGGAAGGGAGGTGTGTAGCGAAATCTGTGAAACAATCGCTAAATTCAGTAAGATTTTACTCCTATGATAATAAATAAACCCGCCCGTGTGTGTTTGCCTATCGTCGGCCTCTACGCCAGTAGAGCGCTGAATTGTATACCGTAGTAATGCTTAGACAATGATCCCGCCGTCAAATCTTACACGCTTTCCTAGTTTCGTCCTTGAGACTTAAAATTAACATGTGCCAGAACTGCGACACCAAACTGCCGTTCTGAATTAACGTAAGATTTTAACTTTAACGCCACTAATAGTAGCAATTCGGACATTTTCCAGAAGTGTACAACGAAACTGCAGTAAGAATTAACGCAAATATTAAAGCCGCATTGCAAAACCCCTCTTCGCTCGACACGCAGTTCTATGCCTATATCCACGCTGTTGGACACGCCAGAATATATAAACACACACACCAGTGTATTTCGGGAAAAAAAGTACTATACTGTAACATACGGCAAACGCGTTGTCGAATTGTGTGACGTACTACAAAAGCGCTGTTTCGTTCTGAATGAGAACGACAGTTAAAGAAAAAAGAAATTAAGATTTAACGTGGACATTTTTTGAAAATATAGTACGAGAGGGTGAGAAAAGGAGCATAGTTGGTAGTGTCTCGATTTTGTTGTTTACATAATTTGAAATTGTCACCCAAGCGGGGCATAGAAGGTTAGATAGAAGAAAAACTTAGATAATTTTCTTATATGCTAAAATAAAAGACAGGGACGAATACAATGACATTAATTGGGTAATAGAAGAGTAAAGTGTTAATGTATCTTACCGTAGATAGGATATGTTATTTTAAGAATTAAAGAAGAAAAACGATAATAGTAAATCTAATTTAAAAAACGTATAAAAATATAAGCACTGTGTGACAGACAGCAACGGGATCAATAATTATTTATCAGAATTTGAACCACTCAATAAATAAAGGAGATATTGACAGAAGACAGATGGACTAACAGACTACATCTTTCTCAGCTTGACAGATATTGGGAAAGGATAGGGTAGTCCAAGATTTGAAAATTGAGTTCAGTTTTGAAAAAAAGGACGCTAGAAGCCTAACAGTCCCTGATTGGCTGGAGTCTAATATACTAACGAAGGAATATAACTGGTTTGAAGGTAGTGCAAGCCGCCACTTGAAAGAAATTTGTATTACACTAAAGTTGTGTGAAGACAAGATATTAGTACGATCTTGTTTTGCTGATCTGCACCAGCAAGCGATCTGGATTTGACCATATTTATCGCAAATCAAACTTATTAGTGTTAATATTTCTCCGATGCGGTAAGAAAGAAAACATTTATATCATTATTATTATTATTATTATTATTATTATGTATGTATTATTGATTATGTATGAAAATTATGTGGGTAGAAGTGTATCTAGAGGGAAGTCAACATCAAACTTTGTGTTCTTTCACAGAGTTGTTAGGAAATATATTAACATCTTGATGAAAAGCCAGTCAGGCTTTCTGACACTTTGGGAGAAAGTAAAATTAAATATTAATGGGGAAATTGTTGTACAGTATTATGACATAAGAACAGGAAACCACTGGCCGTCGTCTTCAGCAAGTCACCGTGATTGTACATGACTTGATATTATTAACTTAAAATGTTTCCTTTGTCAAGGAAAGTGTCAAACTATAGTTTGAAGTTTATTTGACCATGAATGGGGTAACAAACCAATGCTGAGTCTGAATATGATTGAAAATGTTTATTAGTTAGGGAAAGAGAGAGTATATCAGAGGTTGAGTAGGACGCATTTATATCGTTCTAGGGTTTCATCTATGACTCAAAGTGAGCCCAGGTAAACCTATACCTGTATATACTTCTGCATCTAAAGAATTGAGGCAGTATCGACTGTGTGCCTCCTTGTTATATTTCAAGAGCAGAATCCTGACTTGGCTGTGGAAGCTGGTGATAGGAACATAATTCATCCTGTATACCAGAGGATACTAAGTTAAGAAATCGTATCCGGGCACTTGATATATCAAACTCAACTACTCTCATTTCCCAAAGGTGTATTAGATATTTCAGATTATGATGAAGACAGACGTTCGTTCAATCAATACCCATTCATAGGAGCAAGAGTAAATTGACACTGTTCCAGATTGACATATTTAATTAACGTTGTGAAAAATAATATACTCAATTATAAATTGAATCAATTTTATGTAAATACTTTGAATTATCATTTTGAGTTTCAATATTCCAGTGTACACAAAATTGTGATACTGGAACAATAAATTGTAAAAAAAGATTTCATATTTTAAACTTAACTCTGGGTGTTGTTAATTACATTTCATAGAGTTCTTAGGTGTATTTGTTTTCATTTTATTACAGCACATTTGACATTACCTTAGACACTAGCCAGATAACAAACATACACAAGTATTATACTCAGGATAAAATACGTCGCAGGTTGAGGTCGTAGGGTGGTAGCAGAAAGGTACCTGAAAACACAAACCCTATTATCTATTAGACTCAGAGGCCTTCACAGCTTGACCTCACATCTGCATAAAATTCACATTTTACCAATTAACATCTAAATCCACCACAGGGTCTCCTGATATGAACATCTGGCGACCTCTGCTTCCATCCACCACTTCATATCTTCAGAATTTTTATCCTCCCTGAGCACTAATTTCAGACCCAGTGAATCAGATTAAAGTGCTGTTGGACAGCGGAAGAAGACAACTAAAATATGGTTATTTTTATACAGAATTGACATCATTGCGCTCCGGGTAAACCCATAGGTGCTCAGTCTCTATCAATATATGTCGAAGAGTGTGAATGCTAACTGTTCCTGTAGCTCGCTGGTTGTAAACACGACGGATGCATCCTCTCATACTTCCATCTCTACTAGCTGTTACGGTATATGATATTAACGCCGTCTGCTAAAGGTTAGCGGACGTGCAATTGTAAAGGTTAAGGCATTTAATATATTGCGATAGATGTTTCAATTATTGAACGCTCCATACACGATCGATTATGACGTGTATAGCGTTGTTTGGGTCACAGTCGGTAACTAAGAAACGCTACCCTTTGTTACTTGACCGCCAAGCTGAATAGCTGCGTTTTTCTAACCTTCCAATTCAATGGCATGATATAGCCATTTATATGTGCATTTTTGATGGACCAGGGTCAGTCCTAGAACTCTATATGAGAGGAAAATTTATGGAGGTTAGTATTTAACTAGAATTCTCAGAAGGAGAAGAATAATCGTCAAATTCATATGAAATATTCAGACTCGCAGTCTCACTGTCGGCAGGTAGCCATGTCTAGCTGCGCGTGCATATAGCTGTGATGTTCTGACGACAATACTGCATTGTATCCTTAAACGGACATGGACACGTAAACCAGCAGTCTACGTTATTGATTAATTTATGCATGACTTATAAGGACTTATGTTCTGTTCCTATTTGAAATGATCATCCTGTGTGTACATGTGATTAAATATTACGGACTCAATCTGAAGGAATTAATTACTTCATTAATGTTGCTGAGTTCAAGTTACATGAACTACTTCTTCATACCATGCTACTGAGTTGTATGAACACCTTCACCCTAATTCGCGTAATACTAAACAAAGCACGATTACCAAGAGATCACTAAAGTAACCATACTCAGTGCATGATCTTCAACCGGCAAATAACTCAGCAACAAAAGTGGCGGCCGAATACGTGGAGCGACAGAAAAAAAGAAACAAATTTCTGTTCCTTACGCACAGATTAACCATAATATTTACGATCAATTTTCGATCACATGATCCAGTCGAAGATGACGCAGTACTCATTATAATGCCTAACAACGTGACGTCACCGAAAGTCGTGTAGGTGATCTGTCGGAGAAACCAAGCCGTTTCTAAGTCTAACCAGGGGAAACATGAGCCATTTGAAGCAAACACATGATATGGACTACAGGAGCAGACAGTCAGGGGCTTTAGCCTAGCTGTTGACGACCTCTAGCACTGATATAAGCAACGGAAAAGATAAGTCTAGGTGTTTAACTGTTGTTATTGCAAACAGTGCTAACTGAGTCCATGCCCTCTGCCTACATCGGCATGTTTTTACCTATGTTTAATGTACTTTTTGTTGTCTTAATGTGTTGTTAATTCGTGGGAGGTAGGGAGGATGAACCGAAATTAGATTCTGTGGCTCTCACGATGCCTGAATTGATTTCGGTCGTTTCTTAGGGCAGTTAAACGATTGCACTTTTGGAAGCCCCATTGAGGTTTGCCATTGGACTATCTGTCCAAATCTGCTGTCGTTTGACGATTTGTGTTAGCTGTACCGTTCCGTAGATAACTGGTGTATTTTATTCGTACTCAGTTAACAATTTTATTCAGTTCTGTATCATGTTCGTTAACTATTTCGTCCAGTCTCCTCTTACTATCATTTATTTGATGATTGTTAAATGGTCGTCCGTTATGAGTCCTGTGATGTCATCATTTTTTGCAGTCATTTTTTTGTGTGTACCGTACTTTGAATATTAAGTTGACCTCGGGTCAGACCTTGACCCTTCATTTGGCTTGTGACACTTCCGCTTGTTTTATTTAGTTCATAAATTCATTTTTAATTGTGAAAATGTCTTGTTTGCGTCTTAACATTGTTTGTACCCTTTAGTTGCATCATTGTTTTGTTTGTCCTCATGATATATACTAAATACTACATTAATAATATGATATTATATGCAATAATACACTTGTAATTTAATTTAATTAATTTTTTCTGATATTTAAGGTTAATATGGGACATTGCATAATTATGCAGTGATAGTCCAAGAAAGTAGCACTACAATTTATAAGAGATGCCTAGGGCATAATAATATAATATATATATTGACCAAATAAAATAATCTTATAGTCTACCTTTGAGGTAATAGACCCATTGTATATTATTTAATATACTTTTCTGGTACTAAGAGAGTGACTTAGTACATTGAACAATATAATTACTAGGAATCATACCCAACATTATTGGATATTAAGATTAATTGTGTGAAGTAATTACATAATAGTTAACAGATATCATAACTATTTATGATATAGTATTATTTAGATACAATATTGTTACAAAATATTGTCTATTAGTTGAACTTAGACATTAGAGTTCAGTACTATTGTGATTATTTATATTGAATATTTCTATGGTTATAAATCTCAAGAACTTCGTCAGTTTGCTGAGGCAGAACTGGAAAAACATGAAAGAAAAGAAGCAGAGAAAAAAGCTGCATTAAAGAAAGAGGAAGAGGAACAAAAGGCTGCATTAAAGAAAGAGGAAGCAGAACGTGAGATGAAGCAAATTGACAAGGAAAATAGATTGAGAGAGATTGCTCAACGTGAAAGAGAAGAGCAAAGAGCAATCGCCAGACAGGAAGAAGAGAATAAATTGAAACGAGAGGAAATTATTTTACAACAAGAAATGGAATTGGCGCGTATCAAATTGGAGACAGCAAAATTACAAGCACAAAGTGCTGATGCAAACCAGAATAATAACGCACAAAATGGATCATCATCCAGCCAAACTAAACATTTCTACAACTTTAAATTACCCACTCTCAACTTAAACGTGGACGACCTTTCATCGTTCCTGTCACGTTTTGAACAGACTTGCAAAACAAATCATTTGCCTGAAGAGTCATGGGTACTCAAGTTAAATGAATTCTTGGTTGGAGAACCATTGACGGCTTCTCAAAATGCTGACCCATCAATAGCAAATAACTACGGTGCTATTAAGTCCTTGCTTTTACGAAGGTTTCACCTGGACGAGGAACACTGTAGGTTGAAATTTAAGGGAATTTTACCTGAATCTCCAAAAGATTTTGCAGGATTCATTGCGAACATACGCAATACATTTAATAGATGGGTTGAACTGGCAGACGTCAACAAATCATACGACAAATTAGTTGATTTACTACTACGGGATAAGGTATTATCTTCGGTTAGCCAGCCATTTTTTGCATATTTGCAGGAGCGTAAACCAGGTACTATGGACGAGTTAGAAAAAATGTCTTTAAACTACTGTTCGGCACATCCGAATGCAACCATTTCTAACTCCTCATTAAGAGAACCTCTACCTGTGGCGTCTAATATGGCCTACAATCATAATAACAAACAAAGACATCACAGTGTATACAGAAGCAGGTTCCAAAGAAATCACAATGTTAACTTTCAGAAGGGACATAATAATGATTTCAACAATAAAAATGAGTTCAACAGAGGTAGATCACGAGATAGAAATTATTCACCTCAAACAAACTACCACAATGGTCAACATAACACTAATTATAATCGATCACATACTCCCAATAATAATAGTAACTGGAATGGTAATAATCATGGCTCGAGACATCGAGATAATAGTTACTATAGAGGACGACGAGATAATTCTAACAATTATACTCGGAATCGATCTCATTCTCGGGGATCATCTCATTACAACCATAATACAGGGGCGGCAGTTACAAATAATACTACCCCTATAGCTCAGGTCCCACTTGACAATAATACAACACAGTCTTCTGCTGCATGTTTTGCTATTAATTATAATGTGGCAAATAGTTGCCAACAATGCAATCTTATTTTTTTCAGAAGGCGAAAGAAACAGTGCTTAACTGCGGACATATTACACCAGAGGTAGGACTTGCAGTCAACGATGGAACAGGCCTACTAATTTTTAACAGGGGATTTGTTAATGGATCCGTCGTCTCAGTGCTGAGGGATTCAGGATCCACAACGATTGGTGTACGACAGTCGCTGGTACATCCTAGCTGTGCAACGGGGGAATATGTCCGTTGCATGACTTTTGGGGGAACTATTGAGTTTTACCCCACAGCTATTATTCATGTTAACACACCTTTTTTCACAGGGAACGTAAAAGTATGTATGCTAAAAAAGCCTATAGCTGATCTGATGGTTGGTCGTATACACGGCAGTAAAGATTGTACTCCAGATGAGATTATAGAATGGGAGAAACATAACCTATGCACTGGAAACGCCGTGACGACTAGAGCGCAGACTCAACTCATGGAGAAAGTTGATGATAATAAAATGGATGCAGACAACCAAGAGGAATTTGTAGTCAATTCACCTATTGACAGGGAAACATTTGCAACCAAACAAAAAGAGGATAAATCTTTAAAAAAATTTTTAAGTTGGTTGATAAAGTTGACAATCAATCCTCAGGTAATAATAACAAACATTGTTTTGTTATTAAAAATGACATATTGATTAGATGTTTTAATGACAAATCACAAATGAAACAACAAGTTATGGTCCCGTATACTTTTAGACGGTACATTCTTCAACATGCACATGACTCACATTGTGCTGGACATATGGGATATACTCGAACACGATCTCGAGTACTGTCTTCATTCTTTTGGCCAGGAGTGTCAAGAGATATTTCGCAGTATGTACGTTCCTGTACTACATGCCAAGAAGTGAAAGCACGTGGAGCTTTTCACACGGCGCCTATTCAGGCTTGCGATATCTCAGTAAGACCGTTTGACAAGATGGCAATAGATATTATTGGTCCATTGCTACCATCGGCCAGAGGACATAGATTCGTCCTTACGTGCATTGATTTGTGCACACGATGGCCAGAAGCTATCCCATTAAAGACCACCACTACCACAGATGTAGCTGATGCACTACATCTCATCTTTTCTAGAATAGGGTTTCCTAGAAAACTTTTATCAGACCATGGGTCACAGTTTATATCTGACACCATGAAGGAAGTCATGAAAACGTGGAACATTGATAGGAATTTAAGTAGTATTTATCATCCTATGAGTAATGGTGCGGTTGAAAGACTTAACCGTACACTTAAACAACTACTACATAAGGTTACTGCTAAGCACCCTCATGACTGGGACAGAGCACTCCCAGCTGTTCTATTTGCTTATCGGGAGGTACCGCATGAACAAACTGGCTTCTCTCCCTTTGAATTAGTTTTTGGTGCTCCCCAAGAGGTCCTATGGGACTAATAAAAGACTTATTAATTGACGCAGAGATGACTCAGGACACTCAGTCATCTTACGAGTACGTGATTAATCTTCGGAAGAACATTATTGAGTCTTGCCAGTTGGCAACAGCTTCTTCTGAGGCTGCAAAAGCTAAGGCTCGATCTCTACAAAATAGGTCTCGACGATTACGCCAATTATTCCCAGGCGACGAGGCTTATGTGTTACTTCCTCACAATAACAATAAATTATTGATATCTTGGAATGGTCCTTACAAAGTCATTGATAAAATTTCCGACGTTGATTACGTCTTAGATATCAAGGGACACAAAAAGATATTTCATATTAACATGCTCAAGCAATTTCATACACGTCCTGAACACTTACAGTCAATTTTTCATGAACTAGATGACAACACAGTATCTACTTGTTATTATTCTAACTTATCTGTCATCCAGGAAGAAGAATCTTCTTTTCCTGAGGTACAGTTACCGTTACCGGTACCAGTAGTTCAACCTACTGAATCTTGGCGGGATGTAACCATCTCTTCAACGGTTACACCGCAACAGCGTCTACAGATTGCTAATCTATTACAATCTTATCCAGATGTATTGACCGACGTCCCGGGTCGCACATCGGCTATCAGTCATGACATTACTCTCAATGATGATACACCTATTCGTGTACATCCTTATTGTGTTCCTTTACATTTCCTTGCTAAAACTACTAAGGAACTTGAACAGATGTTGTCTCTGGGAATCATTGAGACTAGTAATTCGCCATTCTCTTCTCCATTAGTGATTGTCCGGAAGAAGGACAATAACATCAGACTATGTGTTGATTATAGAAAATTAAATGCTAAGACTATAGTTGACAGCGAACCACATCCACTTATCGACGACTTACTGCCACGTCTATCCAACGCAACTATATTTAGTAAAATAGACTTAACTAAAGGTTATTGGCAGATACCACTGACCGAAAAGGCTAAGTACTACACCGCATTTTCCACTCCACAAGGTCTATACCAGTGGAATGTGATGCCTTTTGGGCTTGTTAATGCGCCATCTACCTTCATTCGCCTGATGCGACAAATTTTATCAGGTAGACCAGACGTTATTACATATATTGACGACATATGCTTGTTTAGTTCGTCGTTTGAGGAACATGTTTCGGGACTTAGAGATGTTTTCGACACTCTAAGGAATTATCATCTAACTGCTAAACCTACAAAGGTGCAAATCGCGTGTAATGAGATAACCTTTTTGGGACATATCATTGGATCGGGATATATCCGAACGTTACCTAGTACAGTCTCCAAAATTCTAAACATAGCAGTTCCTCAGACGAAGAAACAGGTCAGGAGTTTGTTAGGACTTGTTCAATATTACAGTAGATTCATACCAAACTTGTCATCCATCACGGCTGTATTGTCTTCATTGTTAAAGAAAGACATGCCGGTGAAGGTGACATGGACTGGTACATGCAATGAAACTTTCAACAAAATTATAAATTTGTTCTCGCATGAACCAATTTTAAGACTTCCCGATGCTTCCAAAAGATTTTTCTTACGAACAGATGCTAGTAACTACGGCATTGGTGCATGCCTGCTCCAGAACCATGATGGCATTCTACATCCTACCTTATATATATCAAGAAAGCTAAAGCCGGCGGAAACAAAGTATTCCACAGTGGACAAGGAACTTTTATCCGTGATATGGGCAATAACTAAACTTGAAAAGTTCTTGCTTGGTGCTCCCTTCACCATACAGACGGACCAACGTGCTGTAGCATCTTTGCGTCGATCTAACCATAAAAGCCAGAAACTCGCCAGATATGCAATCATCCTACAGCCATTTGAATTCTCCATTGAACATATTCCTGGCACTGAAAACATTGTGGCGGATGCGTTGTCACGTAATCCTATTGACGACGAATAATCAACATTAACATTCCTAAAACATATCAACTATAAAGGAACTAACCTTGCCTTCAATTTAAACTTTATAAACACTATATGCATCACAGAATTGAACTAACGACAATCGGGGTATACATGTTGACATTGAAACTTCGTCTAACGTCCATACACGATATATGAATATTCGTTGAACAATCATGGAACAATATCTGACGACAAGTCGAACTTATTATCCTATGTGCACTTAATTCTTGGATGCTGGGATAAATGACATTTCTTTCAAACGTAAACGTTTGAACATTTTTGCCTAAAAGAATTCATCAGGATCAAGACTACGGATGGATCATCATATCCTATACTAATTAATTAGTTAACTTAACTTCTTAATTGAATTATTATCAATAAAATGAAATGTGAAAAAAAAAAAATGAAATGAAAGAACAAAAAAAGAGAACGAAATATAAAAAGAAGAAATTATGAAAAGAGAAAATAAATCTCACACAAGTATTAGATTAATATTTTTTTTTTAATGTACCTATACGTTATTTAGTTAGTTAAATTAGATAGTTATTATTCACTAACACTTAACACACACAATTAAGTTAAACTTATATTCGAATTTCTTTCTATTTCTTCTCACTTATTTTGTTTTTTCTTCTCTCATAACATCGCGTTACATTAGAATCTTAATAATTTATCTCTTAATTTAATTAATTAATTTAATTTTAATTAGTCAAATTTATTCCTATATGACATACTAATACGACAGACCTTACTTTAATTTAATTCTATCATTCACTGTTAACATTGGACATTTTATTTAGTTGATATAATAATATGTATAATTGATATATAATGTGATTAATGTTAGATGACTATGACAAATAGTTAGTTGACATGACCGCAACACGGTTCTACTCAGAACATCGTCGGCCATATGTCACAATTGTGTTAAATTTTTTTTGAAAAATTGTTAAGTCGGATAGATCTTGAAAAAAAATCTATCGATTTTTTTTTCCCCCGGTGTACAGGGAATTGTTACGGTATATGATATTAACGCCGTCTGCTAAAGGTTAGCGGACGTGCAATTGTAAAGGTTAAGGCATTTAATATATTGCGATAGATGTTTCAATTATTGAACGCTCCATACACGATCGATTATGACGTGTATAGCGTTGTTTGGGTCACAGTCGGTAACTAAGAAACGCTACCCTTTGTTACTTGACCGCCAAGCTGAATAGCTGCGTTTTTCTAACCTTCCAATTCAATGGCATGATATAGCCATTTATATGTGCATTTTTGATGGACCAGGGTCAGTCCTAGAACTCTATATGAGAGGAAAATTTATGGAGGTTAGTATTTAACTAGAATTCTCAGAAGGAGAAGAATAATCGTCAAATTCATATGAAATATTCAGACTCGCAGTCTCACTGTCGGCAGGTAGCCATGTCTAGCTGCGCGTGCATATAGCTGTGATGTTCTGACGACAATACTGCATTGTATCCTTAAACGGACATTGACACGTAAACCAGCAGTCTACGTTATTGATTAATTTATGCATGACTTATAAGGACTTATGTTCTGTTCCTATTTGAAATGATCATCCTGTGTGTACATGTGATTAAATATTACGGACTCAATCTGAAGGAATTAATTACTTCATTAATGTTGCTGAGTTCAAGTTACATGAACTACTTCTTCATACCATGCTACTGAGTTGTATGAACACCTTCACCCTAATTATTCGCGTAATACTAAACAAAGCACGATTAACAAGAGATCACTAAAGTAACCATACTCAGCATGCATGATACTTCAACCGGCTAAAAATAACTCAGCGTAATTTTATCTAATAAACACAGTTACTAAATCCCGCTAGGAGAAATCCCGTACATAGAATACAGTACGTCTTAATACTAGGTCGAACTAATTATAAGGGTAAAAAAGATTAAATCTCCTTTCATTTAAAAAAAACACGCTTGGGCTGGCCAGCACACAGTCACACACACAGACTTACCAAATGGTGAATTCTGGCACTTCATAGGAAATACACCAAAAACAGCACTAAACCTTGGCTTAGGTAAATGTATTTTCTTCCATGTACAGCCCCAGATTAGCGGGTTGTTGAAGTTAACAAAGTGTCCCGAAATCGCTGGAAGTTGAAGTTTAACGGTACTGTTTGTTTATTAGATAAAGTTCCTAAAGAATGGCACAGGCACTTGGCTAGGTGTGAGGTATGTTAATATTAGACAAACATAAAGGTATGTTTTCAGGCACTCGTAAGAAATAAAGAAGTAGAACACTTGGACAACAGAAAAACAACAGACGTGAGTGGCTTACCCAGGGTTCGAACCCCGTACCTTCCGTACGACAACTCCGCCTAGCTATCAAGCGAATCACACTGACCCCACGGCCAGCTAGGCATCCCCAAAAAAAGATGCTTTACTGGCTATTTATCAGTAAGAAACACAAGATAACACCGGAAGTATACAGTGGGCAACTCAGCCCCTTAATGACGCAATCACTTCTGTTGTTCTCCTATTAACAGTATGTGTCAGTCCAAACAAGACAAAGACCTTGATACTGGGTCCAGTAAATAGTAGAAGACTAAAGGACAATAGTATAGAACAGTGGGTAGGTTTCTGGTATTGTATGAACATGTGTTATTTAGGTGTGAGGTATGGTGTGGTTTCTAAGATTGGCACAGCTGGTGGAGATTACTTTCTTTTGCCGTAATGTCACAAACTACAAAACACTGAGGTAAGTTCTTCTTCGGGGGGTGGGGTGGGGGGGGGTGGGGTAAAATCCACTGAATATACTCGACAGACAGTGTTCAGGTAAATCTATGTTCTTCTTCTCAAATAGAGCAGTGAGTAAAATATTGCTACTGGCAACTGTTCTTCTTCCAGTTTGTTAACTATAAAACGACTTTATGAATTGGGATCTTAAAACAGTCTTTGGGTTTGCTTTATTTCTGTAAACTTCAGATAGCTGAATCCCAACAGGATCGCCACAAAGATTAAATTTTAAATATGTTCATAAGTCACTGGAGTAATTCAACTGAGTCGACAGGACTCTGTATATCTTTTATTGCTGCGTAATGGCTGCTTAATTGCTGCTTAATTGCTGGGATGCTAGGTTCGAAAGATCATTCTGGATGCAAATAGAAAAACATGAAATGCAATGAAATCATATTAAAATCTACCGCTCGCTACATTTACAGTTAGACTATTTTCTGTACTCGCGTCTTCAATTAATAAAATTCAAGAAAAGCTCCCCGTGAAGTTAATAATTAAAAGCACATCTATCTATACAGAACTAAACTGTATTAAAGTTATAATTCCCTTAAATAAAAATGAAATAACTAGACAACTGATCACTCGAAGCTAATGTATAAATTACCGTCTGCACAGAAAAGAATTCATTCCAATAGCCAACAATTTAGATGAAATCTAGCAGGAATCCGACTATATGCTAGTGAATCTTAGAATTCTGTCAGAACGAATGATAAAATGCAGTTTCTCAGGTTCTCTATATATTTAGTTGGAATGCAAGATGAGTGGGACATGTTAGATTCTAACACCTTTCTTCATCTTGAGAAAAATCGAGTTTCTACGCCGTTGTGTTAACCGCGATGCCCCCCTGGCTTCCGATCTCCGTTCGTCTCAGGCTGCTCGCATGAGGGTGCGAAATCTCTGCAAGAAACTAACTTTGTTAGCTGGGAGTTTCCTGATTCCTCAGATCGTATACCGCTTCTACGTTGATTCTGAAGACCAGCCTGGCTTTGATGGGACCGCTTTCCCCAAGAAGCTTTGGCAATTCCCACTAGGCGGGGTGACAGCAAGGTAAGGAAAATGAACTGCTGTTAATTGCTCTAGAAACCGGGGTGAGTCTCTGGCCACGTCCACTTTGGGCCGGCGTTTAAGGAAAAGATTGCTATAAGTCGTTCTCAGAGATGGTCGTGGGCGTGATTTAACCTCCCATCAAAGGCCATGCGATCTCAAAATGCACAGAAGGTAGCAGTTCACATATTAATGATCCAACGTGTAGAATCCTCGTGGAAATGCGGCATGCTAAATTAGCCTAGGTGCAACGTTCCAGGCTGATGAAAAGTTACAACAAATGTTCAGGGGTTCTAATATTATAGAGAGGGAAATACCCTGTCACCTTAATAATTCAGGTCAGCTACAGCCGTCCGTCACACATTCTCTAACAGGCAATCATTAAGTGCTCTCAGTATATTTCCCTTATCCATATCTAGTGTCCCCACTATGGGTGCTCTTGATGCTTTTCTGTCAGCTCTTTCATATATATATATATATATATATATATATATATATATATATATATATATATATATATATATATATATATATATATATATATATATATATATATATATATATATATATATATATATATATATATATATATATATATATATATATATATATATATATATATATATAAGTGTTAGTATAATAAGTATATACACCACAATATCATCATCCACTCCCTGCTCTCTCTGGAGCCTGGGGCCACCTCTGATATTGGTTTTTTGTCAGGAAACCCACACGAAGCAGTCACCAGCTCTTGTAGTAGTGGTTCATTAGAAAAGTCACTTTAAGTGATGAGGTTGCCAGCCTAATATGCAATTGTACATTCACAAGCCACTTATATATGTCAAATGCAAATATAAAATGTACATATTACAAAAACCGATATTAGGGCGAATTGCAGACTTTTTGCGCAAAAAACGTCCGAATTTTGTCGAGCAACTGTTTTAAGATGCCATCTCTTAGGAGGTTAGGATTACTGAGTATACTCCCAACTATTCACGCTATAGGAAAGTTAAGAGGAATCGTGACTTCCAGCACTATGTTTGAGGTTTTATCCTTTCTAGTTTAAGAAGATCCTCTTGTACATTGTCCGGTCCTATACTGGAATCCAGATTCTATTCGTTATCCTGGCTGTTTGAGATTTCTCCATGGGGAAATGCAGGACGTAGTCTTACAATGCTGTAGGTTTTAAGCAAAATGTCGCTCCCATGAACATATTTCTCCGCTGAGGGAAGCTCTAATCGAAAGTAGTTTATTTTTTTAGCACTTAAATGCTAACCAACTGCAAATAAACGTCTGAATTTGGTAGGGGTTTCCCACCCTCGTGTAGAGCATCACGAGTGGTGAATAAAGTCTGTCTGTGACCAGACAAAAGCCTGAGTGAAGACTGAGACGGTAGATGTGAATTGAATGTAGAATGTGAATTGAGTAAAATGTAGCTCTCAGGAGTAAAGTTATGATGATGTCTATCACCTCCTGCCACTCGGTGACAATATTTCAATGCTACGCCTCACCCCGCCTCTCTTCTATTGCAACGTTGTACAATGAGTAACGACCACGTACACATCAAGTGACCTCCTATTCAACAAATAACAGGTAGAAGTAGGAAGAGAATCCTGATCTGCTAATATTTATCTATTTATTAAATAATATGCCAGTATATCCAAACAAAAAAACCACACAAGTTCTCTCTGACTGAGGTCGAGAATCAAATAAGAGAAAAAAAAAAAACATTACACTATTACAACAAAAAAAAAACTTGGCTCAATCTTTGGTTTACAAATCAAAACAACCAATATCTGGTCAACCCTTTTTTAAATACCCGTTCCACAGAAGTATCTGAAATTAAAAGACACATAAATCCCGCTGACATTTTCTGATAGCTCCCCTATATACAAATGTAGAGTGATACCTTGCTTTACTTCAAGCGCGCCCGCTACCACACTCATCTAATTCACCTCCCCTCTCCTTCTTTCAGAATCCCTGTGTTTAGTTCCACCTGGTTTAAGAGCTCGTCGTTTCGTAGATGAACGGATGATTACCTTTTTCCGTCCTCTATTCTGCCGACGATAGGTGTAAGAAAATGTAAATCCACGAAATGCAGAGGTCAGCAGGAATAGTTATCAAACTTATAACACAGGTACAATGAAATCCAGGATCCAAAGGGTTGTGCTAGATTGAACTCAGTTTAGGTAGACAACGCGCGTAATATATCCAAATAACGCAGGCCAGTCAGCATGCCATTGCGCGTGATATTCAGAAAGGGTCAAATCTGACACCTATTACGATGGTAATTGCACTTGCAATGATGTGTAGCTCTCTGAGGATGATGCAGTTATAGCATGGGCGCTCCAGATACTATGTGTAATGACGTATAATTCCAAAAAGGGAACCATCAGATCTACCCGAGGTTGGGAGTTGGTAAGAGGTGGTTGACGAACACGTAAGAGCTTGACGACTACTAAGGCCCTTGTGGAAGGCAATACATTAATTCAGTTATCCTTATTCATCAGAGCCAGCTGTCCCTAAAATATTACTTACTTACTTAGTCGTTCCCCTTCTACCGTGAGGTGTAGAGGTTTGGAAGAGAGAGCGCCAGACTATTCTATCAGCTGTCTTCTTCCTGGCCTGGTTCCATTCTAGTCCTCGGTCCTTCAAAGATTGTCTAATGTTGTCCTCCCAGCGGACTCTGGGTCGTCCTGGAGGTCTGGATCCCTGGCTCTTGTTTCCCATGCTTGTCGTGGTAGCCGATCTTCTCCCATTCTGCAGACATGGCCAAACCATCTTAGTTGGGACTGTTCTATTTGGGTCTGCAGCGGGTGGGATTTTAGGCCTTGACGTATCGTCTGGTTGCGGACCATGTCTCTTCTTGTTACTTCAACCACCTTCCTCAGATACCTCATTTCTGAGGTTTGGATCTGGCTTTTGTGGGTTGTAGTCATTGCCCATGACTCGCATCCATATGTCAAGACTGGGACATAGGTGGAGCGGTATACAGCCATCTTCGTTTTCTTACCAACCTCTTTCTTGCTGAGGAATCCTCGATTTTTGGCCTGATAAAGTCTCCCAGCCGCTGCTTTTCGTGTGGCCATCTCTTCTTTGATGCCCCCCTTTCGGTCTATAATAGCTCCGAGATATTTAAAGTGGTCGACCTGCTCTAGGACCTGTTCTCCCAACTTAATCTGATGTTTTCTTTCTTCTCGTGATATCACCATGGATTTTGTTTTAGATCTGCTTATGACCATCCCTCTCTTCTCCAGCTCTTCCTTCCAGACTTGCAGGTTGGATTGGAGATGTGTCTCTGATTTAGCAATCAGGACAACATCATCAGCAAATGCTAGCTCTGAAATACAGACCTGTCTCATCTTCCAGTACCCCACTGAATACTTTCTTGTTCTCTCCTTACATGCCTTGATGACATCGTCCATGAGGAGTATGAAAAGATAAGGTGACAGGATATCGCCTTGTCTTACATCAGTGATGGTCCTGAACTCTTCTGACTTATAGTTTGCTGTCCTCACATAATTTCTGCAAGACTTGTAGAAGCTCTGTATAGCATGAATCAGAGGTGCTGGAATGTTCTTTCTTGCCAAACAGTCCCAAAGTTCCTAAAATATTACAATTGAAAATATTCCCGCTCAGATGTGTAACTTGTGATAATTAATGAAAAATGTGGGTAACCAAGAGCCAGGGATCCAGACCTCCAGGACAATCTAGCGTCCGCTGGGAGGACAACTTTAGACAATCTTTGAAGCACCGAGGACTAGATTGGAACCTTTCCAGGAGGAAGACAACAGATAGGATAACGTGGCGCTCTCTCTGGCCAAACCTCTACACCCCAGGGTAGAAGAGGAACGATAATTAGTAAGTAAGTTAATTACCAATCTTGATTCTTCACAGCAATAATCAAAATCAACAGATACATCTCAATATAGTTTAAAGAACCAATATAATTATAACTTTAACATAACCTTAAATATAAATACATATTATTATTGCAGCCTTATAACAGTAAAGTCTAGAGCATCCGTTCTCAACTTTTTTATCCTGGTGGAACCCGTTAAATAATGTTCAGGTCTCAAGGAACCCCTGCATTTAAATAATAAAATCTACAGGTCATAGTACCTTTGCGTGATCAGTAAGTTGTCCCAACTAACATAATTACCGATGTATGTTACGTCGGTCGGTCTCACTCAAAATAGTAACTCGTGCCAGAAAAAAAAGTGCGCAACGCACGGTGTGCAACTTGCGCGGCGTGGGTGTTATATAAAACAGATACTTTGGATTTTTTTGTTTTTTGTAAATTTTTTCACGAAATTAGTGGCGTTCGACAAAGAAAAAGTGCGTAAAAACTGGTGTGCATGAGCCCTCACCCGATGTACAAATCATGAAAACTTGAAAGTTTTTGTTAAAACCACTTATTATCATGGAACACTCTTTGAAAACAACCCACGCACTTTCACACGAAATTTTGTGATCAAAGAACTTTTAAATTGAATGTAAAATAACATAATTCTCGCCGTGTGTACGTTGGTCACAGCTGAGGAATGCAACCGTGTTGAAAAATTGTATTGTTTCCATTATTTATATTCTCCCGAAAAAAGTTACAATCAACACAGAAAAGCGTTCAAATGACGGTGTTCATGAACAGTTTGATTTCACTGTATAATGGAAAGAAACAAAAAACACTCTAAGAATGTACTTCTATCTGCTCATCCGGGAACGGAAACAGCATATTATAATTAAAGACCCGTCAAGTTTGACGGGTTATTGCTAGTAAATATAATAATCCAATAAAAATTGTCAAAGCTCTATGAAGTAGAGAATGATTTTTTTAAATGTGGATTTGTTTATTCAACTTATTAGCCTACTATAGTAGTCTATCTCAAGTTTCTACTTTACAAGGTGCTAATGAAATATGGCATGTGCGAGAGTGAACACGATCCTATTGTGCACCTCTTTATACGGCTGCTCGGTCACTGCCCACCACTGCGAACGCTAGCATCGCCCTGCGCGCAAAATTAAAGAAAACGTTTATTTATTTATGTTTTTTTTTCAATCACGATCTCTCACGGAATACACGTTTATAACACATAAGGAAGGGACACCCGAGGCCTGTAAACATTAAATTAATATAAGACAAACTTAAAGGTATGTTATCAGGCACTCGTAGGAGATAAAGAAGTACAACACTAGACAACAGAAAAACAACAGACATGAGTCGCTTACCCAGGATTTGAACCCTGGACCTTCCGTGCGACAACCCCGCCTAGCTATGCAAGCGAATCAAACTATCCTCCCTGCCATCTACGCATCCCCAAAAAATGATGTTTCGATGACAGGTCATTAGTGCGAACAGCGATACATAACACCGGAAGTTTACCATGGGCAGTTCAGCCTATTAATGACGCAATCACTTCTGTTGTTCCACTATTACAGTATAGGCCAGTCCAACAAGACAAAGACCTTAATACTGTGTCCAGTAAATGATAGTAAACTAAGAACAGTAAAAACAGGACACAGGGTAGGTTTTTTGGTATTGTATAAACATTTATAACACACAAGGAAGGGAAACCTGAGGCCTGTAAACAGTAAATTAATATAAGACAAACATAAAGGTATGTTATCAGGCACTCGTAGGAGATAAAGAAGTAGAACACTAGACAACAGTAAAACAACAGACATAAGTGGCTTACCTTGGATTTGAACCCTAGATCTTCCGTGCGACAACCCCGCCAAGCTATGCAAGCGAATCACACTATCCTCCCTGCCATCTACGCATCACCAAAAAATGATGTTTCGATGACAGGTCATTAGTGCGAACCGCTATACATAACACCGTAAGTTTACCATGGGCAGTTCAGCCTATTAATGACGCAATCACTTCTGTTGTTCCACTATTATACAGTATAGACCCTAGGGTTTCGAGAAACCCTGGTTGAGAAACCCTGGTCCAGAGGTTTCTCAGGAAACCACAAAAAAAAAAAAAAAATGTAATAGAACCACTGCTCCATCAGCAAATTCGTACAAGAAAATTGGGCTACTAATAGATAGATAGAGGATTTACAGTATATGTGTATAAACCGGTATAGGTAGTTCCATAACAGGTACTGCCGTAGAGGAGTAAATTTTTAGAGACTTCACTGTGCTAGGTCTCAGCTTTATGAAGTGACGGACCGGCTCACTTCCTCTCTGCTTTTAACTTCCTTTACTCGAGCAGAGCCAGATACACATTTTCACAGCTGCGTAGACTGAAGCGTGATACCACCCAGGTTTCGAATCAGGGAAGTCTGCCTCGAAAGCAAGCACTTTAACCACATTTTCCAGTGAATATGAAGAAGAAGAATATAATAATAATAATAAGAAGAAAAAAACTGCCAAGCGCTGGACATGTAACATTTTTTAAGGAAGAACTGGTAGAGCAAAAAAAAAAATAAAATAAAACCATTGAGGAAATGAGAAAATGTGTACAAAGAATACTGTGACATATTATAAAAATAACTTTCATATATCTTTCTATTATCTACTTTTTTCTTTTACCCGACTTTCACCTACGTACTTTTTGCTAACTTAAACCCTCCTACACCCAGAATCTGTCTCTTGTTCTAATTTAGTACAGTTTATTGCGGTTCGCTATTTCCTTTGTTGAGAGGTTTACGAGTAGACCTATTAGCTAACGTGAGCCGGTTACATTTAATTATAAATGCCAGCGATCGAGAATCGTTGTAAAGTGACGCAACAGAGGAAGGTGGCGTTTAGTTTTAACGTTTTTTTCGTTGGGCAGTATCGGGGGAAATAAATTTGAGTAGATATTGGGAACCAAGATGAGAAATTTTTATTACCTTTCCCTGAATCCGGTCGTTTGATAAGTTATTAAACACGGCGAATTGCCAGATCAAAAGACATTGCTCGCTGGAATGGCCATACGAGCAGAGACGTGTAAAATTTGCACTGATTAGCAAAATTACGTTATGCCAGATCTCAAGCGAGTCCATACGCAACATAGAGAGTCTGAATTTCGGTTCTAATGTGGAAAAGGGCTTTGATTTCACGTATTTCCCAAGATCTGAACGTAGGTGCTAACATCTGGCAGAGAGTCTGGTTTTAGGTGAATAGTGGCCATTTCCTTTGATTTTGGATATATATATATATATATATACCCCAGCTATCTAACTAAAATTTATCCAGTACTCATCAGACTGTAAAGACATCTAGCTCGAATTCTAGAATCCTTTGTATTAAAGTGAAGTTCTTAGATTTTTGTTGGAGAATAGTCTTAGAAGTTTGTGTGAAGGTAATATATCTACTAGCAGTTGGAGTGATTTAAGTGGTAAAATCGTCAATTATATTTCTCTAGTTTTACTGTTTTACAGTGGATAGCAGAACAAATAATAATTTCTAGCTAAACTCTTCGATCTATAATATAAATTTAATTAACTGCTAGTAACCAGTCAGATAATATTTTAACTAACTGGTAAAGACACTGATTCATCATTAGTATTGACGAAATATGTATTTATTTCTAATTCATGATGACTTTTTTAAATGACTAGAATTTATTTCACGGAAGTTTTCAATTTAAGTTAAATAACCGAAGTGGATAAATATATTCTATGTTACGCGGGGTAAGGATAGGATTGTGAATACTATATATTATGTTAAGTATTTTGTAAGTTTTTCTCTTTGCACAGTATTTGGGTCAAACCCTAAACCTTACCAGCGGCTTCCAAATGAACCTGAGAATAACTTTACAAAAGACATTCTTATATAATTATCGGGTTTTTTCAAGGTGACCTGTCTGGTCTCGTGTTTTACAACCAGAAAGAGACAGAGTACCAACCCAAAGAATAGTAAGAATAAATTGTAACTGGACTTATAGAATATCCAGATTTCTTTTCCCAAGTTCATATACATTCAGCCAGTTGTGGCGATAAAATCAAATATTGACATTACCTGAATAACGACCACTGTGTAGTGAAGAAGATTTAACCTGAACAGATTTATTTACCTGACACTCGATTTAACGATCGAAGATTCCAAGCTACTGTACACTCTTAATTATTTTACTAACTGGAAAATTGAAAATTGAAGTGACATAATCAGCATCCTATTACCAGTAGCGAATCAAGCGTTTCCCATCATTTTAATTAATTAGCCTTTGGAGAAACTGGGGCTTGATTCGCCAATAACCAACCCTGGATGGCCTGTGAGTACCTTACGATTGTTCCAGATGTTGTGAAAGCACCTATTAGGTAAGAGTGACTGGTTGTGATCACAAGTCTGTCAGAGCGAGAGAAAGCGGGGATAAAGAATTCTTTCATTGTATAACCCATGTACTAACTTTGTATTCTTTTATGCAAGTTTTGCTAATGCTGTCCCTTTCAGAATAGATTAACGTATAAACTCTGTTCTTTATTGTAGAGGGAAAACCTAGACCATAGCGTAAACACCTTTGACTCTTTGGGGGTTAATAACTTCTCTTCTAACGGGATCTTGTCTCAACAGAGGGAGGGAGGATTACACCTATGAGTCTAACTCTTTAATTAATTCATTAACTTATGTTTATTTGTATTTGATTTGATATTCAAAATATTGTGGTTGTGAAGTTTCTTTATGATAAATAAAATTTAATTAAACTTTATTTACGTGTGTTGGTCAGCTTGTCCCAAAAGATTCCTATCCCAAAAATATAGTTTTCACGTCTGTGCGTCTAACTGTCGTCACTTATGTGTGTGTGTGTGTGTATGTGAGTGGTGATATATATATATATATATATATATATATATATATATATATATATATATATATATATATATATATATTAATATATAGTGTGATCAGGGCCGGATTAAGCTAGTACGGGGCCTGTAGCATATGTTAAGAAAGGGGCCCTATATTTAAAAAAAAACAATAAAACAACACAAATATATTTGAACACATACATTTTTAATTTCCATAGTAATTATCATTATCAAAAGTAACAACAGTCAACATTATTGTTTAAATATTAATGTTTCTACATTTAGCATGAGCAAATTTGTTGATGATATAGGATGTATCAATTTCACGCAGAAGTTTATGTTCAATGCTCATTAGTGTGAGATTGTTCAATCTCTTTTGACCCATGGTGCTCCTTAGTTCATTTTTAATAAGTTTCAGTTTTGAAAATGATCGTTCTCCACTGCAGTTGGTTACCATTAGTGACAAATAGATGCGCAAGGCGATTTCTACATTTGGAAAACAAGACTCCAAAGAATTGTCAATTATCAAACGGTAAAACTGTAACTCTACAAGGTCTAGAGTAGTGCCAATATGAGAAGCAAGATCAGTTTTCAACAGTTCTGTAAACTGCACAAGTTCTTCACAAAGACTTTCTTCCAGATCTTCCGGATATGATTTAATAAGATTCGATGATCTCGTTACCACCTCTTCAGGTGTAAACGACTGTAACTGACGAAGGAATCCAAATACATCATTCAACTTTTGATAAGCTTTCTGGCGTTTTGACAAGACAGAGAGCAAGCTATCAATAAGGACAAGAAATGTTCGGCTTTTAAACTGCTGAGAAGGCGTTTGAGATTCAACAAGTGTGCTGGAACCACTGAAATCATCATACTCTCGATTTCGTTTGTGTTTTCTTCGAGTTTGTTCTTGATAATGTTCACACTCAGTCAGATCCTTGGCCTTTTGCTCTATGTCTGCAAAAGTAGACCGCATAGCTTGAATATATCCCCGCAGGGATTCATAGAGTGCACACGCTGTATTCAAATCTTGGTCAGAAGATTGCAAAGAAGCACTGGTCATTTGAAAACGCTGTAATACTTGATCCCTCAGTATGATCATTATTCCTGTTTCTAACTTCATCATGGTTGAAAGTAGACCACGAGCCTGTTGACGACCCTCTGCCTTCTGATCATTGTTATCTGAAATATCATCCAAGACTTGTTTTATTGCAGAAAAGCTGTGTAAATATGCTTTTGTTGCATCTGCCCGAGCGGACCACCTGGTATCTGACAGTCTTTTCACAAAAAGCAAATGGGACTTATTATGAGTACCGCCAGCACACAATGCAGTAGAAAGGAGACCCCACCGGTAGGTAGAAGCAGAAAAGAAGGTGTACCGACTTTCAACAGATCCAAAGAAAATGACTGCTTCATGACAACCTTCAGCAGCACATTTTCCAACCAAATTTAGTGAATGTGCAAAACACATAATGTAATGCGCAAACTTATTCATCTCTTTAATTCATGCTTGTAATCCTATAAACTTGTCACTCATGTTGCTGGCGTTGTCATAGCTTTGACCACGGCAGTCTTTAATATCAATGTCATTTGCCTTTAAAAAATTAAGTAGACTTTCAGTAAGCTGTTCAGCACTATGACCTTCCATATCCAAAAATGTCACAAATCTTTCAATTGGTCCAGATGGCAAAACATAACGCAGAGTCAAAGTCAGCTGGTCCATATTAGATATATCTGGAGTAGAATCCAATGAAACGGAATAATACTTGTATTTCTTCTCTTCACAGAGAATGTGATCCATTATGCTGGATCCAATCAGATTGATGAGATCCTCACACGTTGTTTTAGATAGATATGATGTATGTCCAAATCCTTTGTTTGCATGAGTACTTATATGCTCTGCCAGAAAAGGGTCAAACTTGACCAGTAATTCTAACAACCCTAAGTAATTCCCGTTATAAGGGGACCCAACAATTTCATCACTGCCACGAAATGAAAGGCCTCGTTCTGCTAAAAACTTCACAACTTCAATTATTCGCTCTAGAAGTTTGTGCCAATACTTTTCTTGAATGCCCATTTGTTTCACAAGTTGGGAATCGACACGTTCACCTTTGTTTTTACGCATCAACAGTGAAATTAAAGCTTGTCTATGTGAGGAGCTTTCTTCATGTCGACGCAATAGATTGCTTGCATTTTTCTAGTCATTAAACCCTTCCACAGTAAACTATGATGAACATTCTGAACTCATAAGCTTGCATGGGAAACAGAATAGGTGCCCTTTACTTTCTGAAAAGCATAACCATTTTCTTGCATGTTGCTTATTTGTAAGTTTATGAATATGTGTAAAATAAGACTTCTGACAGTATCGAGTTTTCTTTTCAGTGTCATACAATCGCACGGATGAAGAGAAGGCACTATCAACATGTTGACATTTTTCACTTCCCTTGGATATCCTATTTTCACGCTCACAGTCATCTATATTGTTCGGCCAGTCACCAATATCATTAGAGTACTTCTTCGTTTCACTTATTCTGTCACATTCAGACTCAGTGTATACTGGGTTTTGCTGTATGTTTTCTGCTGCACAGCCTGCACTAGTACTAGTTGTTCCTGTACTTCCAGCTTCAGCGGTTAGAGTACCACCACCATGAACATCAAAATATTCTGTCAGCTTACGTGTTTTTTATTTCACAAGTTGATCTCTTCTTTCTTTATCTTCCTTCGCTTTACGTTTTTCACTTCCAGAAGCATAATTACGTACAATATCTCTGTGTCTACTGCTCATTTTTTGAGTTTTCTAACCCTACAAATCAAGAAATTTTAATCAAGATCGAAAGAGAGTGCGAGCACGCTGCATGCCTCAATTAAAACAGGAAGTTTCCGTTTCCTAAATTCTAGTTTTTATTGTTAATGCAAATTCATTTCACAAAGAACGAAACAAAATTACAGGGGCAGTCGCCTAGAGCCAAAAAAGTGGCTTCCGTCCAAACGTGACCAAATTTTCAACGCCACTTAAATGGCTTCCGTCCGCAAACAGTTAAGATAAAAATAATGAAGAGTCACACTAGGCCACCCTCTTATGCTCTTTCTCTCACAATTTCGTGACACCGAATGAAAAGGCGCTAAAGATGGCATAAATCACAAGATCATTGGTTTAACGCTCGTATTAGAAGATGACCAAAAAAATATGTACATATTTATTGGCGCGGGGCCCCTAAAAGCGCGGGGCCCGTAGCACATGCTACTTTTGCTACTACGTTAATCCGGCTCTGAGTGTGGTAGACTAACAAAGTCTTGTTGTAGAGATAGGCTGAAGGAGAGAAGTTTCTCGATTTCAGGGACAGACTCTACCTATTTTCCACCATCTCACTCGTGAAACTCTATTTCTTTGCCTTATCTCCCACTGAGCTATCACCTGTTCCAGTCTATACAGAAGGGACCAATCTATGTCTTAAATTCCTATCGAAAAATCTACGACAAATACCATCCCTTTAAAAGATGAAGGAGAAGGAGCAGAAGAAGAAGAAAAATAAGAACAAAAGTTAATGATGAGGATAATGATTATGATAATCAAAAATAATAGGAAGAAGAAGACGAAGACGAAGCAGAAGAACAAGAAGAGACAGATAAAAATTGGTAAGATTTGCGTATACAGTATATCTTACCTGAGAATACAATAGGTAGGTAAACGTAGCTGTACATTACCCGTCTGCCGTGTGTAAAATTTTCTGAAATACGCATTTTTAAACACACGAAAATATTCCAATGTTGTTGACAAACAAAGTCTAAGACATGCGTTAAAAAAGCCGTGAACTCCCCTCTTGCACACAGCACAACTTCACAAATTATAAGTATAAGGTATCCACGTAAAGATGTATAATGTTAAAAAGCGACACATACATGATATTCACATCAACTAGTTTCAAATGTAGGGAAAGGATGTTTTTGCGACTTCTGCAGGCCAGACGTAAGAAACAACAGCTTGTTTGTTTCAATGCCCGTGACAAGTTAATTCAAAGCTTTGTCCAACCCTTCGCCACTTACCTGTCTTATCTTATTGAGAGTTCTATTATTTGTCATTGCTACTAGGTTTTATGTTGCCAGATTGCCTACAATCTTTCTCATACAATTATATTCCGTTTCACTTTGAGTCCCTCCGCTGAAAATTACAAATAAAACGAAAGATTACTTCAGACCTATTATTTTGGACGGTGTCAATAATTCCGAAAATAAGAAAATTCAATCTTACTGGGGTTTAAAAAAAAAAAAATCCTTTACTTTATCCCGTCTTTTTTTTTTTTTTTTCCATTTGGCCCCTTTCATTTTCGTTTTGTTTCTTCATTGTTAGTTGGCCGCAAAATTATGTATTAATTATAACTTGACATAAATGTTCACAGAAAAGACACAACTGAGTCATCTGTATGGTTTTACTTATCTCCCTTGTCCCTCTGTAGTCGCCCTTCAGCTTTGTATAAAACACATCAATGGTAGGCAGCGGACTGACGTCAAACATCGTTCTTACCCACACCACGACGTCTCAAGCTGCCACAACTACTACTTTTCTTGTCACAACTGCCACTTTATCTTGCTGCACTTTCCTTTCTTAACTTTCGTTCTTACATAAGAAACGTCCAGGTATGTATCACTCGACCGGAAAAACATAAAAAATTTTTTTTTTTTTTTTTTTTTTAGCCGGCAACGAATAATCATTAGAAGTAATGAAACTCGTGCACAAAAGAAATAAACCATCAGACTAAATATATATTTGTTAAAAATCAGACTTTAGATAAAAGAAACAACTGGCGATTGTACAAAACACTATAATTTAAAATAATAATAATAAAAAAAGAGTGTAGGTAATGAGTGCAGTAATAATTAAATAAAACCGACTCACCGAAATAAAAAGAGAAAAGAAAAAAAAAGCTGAAACTCGTTGCGTCACACTAGACTAGGAACATTCCGAACGGTCGGGCTATCAGGCAGTTCCCAAGGTTCCACAGCAGTAGGGGGGGGGGGGGGGGCACACTTCCCTAGGCTCCATCTAGTTTAATCAACTGGATGAGTAGCTACGGGTCAAAGATCCCTATTCCTCGGGGGTCCAGACAACCGTCAGTCCGCCCCTGCGCTAGACCTAACAAATCTAAACGTATTGGCAATACACAACTCAAATGGAACTACTAAATGATGTTATTAAACAGCCTATTTGAACCATTAGATCTATTAAAGTCATATTCATACCCTTACAAACAGAAAGTGGACCACGATGATTGTATAGAAGTTTGGAGTATTAACCCTATGTGTTGAATTCAAGTTTTAACTATGGATTAATGACAATCAGATTTAAAATACTGATAGCCATTGCAGATTTTTGAGGAAACAGGTTACTCTGTTACACATGATGATGCAAACATATCTCGAACCTAGTTGGATGAAAACTTTAGAAGGACAAGCAAGGACATTCAGTAAGAAAGACTGAAAGCAAGATTATGATATATGCCATGACACATAACTCCGCCTAGGCCGGTCCCAAGCCCGGCTGAAAAAAGGTGGAGGACGGAATGCAAAGAGGCCGTAAGAAGCAACGCTCCCTCCCCACCTTGCAAAGGCACAACAGGCCAACCACCTGTTTGCCTTAAAATCCGATTACAAGTAATGCAAGAGAGAAAACCGAACTGATCTTAAAGGCGACGAACTGGCACTGACTACGACTTATGGATCATGGAATATTAGAAGTTAAAATAGGAAAGAAGAAGAGCTAGTGGAGGAGATGAGGAAGGCAAAATTGGAAATCCTGGCTCTGACGGAAACGAGGAGAAAGGTGTTATGGATCTCGATGGCGACACGCTGCTCTACAGTGGAGTCCCCACAACCGAAAGAGCTAAAGGGGGTGTAGGTTGTATTGTGGCTAGAAACGAAAAGATAGCATCATGGATGGAACTTTGTCTCGGAGTGCATTATGATGCTGAAGCTAACAGAGAGAGAAACCATAGTCAGCCTTGTCATTGTGTATGGGCCAAATGAAGATGAGCAAGCAGAGGTTAAAGAAGAATTCTTCAATCTGCTTTAAAAGACAATGGACGACTGCTTGTATAAAATTATCCTCCTCGGAAATTTCAATGCCAGAGTTGGATATGACTATGCTAGATAGGGTGGAGTTATCGGAAGGTATGGACAATGGAAAGCGACTCCTTAGATTCTGCACTGAACAAAACCTTGTCATTACGAACACAAAGTTCCACCATACGCGCATACATTCATACATCCGATATGAACCAAAAAAGAATAAGAAATTAGTGATCGACTATGCCATTGTTATTTATTGCATAAATATGTGCGGGATGCTAGAGTCTGGAGAGGGCCAGAGATTGGAAGTGATCACTACCTGCCGACAATTAAAAGAACAACTGAAAGAGTTGCTCGGCCTAGGCATTGCCCACCGTCACGTAACAAACTAAATAAACGAACAGGAGAGATGAACATTAAGACCTACAAGCTGAGAGAGCTAGAAGTTGAGGCCAGGTATCAGGGGCTTATTGCCACAGCAGTGAGATACATAGAAGAACAACCTGATGACCTGGAATACCTCAGACTTAAATTCAAGGACATCATAAAGGCAGCTGCTGCAGAAGCATGTGGTTAACTCCGACTTTGGAAGAAGAGAAAGAGAACATCTTGGTGGACGGTGGGAGTTAAAGAGAAAATAGGTAAAAAGAAAAAAGGCATGGAAACAATACTTAGAAGCTAAAAACACAGTAGGAAAATCGGAAATAGAGAGAATATGTGATACTCGTAACAAAAGCAAGGAACAAGGTGCTAGCAGCAAAACAGAAATCCTGGGAAGAATTTGAAGATGAACTAGAAAAAGATTCACAAGAAAACCAGAAATTGTTCTACAAGACCCTAAAAGATATGAGGAAGGAAAATCAGTGCCCTCTTAAATTTATAAAGGACAAGCAAGACAATTTGCTTACTGCCTTACAGGAAGTAATGGAAAGATTGAAAGAATATTTCTCAGAGCTCCTTGGTGGTGAGCAAGGTCAAGCCTCAGAGATGATAACCATTATCACAGAAGATGAAACCAATGCTGGCGAAGATGGCATCAAGATGGGAGAACTGAAGGCAGCACTGGAGAAAATCAAGATGGGCAAAGCAGCAGGACATGATGAAATAACACCAGAAATGGTTAAGTACATGGGAGCAGCAGGCGACCTTTTCTCCTGAGGGCCCTACAGGCAGCCTGGTGCCACAAGACATTACCAAAGGATTGGGAGGTTGCCATCATAACACCCATTTTAAAAACGGGTGACAACCGACAATGTAGAAATCATACAGGCATATCTCTTTTCAGTGTCCAAGGTAAAATCTACTCTAGAATCCTGGAGCAGAAACTCAGACGTCTAGCTGAGCCACAAATGGATGAGGTTCAATGTGGTTACCGAATAAACCGAAGTACTCAAGATCTTATCTTCACCCTCAGACAGCTGAGTGAAAAGGCCCCTGAGTCTAAAGGTGAGATGCATCTTTGTTTCTTGAACCAAGAAAATGAAGAAAGAACGAAAATGGTTAAGACATATGTTACGCTTATGTTCGTACACATCAGTGCATTCTCTAAGGGAAGGCATGGATGTGAACCGATGAGGTAACACCTAGACGCACTACTAGTAAACCACTCTATTATAAGTATTAGTGACGTCAGTTTTCAGTAAAAATTAGGTAGGCACGTCTGCGGTAGACTTGTAACGCCCTCGTGTGGCCTGTGTACTTGGAGGTGTTCGGATGCAAGTGTGAGAGCTCGGACTGTGTTTGTAGAAGTCCACTGCATAAGTTACAGATTCTATGAAGAATATATTTCTATGTGTGCTTGTGATGGATGGAGTGTAAAGGAAAGTATTTAGGACAAGATTAAATGACTTTTCGACAAGTTTGATATGCAGTGATAATTCGTGGACATTATGACTTTTACTGACGGTAATTCTGCCTACCGGTCGTTGTATTTTATTCCTTGCGGATATGAAAATGCATGCCACCATTATTCATCAAAACTTGGAGCTCATCGTTTGTCCTGTGTAAAATAAATCTATATAAATGACTTCGAAGTGAACGTCATTGTTCGCGTTACATGTTGCAGTGTTCGTATGTTCAAGTCCTGAAAATAACTTTAACATTGCTGGTGGCCAGTGTGGGGAGAGGTGTTAAATAAAGACACTGCAGGAACTATCTACTTATTATTATAAAAAGTGAAGAAAGTACGCTTACGGCCAACCATACTTTTACGCGCGACATTCCAGCGCACAGTTTTAGCAGGGGAGGGTTCGGCTCGTCTTGAGGTCAGCTGAAATCGGGTCATGAGAAGCCAGCAAAGATTTTTCTCCGCTACAGAAGTTTTTAATGAAGAATATCAAAGAAACATTATTTATAACGGCAGTCTCAGCCAAAGTACTGTCGATTGTCTAGTTTTTGAGGCAGAAAGGCAGAAGTATTTCTAGTAATCAGCGGAAGATTGTAACCAGCCACCTCGTTCTATGATAGGAAACTCTATTACAGAGCGATACAGCAGGAGGCAATCTGATCATCAGAAGTAGTTCCCCCCGTCGATCAAGTGCTTCGGTTCCAAAGCAACCGGCAGTTTAAAATGGCGAAACGGCAAGATACTTCACTGAAGACCACTGGGGATGAAGTTGCTCGGTTTTATGTGCAGTAGTGTAGCACTGATACCGTACTTATCAGAGGCGTTTCTGAGAGGAGGATTTTTTTTAAGATAAGTGTTCTTATATTTATGTGGTCTAAGGCTATTTACGATTTGGTAGCAGAGCTCTTCTCCATTTATGTGCTTTGTGTATTATTGTGTTGTAAGCGGGTTTCGGTTGGGAGGGACTTGATTTTTGGGTGCATCTCGTTGCGGCTGAGCCAAGAATCAAGGTGCCTATACGGTCTGGACGTAATCTTCTCGTGGAGCAGCTCAGCTTAAAAATGCTGTATGTTTAGCGTGCTATACGAGTTCATTACATTCATCATTGTTTAGAAGTGCTGTTATGTTTCTTGTAGTTCGTGGTTGTCGAATGTTTCGTTATTTTTTATTCATTATTGTTTGTATTTTGTAGATCTAACCTTTCTATCACTTATTTGATTTACGTACATTTATTGTCTGCGTTGCGGTGATGTCATTTAAAAAGCTGTAAATTATTTTTTTTTTCTCCGTCCTTAATATTTTTTTTGTCTGTTGCTTACACTGTTGTCTTTTCAGTCTACATCGTATTGTATGCTCCATTGTTATTCTTTGATGATATAATAATTTAATTTTGAGTGTGTTGTGGGTGCTAAGCAATCTTAAAGTCGAGTATAGACTAAGTAAGGTCTAAATAAGTTACGATATAACTTTACAACATGTCGACTTTAGAACATTTTGTCCAGCTTGGAAAGGAGTTTGGTTTAGAAGGGTCAGCCTTTAAAGATTTTGCCACGGAACAATTGGCTAGGGACAAAGAAGAGAGAGTAAAGGCAAGAGAACAAAAAGGATAGAAGAAGACATAGAACAAAGAAGAAGACAAGAAGAACAAGAAAGAGAATTGGCAGCCCAGAAAGCACAATATAAACATGCGGAAAAGATGGCTACAATAGAGCTTGAAAAACTTAAATTGCAAAATAAATTAAACAAAATGGTAATGAGGTTGAAGGTTTCTCTAGAAAAGAGCATATTGCTTCTTTAAAGCTGAATTTACCAAAATTCAACCAAAACATAGACGATATATCTTTTTTTAAACAGATTCCAAACAGTTTGTGAAGAACACAAATTAGAAAAACCATCATGGTGTACTCGATTGATGTCATTATTGACAGGAGATACTTTGTTTGCTGTAAGTACCATGGATGATAGCAGTCGTAAGAACTATGATGCAATCAAGGCTTTGCTGTTGAGAAATATCAGTTAGATGAGAATGGGTATCGCCTTCGATTTAAAACATTAACTGCAGATTCCAATAAGGATTTTTCAGAATAAATATCGTCCATTAAGTTGTGCTTTAACCGATGGATTGAGTTGTCAAAAATCGAACACTCGTTTGAACGACTTAAGGATCTTATGCTGAGAGATAAGGTGTTATCCTCCATAAGTACCGAGTTTTTGGCGTACTTGCAATAAAGGAAGCCTGAATCCTTGGAATATATGGAATCACTAGGACGGCAATTTATGACAGCACATCCCGGGAAAATAGTCAGTAATTCCAATGTAAAGGAATCTTTGCCTGTGGCGTCAGCAAAATCTGTCCACTTTAACTCACCTAAGTACAGATCAAATAATGGTGACAGAAATTTTAGATGGAACAATGAACAAAACACTGGATCATACCGTGGAAGGTACAATTTTATCAATAATTCTACTTTAAAGCAAAGGAATTTCCGTCCATACCACGAGGAAAACTCATCATATCAACACTATCCTCGCTCAGACAGAAGTTGGCATGGAGCTAGAAACTCATACCCAAACAGAGGCAGTAGAGCTTATTATGGCAATAACAATAACTTTAGTAATCACAACAGAGGTTACAAGAACAATAATGGTTATCGTTCACGTAGTGTGGAACGTGCAAACTCTGGTTCTGTACATGATAACAATACAGTGGTAATGAATCAAAATGATAACAATAATAATGCCAATGTTTGTTTTGTTGATCTGTCAAATGTTTCAAAGTGTACAGAGTGCAGCACTCTGTTCCAACCAGAGGTGGTGTCCAGGATCAGCTGTGGTCATTCCTTGCCTGCATTAACTTCCGGTCCTTTGCCTGTGTTGGCATCGCATGATGGAAGGGGGTCATTGACCTTATATAAGAGTTATGTTAATAGTCATTCTGTTTCAGTATTGCGTGATACGGGATGCACTACTGTGGGTGTGCGTGCTTCTCTAGTTGATCCATCATGTTATATGGGAGAAAAAGTAAAGTGCATCACTTTTGGAGGTACGGTAGAGTATTACTCCACAGCTATAATACACATCGACGCACCTTTTTTCTCAGGTGAAACTAAAGTGTGTATGCTCCCAGCACCAGTGACAGATTTGATTTTGGGAAACTTACATGGAATTAAGGATTGTTCTGCACAGGAAATTGAAGAATGGGAATGTCAACATATTATGCCTGCGAATGCAGTAACCACTAGAGCACAGTCACATGCACAAGCTCAAGAAAATATTGTGGTGGGTAATGATGACACTGATGATGTACAACATACTTCATTAATCAGCAAAGGGTCATTTGGTGAATGCCAAAAATCTGATGACTCACTTAAGAAATTTTTTAGATTAGTCAAATCAAATGATGATGATGGGGTAGACAATGCTCACCAATGGTACACTCTCAAGAACGACATTCGTAACTTTAGAGAATTTAACTCCATCCGCAAACAAATTATGGTTCCATCTAAGTTTAGATCCTACATTCTGAGGCATGCTCATGAATCAAACTGTGCGGGTCACATGGGGGTTGCGAGGACAAAATATAGAGTTTTATCTTCATTTTATTGGCCTGGAGTGGCCAGAGACACACATTTATTTTGTAAATCATGTCTTACATGCCAACAAGTGGCTACAAAAAGATCATATCACATGGCTCCTATTCAGGCCTCTGATATTTCACTCCGTCCATTTACTAAAATGGCTATGGATATCATTGGTCCATTGTCAGTTCTTTAAGCCAGAGGTCATAAATATATATTAACCTTCATTGACACGTGCACAAGGTGGCCTGAGGCAATACCTCTGAAGAATATTGCTACTACTGACGTGGATGATGCATTGATGTTGATTTTCAGCAGATTGGGTTTCCCAGACAATCTGTTATCTGATAGGGGAACACAGTTTGTTTCAGATGTCATGTCACATGTTATGAGGTTGTTCAACATTGATAGATCTCTCAGTTCAGTATATCACGCCATGTCAAATGGAAAAGTAGAACGTTCAAATAGATCATTAAAACAACTACTAGGTAAGGTGACTGAGAAATATCCTCAGGATTGGGATAGGTTACTCCCAGCTGTATTGTTTGCATACCGGGAAATCCCAAACGAACATACAGGCTTTGCACCTTTTATCTCATCTTTGGGGCTAAACCACATGGACCTATGTCCATCATCAAACAACTACTCACAGGATCGGAGTTATCTCCTGAAGTTCAATCATCCTATGAGTATGTGGTTAAACTCTGAGAAAATATTATTAGTGCTTGTCAGATAGCTGTTGATTCATCAGAAACAGCCAAAGCAAAAGCTCGTATATTTCAGAACAAACACAAACGACTGAGACTATTAGCACCTGGTGATGAAGCATTTGTTTTGTTACCCAGAAAAGAGAATCGTTTACTGATATCTTGGAGAGGCCCATTTAAAATTGTTGCCAAAATAACAGATGTTGACTACATTGTAGAGGTGAATGGTAAAAACAAAACATTCCACATCAATATGTTACAAAAATTTCACACTCGGCCTGACTACCTGCAAAAGGTCTTTGAAGCTGTTGATGCGCCTAGTGATCGTCACGCTTCTCTGTCAGTCATTCAGGAAGAACAATCTTCATTCCCTAACCTTTCTTTACCTCTTCCTGTAGTTCCTCTTCATGCTACAGAATCGTGGAAAAATGTCTCAATTTCTCCAGATCTTTCTATGTACCAACAGAATCAAATTCACTGTTTTTTGGAATCTTTTCAAACAGTTCTGACAGACATTCCAGGTCACACTTCTGTCATTTTTCATGACATCCAGTTTAAAGATCATGCTCCTATTCGTGTCAAACTATATCTTATTCCTATGCATTTACAGGAACAGGTGGAAAAAGAGTTGGATGAGATGTTAAGTCTTAACATTATTTCTCCCTCCACCTAATCCTATTCTTTCCCAATGGTTATTATTCGCAAGAAGGACAAGTCCATCAGATTATGCATAGACTTTAGAAAGCTTAACACTATCACCGTATCAAATGTTGAACCTATGCCATTACTTGAAGATCTACTTTCTAAACTTTCTAGGGCACATTCTTTAGTAAGTTTGACTTGTCTAAAGGCTATTGGCAAGTGCCTTTAACAGAAAGATCTAAACACTTAACTGCCTTCTCCACACCTCGAGGTCTTTTTGAGTGGAATTTCATGTGTTTTGGGCTAGTTAATGCGTCCGCCACATGTGTGCGCATGATGCGTAAACTCTTTTCTGATAGATCAGATATTATAACTTATATTGATGTTATCTGTCTATTTCACAACTCTTGGGACGAACATTTTTCAGGTCTAAAATCTTTGCTAGATACTCTTCGCTCCCACAATCTGACTGCTAAGCCTTCTAAAATTCATATTGGCTTTAAAGAAATATCATTCTTAGGTCACAGAGTGGGAAATGGTTGTCTCAAGCCAGAAGATTCAACTGTATCTAAAATTCTGAACTTGTCTATTCCTACTACCAAGAAACAAGTTCGTAGTCTGCATGGCCTAATAAACTTCTATCATAGATTCATGCCAAACATTTTTACTGTCACCTCAGTTTTGTCCACGATGTTAGGAAAATGTTCTGCTAACAAAATCGTTTGGTCTTCGGCCTGTGATAGAGCACTTAATCAAATTAAACATTATTTTTCAACTGAGCCACTTTGAAGCTACCTGATCCTCGTTTGGTCTTTGTCCCAGAACCGACGCTTCCCTGAACGGCATTGGTGCTTCACTTATGCAACACTTCAATGGAGTCCTACATCCAGTATTGTATGTGTCACGTAAATTGACACCCATCGAATCCCGTTATCCCCTTGTGGAACGAGAACTGTTGGCCATAATATGGTCAGATTCCAAATTGCAACGTTACCTTCCAGGTGCTCGTTTCGTGATTGAAGCAGACCAGAAGGCATTATCGTACCTTCAGCACGCCAACTTCAAAAATCAAAGAGCAGCAAGATACTCGCTAAATCCCCAGGTTTACGACTATGAGATTAGGCCGATAAAAGGTCACATTAATGTCGTTGCAGACATGCTTTCAAGATTACCACATTCAGATAATGATGCCTGTGATGGACGAACTCGGCTGACCCTGAACTTTGTTGTAACTTCTTGTAAAAACGTTTATTCTTTCACGTGGATTCATTAGCTATGAAACTGTTCCACAGAGGGCAAACACGTTTGCTGATTGATATGCGGAAAGTTTACCTATCGTTGATTCTGGTCATCGCATTGATTTAAGGAGAGATTAAATCACGCCCACTAACATCTCTTGAACAATCATAGGCAGTTATTTTAATTAACTTGGCCAGTGGGGGGCGTCGCCAGAATCAAACAGGCACAGCGACCACGATCAGAGAGACGAACTGAGGGATTTTAGGGGAGACTATCGGCGTTATCAAAGACAGTAGTGGTCCCTGATACGAGACGCAGTTGCTTGCCGCTATTTCGCGTCTCGGTGTCAATCGTAGAAACGAGCGAACGGGGAAACCGAAACGGGCAGCAGCGAACGGAGATACGAAGACCAGGGTGCGGTTTCTTCTCTTGATTTGGCGGTCAGATCCCCAAAAGTTCGTGAGATCAAATAAGCTGTCAAGTTTATCATGTCCCACTCAACTTACATTCCATTGTAGCTAAATAGACCATGAAGACTAGACACGTTATCACTCGCTGGCCAGACCTTTACAGAAGCACTAGCTTTATTGAAATCTTGTTATAGATTTTCCCCTGGATTTTATATATAAATTTGCAGTGTTTTCTATTCTGTGCAAAGCGGTAGTATATATTGTGTAAAGTGATCAGTGGTCTAGTTCAGTCATTCTATTTCAATGGATTTTGTGTTAATTTAAATCTATTAAATTAAACCATCTAAATAGTTCCAGTTGTAAATATAATGATCTATCTATTATATTATTTCAAAAGATAATAGATGCTTAAATTAACTTTTAAAGTCGCGAAGGAATTTATAATTAATAAATTCAGTTAAGTCCTAGTTTTATAGATGTGTTTTAACCACTAGAATTCTCGCAGTGTTTATTAAATACTTAATTAAATACTCGAGTGTATTATAGGCTTAACGGGAAATTTATCGCGCTTGATTTTTCGGTATGTTACATGTCTTTTTTTCTTTTATACAGAGTGATCGTACCTGCGGTCCCAGCTAAATAAAGAAAGAAATAAAGAAATCATCCTATAAACTTCCAGTCATATTGAAGAAACATTTCTTTTAAAATATAATCTTGTGGCGGTCCTTGCGACCTAGCTGTCAGAATTAAATGAAATAAAGCCCACCCAAGAACATTTTAAAGAATAATCATCAAATTACCCTTACAAACCTGTAAGATAAACTGGAAGGTACTCATCGCCAGTAGCGATATTATATTTACTGTTTACTGTGAGAGAGTACATATTTTCCTGACTGTGACAGCCTAGTTTTTTTTTTTCCTCAATTGGATTTAATAAAACTATCATCACACATTGAAGGAATTTTACCATAGCGGAGGATTAAAAGAGACCACTTCATTTTCACCCCTGTGCCGAACTGTGTTAGTACCATCCCATAGACTCCTTTTTATATATATATATAATAAAAACACGAGAACTCTTAGTCTTCAAGTCTTGCGATAAGTGAGAATATTTGTTACCAACAAACCCTCGCAAACATCTGGGGCGGGACATCGAAGGACTAGACAGTTCATATGTCAAAGGATTACTTGCTGTTTTTATATACTTTTATGGATCGTCTGAGGCTGCATTCGGTAAGTGTGTGAGTATATGAGTGTGGATCCTCACGCGTGTGTATGAATGACAGGAAATTTAATCGTTTTCTTTTGTAAACCTGTTGTTAACTTTCTTGCCTAGTAATATAATTTTTCTGTATTCCCTGTATTGTTCCTTTAAGGGGGAGTTGCTAATTGGTTAACTCTGTTTAAAAACCCCCTCCTTTCCATTTGCTTAGTAAAGGGAAGAACAGCTGGGAAGAACAGTTCCTTTTTTCTATCACCTATACCTAACTTTGTAACACCTCTTTCAGAGTAATTAACTTCACTGTTAGGTTAACGTACCTATGTTCCTGATATTATCTATCTCTGGACTGGGTTTGTCTTTGTTTAATAAGCGGGAAGGGCTTAGTCGATACCAATCTTCTTCACCCCTCCCAAATTTGTTATTTGCATTTGTGTACTTATGATAATTTATGTAATACCTGATATTTGTTAGTGATTGATGTTTAAAGTGAATAAAATCACATAAACTCATTTAGTTGTGTGTTGGATATACCCAAAGCCCAACTTTTCCCCTATTCGTTTAATATAGTTTGTATCTACATCGTCTGTGTGTGTGAAAAACACCAAATCGGTGTGCGCGCAGAAGCGTGTCTGGAAAACTGGCAAATAATTGTTTGACCAGGAGAGCGGAAGAGAAGATTGAGAAAAGCGATTTGTCGTAAATAAGTCTGTCTTTACTCTCCTCCAGCAAGCTGTGAAGCAACTATTGAATCTCTACATTTTCTATCACTGAGCTTTCTATCATCATTTTCCACTCTAAACCGGACCACTATTTCTACGACTCTTTTCTCTCAAAATAAATTTACGACAATATTTGGCTGGCTCGTCCAGGATTATTTTGAGATACATTTGATGCACACATATTTGTGGGCTGGTTCTGGGATCTTGAGCTACATTTGAGGCAATCGTATAGCCGGGTTAAAGATATTTTGAGTCTGATTTAGTCTGGGTCTAACTAGGTAGAGTGTGAATGATTTGTCTTGTGAATTAGGGAAATAAATAAATAATTACACCCCTAGACAAACGTTCTTTAAGTATTTGGGTTGTCCACACAGCATATTTACAGGTTGTTTTCTCTCCACAGCAGTAGAAAGTACAGATAAACAAAAATATTTGCTATTTTAATTATCCTCTGGCGGAGATAATTCAATTTCTTTCTTTATAAGAGTTGCTGGGATTGCGTGATTGTTTTACAGTCACTAAGGTTTTTGAAGTTAAAAAGAGTTGAGCTTAGCTAAAGACGGATTGTTCTGATTTTAAAAAATTAAGTTAACAACGTCTCATCTCAATAATTGACTTTAGGGACGGAGTTTGTTGTCAGAGATTTAAAATTTAGGAAAAAAAAAATTTTTTTTTCCTTTTAAATTGTTTTAATTTAAATTTTTCTCTACTGTTAGTAAAAGTAGATTCTTTTCCAGTGTAACTTACCATTTAGTGGCATAGTCGCTTGCGTTTAGAGCCTTAATTGCCAGATAATAGCAGCGATAAGTTTGCACAGTACAGGTAGGAGGTAACTCTAGTAAATTTTTTTTTACTTTTGTTTTTCTCGTAGCGGCTTTGAGTTTTTCCCCTTCTTGTTCCATCTTACTATTCTCTAGTCTTAGAAGCATCCAGTTCTTTGACAATGGCTGAGAGAATTAGGATAAGATCCATTTTGAGACAAGAGGCCAAGGACTCAGGACTAGACACAGAAGCTGCGAATCTGTTTATCAACCAGGAACTTCAAAGGTATGACGCGGAGGAAGAGAGGGCAGAAGCTAGGAAGAAAGAAGCGGACGATCGTCAATTGGAGCAGAAGAAAATTGCGGCAGAGATGGACGCCCGCAGGGAAAGAGATAGAGACAAGGAAAGACAGCATGAATTAGCGCTCAAGGCTTTAGAGAGTCGGAGTGCCTCTACTTCAAATAATGGAGAGCCGTCTTCGCCCCAGTCTCAAACAATGGATCTCTCCAGCACTCAGTCTGTCCAATTAACTGCTATGTCGTTTTCTTTAGAATCTTTTCCTAGCCCTAACGAAAAAATTGACAGCTACCTAGAAAAATTCGAGAGACTCGCGAATCTTTATGGGTTAGAGAGTACCCGCTGGGCGCTCAAACTTTAAACGTCACTGAAAGGCAATGCTTATGACGTGTACACAAAGCTGGGACCGAATCAACATGATTATGACCTGTTGAAGAAGGCCTTACTACAGCAGTTTGAGATGACTGCCCGAAAGTTTCTGCAGTTGTTCAGAAACAGCCGAAAAGAGAGCACGGAAACATTTCCCCAGTTCTCTTCACGTCTCACGGGTTATCTGACAAAGTGCATTGAATTATCTGACCTACCTCTTTCATATGAGGGACTCCTCGAACTTGTTCTTGTGGAGCAGATAAAATCCACTTTGTCGAATGAAACTCGTAGATTTTTGGCTGAACAGGGGGCAGTCAGGCTTGAAGACATACTCAATAAAGCCGAACGCTATAGCAATGCAATGGCCGAACTTCCCAGCACTAAACGTAAACCCACCGATGAGCCATCTCGAAAACAGAATCTAGAGCAGCCATCCTATTCTTCCACTTCCTCTCAACATTATAACCAACGAGATAACAATACCCAGAAACCTCCCCGGGAAAAATCGAAATTCTACAAAACCCGATACCCCCCCAACAACAATTCTGATCAACCCAACAAGCCTACGTGGTAGCGCGGCCACCAAGGTCAAGGAAAAGGGAAGACCCCTACACCAGGAACGTCTGATCAGGGCAAACAAACCGGTGCAAACCGCATTGGATGTTTGCATACAGCCTCGAAAGGTAGAGTCAATGTCAGTGATTCTCAACCTGAGGGGGACCGACCCTCAACTCGAGGAACTGTAATTTTGAACGGTACCTCTACTACTTGTCTTATTGACACTGGATTAAGCTTTAGTTGTATTGTTGCTAGACACCTAGTCAAACTAGGTCAGGAGACAGAGGAAACCGTCAAACTTAGTGGAGTTTTCACGAGTGATGCACCCAGGACGCTTCCTATCGCACTGGTAGAAATACACTCTGATTTTGTCAGAGGAGTTATAAAAGCGGCCATAATGGATGATCCGATCTACCCAGTTATCCTGGGATGTAGATATGTGTTCATTGGGAGACCTAAGGAGCCGATTGTGGCAGCGGTAACCACAAGAGGACAAGCCAAGAAGGAGAGGGAGCCTGCGCCAAACTTGTTGCCAAATGAACTGAAGGAGGCGCAACAAAAGGACCCTACTCTGGCGCCCTGCTTTAAAAAACTGCCCATGGCTAAGGACCCCAGACACAACGGAGACATCTTTTCTAAGGACGGTGTATTGTATCGTAGAACGGGCAACCCGGACACGGGGAATAACCAGCTCCTAGTACCGACGCAGTACAGAAACCAGATCTTAGAAATGGGGCACTCTCTTCCCTTTAGCGGACATATGGGACAAAACGCCACTATTCAGCGAATAAAAAACCACTATTGGTGGCCAGGAATGAACTCTGACATTGTCAGGTATGTGAAATCCTGCGCCCAGTGCCAACGGGTAGCACCCAAGCACTTGACACCGCCAGTACCTATGGGGCAAATGCCAATAGTAGGGACTCCATTTGAACGGGTTGCTGTCGACATTATTGGTCCTCTGGAAAAGACCAAAAGAAGGAACAGGTTCATCCTGACCTTAGTTGACACTTGCACTATGTGGGCCGAAGCCGTACCGCTACCATGCACTAATTCCAAGCATGTCGCAGAAGCCCTTGTGCAAAATTTTTACACGGTTGGGATTCCCTCAACAAGTTTTGACGGACAATGGATCCCAATTCCGTAGCCTGTTAATGGAGGAGATCTTTAAGATCTTGAGGGCCAAACATATCCACACAAGTCCTTACCATCCGGCCGGAAATGGGCTCGTGGAACGTTTTAACGGTACCCTCACCATGATGTTACGTAAGCTGGGTCAGGAGAAACCGGAAGACTGGGACCAATATATATCGGCTGCCTTATTCGCCTACCGAGAGGTACCCCAAGCGTCTACGGGTTTTGCGCCAGCTACACTTTTATTTGGCAGACCTATTAAGGGGCCACTAGAAGCCTTACTTCGGTCCCTGACAGACCAGAAGGCTGACGAGACAGTCGTCTCTGCAAGCAAGTATGTATCTGAGCTTAAGGAAAGGCTAAAGCTAGGATGGGATCTAGCTACTACCAACCTTAAGAAAGCCCGCGCTAAAATTACTAAAAGATACAACAAAGCTGCAAAAGAGAGAACTACAACCAGGGGAGAAAGTCCTATTGCTACTTCCAACCGGAAGCAATAAACTTCGCATCGGATGGCAAGGACCGTTTACCGTCCTTAAAAAGATCTCACGTACCAACTACAAGATCTCCATCAAAGGAAAGGAGAAGGTCTTCCACATAAATCTGCTAAAGAAATATTTGGAAAGACTGGTGCCATCCTCCGAGCATCTCCTGGCTGTCGCCATAGCAACGGAAGACGAGGAAGATGATGATGGTTGCATGGAGTATCCATTGCAACCCACAGAATCCTTTAAAGATGTCAAGTTCGGCGACAATCTCTCACCAGAACAACAAACAGAAACCAGGGCGCTACTAAAACAGTACAGTGCAGTCTTAACGGATGTACCTGGTCGAACAAATCTCATTGAATTTGATATGAAATTAACAAACGAGACCCCTGTTCAAACCAGAGTTTACCCTATCCCGTACGCTAAAGCTGATGCACTTCGCGGAGAAATAGACAAGCTGCGTCAGGCAGGAATTATCAGTGAGTCTACATCTCCTTACAGCTCGAGTTTAGTGCTGTTGCAGAAGCCCAATAAGGAAGTTCGGCTGTGCATTGATTACAGGTTGCTAAACACGGTAACGGAATTCCAGCCCGAACCTCTCCAAACTGTTTCTGAGTTGTTCACCAAGCTCAGCAAAGCAAAGATCTTCTCCAAGATTGACCTCAGCAAAGGTTATTATCAAATACCAGTCAAGGAGGAAATTAAACCTTTGATAGCTTTCAGCACTAGTGAAGGACATTACACATTTAACGTGATGCCGTTCGGTTTGCATAACGCACCAGGAGTGTTCACCAGGATGATGAGGAAGCTTCTACAACCTTTGCAAAGTCCCCATATCCATAATTTCATGGATGACATCTTAATTGCATCGGAAACCTATGAAGAACATATTGCTACGGTTGCTATGCTCCTCAGGAGACTACAGGAAACGGGTCTCACAGCCAGACCTAGCAAATGTCTCATCGGGTTTGAACAGTTAGACTTCCTGGGGCACACTATTTCTCACGGATGCAGTTGGCCTATTAAGAAGAACGTGGAGAAAATAATGGCAGCAAAAAGACCCCGAACGAAGAAAGACGTACGTTCCTTCATATCGCTATGTGCATACTATCAGAAGTACATCCAGAACTTCAACGGACTGACGGCACCTCTGACTGACCTCACAAAGAAAGGTTGTCCTGATAAGGTCATATGGGATCAAAAAGTGCGAACACGCGTATAGCACTTTGAAAGGACAGTTGTCTGCATACCCCATTTTGAGGTTGCCTGACCTCAAGAAACCTTTTGTACTGAGAGTCGACGCGTCAGGTCAGGGCATCGGGTCAACACTGCTTCAAGCCGATGACAGTGACCTGAACATGCTATTTCCAGTTGCCTATGGCAGTCGGAAATTAAATAAAGCGGAACGGAACTACAGCGTAGTTGAAAGGGAATGTCTTGCTCTGATTGACGGTATCAGACGCCATCATGAGTTTCTTTATGGTACATCTTTCACGGTGCAAACAGACCACGCTCCGTTAGCATTTCTTGGTGACAATAAAGAATTTAGCGCAAGGATCATGCGTTGGGCGCTTCTTTTAAGCGTTTATTCTTTCAAAGTGGAATATATTCCGGGAAGACAGAATGTCGGGGCTGATTTCCTGAGTAGAAACTGGACTACAGAGGAAGAGGAGGAAGGTGAAGATACCAATCATCCAAAAGTTACCGATCAGGGCAGCTTCATCGTCATAAATCAAACATGAAAACACGTTTTCACGTCTCAAAAGAGGGGACGATTGTGATGGACGAACTCGGCTGACCCTGAACTTTGTTGTAACTTCTTGTAAAAACGTTTATTCTTTCACGTGGATTCATTAGCTATGAAACTGTTCCACAGAGGGCAAATACGTTTGCTGATTGATATGCGGAAAGTTTACCTATCGTTGATTCTGGTCATCGCATTGATTTAAGGAGAGATTAAATCACGCCCACTAACATCTCTTGAACAATCATAGGCAGTTATTTTAATTAACTTGGCCAGTGGGGGGCGTCGCCAGAATCAAACAGGCACAGCGACCACGATCAAAGAGACGAACTGAGGGATTTTAGGGGAGACTATCGGCGTTATCAAAGACAGTAGTGGTCCCTGATACGAGACGCAGTTGCTTGCCGCTATTTCGCGTCTCGGTGTCAATCGTAGAAACGAGCGAACGGGGAAACCGAAACGGGCAGCAGCGAACGGAGATACGAAGACCAGGGTGCGGTTTCTTCTCTTGATTTGGCGGTCAGATCCCCAAAAGTTCGTGAGATCAAATAAGCTGTCAAGTTTATCATGTCCCACTCAACTTACATTCCATTGTAGCTAAATAGACCATGAAGACTAGACACGTTATCACTCGCTGGCCAGACCTTTACAGAAGCACTAGCTTTATTGAAATCTTGTTATAGATTTTCCCCTGGATTTTATATATAAAATTTGCAGTGTTTTCTATTCTGTGCAAAGCGGTAATATATATTGTGTAAAGTGATCAGTGGTCTAGTTCAGTCATTCTATTTCAATGGATTTTGTGTTAATTTAAATCTATTAAATTAAACCATCTAAATAGTTCCAGTTGTAAATATAATGATCTATCTATTATATTATTTCAAAAGATAATAGATGCTTAAATTAACTTTTAAAGTCGCGAAGGAATTTATAATTAATAAATTCAGTTAAGTCCTAGTTTTATAGATGTGTTTTAACCACTAGAATTCTCGCAGTGTTTATTAAATACATAATTAAATACTCGAGTGTATTATAGGCTTAACGGGAAATTTATCGCGCTTGATTTTTCGGTATGTTACATGTCTTTTTTTCTTTTATACAGAGTGATCGTACCTGCGGTCCCAGCTAAATAAAGAAAGAAATAAAGAAATCATCCTATAAACTTCCAGTCATATTGAAGAAACATTTCTTTTAAAATATAATCTTGTGGCGGTCCTTGCGACCTAGCTGTCAGAATTAAATGAAATAAAGCCCACCCAAGAACATTTTAAAGAATAATCATCAAATTACCCTTACAAACCTGTAAGATAAACTGGAAGGTACTCATCGCCAGTAGCGATATTATATTTACTGTTTACTGTGAGAGAGTACATATTTTCCTGACTGTGACAGCCTAGTTTTTTTTTCCTCAATTGGATTTAATAAAACTATCATCACACATTGAAGGAATTTTACCATAGCGGAGGATTAAAAGAGACCACTTCATTTTCACCCCTGTGCCGAACTGTGTTAGTACCATCCCATAGACTCCTTTTTATATATATAATAAAAACACGAGAACTCTTAGTCTTCAAGTCTTGCGATAAGTGAGAATATTTGTTACCAACAAACCCTCGCAAACATCTGGGGCGGGACATCGAAGGACTAGACAGTTCATATGTCAAAGGATTACTTGCTGTTTTTATATACTTTTATGGATCGTCTGAGGCTGCATTCGGTAAGTGTGTGAGTATATGAGTGTGGATCCTCACGCGTGTGTATGAATGACAGGAAATTTAATCGTTTTCTTTTGTAAACCTGTTGTTAACTTTCTTGCCTAGTAATATAATTTTTCTGTATTCCCTGCATTGTTCCTTTAAGGGGGAGTTGCTAATTGGTTAACTCTGTTTAAAAACCCCCTCCTTTCCATTTGCTTAGTAAAGGGAAGAACAGCTGGGAAGAACAGTTCCTTTTTTTCTATCACCTATACCTAACTTTGTAACACCTCTTTCAGAGTAATTAACTTCACTGTTAGGTTAACGTACCTATGTTCCTGATATTATCTATCTCTGGACTGGGTTCGTCTTTGTTTAATAAGCGGGAAGGGCTTAGTCGATACCAATCTTCTTCACCCCTCCCAAATTTGTTATTTGCATTTGTGTACTTATGATAATTTATGTAATACCTGATATTTGTTAGTGATTGATGTTTAAAGTGAATAAAATCACATAAACTCATTTAGTTGTGTGTTGGATATACCCAAAGCCCAACTTTTCCCCTATTCGTTTAATATAGTTTGTATCTACATCGTCTGTGTGTGTGAAAAACACAAAATCGGTGTGCGCGCAGAAGCGTGTCTGGAAAACTGGCAAATAATTGTTTGACCAGGAGAGCGGAAGAGAAGATTGAGAGAAGCGATTTGTCGTAAATAAGTCTGTCTTTACTCTCTCCCAGCACGCTGTGAAGCAACTATTGAATCTCTACATTTTCTATCACTGAGCTTTCTATCATCATTTTCCACTCTAAACCGGACCACTATTTCTACGACTCTTTTCTCTCAAAATAAATTTACGACAATGCTAACCAGTCCTCTAACATTTCAGTGTGAGGAAAGAACTGTTTTCCAGAATTGAAGAGAGAGCCCAACTGAACAGTGTAACTTCGGCTATTTTCACGCATCTATGCATTGATCCAGGAACAAAAATTTGAGCATTGAACATTCGTTATCTGAGATGGTGGACTAAAATGAAAGACACCATTTGACATTTCACCTTCTGATCAATTGAAATCCTTTGCATCTTGATGGCACGATGGGCATTTTCTTCCTTGGATTGATTAGATGACAACATGACACTTACTGGTGATTTTAACCAAGTATTTAGAATACTGCACGTGACATTTGAGTCCAGAGTTGCAATGAGAACCTTTACACTCAAGATATACAGGTTGGATCGAACCTTACTTATGGACAGTGCTAGTTACTTACCTCAGTGCAACAAACTTGCTCAAGGTTCGAGTTTAAACATTGTCAATGTTATTATTTACCTATTATGACAAGAACACTTGAAGTTTAATTAAGAGAAATCATTTAACTTAGTGAGATAACTTACAGACACTCACACTATTTATGATACCGTCACTTAATTCATTTATTTACCATGATGTGTAATGTTTTTCTCATGATCACTTAATTCGATTTTTTTCACTTACACATTCATGTCATCTATTACTTTTCATGATCGTATGGTTCATACACCACCTCCGTTATCATCAGGATCATAGGTTCATTAGATACTATTAATGTTCTCTTGAAATATTTTTTACAAGTCCTAATGATTTGTTTGCATGTTTAACTGAAACATGACTCAGACTGAACGCGTTTTGACATCGGGTTAGGTTGGTGGTCCCTCGTTTCATAAAAAAGAAAGAAAAAAAAACTTTCGTTTTTTTTTCTGGAGGGGCGGGGTATATAGTGTTACGCTTATGTTCGTACACATCAGTGCATTCTCTAAGGGAAGGCATGGATGTGAACCGATGAGCTAACACCTAGACGCACTACTAGTAAACCACTCTATTATAAGTATTAGTGACGTCAGTTTTCAGTAAAAATTAGGTAGGCACGTCTGCGGTAGACTTGTAACGCCCTCGTGTGGCCTGTGTACTTGGAGGTGTTCGGATGCAAGTGTGAGAGCTCGGACTGTGTTTGTAGAAGTCCACTGCATAAGTTACAGATTCTATGAAGAATATATTTCTATGTGTGCTTGTGATGGATGGAGTGTAAAGGAAAGTATTTAGGACAAGATTAAATGACCTTTCGACAAGTTTGATATGCAGTGATAATTCGTGGACATTATGACTTTTACTGACGGTAATTCTGCCTATCGGTCGTTGTATTTTATTCCTTGCGGATATGAAAATGCATGCCACCATTATTCATCAAAACGTGGAGCTCATCGTTTGTCCTGTGTAAAATAAATCTATATAAATGACTTCGAAGTGAACGTCCATTATTCGCGTTACATGTTGCAGTGTTCGTACGTTCAAGTCCTGAAAAGACCTTTAACACATAGAATAACAAAGATCATCATCTGTCCCTCCTACGACGACATTCACTTATCCATAGATGTTACCTAACCAACAACAAAAAAAAAAAATCAAGGTTCCATAGTTACAGTTATATCTTTCTTGCTGTCTCAGTGTACCTCTCTCATTGTCTTTTTTCATTTACCTGCTTGTGTAAAATTGTATGTTGTTTGTATTTATGTCTGCAGACGTAACAAACACGCAAATCACATTCTGAAATCCTAGTTCAAATAACAAAGTTATAATCGAATTTGTTTTTCAGTCCAGTGCCACGTTATGATCTAGCACTCCCTGGGAAACCGGTATTATACAGGATTTCCCGTAATGAAGGTAAAAGAGCACTTTATTGATGCACATTACAGGAGAGGACATAAATTCCTAGATATGTAAGTAAAAAAAGGGGGGGGGGGGGCTGATTTAAAACCTGTAAGAAAATGAATATATATAAATTAAAAAATAAAATGGTATGGAATCATATCATAAATGGTTGTACAAATTAACGTATACAGGAAACACGGGACGTTTCGGAATTCACTCTTCGTCAGCCACAGTTACAAACATCCTACGTATTTGCATTGTCCATTGCCTTTTGGCCGTTGACCTGTTTATATTTGTCATTGTCACCTAGATTACTTTCCTAGATTTGGTAAAGATCATTACAAATTTCGAACACGAACGTGTTCGCCTGCAACAGTAGTAAATTTAGAACGCCTTTGGTATGCCGTTGTATTGATAGCTCCATGGTAACATGGTTAAGGTGTTGCGTGAGTTATACATGTATGGTTGTATAATGCCCACATAGTTTGAATTTAATTCTTTGAAATTTAAAACGTAAACACTACTAGTAATGCGCCCTTCCGTGGACATTGCTACGCGCTGTTATAGATTATGTATATTCTATTTCTAATAAATAAAAAAATAAAAAACTAGAGAAAGACACTGCGTGAACCAGAAAGATTGAAGCTGGGAGAGCTCACGCGACTCATCTGTCATGAATTGAAATAACTGCCTACAAATTCAAAGTTAAATTCACATTTTTGGGAACGTTAATAGCACCAGATGGAAGATGACACGTTCATAACATCAGATGGAAGATGACACAAGAATAATATCAGAAGGAAGGTAACATGTTAATAATATCATATGGAAGATGGCACGTTAATAACATCAGATGGAAGTAACACGTGAATAATATCAGATTGAAGGTAACATGCTAATAACACTAGTCAACAAATTTTCAAAAGTTATTTGTACCAGAAATTAAATATACCATTTCTTATTGATTTTGACATGCTGATTTCAAATATCATAATGAAATTCACCAATTGGCTCTGGTTTTTTTTTTAAATGATGAATTTACATTACAGTAATACAAATAATGTATGCTTGTTTAATTCTCTGGGGTGAACAGCTAGTCTTTCTACTTTAGCATTATAAAAATTGTGGTTACATACTCAATTAATTGATATTTCAACATAAAATGATAGAAAAAATAAAAACATTATTTAAAGTTCACATATCATGTTTTAAAAAGGCACATTTAAACCCATTCCGTCATTATTCAGTCGCTGTTCGAGCTCTCTTTGCTTGCTTCTTGTAGTCAATTGATGAGGTGTCTCTTGTCACGGTCCAACAGTAATCAGCAAGCATTGAAGAGCTCCAATTGCCTTGATACCTTGTCTCCATAGCAGCAATGTCCTGGTGAAATCGTTCACCATGCTCATCACTGACTTCTCCACAGTTTGAGGTAAAGAAATCCAGATGAGAATCGAGAAAATGAATTTTCAAAGACATATTGCAGCCAAGACTCTTATACTTCACAAGGAGATTTTCTACAATTTCATTGTAATTATCAGATCTGTTGTTTCCAAGAAAATTGTCCACCACTGACTTAAATGCTTGCCATGCTGCCTTTTCCTTACCATGCAACACGCGAAGAAACTCGTCATCATGAAGAAGATTTCGAATTTGCGGACCAACAAATACTACCTCTCATATTTTAGCTTCACTCAGTCTTGGAAATTTTCTGATGAGGTATTTGAAAGCCTCATCTGTTTTCTCCATTGCCTTGACAAAGTTTTTCATGAGACCCAGCTTAATGTGCAAGGGTGGCAACACAATCTTGCTGGTGTCGACAAGTGCTGGGTTCTCAACGTTCTTACTGCCAGGCTGCAATGACTGCCTGATTGGTCAATGTCTTCTGGTGTAATGGTCACTTCGTGCACGGCTATCCCACTCACAGAGAAAGCAACAGTACTTGGTGTATCCACCCTGTAGTCCAAGCAAAAGAGCGACCACTTTTAAGTCACCGCAAAGTGACCAATGATGATGATCGTAGTTTACACACTTCAAAAGCTGCTTAATGTTTTCATAAGTTTCTTTCATATGAACTGCGTGACCAACTGGAATTGACGGTAACACATTACCATTATTCAACAAAACAGCTTTAAGACTCGTCTTGGATGAATCAACGAAAAGCCTCCACTCTTCGGTTATGTAATTGATTTTGAGGGTTGCCATTAAACCAAAAATGTTGTGGCACGCAGAAATATCACCCTCTTACAAAAAGAATGTAATAAGCGGCTTCTGGCGGTTCCTATACACAGAAATTGTAACAACTTCTGCCAGGAGATTCTACTGTTGCAATCTGGAACACAAAAGCTCCGCCTTGTTCTTCGGTAAATTCAGATCTCTTACAAGATCATTCAGTTCACCTTGGGTTATTAAGTGTGGTTTAGTGGATGTAGTTTGCTCAAAATCTGGGTCGCTTGAGGTTGATGGTTCAGGACCACCAATGTCCTCTTCTTCATCAGTGGAAGCAGCTGAAAATGATTCTGACACTTTGGGAACTGGTAGGTCATCGCCATGTGGTACCGGACGTATTGCAGAGGGGATGTTTGGATATTCCAGAGTCCATTTTTTCTTCTTTGAAATGCCTTTCCTAATTGGAGGGACCATGCAAAAGTAACAGTTGTTGAGATGATCAGTGGGCTCTCTCCAAATCATTGGGACTGCAAAAGACATAGCTTGCCTTTTGCCAGTCAACCACAGTTTAAGATGTGCTGCACATGTTTTGCAGCATATGTGTGGTGCCCAGCTCTTATCTTGATCTCCTATTCTGCAGCCAAAATACAAACTATACGCCTTCTTAATCACTTTAGTTATATTTCGTTTTTGTGATAGAAATGTCACCTCACCACATATATAACAGAAATTATTAGCACTGTTCACACATGTCCTGGCATTTCTAACTACGATACTTTTGATAAGGACAAATGCATTAACTAATGGCAAAATTTTATCAGAGATAAGAAATTTATACACAAAGGTGATGTAATCATAGGTAGGATTGCATCATCAACTTCTAGTTACATTTTTATTGGTCATTAGAAAAAATTATGCAATCGCCCACAACAGTTGCGTCATATATATAAATTGACCGTAATTAAATAAAATAGTAGCATATATCTTGAAAACTAGAGCCAATCAACATTTTTTAATGTCATTTTCGTTTTCAGCACACCAAAATTAGTTAAGATCAGCTATTTTCATTTCTAGTACATTTTGGTTGTTGACTAGTGTAATATCAGGTATAAGATGTATTGCAGATTTCAAGCAAAAGCGGCGTTCCACAAAATGAAACGTGTCTATGCGACACACCTTTGTCAATTGAAGTAAGAAAAAAAAAGTTCTTCGGTTATGAAGAGCAGATCCTGTCGTGTGGAAGCCAATCATGGACAATCAGAAAAGAAGATAGAAAATTCATGACAGGCACATAATTGCGGCTTTACATAAGAATGTTAGGAATAAAATGGACAACTAAACAGAGTAATGAGGATATCCTGAAAGATGCCAGTGTGACGATATTTGTGTATGTTCTTCTACATTCTTCGTTCCCTCCTGCATTATCAACTTATTTCTTCATTTTCCTCACTCATCGTCCTATTATTTGGCATACTTATGCACCTAAATTCTTGTCTAGTTACTCCCAGACTTGTTTACTTTTCACCATGTGAGTCGTAGTATTACAAGGCTAATTAGACGGGTCAGCGGTTAATACGTCCATCACTTATTAAGTCGTCTAGCCACTTTTGATAGAGACGGCCATTGTTGACACAAGGTGGTATCGCACGATCGATGGAGAGAAAGCCAGGTGGTCAGTCTGGGAAACCTTTCTAAGAGATGTACGTAAACACAGGCAATAATATGTAATTGCTTCCGATGGCCCATCTCTGTATGAATAATACAGATAACCCGTCTGGGGAGATTATGTTGGGAAAGGGATCAGGCAGGAAATAAGTTCACTGATGTGTTTGTGAGTTTGCACAAATGCAATCGGAAGTATTACTGCCCTATTTGAAACAGGTCAAGGGTTTAAATTTTAAAATTGATATTTTAAAACACGCGGGGAATAGTAATGTTTTAACACCCCGACCCACATAGTTCTAAAGAGACAGGATTGGTCTAAATCGTCTTACCTGACGTACCGGGGCATTATACACCCTAATGTAACCGAGGGTTCTTCTGTCTAAGTTTAACAAGATGAGCCTCGCCAAAACGGGGCAAAACTTGGGATTTAAAAATACACCTTTTCAAGTAAGACATTTAATTTTCTTATATTTACTCTGCCAGTTACAATCAACATACTAAACTCCTGACGTCAGGCGTCTTTTGTCAGCATAATAATTCACTTTAGTCTGCTGTACAGCAACAATGTTTTGGAAAAGGTAAAGGTAGTCCTTTGGCAGGTATGATCTCATTTGCTGATCGGTTCTTTACATTCTCGTGTCTCGGTGTTGGGCTATTCTTCGCATTCTCGTGTCTCGTATGATGGACTTTTCTTGACATTCTCGTGTCTCATATGTTGGACTATTTCTTGACATTCTCGTGTCTCATATGTTGGACTATTTCTTACATTCTCGTTAAGTGTCTCGTATATTGGACTATTCTTTACATTCTCGTGTCTCGCTTGTGTTAAATCATTTGACCATTGATTTAATTCTTTTTGTTGAGCGGATTCTTATTAGTTATTCTGCGGCCTGTATTTTACTTCTGTTCATTGAAACTGGCGTTATCGTGCTGGTTGTTGTTGTTTGCGAATGTTGGGGAATAACTTCAAGTTCCAATTCAATTTGATTGAGCTGTGTGGTAAAGTGGGATGATATAAATATTTATAGGGGACTTAGTGTACTGACTGAGATCAGCTGTGAAGGTATCTGTATCTAATAGTGTGGTGTATTACAGATGACCTTACTTGCTACCACATTTATACCTCAGTCAGACCTATTCTGGAATATTGTGGTGACTACGTTGAATGTCTAGGGTTATGATAATGATGAAGTGTATGTTCACAACAACCAACAGACAGATACACAATTTAATTTAATCCACAATACTTTACAACACTGTGACACTCACATACATAGAACACTCTATAAGACTATCTTAAATGAGTCAAGTGTTAAAGTTTAAAAATATATATGTATTAATTCCTTCAAATATTAGATATCCTGATTCAACTACAAAGTGAACCAGGAATCACAATCAAATGTAATCACAAGTTATATGTACACAATTTATAGATAGAATCTTTGTATTGACATATATTATTATTGCAATATGTGCGTAAGTTGTGCTGTAGTACTCTGAGGTAATACTGGCTTTTCAAGCTAGGTGGTTGTGTGTCATCATGACTTCAAGTGTTTGTTTCTCGTGGACATAATATTGGGAAAGTTCACAGTTTCTTTTTATTTGAAACTAATAAATGTCCCTCTAGATTTAAGGTAAAGTCACTGTTAGAGGGGGTAAACACAAGATTGAGCTGCTCTGGCCACAGAATCTTAACTTCTGTGTGGGCGGCAGGAAACAGTCTCTACTGCTCGCTTGCTTCACCGTGTTCTTGAGACACCACACAGGTCGATATATTGACTAAGGAGTCTGCTACCAGCCTCTGGATTCAGCAAAACTCAGACCAGGTGCTGCTTTTAATATGTTAGTACCACTGTCCCTGAAACAAGAAGGTTGTACCTCCTACTTCAGAACTAATTTATTATCTATTTCCACACTGAGCACAATACATAACAAACACCGAGTTCAGCGCGGTAGGCCAACTGTTAGCTTCTCATGTAATAACATTCACCAGTATTCCTCTCCTTAATGATTACAACGCCTCTGCAATTTCAGCTGTAATTCCTTCTATACAATAAGATAGGTGTCATAGTACTATTGGCAATCCCATGCAGTTATACTACTCTTCGACAAGTTTTGTTCAGGTTGGAGCAATATCTAGGCTTTGCCTCATGTTTGCTAATGAACCACACACATATACAGACATAAATTATCAATTCACATTGAATTTTCATCAAAAAGATATCAAATATTTCTAGCTTACCACAATTCATGGAAATAATACACAAAATACGCACTGAACAGACGCTCCTAATTGACTATATCAAATGGTCTAGCCAATAAGACCATGTTTACAAAAGTATTTGAAAAAAAGTACCCTTCCTACCGTTTCCCGTAACAACCAAAATTAGTATCTGCAATCGACTAATCATGTTTAGGCTTACATATTCTTCTAGCCAATAAAATCGGATTTAACTTGTTGGCCTATTTCCCGTAAAATAGTGGTTTCAAAACATGCCACTGAGCAATTATGATTTGGTGCTGTCAGACAACCTCACTATTTTATTTTGGCTATAATTTGTTAACTCCTAGACTATTTGCGTAACACTTAACATATTCTTTGTCAGCAAGTCCTAAGGAACCCAAATATATAAATTTAATGAGGCTAAGTGGCTCCGTTCAAAATATGTATTCTAGGATAGTCGTGTATTTTTTTTTTATTTTTTTTTATCGATTTAGAACCGCCACCTGTCCTGCCTTTTCGACTGTTCTGTCAGTATAAAGTCAGGATTTCAGACGAAAAACAGTATTGGGTCATGTTTCCTAATAAGCATTAACCATGTTTTTTAAAACCTAACCGTGTATTGGTAGTGTTTTTTATCACTGTCTATTTGAAAAAAAAAGTTAGTGCTTCATGCCTTTCGCGTTGGGGGTGGCATTAATTGTATATCGTGAGACTGTGGTAGTATTGCATGGGTTCCTCCTTCTCTCTCTCTCTCTCTCTCTCTCTCTCTCTCTCTCTCTCTCTCTCTCTCTCTCTCTTCTATGCTCGTCTGTCTTTTAGTTACGCAGTGTATAAAATGAAATTAATGCTAGTATTTTATCTAGGTCATTAAGCAGTGTGCGTATCTCAAGGTTTTCTAAGAAACACAGTACCGGTTTTATTTTTTTGAAACGCGTGTTTGCTGCTGTAGGCTTTACTATCAAACGTGAAAGCGTTACACTATGCAGACGAAGTAGAAAAAGGGGATTTTTGTACGCCATTGTGACAGCACTGGTCTTTTACCATTCTTCTTTCCTTTTATTGAATTAATTCGTTAGGCTTTACATTTACCTTTTAATTTAGATATGTGGATTTAGAATGTTTCACGACAAGCTGAACAACAATGTTCGTGATCAGAGTCCACGAAGAATGCATATTTATTACAAAGACATGTCAAACATTAATGGCAACATTTAATTCAATAGGTCCGTACAGTCTCCTATAATATTTCATAAGTCGTCAAAAATGTCTGACCTTTGTATGCGCGATGCCGACTGGCGGTCATCCGATAATGACAATCAGAATTCTGGCGATATGGTAATGATTAACAATCATTATAAATATACTCCCTTATGTTCCTATTTCAAGGAATAATTATACTTGAATAAAGATGCTCCGTTACTGCATCTTTCAATAATGTGGCCGACCCCATCGCCCGTACTCAAGGAGAACATCTGCACAATTACTATATATATTGGGAGTGCTGAATATCACGTCTGGCTTGGACGGATTTCAAAATACGAAGGGTATAGAAAGATCGTTGTTATGCGTTAGCATAACAACATACTACGTCATGACTATCCATAGGCAACTATACAAAATCGCGTTCAATGAAATATATTTAAGTGCAAAGCATCTTATGTCGGCAGCACATCAATATGTTAGCGCGTAACTTTAATCTGGTAACAAATTGAAGTGGGCCAACATAATTAAATATGTCATAACAGCTTGTTGGACTATTCTTTACATTCTCGTTAAGTGTCTCGTTTGTTGGACTATTCTGTACATTCTCGTTAAACGTCTCTTTTGTTAGACTATTCTTTACATTTTCGTGTCTCGTTTGTTCGACCATTCTTTACATTCTCGTAAAGTGTCTCGTTTGTTGGACTATTCTTTACATTCTCGTAAAGTGTCTCGTTTGTTGGACTATTCTTTACATTATCGTTAAGTGTCTCGTTTGTTGGACTATTCTTTACATTATCGTTAAGTGTCTCGTTTGTTGGACTATTCATTACATTCGCGTTAAATGTCTCATTTGTTAGACCATTCTTTACATTCTCGTTAAGTGTCTCGTTTGTTGGACTATTTCTTACATTCTCGGTATCTCATTTGTACGAAGGTTCATTACATTCTGGGTGAGTATGTCTTATGCTTTTTTTTTAAATTTACTTCGCCATTGTCTTACCTGACGTACCGTGACATTATACACCCTAATGTAACCGAGGGTTCTTCTGTCTAAGTTTAGCAAGACGAGCCTCGCCAAAACGGGGCAAAACTTGGGATTTAAAAATACACCTTTTCAAGCAAGACATTTAATTAATGTTTTGGAAAAGGTAAAGGTAGTCCTTTAGCAGATACTGTAGTAGGGGAGTAAAGCCTTAAAGATGTCACCTATACTAGGTTTCAGCTTTATGAGGGGGTGACTCGGTTCGCTTCCTCGAACGGTGTTTTACTTAATAAAACAATATCGTACCATTTTTAGGGTGGTACAGAGACAAATGAGAGGAATTTTTATTAATGCCTGCAGTAATGACCTGGGTGTCTTGGTGTCTTTTTGTTTGTTTTTTGTTCTAGGAACACCTTTGATAGTCCGATGAAGGATATGGGCCCTTTAGATTGTAGATAAACACTATGGACCCTTTTGATTTTCCGTTGAAGATATGGACCCTTTCTTTTTAAAAAAAATATACACAATAGCTTAATAAATAAAAATTTACATTTTAAATTTTAGGTTGTTTAAGCGTACCCCAATAATCCATTCAAGGACGCCAAAGAGGTCCGTGGATCACACGTTAAAACACCCTGGTATAAATTGACATAGCAGAGAAAATTCGAGAAACAGTGTGGTCGCGCCAAGCAGTGAACTTGTGGATTAGAACGAGGAAGAAGATAGAAAGAATTTGAAAAATGAAAAGAAGAAGAATGAAATATTTTGAGAAGAAGGTAGCAAAGATAAATAAGGAGAGGCAAAAAAAAAAAAAAGAAGAAAAGTGAGCATACTGAAAAAAATAAGAAGAGGAAAGGCGAATTAGGGATGAAAAGAAATAGACGGGAAAGTGATGAGGAGGAGGAGAAGAAAACATGAAATAGAGTAGAAGAGCAAGCAGGGCAGGAGGAGGAGAAAGCAGAGAACGAGAAGAGACGAACAACGAAGAAGTCTTCGTCTCCAACACTACCACTAACTCTTCTGGTATGTAAGTTCTGTTCAGATCAAGAACTAGAATTCATTAACTTAATATTTACCTGTATGGCCGGATTCTACATGACGCGGTTGCTTCAGTAACCGTTAACAAGGGATATAACAACGGGTCAGCAATTAAACCTCTTCTTTAGGTCACGGCTGTTTAAATTCTAATTCGGACTGTTATGAAAATAATGGACATTGACAAATTACCGCAGCACTCATTAAAGACATTGCCGTGCTTTCACCTGCTGTTTGCCAGAAAACTCGGGCGACTTTCAGATGACCTAGATAAGTATCATCAAAAAGAAAGAATTAATTGTTATGTTGTTCTTCATCCAGGTAACCTGACGACCTCGGCATAGAATGCCATGTCTGAATTTTTCATCAAGGTCAGACTATTGAGCATAAATAAGCTGCATTTGAACTAATTTACGCTGTATTAATGCGTTAACAATTGTTCAGCCCAATGCGACATTGTTCGTGACTTCTGGAAATATCTTGTGAAATCTCCCTAAAAAAACGTCTTCTCTACAACAAAGCCAAGCTGACTCACACAATTCTATCTAACAATGCCCCGTCGTACCTACGATCATTGTTTCAAACCAGTAGAAGAGAGGAACAACAATTACATCAGTTACGTCTGCCCAAACCTAGGATCGACCTGTTCAAAAAGAGTCTAGCCTACTCTGGTGCCTACTTATGGAACAGCCTTCCATACCACCTAAAAAGCCTACCTACACAATATTCTTTTAACAAAGCACTTTTCAAACACTTCCTCAACACTGATTATCTACCCCCATAGAAACAGCATTTGCCTGTCAACATCTCATCCATAGATCAACATTTCTTTTCCTCCTCCGCTCGTTTTTTATGAATAATGTGTTTTATATCCATGTAATATTATTATTATATTCACTTTAAAATATTATTATATAATGTAATGTATGTGAGAATGTACCCACATAATACTGTACTTTAGAAATGTGAGTCGTGAGAATGTACCCGCATACCACTGTACTTTAGAAATGTTAATTTTTTTTTTTTCACTGCTCAAAGACTTTTCCTGCCACAGAAGTGCGTAAGAAAGTGTTATTATTATTATTTCATTTTCCACCAAGAATGTATGGACATAAGCGAGAATGTGTTTATGTAATTTTTGTATTGATGATTGATGACACATTCAAAAATACAGATTAATTGTAGACTGGTTGACCGCATGAGTGAGTGTCGGTATACAGAATTTATTTATTTTTATTTATTGTTTTATTTATTTTATTTTATTATTACTTTTTTCCCCCAATTACTAGCTTGTTTGTTTCAAAAAAAAACCTACTCATTTTTTAATTATGATTGCATACTGTAAATGAATGCTGTTATGGTAACTTTATAATGTTGCATGCCTTTAAATTAATGCTTAAAGCATCATGTGGGAATGAAAGGATATAGTATGCAAGATTAATGAGAGTGGAAGGGCAGAATGTTAGACGGGCCTGCGCGCCCAATTCTTTACCCTTCGAAAATAAAGTTCGTTCGTTCGTTCCCTTAAGGTAGAAGTGTCATTAGTCTTCTATCTACATCTCTGCCAAGAGTAATCTTGCGCGCAGGTAGATACCTTGGAAGCCAATATTAGATGCTCTTGAGTTTTGGTCACTGTTTGACCACTACTGCAAAGCAGGGGAGGCAATCCTTGACATCTTGCTCGTTAAGTGTTAATTGTTTAGTTATATTACATCTTACTCGTTAAGTGTTAATTGTTTAGTTATATCTTCCTCGTTAAGTGTTAATTGTTTAGTTATATCTTAATTGTTAAGTGTTAATTGTTTAGTTTTATCTTACATGTTAAGGGTTAATTGATTAGTTATATGTTACTTGTAAAGTGTTGTTTAGTTATATCTTACTTGTTAAGCATTAATTGTTTAGTTTTGTTATGTGTTAACTGTTTAGTTATATCTTACTTGTTAAGTGTTAATTGTTTAGTTATATCATACTTGTTAAGCATTAATTGTTTAGTTATATCATACTTGTTAAGCATTAATTGTTTAGTTACATCTTACTTGTTAAGTGTTAATTGTTTAGTTATAACTTACTTAATTTTAATTTAAGGAACATAAAGACGTACTGTATAGACACATATAAATGTTTCTGTTGTTCATAACCGATGGCTTTTTCATTATTTACAATAACAAATACAGATGTGTTAAATGGTTAACATTTTATGGCTTTATAATTGTTTCAAGAGTGGTTAGAGCGCTGGTCTCTCGCAGCTAAGGTGTCGGGTTCGATTCACGGTATCATCACGCCCCAGTTTACCCAGCTGTAAATGGGTACCTGACTGGCTCTTGAGTTAGGAAAGGAAAAGGCATCGAGGAAGGGAACTGGTTTCTAACACTTCACTCCCCTACGCCAGTATCTGCTATGGGACTACCTTTTTTTAATTATTTCAAGCAGGAGAGGGTAGAAAACGTCCAAAGGAAGAAGAGGATAACAAAGCAGCTGAGTGCTGTCACCTCATGGGCGCATTCCCATAGTCAGTTATGACTGAAGGGGCTATTATCCTATGTATAAAATCTCAGCTTTTTCTGTCAGTGTAACGCTAAGGGATGCAACTTTGGTTGAAAGTTAGACATTAATTGTATTGTTTCCCTTATATGTACTCTCCAGAAAATAGTGGCACTTACCAAAGAAGAATGGGCAAATGCACAAAAATATATTTATAGAATGTGTGATCCCGTATACACACATTGGGATCCTCGCTGCTGCTACGTAGTTCGTGTACTGTAGTGATGCACAGTGGTTTTTAAAAAAATACTTTTGAATAAGTAATATTGCCGTTAGGTGTTGGTGCTTTTGGATTTAATTCCCGTCTTATGACGAGCTTTTATACTAGTTATTATATAATTATTTAAATTAGCAAATACCATCATCATCATCAATTTCCTTTTCGCACCTTGCGGAGGTTAGAGCCACCACGGTAGCTAGTCCTCTTGCAGGAAACCTACACCAGGCATTGACATACTTCTGTTCCTGTAGCAGATATTTCTGTGACACTTTGTTTTACATCATGAGTGTGGCAGCAACAGCCACAGCCTCATATTACTCGCTTTGTACGACAAAATAAACACATATAAATGTTTCAGTTAATAACTTAAAAGTTTATCATTATGTGCAGTAGAAGTACATATAATGCAATTGTTGATAACTTATGGCTGTATAATTTTTTTAAATAACTAGAATAAATTTTACTATGTTAATAACTTTGACAAGCAACAGAGAAGTTGGCAATAAAACGAAGATGGATGTATATCGTTCCGCTTATGTCCCAGTCTTGACTTATGGAGTCATGTGCAATGAATACAACCCACAAAAGTCAGATCCAAACCTCAGAAGTGAGGTATCTAAGAAAGGTGGTTGAAGTAACAAGAAGAGACATCGTCCGCAACCAGACGATACGTCAAGGCTTAAAAACCCCAACCCCTGCAGACCCAAGTAGAACAGTCCCAACTAAGATGGTTTGGCCATGTCTGCAGAATGGGAGAAGATCAGCTGCTACGGCAGGTATGGGAGACTAAGAGCCAGGGATCCAGACCTCCAGGACGACCCAGAGTTCGCTGGGAGGACAACATTAGACAATCTATCTGAATGACCGAGGACTAGATTGGAATCAGTCCAGGCGAAAGTCAGCCGATAGGATACTATCCCGCTCTCTGTGGAAAACCTCTACACCCAAGGACAGAAGAGGAACGACTAAGTAAGTTGTCTCCAAGGCGATGTTATACTGTTTATTTAGAGTAAGGCCTTTAACTACTAATTTGGAAACAGTCATTTAAAGTTTGAGTTAGAAAGGATTGAAGATGGAGATGAGTCTACCCTATTTTTTGTTTAGCGGTAGTTGTGGTTTGTTTAAGTTCTTAAAGAGTAAGGTCAGAAAGGATGTAGCCTAGCCACCCAAATTTAGTTTAAAAGGTTTATTTAAATACCCGTTTATCACGCTTCAATGAGGCCCACAATAGATCAGTGTTCCTTCAATATAAAAACACAATCAACACTTCCGAACTCGCGCTGCATGACGCATTCAGTATTTGCGTGCCGGTTTTTTTTTTTTTGTTGTTATAACTTTGTTTCCACAGGTGACTGCCTTTTTTATTCTGAAGGTCAAAACACTTTCACATTTTACCGTAACCTACCGGAAATTATATTGTCTGTAATTATTTTATTTGTTGTAGGAGATGAAACAAAACATGCACGTATGCGCGCACGCATATACACACGCACTCGTGCGTGCACACATACACACAAAAGATGACTTGTTCTCTTTTACAGATACGCTTTTTTTTGTATAGGATTAAGGTTTCAACTTGTCCCGGTGTTACCGGGGCATTTCCTCCTTTTAACAAAGAGTCAAGTCAGTGCCGGCTCCACTGCTTTTTGACTGGTGGGGATATCTGTAAATCGCAATAGCATAAAATATAACAAGGGTTCAAGATGATAATATCGTACACATCAAAACCAGTTCAAACTATTCTTCGTCAAGATTACACAGACAAGACAAAATATTTAATCGGTCTACGTTGACAGGGTTGTAAAGTTACAATTTATAAGTACTTTATAACTACTTTTTGTTGACAAGAATAAAGTCATTAGGCTGATTTGACACTAAATGGTTTACATAATGTTTTACATAATATTTTTTTGTTTGAATGTCATTGCATTCAAAATGTTTTTCAATTAAAAAAAATCTACTCCGTTCATTGTAAAACTGACTGCTAAATCAGAATTGTCTTATTAACACTAATTAAATCACAAGAAAGCCTCGTCCGTAATAACTCCATCTAAAGTCAAGAAACGACAACTCTAGTTATCTTTGGGACAGCGATTGTATCCCGACTGATGTGTTCTGCGCATGCACATTTAAGCATGTTTTTCTGTAATTATGGCGTCTAGAATTGCGAGATGTAAACTTCGTAAAACAATTATTTTCCATTTTTGGGGATGACTCAGTTATAACTGAATTCAGAAAGGATCAGAAGACGAAGCGTACGTTAAGGAAGTGGGAATGGAGTACCAGCGAGAGAGCTGCTGATAGAGGGACTGTGTGTGAGAGAGAAAACGAGAGTGAGAGCATAAGGATGGTTGAAAGTCAACGAGGTTATAGTATGTCAACTGAAGCTTGTTATATGCCATTATTAAAACGTGAAAAAAAATTGTTTTTAAATAGTTCAGATGGGGATAGACTCCACTGACCCGCAGTACCGAGCCGCCACTGAATCCGCTGTCTTTACTAACTTTCACGGGAATGGAATACGTACAAGGTTTATTTCTTTGTTTATGTATATAAATGAAATGAAGATAATAGGTTCGGAATTAAGTTATCATTGTCTCGGATGTATAGAATTTAAACCCTACTTCACATCCCAATCGATGCTTCTATTGGGAACACAGTGGATATTTCAATCTTATTCTTCGTTACTTGGATACCTTATAATATCGAATCTTTGTTTACTTCCTAAAGATTATTTTTCACTTTTTAACTAATGTACTAGAAATATGAGGTGTTTCTGACGCGCTGAAACTAGAAGAATAATTTAAATACTCCAACCAGACGTTTGGCACAAATAGAAGACTCAACGGAGCTGTAACCATTATTCTTTTTTAAGATTTTCAAGCATCCAAAGACATATTACTAGTATGATATATTCATCCTGGTGTAGCTCCTGGTAGATCAATAATGAAGCAAAGAAAGAATAGAACTACTGTCCTATCTGGCATGTCGTACAAGGTGACAAACATGATGATACTAATGGACTATATAAATAGGATATACGACAGTCATCACAGAAAAAACGAAAACCAGATATCTGACACTACAGGCTGACATGGTCGACTACGCCAGTCAACATGGCACTTGCGTATGAAAATGATGATGATGATGGTAAGGATGTATATGCGCGTTTGTACAAAATACAGTAGCTCAGGGGTTGGCAGAGGTAGATCCCAGTCTACCGGTAGACCATGTCGCGTGGTGTGTATTGGGGCCACTACAACAATAGTTTTCGCCAGGAATAGCCTATGGGATATTAGGTAGAACGTCTCCAGAAATTGGCTCGTTAAGAAAGAATAGAGACCTATCCGAGATAAGGACAAGAAAAAGAGAATGCGAATGCTTTCCACTGTACATTGTTTTCTAGTGAATTATGGACAGAGTTCTGTTTCCCCACGATCTTAGCTTCTGCCCTGAGATCCCATAACAGAAAAAGCCCCCAACCTCATCTGAGTGTAGAAATTTACCTATATGTAAATATTTAACACCGACAGCCCGAGTGATATATTAACGAACTAGATAATGATTAAACGATTATTGGGTTTATTAATAAAATATCCACACATATAGGGTTAGTAGGGATTAGCACGCGATGATGGTAAACGATGATTCACACACAGATGAGATATTAATATTGTAGTAAATTAAATAGAAGAACGAACTTGTGTAAAGCTAAATGATGATGATATGATATGTGTTACCAAAATGGTGAGTAATCTACACAGTCCATGTGTCTCTAAATGCTTCACCCGGGTAGGATGATTCACATGTATGAATAGAACGTCCCAAGTTTTTATAAGTTATGTCGAGTGGGGTATCTCTAAGTCTAGGACTTTCTGATGAAAACTTTGGTTGTACTGAGAACCTTGACGATACACAGTCCTTCACCGTTTGAAAATATCTCGGTAGCGTTGACCAACAGTTGACGTATGAAAAATGTATGTTGTCTAATCTCCGAAGGGTACTGGCCAGACTGGATATCTTCACGAAATGTTCTTGCTATGTAGACTCATTAACTTGAGTATGTAATCGTGATTCATGAAATATACTTAGAGTAAGCTGCACTGAGTAAGACTATGGAGTCTTCTTCCTAGACTGCGCTTAAGAGTGTGTTGCACTTGGTATAAATATAAGAATCAACGTTTGAGCTCTTTAGCTTGACTTCAGGTGGTAAGCTTCCGATGGAGCTGAACTTGATATTTGAATAGGTAATCAACTGTGAGCTTTAGATTGACTCGTGTAGTAGGCTTTCGAGTGATTTGAACTTGATTTAAATATGTATAGAACGTGTGCGCACGTGATATAAGGTGACGAAAAATGCTGCGTCCACCGTCTTAATCGTGGGCGATAAATATTCCTTTTTAACTGAGGAATAAATGATGTCCTATGGCTAATTCTGCTATCCAAATGTCCGGTCCGATAGTTTATCTCTGGTTAGACGTTCAACATATAATGTCGACTTAGACTTCTGTCGCGAAATCCTTTAAGAACACTGAAAATTCCGCATATATGAATTTTAATATCCACACAGAAATATACACGTCTCATAAGGCTAGGCTTTAGGGATTTTTCTCTACGCCACAATGTTGAAACTGGATTGATCTCTTGCATACTGCGCTGTACGTTATATTCCTAAAGGTCCATATGTTCCATAATCTTGCCTGTGACGTTGCTCTCCCTGTCAGTCTAAAAGTGACAATTCGCAATTCGCTACCAACTTTCCTTCCTTCGCGTTGCCTGTCAGTCTTTGCCAGACCGCCCGGTGTTTGCTGAATGGCCGGATAGAAAACTCACCTGTCCTCTAACTATCACAGATCTTGCTGTCCATTGTCGTTTGCATGCAACGAGTCCCTTTGTCGTGCCGGGCTTATTGTATTACATGGTGGTTTGTTTAAAAAGCCTCGAAAGACTTCTTCACCGGGCCAAGCCGGACGTCTCCCAAAATAATCAATATTTGCGTCATGTGACCGCTCAAGCGCCATTGTCCTAATGTGGTTACCCGTCGCTTGTTCGCACAGCGGCTAGCAATGAAGAGACTAATCCTTTGTGTCAGCCGCGTTCTCCTCAAAGTTAACAATAGTCCAAGATAGTATGTCTCGTGAGGTTTTCCCTGGGAATTAGATATCAAAGAAATTGTACCATGCCCAGGTGTTTGATTTTGATGAGACCAGTGTGTTTCACAAGATTTATCACGAGGAAATGTGGACTGCAAAAGATAATGCAAGGTGGAGGTTTAAATCAAGTCGCGAGAAATAAAGATTACAGTAGTGATTAAAACATTACTAGAACAACGATGAAAGAGCCAATGTGGAATGAAAGAGCACAATGTGGGAGAAAATAAAATAAGTAAGATGTAGGAAGAGACAGAGCGATAAGGCTTTGGTGCTCGTTTATCACAGACCATAATGAAATGTTTGGTAAATATCTAAATGACAGAGAGGGAAAAGAGAAAACAATATTTAGAGCCTGGAAAATTTAGGAATAGCCCTCTCACGCGGCATCCTCATGATTAAAGGCACTGCTTCCTCGTTCCCAAGGTCAACACACGAGCTAAATTTTGCCATTCCATTTTAATTGTGAGCTGCTTGAGATAAGAATGCGATATTCTTCTTTGAAGCGATCTCAACGTTCTGTAAAATATCATTTCGTTTGCATTCTCTACAACTCTGGAATTGTAGGAAGCAGTAGTAGTAGTAATAATAACCCCTTCATTCATGATTGACTATGGGAATGCGCCCCTGAGGTGATAGCCCTCAGCTGCCTTTATTTCTTGGTGTACGTTTCGGAGTGTTCTTTTCTATTCTGCCAGTTGGGAGAGCTTCTTTTCGCCCAATCTAAGGTGGCGCCTTAGGGTGTAGGAAGCAGAGATAATTGCTCTCTCAGATAAAAATTACGACAATAAATGGTTAGCTCGTCCGAGATTCTGAGCCTAGTTTAAATAGAGTGTGGTTGATTGTCTTTGTGAAGTAGGGTATAATCTTAAAAAAGTAATTACTTCCCCTAGACCAAGCCTTTTAGTATTTTGGGCCGACCACATAATAATTATTACAGGTTTGTTTCTTTCCACAGGAGCAGGAAGTTAGTGATAATAATATATTTGTCACCTTTGTATTCTCTGGCAGAGAAAATTGAAATTTTGTTATATAATTGCTGGGTTTGCGTGATTGTCATCAGTCACAAAAGGTTTTTGAAGTTAGAAGAGCTGAGCAAAGCTAAAGACGCTTGTTCTAAATTTTTAAAAAAATCTAGTTAACATCGTCTCTACTCTTTAATTGACTTCAGAGGGCGGAGTTTGTTAGCGGAGAATTAAAATTTCAGTGTAAAAATTTTTTTCCTTTTAAATTGTTTTTCATAAATTTTTATCTACTTTTAGTAAAAGTAAATTTTTTCCAGTGTAACTTACCATTTTAAGTGGCATAAGTCGCTTGCGTTTAGAATCTTAATTGACAGAAAATAATACAAGCGATAAGTTAACACATTATAAGGTAGGAGGTAACTCAAGTAAATTTTTACTTTGGTTTTTCTCGTAGCGGTTCCGAGTTTCTTCCCCTTCTCGTTTCTTCTTACTATTCGCTAGTCTTAGAAGCATCCAGTTCTTTGGCATGGCAGAGAGAATTAGGATAAGATCCATTTTGAGACAGGAGACAGGATTAGAAGGAGAAGCCGCGAACCTGTTTGTCAACAGGGAACTTGAAAAGTATGACGCAGAGCAAGAGAGAGCAGAGAGGAAAGAAGCACAGGATAGAGCAGAGAAGAAAGAAGCGGAAGAGAGGGCAGAAGCTAGGAAGAAAGAAGCGGACGATCTGACGATTGGAGCAGAAGAAAATTGAAGCAGAGATAGAAGCTCGCAGGGAAAGAGAGAGAGAGAGGGAAAGACAGCACGAACTGGCGCTTAAGGCTTTAGAGAGTCGGGGCGCCTCTACTTCAAATAACGGAGAGCCGTCTTCGCCCCAGTCTCAGTCAATGGATCTCTCCAGCACTCAATCTGCCCAATTAACTGCGATGTCTTTTGCTTTAGAGTCTTTTCCTAGCCCCAATGAAAAAATTGACACGTTCCTAGAGAAAATCGAGAGGCTCGCAAATCTGTATGGGTTAGAGAGTTCCTGCTGGGCATTTAAACTCTCAACGTCACTGAAAGGCAATGCTTATGACGTATACACAAAGCTGGGAACAAATCAACATGATTACGACATGCTGAAAAAGGCCTTGCTAGAGCGGTTTGAGATGACCGCCCGAAAATTTATGCAAATGTTCAGAAACAGCCGGAAAGAGAGCACGGAAACATTTCCGCAGTTCTCTTCACGTCTCACGGGCTATTTGACAAAGTGCATTGAATTATCTGACCTACCTCTTTCATATGAGAGACTACTTGAACTTGTTCTTGTGGAACAGATAAAGTCAACTTTATCAAACGAAACCCGTAGATTTTTGGCTGAACAGGGCGCAGTCAGGCTTGAGGACATCCTCAATAAGGCAGAACGCAATACCAATGCAATGGCCGAACTTCCCAGCACTAAACGTAAACCCACAGATGAGCCATCTCGAAAACAAAATCTAGAGCAGTCATCCTATTCTTCCAATCCTTCTCAACATTATAACCAAGGAGATAATAATACCCATAAACCTCCCCAGGGAAAATCGAAATTCTACCAAACCCGATACCCCCCTAACATTAATTCTGATCAACCCACCAATCCTACGTGGCAGCGCGGCCACCAAGGTCAAGGAAAAGGGAAGACCCCTACACCAGGAACGTCTGATCAGGGCAAACAAACCGGTCCAAACCGCATCGGATGTTTGCATACAGCCTCGAAAGGTAGAGTCAATGTCAGTGATTCTCAACCTGAGAGGAACGACCCTCAACGCGAGGAACTGTACTTTTGAATGGTACCTCTACTACTTGTCTCTTTGACACTGGACTAAGCTTTAGTTGTATTGTCGCTAGGCACCTAATCAAACCAGGTCAGGAGACAGAGGAAACCGTCAAACTTAGTGGAGTTTTCAAGAGTGATGCACCAAGGACGCTTCCTATTGCACTGGTAGAAATACACTCTGATTTTGTCAGAGGAGTTATTAAAGCGGCCATTATGGATGATCCTATCTACCCAGTTATCCTGGGATGTAGATATGTGTTGCGCACATATTCTTTTGTGTGTCGCACAGATTACGCATACAAATGAAAAATGTATTTATTTGTCTGATAAAAATATGTTTATCTTTGAATTCACGATTTTCAGTCTAGAGGGACAGAACTCAGATTAGGCGATGTGTATTCATTTTGTGAGTTATCGGTTCTTGTATCTTTGCTGAATATCGAATGGCGTAGAAATCTAGGTTTATAGCGATCTATTCTTTGTTTGGTTAGAAATAGATTGTTCTTGCTTCAGAATATCTATGACCCGAATCTATGTGTAGTTCTTGTCTAGGTAAGACGAGTATGTCTTTTATCTTAATATCTTTGTATGTCTAAGTCGAACTATATCTTTGGTGTCGAACTTGGGGTCATAGGTTGTTCGGCGGATGTGTCGCTAAGAAGGGAGGTGAGAAGGTTCCGCCCTGTTGGACCGAGATGAAGGCGGTCTGAAGATTTGTCTTGAGCTCTGTGATTCCTTTTGGGGAAAGGAGATTGTTTATCTCTATGATTGAATTATCAGAGATTCTTCCCCAGTGTTGATTCTTGACGCCAGGGAATGGCGTGCGTTATTCGCGTTATTGGCTGTTGTGTTTTTCCTGAGAAATAAGGTAAAACAGACATATTGAACCTTTCGTCATATTCAGCTAGGTCGACATGCTATCGTCTGCACAGGCGTTTGATTAGCGATGTTAAGACGACATATTTGCTTGCAGTCATATATATATACATTTTATGTCGCAACATGATTGAACAGTCCTTAAAGGCGATCTTTGTCCTTCCAAGGCTGTGTGTGGTCCCGGTCGCAGGGTCCTCCCAGCATAGTGGAGGCAGCGAAGGAGAACTGTGCCTATGCCAGACTGCCCTTTTTCGAGGACCTTCGGTCCCGAATGGATTTTGGCTGGACGGACGTCTGGGAGGCATAGCGAAATATTTTATAGCGGCAAACGTAGAGTACAACACGAGGGCAAGTTCGGGACACAGCGGATTGATCAACCGCTTGCCTGTCACATTGATCACGGAAACAACAATTAGTCTGTTGTACCAAGAAACGCCTTTAGGTGTAACGGAACAATGGACGATTTCTTGTTGCCCTGTGACGCCGCAAGGTGTGATGGCCGGAGACTGCTTGGGCGGTCAATGGCCAAGGGAATAATAATAATAATAATAATAATTGAACAGGATATGCAGAGTCTAATTCACATATATTTATGAAAGGAACAGAGCCTATGATCATGCTTCGTCATTATCTTTGTTGTGAGCGAAAGTCAAAGATGGAGCCATCTTTGGACTCCAAGTTTCAATCTTATAAAATCATCGATCGAGAACAGGAATGTCCTTAATATCAGACGATGATATCGAGATCTGCATACTATTATATGAAAAACCCATTACTGGTGGTTTGACATTGTATTCATAAATTCATTTACTGAATTTTCGGCCTGAAAGACTTAGACGAGGTTCTTACAGGGAACCATGAGTAAACATTGGTTCTTAACTGACGCGATTTGTCAGTAAGGCCTGAGATTATACATATGTGCTGAAATACTGAGTGCTTGTCTACTGACATTACATTGAACTGTTATACAACATGAATGCCCAGGTGATAGTGCATTGCATTGATCAATATTATGATGATTTATGCCAACCTGTCTGATGTTTCCTGTGCCTGTGTCGTCCGAAATGTGTGTCCATTAAATGCAAGAAAACGTAAACAGTAGTTCGTCTTACACTTCATGCCACGAGTGAGTGAGATTGCAATATTGTCAACTCTCAGAACATTTTCCAGCATTCGCGCACTGTATGTATCCTCACTCCAAAACAATACACCACTGCTTAGGTCGAGTTGACCTGTGTTTGTCTTCACTGTGACAACACCCCTTCGAATACGATTGTAACCATACAACCAACCCTGGTGACCGAAGGTTAGTCTTTATCAACACTGATCTTTACCAAGTGGAAAAGAGAGATTTATCAACTGTACGAAAACGACCACATAGAGCTTTATCAACTAGTGACCGGTATCAACTGGTCGTTATCAACTGGTGGGCCAGCTTTCTGGGTTTGGCCTAGCAGAGATTGAGTAGTCAGCTACTGAGACCAGACCGTTTCCTGTGGCCTGTTACGACACACATGTATACAAGCAGTACAACTCTACAGTTGATGTCAGCATGACCTGTCCTGTCAGCGTACACTGTAACTAGGTCAGCGCTTGTTGACATTTTTCTTTGGACAACAGACTACCGTTGGACATTACACAGCATTACAAATCAGGTTGCAAGAATACATTTAACTTTTTTGTAACAAGTACAGTACAGGTGAAGGCAGAAGTCCTACTTTCATCGATGGACCTTCTTATGTTCTGCTATTGTGTTGAACTTTAATATTTAAGGCCAGAATTTGTAATTCAATAAAGTGGCAGTTTATTTATTTTGATTAGAATAACTGTGCCATTACTGTAAAACTGTGCCTTCTTTACAACACATCCTATTATACACATAATTTATATATTTATGTTCACATTACATGTATTTGTTTCTCGTTGTGTCTATGTCGTGGGTGGTTGGTGAGGTGACTAGTATAGGATATACCGAGTCATATTGGTCCTATATTAGTGTTCTATAGGGAGCAATTTTCTTTGTTGGAAATTTGCTGCAACATCTGTTGCAATATCTGTTAGCTGTGACGATCTGTACCCATTGTTGTTTTCGTAATATTTTTTCTGTTCTTCAGTTTTGTTTTGATTTGTTCGTATTTGTAGATCTACCCTGTCCTATAATTTAGTTTTATACACCATTTATATTTATACACTGTGGCGTTATTTGTTTTGTTTATTCCTTTGCAGTTATCGTCACAGGTTCTGTGATTAGTTTCTTTAGTTTTCTACTTAATTTAGTTGATTTCTGCAAATGTTTTCGTATTGTTTTTCTTGATTGTCTTTTGTTTATGTATGTTATTGGTTGACATATACTATAAAATATACTTGATCATACACTACTAGCTGTGTAGTGAACTTATGAGAAATAATCAACTGATGACTAATTGCTGTTACTAAAGGTACACAGTTGATTATACAAGACCTTATTTAAAGGCTTGTTTCCAACAGATATTGGGATTGTGAGCTAATTAATCAAGTTCATTTTGAATTTAATAGATTACATTATTGTTTCAAGTGATTGCTATCATTATTAGACATCATGTCTACATTGGAATACTTTATTGCACAAGGGAAATCCCTTGATAAGTCTGGTAAGGAATTAGAGGAGTTTGCAACTGCTCAATTTGCCATGGTATTAAAGTCAGAAGAAAAGAAGCAAAAAGAGGAAAATAAATGGAAAGCAGAAGTTGAACAAAAGAAGATAGATGCTGAGAATTTAAGATTGCAGATGCAAGCTGAGGAGAGAAAAGCTGCTGCTGAGGAGAAAAAAGCTGCTGCTGAGGAAAGAAAGCTTCAAATGGAAGAAAAAAAAATTAGAAGCTGAAGAAAAGAGATTAGAAAGAGAGGCTGAACAAAAGAGATTAGAAAGAGAGGCTGAACAAAAGAGATTAGAAAGAGAGGCTGATCAAAAAAGATTAGACAGAGAAGCTGAGGAGAGAAAAGCAATAAGAGAACATGAACATCAAAAAGAACTTTTAGCATTTGAATTAGAAAAATTGAAATTGACAAATATGAGTAATGTTAATCAGTCAAATGGTAATAGTGGTAAACCCTTTACTTATAAGGTCAAGGTACCAGCATTCAATCCTTCCAGTGACGATATTACATTCTGGCTGGATCGTTTTGAACGTTCTTGTCGAGCTCATAATGTGGATAAATCACAGTATGCTAATCAGTTGTCAGAAAATTTGAAAGGTGATTCTCTAACTAGTTTAAGTTTGGTTGAAGAGGCTGACAAGGATAATTATGATGTTATTAGAGCAGCTTTATTGAAAAAATACCAGTTAACTGAGGAAGGTTACCGTATTTTGTTTAAGAAAATGGTACCTGAATCAGGGGTAGAATTCTCAGAATTCATTGCAAGGACACGTCTTACATTTAATCGTTGGATTGAATTGTCCAAAACAGAAAAGACATATGAAGCCCTTATGGACTTGTTGCTCAGGGACAAAATTATGTCAAGTGTTAATAAACCATTCCTTGAATTCCTACATGAGCGTAAACCCAAGACACTAAAAGAAATGCAAGAATATTGTGACCAATACGTCACTGCACACCCTGACATAACTCTTAGCAACACTAAGATTAAAGAGAGTATGCCAGTTGCATCAGCAACACCATACAACCCTAATTATTCACACAAATTTCAGGGACCACAAAACAAGTTTGGGAAAAAAGGTAACCATAATAGTTATCAAAACCAAGGAAACCAATCATTTCAGGGTTCTTCTGCGAAGAACTGGAGACGAGCTGATAGCCCTCGATACAGAGGTGGTCATAATTATAGAAATTTCCGCAGAGGAAGTCATTATAGGAACTATCCAAGTCATCCATCATGGAGACAACAAGACCATAATTATAGAGATACTCATTATAATGAATATGATAATGGTAACCATGAGAATTATGACTCAAACCCAAATAGGGGTTACAATAGAGGAAATAATAATGATTACAGAGGCAATAATAATCGAGGTAGATCACAATACAAAAAACATAAATCATATTATCATGGAAACTCTGCACAGCAAGAGTCACATGAAGACTATAAACAGACCAAAGATAATAATGATGCTAATAATATGGCGTGTTCCGCTTTTGATTTTGGGAGAGCATCTCAGTGCCCCCAATGCAAAACATTATTTGAACCAACTACGGTGTCCACTTTAAGTTGTGGCCATCCTCTTCCCGCTCTTCCTGCGTCAGTCGCGCATGATGGAAGAGGTTCTCTTGTCTTACATAAAGGTTTAGTAAATGACAATCCAGTCTCAGTTCTTTTTGATTCTGGATGCACCACAATTGGTGTTAGGCAGTCGCTTGTAGATCCTTCTCGTGCCACTGGAAAAGTAGTCAAATGTGTAACATTTGGCGGCACCTTAGAGAAATACTCTACTGCTATCATTAGGATTGCTACTCCTTTCTTTACAGGAGATGTACACGCATGTCTTCTGCCGAATCCGATCGCTGATCTTATCATCGGTCGTATTCACGGAGTCAAAGAATGCACTCCACAACAAATTTCCGTTTGGGAAAAAACAAAATATGCAAACTGCTAATGCTGTAGTCACTAGAGCTCAGGCTCTTAATATGCCTCAAACTTCATCTATTGAAGATAATGAAGTGCATAACCAAGACGATCCCTTGGTAATTTCTCGTGACTCATTTATTAAACAGCAAGAAGATGATCCGACTCTAAAGAAATTCTTCACTCTTGCAACAAAAGGTGATCCGAATAAAGATACAAAGCGTAAATCTTGGATTACAATGAAGAATGGCGTACTTGTACGTATGGTGCAAGACTCCGCTAAGTCAAGTCATTCTCAGATTCTTGTTCCCAAGAATTTGAGAGTTAAAATTTTGCAGCACGCTCACGACTCTCAGTGTGCTGGACATATGGGTTTTTCCCGTACTAAGTCAAGAGTCCTTGCGGCTTTCTTTTGGCCTTTTTGTGAACAAAGACATACGGATTTATTGTCAATCTTGTATAGTATGTCAAGAAGTCAAATCCAAAGGTCCACGCCATGCTGCACCTATTCAGGCTGCAGACATTCCTATTCGACCATTTCAGAAAATGGCGATAGACATCATTGGTCCATTTAAGATCAAATCTGCTAGAGGACATCAGTTTATTTTAACGTGTGTGGACATGTGCACACGTTGGCCAGAGGCTATTCCTCTGAAGAGCATTACTACTGCTGACATTGCAGATGCTCTTTGGCTTATATTTTCTCGTCTGGGATTCCCGGAGAAATATTGTCAGACCATGGTACCCAACTAATATCGGATACCATGTCTCAAGTGATGTCGACTCTGTAGATAGAGAGATCTTTGAGTAGTATCTATCATCATATGTCCAATGGGATGGTCGAACGGCTAAATAGAACACTAAAAAACTTGCTAGGGAAGATAACTGAGGATCATCCTCAAGATTGGGACAGGGTTTTACCCGCGGCCCTCTTCGCTTACAGAGAGGTCCCCAATGAACATACAGGATTTTCTCCCTTTGAACTTGTCTTTGGTGCGCGACCGCGCGGCCCTATGTCTTTACTTCATGATCTCATAACCGCTGATAATATTACCGATGACACAAAATCCTCTTACGAATATGTCATCGCGCTGAGACAAAAGATTATCGAAGCATGCAAATTGGCAACTTCTTCTTCTGAATTTGCTAAGCAGAAGGCAAGACAATTTGCCAATAAGAAAAGAACCTTACGACAACTTTGTCCTGGTGACAAAGCATTTGTTTTACTACCTTGTAGGGAAAACAGACTTCTTATTTCTTGGAAAGGTCCGTACGATATAATCTCGAAAATTTCCGATGTTGACTACATTGTCGATATTGATGGAAAGCATAAAACCTTCCACATCAATATGCTTACGGAATTCCATGAACGTCCGGATTATTTACAGCCTATTTTCCAGGCAACGGACGATTCACCAGTCCAACATGGTCATTACTCATCACTGTCCGTAATACAGGATGAGGAAACAAGTTTTTCGGATGTTAATCTTCCGCTTCCGATGATTCCACTTCATTCGAGTGAATCATGGAAAAACGTTACTGTTTCTCCGGATTTGTCTTTAGGAGAACAGCGACAAGTTTCGGCTATGTTACAAACATTTCAGGATGTCCTTACTGACATCCCTGGACAAACTCATGTCATTGAACATGACATTATTCTAACTGACCATAATCCTATTAGGGTCAGACCTTATCCTATCCCTATACATTTTCAAGCACAGGTTGAGAAGGAGTTGGATGAGATGATAGATTTAAAGATAATTGAACCATCCACTTCTGCATATTCTTCGCCGATGGTTATTGTTCGGAAAAAAAGACAATAACATACGTCTTTGCGTTGACTATCGCAAATTGAATCAAGTTACGAAGTTCGATGCTGAACCTATGCCTTTACTAGAAGAGCTACTTACTAGGCTTTCTAAATCTCATTTTTTCACTAAACTAGATTTGACCAAAGGATATTGGCAAGTTCCTTTATCTGAACGCGCCAAACCTTTTACGGCTTTTTCTACTCCTAGAGGCGTTTTTCAATGGAATTTCATGCCTTTCGGCCTTATGAACGCACCAGCTACATTCGTACGCATGATGCGTCGAATTCTATCTTATCGGTCAGATGTCATCGCGTATCTAGACGACATCTGTCTTTTCAGCGATACTTGGGAAGATCACTATTCAGGGTTAGTTGAATTACTATCTACTCTACGCGAGTATAACCTGACAGCGAAACCCTCTAAAGCCTGCATTGGTTTTAGCGAAATTTCTTTCTTAGGCCATCGAGTGGGTCATGGTTTCCTAAAGACAGAGGACCATAATATCACTAAGATACTTAACATCTCTATTCCTAAGACTAAAAAGCAAGTGCGAAGTCTCTTAGGTCTTATTCAATTTTATGGAAGATTCATTCCGAATCTATCCTCTATCATGGCACCTCTTTCTACACTACTAAAGAAAGGGTCGCCTAATATAGTCCACTGGTCACAAGAATGCCAATCCTCTTTGGATAAGATCAAAACTTTGTTTTCATCACCACCTATTTTAGTGTTACCTACTACAGATAAGACATTTGTTCTTCGTAGTGACGCTTCATCCACTGGGATTGGAGCGGCACTAATGCAAGAGTACTCTGGAACTCTGCATCCTGTAATGTATATCTCCAGAAAACTTAATGCTGCAGAAAGGAATTATTCGGTTTTAGACCGTGAACTATTGGCTATGGTTTGGTCAATACTCAAACTACAAAGATTCCTTCTAGGCGCACATTTCATAGTAGAAACCGATCAGAAAGCTCTTACGGCTATACAGAGTAAAAATTTGAAGAGCTCGAGGTCTACTCGATATGCAATTGCTCTTCAACCTTTTCATTTTTTGGTACGAGCTATCCGTGGATCAGATAATGTGATGGCAGACATTCTGTCTAGATGCCCACATGATTCCACTTAACTGTTGAGTCTTGGACTTCTTAACACTTCCAACTCGACAACAGATTTTTCTTTTCTATATCAAAATAGATACACATTGTGATTTGTAATATAGTGATTGTATCACTACTATCACTACGTTCATTGATATATATATTCACCGGCACTCGTTGATGATTTTTCTTTTTTGTAAATCATGTACTTATAATGCTTAAATATGAAATTGTTATATGCATTGTGTCATTGCAAGTATAGTAGTATGCGTTGGTGACACCTCCCTGGAAACATTTATGCTTAAGAGAAATGCTTTCTCTGAGAGGTTGAGATGTATTCTCACCAGTCAATCTATATTTCGACTTTGCCTTAATTTGGCTTATAAATTCCAGATATTTCTCATCTGCGCAGTATTTGTGCGTTGGGAGCCTATTGTATGTTGCTCTCAGATGAAAAAAAAAAATGATTTTCATTTTTTTCCCCGGGGGGTGTGGTAATCTGTTGCGCACATATTCTTTTGTGTGTCGCACAGATTACGCATACAAATGAAAAATGTATTTATTTGTCTGATAAAAATATGTTTATCTTTGAATTCACGATTTTCAGTCTAGAGGGACAGAACTCAGATTAGGCGATGTGTATTCATTTTGTGAGTTATCGGTTCTTGTATCTTTGCTGAATATCGAATGGCGTAGGAATCTAGGTTTATAGCGATCTATTCTTTGTTTGGTTAGAAATAGATTGTTCTTGCTTCAGAATATCTATGACCCGTATCTATGTGTAGTTCTTGTCTAGGTAGGACGAGTATGTCTTTTATCTTAATATCTTTGTATGTCTAAGTCGAACTATATCTTTGGTGTCGAACTTGGGGTCATAGGTTGTTCGGCGGATGTGTCGCTAAGAAGGGAGGTGAGAAGGTCCCGCCCTGTTGGACCGAGATGAAGGCGGTCTGAAGATTTGTCTTGAGCTCTGTGATTCCTTTTGGGGAAAGGAGATTGTTTATCTCTATGATTGAATTATCAGAGATTCTTCCCCAGTGATGATTCTTGACGCCAGGGAATGGCGTGCGTTATTCGCGTTATTGGCTGTTGTGTTTTCCTGAGAAATAAGGTAAAACAGACATATTGAACCTTTCGTCATATTCAGCTAGGTCGACATGCTATCGTCTGCACAGGCGTTTGATTAGCGATGTTAAGACGACATATTTGCTTGCAGTCATATATATATATACATTTTATGTCGCAACATGATTGAACAGTCCTTAAAGGCGATCTTTGTCCTTCCAAGGCTGTGTGTGGTCCCGGTCGCAGGGTCCTCCCAGCATAGTGGAGGCAGCGAAGGAGAACTGTGCCTATGCCAGACTGCCCTTTTTCGAGGACCTTCGGTCCCGAATGGATTTTGGCTGGACGGACGTCTGGGAGGCATAGCGAAATGGTTTTATAGCGGCAAACGTAGAGTACACACGAGGGCAAGTTCGGGACACAGCGGATTGATCAACCGCTTGCCTGTCACATTGATCACGGAAACAACAATTAAAAGTCTGTTGTACCAAGAAACGCCTTTAGGTGTAACGGAACAATGGACGATTTCTTGTTGCCCTGTGACGCCGCAAGGTGTGATGGCCGGAGACTGCTTGGGCGGTCAATGGCCAAGGGAATAATAATAATAATAATAATAATTGAACAGGATATGCAGAGACTAATTCACATATATTTATGAAAGGAACAGAGCCTATGATCATGCTTCGTCATTATCTTTGTTGTGAGCGAAAGTCAAAGATGGAGCCATCTTTGGACTCCAAGTTTCAATCTTATAAAATCATCGATCGAGAACAGGAATGTCCTTAATATCAGACGATGATATCGAGATCTGCATACTATTATATGAAAAACCCATTACTGGTGGTTTGACATTGTATTCATAAATTCATTTACTGAATTTTCGGCCTGAAAGACTTAGACGAGGTTCTTACAGGGAACCACGAGTAAACATTGGTTCTTAACTGACGCGATTTGTCAGTAAGGCCTGAGATTATACATATGTGCTGAAATATTGAGTGCTTGTCTACTGACATTACATTGAACTGTTATACAACATGAATGCCCAGGTGATAGTGCATTGCATTGATCAATATTATGATGATTTATGCCAACCTGTCTGATGTTTCCTGTGCCTGTGTCGTCCGAAATGTGTGTCCATTAAATGCAAGAAAACGTAAACAGTAGTTCGTCTTACACTTCATGCCACGAGTGAGTGAGATTGCAATATTGTCAACTCTCAGAACATTTTCCAGCATTCGCGCACTGTATGTATCCTCACTCCAAAACAATACACCACTGCTTAGGTCGAGTTGACCTGTGTTTGTCTTCACTGTGACAACACCCCTTCGAATACGATTGTAACCATACAACCAACCCTGGTGACCGAAGGTTAGTCTTTATCAACACTGATCTTTACCAAGTGGAAAAGAGAGATTTATCAACTGTACGAAAACGACCACATAGAGCTTTATCAACTAGTGGCCAGTATCAACTACTGGTCCTTATCAATATGTGTTTATTGGGAAACCAAAGGAGCCGATTGTGGTAGCGGTAACCACAAGAGGGCAAACCAAGAAGGAGAGGGAGCCTGCGCCAAATTTGGTTCCGAATGAACTGAAGGAGGTGCAACAAAAGGACCCTACTCTGGAGCTCTGCTTTAGAAAACAGCCCATGGCTATGGACCCCAGACCCAACGGAGACATCTTTTCTAAGGATGGCGTATTGTATCGTAGAACGAGCAACCCGGACACGGGGAATAATCAGCTCCTAGTACCGACGCAGTACAGAAGCCAGATCTTAGAAATGGGGCACACTCTTTCCTTTAGCGGACATATGGGACAAAACGCCACTATTCAGTGAATAAAAACCCACTATTGGTGGCCAGGAATGAACTCTGACATTATCAGGTATGTGAAATCCTGCGCCCAGTGCCAACGGGTAGCACCCAAGCACTTGACACCCCCTTTAGCAAATGCCAATTGTGGGGACTCCATTTGAACGGGTTGCTGTCGACATCATTGGACCCCTGGAAAGGACCAAAAGAAGGAACAGGTTCATCCTGACATTAGTCGACACTTGCACAATGTGAGCCGAAGCTGTACCGCTAACATGCACAGATTCCAAGCATGTCGCAGAAGCCCTCGTGCAAATCTTTACACGGTTGAGATTCCCTCAACAAGTTTTGACGGACAATGAATCCCAATTCCGTAGCCTGTTAATGGAGGAGATCTTTAAGATCTTGAGGGCCAAACATATCCACACAAGTCCCTACCATTCTTCCGGAAATGGGCTCGTGGAACGTTTTAATGGCAGCCTCACCACCATGTTACGTAAGCTGGTTTCAGGAGAAACCGGAAGACTGGGACCTATATATATCGGCTGCCTTATTCGCCTACCGAGAGGTACCCCAAGCGTCTACGGGATTCCTGCCTGCTACACTTTTATTTGGCAGACCTATTAAGGGGCCACTCGAAGCCTTACTTCGGTCCCTGACAGACCAAAAGGCTGACGAGGCAGTCGTCTCTGCAAGCAAGTATGTATCTGAGCTCAAGGAAAGGCTAAAGCTAGGATGGGATCTAGCTACAACCAACCTTATGAAAGCCCGCGCTAAGCATGCTAAAAGATACAATAAAGCTGCAAAAGACAGAGATCTCCAACCAGGGGAAAAAGTTTTGTTGCTACTTCCAACCGGAAGCAATAAACTGCGCATCGGATGGCAAGGGCCGTTTACCGTCCTTAAAAAGATCTCACGTACCAATTACAAGATCTCCATCAAAGGAAAGGAGAAGGTCTTCCACATAAATCTGCTTAAGAAATATTTGGCAAGACCGGTGCCATCCTCCGAGCATCTCCTGGCTGTCGCCATAGCAACGGAAGACGAGGAAGATGATGATGGTTGCATGGAGTACCCATTGCAACCCACAGAATCCTTAAAGATGTCAAGTTCGGCGACAATCTCTCACCAGAACAACAAACAGAAACAAGGGTGCTACTAAAACAGTACGGATGTACCTGGTCGAACAAATCTCATCGAATTTGATATGAAATTAACAAACGAGACCCCTGTTCGAACCAGAGTTTACCCCATCCCGTACGCTAAAGCTGGTGCACTTCGCGGAGAAATAGACAAGCTGCGTCAGGCAGGAATTATCAGTGAGTCGACATCTCCTTATAGTTCGAGTGTAGTGCTGTTACAGAAGCCCAATAAGGAAGTTCGGCTGTGTATTGATTACCGGTTGCTAAACTCTGTAACGGAATTCCAGCCCGAACCGCTCCAAACTGTTTCTGAGTTGTTCACCAAGCTCAGCAAGGCAACAAGTTTCTCCAAAATTGACCTCAGTAAAGGTTATTATCAAATACCAGTCAAGGAGGAAGTTAAACCTTTGCTAGCTTTCAGCACTAGTGAAGGACATTACACATTTAATGTGATGCCGTTCGGATTGCATAACGCACCAGGAGTGTTTACCAGGATGATGAGAAAGCTTTTAGAACCCTTGCAAAGTCCCCGCATCCACAATTTCATGGATAACATATTAATTGCATCGGAAACCTACGACGAACATATTGCTACGGTTGCTATGCTCCTTAGGAGACTACAGGAAACTGGTCTCACAGCCAGACCTAGCAAATGTCTCATCGGGTTTGAAAAGCTAGACTTCTTGGGGCATATTATTTCCCACGGCTGTAGTTGGCCTGTTCAGAAGAACGTGGAGAAAATAGCTGCAGCCAAAAGGCCCCAGACGAAGAAAGACGTGCGTTCCTTCCTATCACTATGTGCATATTATCAGAAATACATCGAGAACTTCTATGGACTGACAGCACCTCTGACTGACCTCACCAAGAAAGGTTGTCCTGATAAGGTCATGTGGGATCAAAAGTGCGAACATGCGTACAGCACTTTAAAAGGACAGCTGTCTGCATACCCCATCCTAAGGTTACCTGACCTTAAGAAACCTTTCGTACTGAGAGTTGACACGTCAGGTCAGGACATCGGGTCAACATTGTTGCAAGCCGATGACAGTGACCCGAATATGCTATTCCCAGTAGCTTACGGCAGTCGGAAACTGAACAAGGCTGAACGCAACTACAGTGTCGTTGAAAGAGAATGTCTCGCTCTGATTCATGTCATCAGGCGCCATCATGAGTTTCTGAATGGTACTTCTTTCACGGTGCAAACAGGCCATGCTCCATTAGCTTTCCTGGGTGCCAATAAGGAATTCAACGCAAGGATAATGCGTTGGGCCTTGTTATTGAGTGTTTATTCCTTCAAAGTGGAATATATTCCAGGAAAACAGAATGTAGGAGCTGACTTCTTGAGTAGAAACTGGACTACGGAGGAAGAGGACGAAATTGTAAATACCAATCATCCTAAAGCTACCGATCAGGGCAGCTTCATTGTCACAAAAGAAACATGAAAACGAGTTTCCATGTCTCAAAAGAGGGGACGATTGTGACGGACGGCTGTAGCTGACCTGAATTATTAAGATGACAGGGTATTTCCCTCTCTATAACATTAGAACCCCTGAACATTTGTTGTAACTTTTCATCAGCCTGGAACGTTGCACCTGGCCTAATTAAGCATGCCGCATTTCCACGAGGATTCTACACGTTGGATCATTAATATGTGAACTGATACCTTCTGTGCATTTTGAGATCGCATGGCCTTTGATGGGAGGTTAAATCACGCCCATGCCCATCTCTGAGAACGATTTATAGCAATCTTTTCCTTAAACGCCGGCCCAAAGTGGACGTGGCCAGAGACTCACCCCGGTTTTTAGAGCAATTAACAGCAGTTTATTTTCCTTACCTTGCTGTCACCCCGCCTAGTGGGAATGGCCAAAGCTTCTCGGGGAAAGCGGTGCCATCAAAGCCAGGCTGGTCGTCAGAATCAACGTAGAAGCGGTATACGATCTGAGGAATCAGGGAACTCCCAGCTAACAAAGTTAGTTTCTCGCAGAGATTTCGCACCCTCATGCGAGCAGCCTGATTGCTTCGAGTGTAGTTGGTCTTAGTTTAATTTTATTTTCACCTTATTTAAATAAACACCCATTTTTCAAAGTTCTGGTGCAAACTAAATGTTACATCTATAAGTTAATTTCCTAATACAATAGCCGCGTAAATTAATTTTGCAGTGGTAAAGGGAATTATAACTTTAATACAGTTTAGTTCTGTATAGATAGATGTGCTTTTAACTATTAACTTCACGGGGAGCTTTTCTTGAATGTTATTAATTGAAGACGCGAGTGCAGAAAATAGTCTAACTGTAAATGTATCGCGCGGTAGATTTTAATATGATTTCATTGCATTTCATGTTTTTCTATTTGCATCCAGAATGATCTTTTGAACCTAGCATCCCAGCAATTAAGCAGCAATTAAGCAGCAATTAAGCAGCCATTACGCAGCAATAAAATATATACAGAGTCCTGCCGACTCAGTTCGATTACTCCAGTGACTTATGAACATATTTAAAATTTAATCTTTATGGCGATCCTGTTGGGATTCAGCTATCTGAAGTTTACAGAAGTAAAGCAAACCTAAAGACTGTTTTAAGATCCCAATTCATAAAGTCGTTTTAAAGTTAACAAACTGGAAGAAGAACAGTTGCCAGTAGCAATATTTCACTCACTGCTCTATTTGTGAAGAAGAACATAGATTTACCTAAACACTGTCTGTCAAGCATATTCAGTGGATTTTACCCCCCACCCCTCCCCACCCCCCCACCCCCACCCTCCCCGAAGAAGAACTTACCTCAGTGTTTTGTAGTTTGTGACATTACGGCAAAAGAAAGTTATCTCCACCAGCTGTGCCAATCTTAAAAACCACACCATACCTCACACCTAGCCAAGTGCCTGTGCCATTCTTTAGGAACTTTATCTAATAAACAAACAGTACCGTTAAACTTCAACGTCCAGCGATTTCGGGACACTTTGTTAACTTCAACAACCCGCTAATCTGGGGCTGTACACGGAAGATAATACATTTACCTAAGCCAAGGTTTAGTGCTGTTTTTGGTGTATTTCCTATGAAGTGCCAGAATTCACCATTTGGTAAGTCTGTGTGTGTGACTGTGTGCTGGCTAGCCCAAGCGTGTTTTTTTTTTTTTGAATGAAAGGAGATTTAATCTTTTTTACCCTTATATATATATATATATATATATATATATATATATATATATATATATATATATATATTATATATATATATATATATATATATATATATATATATATATATATATATATATATATATATATACTTATATGTTAGTTCACGTGTTAGTAATAAATATGAAATGTAAATCACAACTTACGCCAATCCTGTCTCAAATAGTTTTTGCTCAGATGAATAAAAGAGACTTGAATCGGCCTTACACGCGTCTGGGGTGTCGTTAATTTAATAAGTCCTCTCTCGGACTTCGTGTGTGGTCCTTCAGTTTTCTCAATCCCGGTTTCCTTATTTAAAATGTTAGAGATTTCCTGGGCTATAATGTAAGTCTTGATAAATACTCCAATAAAAGGTGTCCGGTATTTTAAGAAGGAATTCTGAATTCTAATTCTTCACTGTAGCAGTTTGGTGTCTTGGCGAGCGATTTCTCAAGTGAAATAGCTTCAGGAAATGATCAGATTATATTCTCTGTTTTCCCACGCCTTCGTTTGTTATGAGCTATCAAAAAACTCCAATCATATTCAAACAAGCGGGTTAAGGGGTAATTTTAAAATATTCGACATCAGATAATTTTGAACGTAAGGCAGAGGTCAACTTTCCCATATATGGTAATAAGATGTCCGATGCCCTTGTGTACAAACTTACGGACAGATCGGTAAACTCATACAACAGCGTGTTCAAAATGTAACCATCATTACTTTATCAGAAAGTACTCTTGTCATAACAAGTAAGACAGGAAACGCTTATGTCATAAGTTTCCGCCGCGTACTCGAGATCTTGTGCTAATCTTAGCCAAGCTGTGTCACTCCCTTGCGACTGCGAGTAATTATCTCAGCAAATCTGGGTAGCGTCAAGCAAATGTGATTATTATCACCTACAGGGAGTGTCAAGCAATTCGACAATACTCAAATATCTGCTACTTAGCAGAAAAATAACGAAGAAAAAAAAAAAAGAAAGAAAAGTGCGATAATTGACAGCACATAATAAAAATCAGTACCACAAATGTACCGATACTGCCGGAGAGAAACAAAGATCGATAGGGGCCGCCCCGTTCTGTCACACTCTGCACTTTTTTATGACAGTACATAACATTTTAATTTGCGTTCCTTACGGAGCATGAAGCCACCACTGTAGCTGGTACTACGGGAAGCTAGCACAAAGCATTCACAGAGCTGAGGTTTTTGTGGATATTTCTTTTACGTGAATTATATCATATATTCTTTATTTAGAGGAATAATTCTTATAAATGTTTAAAGTAGGAAATTGCGGAAGAGATCAATTATGCCACGCTATGGGATTCCATACAGCAGTGGTGGCCAAATTAAGGTTGGCCGAGGGCCTGATTATGGTAAAGGGTAACACCAGAGGGCCAGACCTATAAAATCCTTAAAAAAATAACTTTCTGAGATTTAGTTTTACATATATAATGAACCACGTACAGAAAGCAACGGCAAACTACTGTACTGCACATCTGCCAAGACATGTATACCAGTCTTCGGACTGAAATTACTGTTTAAAAAATATATAATTAATCTGTTGTTTTAATTTGTTTTGTAATTTGTAATATGACATGTAATTATTTATTTCAAACATACATGTGTGTGTTATTTCATTGTGAAGAGTGTGGCTTATCAAAACTTTTCACCAGTGATTTGAAGTCTACTTCCATTTGTGACGTAGCAATTCTGAGAACATGGGATAATACAGTTAATCTGTTTCTGGTCTTGGATTTGATAAGCTTCATGGCAGACAATGTTGTCTCACAATGATATGTGCTACAAAATATAGAGCACACTTTTAGGGCCCATTTTCTCAGAAGTGGGTAACGTTCCTTTGGTAGTAATTTCCACAAATCAGCTCCAGTTGCTTCTGTTGTGTTGATGAGTGGGTCACATTGGAGTTCACAGAACTGTAATTGTAGTTCTGCTGGCTGAGACTCCACTGTGTACTTGAATGGGTTGTTAAAAAGTTCCATTTGTGGACGAAACATCTCAAAATCTTGAAATCGACGATCAAGCTCAGAAATCAGATGTTCAATGTCATCTGTGTTCCTCTTGAAGTTAACACTTTCTCAGACAGCTGTTTACGACAAGGAAAATGAAACAGGTCATTCTTTTGCAAAGACAGACTAAATAGGCTCAGTTTCTTTTTGAAGCCATCAACATAGCCCATCATTTGAAAAAACTGTTTGCCTTTTTCCTTGTAACTGCAAATTCAGTACATTCAAATGTTGTGTTATATCTGTGAGAAATGCCAAGTGCTGAATGAAATGAATATCTTTGAGTTTATTTTGAAGATCAATTGAACATGGTAAGTTGTCTCGCAGGAAGTCAAATATTTCATCCTTCAGTTCACAAAATCTTATTAAACATTTTCCTCGACTAAGCCATCTCACCTCAGCATGAAGCAGGAGATCACCGTAAACAGAATCCACTTCTTCTAAAAATGCAAGTAACTTCCTGTGAGTTAGAGAGCTGTGTCCTCCTCTGATCAAATTCGTTATTTTCACTACAGTAGCCATAGTGTCATTTAGGTTTATGGATTTTGCACAAAGGGCCTCTTGATGAACTATGTAATGTAATGTAGGCACGTCAATTATTTTTTGCTTCAAAAGTCCATCAAAACCAGTATTTTTACCAACCATACCCTTGCAACCATCGGTACATACAGCAGACAATTTTTTAAACCCACCATATTCTTCCATGGCATTTTGAACTGCAGAAAATATGTCATCCCCTTTACTTGTACCATGCAAAGAGCAAACTTTCAGTAATTCTTCAGAAACAGTAAAGTCTTCCTGGATAACTTTAACAAAAATAAGAAGCTGGCTAGTGTCTGTGATGTCTGTACTTTCATCAATCGCCAGTGAAAAGTATGGACAATTTTAAATTAAAGATTTCAAGTTCTGGGACAAATGCAAACTAATATCTTCTGTTCTCTTAGCTATGGTTTGTTTTGAAAGAGGTACATTTTGAAATTCTTTCACTACTTTTTCTTCATTGAACGCTTCTGCCATTTGAACTGCACACTTTTTCACAAACTCTCCATCAGTAAATGGCTTTTTTGCTTTTGCAAGCTCATAACTAATCACATAGGACGCCATGAGCGATGATTCCTGAATCTTATTTACATGACTAAATATACTCTTTTGCTGATTCAATTTTTTTCTTGAGTGTTCAATCACAAGCTTTCTCGACTCGCTGCTATGCTCGTCGTTGTTTTTCTGATGATTTGTGATGTAGTGACGTTTCAAGTTATATTCCTTCACTACGGCTAACAATTGGGCGCAAACTAAGCACTGAATTTTATTATCCTTATTGAGAATGAACAAATAATCAAACTCCCAATCTGGTTTAACTGCGCGATTTTCACTGTCCACTTTTCTATACAGTACTTAGAAAACATTTTTACAAATGCAAACTCTTATACATGAAAACGTGCACAACAGCTACAAGCCCAGAAGTGTCACTGGCTGATTTATACTTAACACACTTCACACGACCAACTGTGCACCTCAACTCCTTCCTATAGAAATGTGCCTACCATCCACCCCCACTACCACGATCACTTTCCCATACCGATGCTAAAGACAAAGCAACATCATTGGATCTCAGAGACTTCCGACCGCAGAAAAGATATGTCATTGCTTTCAGTTTCTCATTATCAAAGTAGGTACCGACCAGTGATGCCACAGCTGGGTATTTCTTACTAGATCTGGGTTTTTGGGCTTCCGTCTGGGTATCTGGGTAATTTTTTTCAAAATCTGCATTAATCTGGGTATATTTGACAATTGGCATTTACAATGTATGTATATTCTGTTCACTGAGCATTATACATTATTTGTATATTATAATTAAATGTAAAACATTATGTACTATATATTTTTTATTCCACTTAAATTTAATTCTTGTTTTTAACCACATCAATGACGTTGTTTTTTTTACTCGTTTACATCAGCTATCTAATGTTAATGGCTGTCATCTGCAATACTCAGTCATTTTTGCTATGTGTTTTAAAGTATTCTTTTTACATTTTAGACTTAAGCAGATAAACAGCATATTGTTTTTTGTTTTGTTTTTGTTATTATAAGATTATAAAATGAGCGATGATGAAGGTACGCTAGGTAGTTGTGGTAGTATGACGACACACACGCTACCGCGTAAAAAAAGTGAAGCCATGGTATCAGCAGGCTTTTTGTGCGGAATGGCTAACAGACAGCGAACTGAAAGATTGGATAAAGCCGGACTCTGGTAATCGCTATGCTGCGATTTGTACGGTCTGTTCCTGTACATTAACTAATGCCAACAAAACAGCTTTATTGACACATAAAAGCACACAGAAGCACATGAAAAACTTCGAAGCCAAAAGCAAAACTCTGAACATTAACAAGTTTTTCATCAAACCAAAAGAGCCCTGTCTCCAAGACAAAATTGCTAAAGCGAAGATAGTGTTGTCGGCTTTCATGGCAGAACATAATACTCCGTTTCCGCAAGCTGATCATTTGATTGAATGTTGCAAGCAGATATTTCCAGTCAGCACAATTGCTCAAAAAATGTCACTGAAGCGCACCATGGCTGCCTATGAGATGCAGTACGGCATTGCTCATTTTGAGCGGCTTGAAGTTATAAACATTTGCAGAAATCAGAAATTTTCTATACTCGTTGATGAGAGTACTGATATTTCTACGAACCAGATGTTGACAGCCGTTGTGCGATTCTGTGACACAAAAACAAAAAAAGTAGTTGATTCACTGTTAGACCTCATTGAGGTGGAGGATGGGACTGGTCTTGGCATGTTTACAGCTGTTAAGAAATTGTTGAGCACGCATGCAATAAGTAATGTCATTGGTTTTGCTGCAGACAAATGTGCCACTATGATGGGGACTGCAAGTGGTTTACAGGCACATCTGAAGAAAGAGATTCCACATGCCTTTGTTATCGGCTGTGTTTGTCATTCATTTGCACTTTGTGCAAATGCTGCCAGCAACCACCAACCATCTTGGCTTGAAATTTTCATAAAGAATGTCTGCTTCTATTTTTCGCGTAGTAGTAAAAGAAATCTTCAGTTCCAGTTAATACAAGATGTAGTTCAGACCCAGAAACATAAAGTGTTGAAGCTGTGTGAAACACGCTGGCTGTCCCGTGAAGCAGTCATTGAGAGGATCTTTGAGCAATGGGATGCTCTGCACTTGTATTTCCAATCCGAAGCTTCAGTGGACAACGTCGACGGTGGGGGGCAAATCCTGCAGACAATAAACACTGTTGGCACGAAGCACATGCTTCTATTTTTCGGCTACATACTGGGTAAAGTTAACATCATGAACATCGAATTCCAGTCCGAGAACTTCCGTCTTCACAAAGTGTACACGAGTGTAACAAGAGTGTATCATTTTCTTCTCAGTATGTTTATTAGGCAGGAAGTATTGCAGCATGAGCATCGCACTCTTGCCGACATTGATCCTTCGGATGTACAGTGCACAAGAAACTGAATTACATTGAGCTGGGTGGACGATGTGAAGCGCAGTTAATGCGACAACCGTTACGATATAAAGAAGTCCAGTTTCGCAAGTATGCATTGACATACCTGATTGAACTTTGTACTCAAATACGACGCAGGTTCCCACTTGAACAAAACAGTGTTCTGGCGCAAATGCAGCTGTTGGATCCAAAGCAAGCTTTCGAGATCAATAAACCTTCTGTCATTCCATTAGCAGCGCAGTTCCCATCAGTTGTTTCAGAAGAGAGCCTTGATCGTCTGTCTGATCAATGGCGAGAACTGGCATCGTACCGAAAAGATCTTGGATATCTGGTGGATGAGGCATCGTACTGAAAAGATCTTGGACATCTGGTGGATGAGGATCCGCCCGCATTCTGGCTGGGACTGCAACAAGTAACAGATGCTAATAACCAGAAGAAATTTGATGTTTTGGCTGACCTCATGTGCACGCTTATGGCACTACCTTACTCCTCAGCATGCGTCGAAAGAGTGTTTTCGAAGGTTAACTTAGTTAAAACTAAACAAACCAACAAGCTTTTGTGTGAAACAGTTTCCAATCGAATACTAGCCAAGCAAGCAGTTGCCAAAGATGGAGTTTGTCAAAAGTTTAATCCTAGTAAAAGCGTGGTTGAAGATGTGCGTGAAGGACGTTGTCGGCAGAGATATGCAAAGATTTTGGATCTTCACAATCAAGATTCCACGTTGTCAATTCATACATATGATCTTGACGAAGGAGAAGTTGTCGACATGGATGCCGAGTCTCTGACAAGTGACATTTTTTAACAGTAACAAGTTACAACTAACATTTTATATTTAATTTGAGGAACATTTTGTTAATGTAACTAATGTAAGTATATTACTGTTAAAATATCTCATTTTCAAGAGTTCATATATTGGGGTGTTATTAAAATCATTTTGATTTAACTGAGAATTTTTGGTAATTAAAAAAAAAAAAATGAAGAAATACATAAAAATTGGTAGCACACAGATTATTTGTGCTAAAGATGCACATAAAAGATTATGTAAGCATCGTCTATCCCGTGTATTTGAGGCATAAAATAATCTGGGTATTTCTGGGTTTTTTTTAGAAGAACATCTGGGTTTATCTCTAGAACTTGAGTGGCAACGCTGGTACCGACACTGTCTTCGCCTGTCCACGTGCACGATCAGAGATTTGACGTTATCATTTCCGTTTTGTCGGCACTATCTAGTAGAGCTCAATTGGTATGATAGAGAGAGAGAGAGAGAGAGAGAGAGAGAGAGAGAGAGAGAGAGAGAGAGAGAGAGAGAGAGAGAGAGAGAGTTGGTGGTGTTGTGGGAGGTAGGGAGGTAGGGAGATGTTAATCGTACATTTTGGGTCTTTTTGGTTTTGTTTCTGGTGCCTGTGCGTGCTATTTTGTAATATTTTTTTTTGGCACAGTGGTCGGAGTATACAGTAATTTTCAATCAACAATAAGAAGCCGGCCAAAACAGGTTGGCGGGCCGGTCAAAGCTGGTTGGCGGGCCGGATCTGGCCCGCGGGCCGTAGTTTGGCCACCTCTGCCATACAGGATGAAGCGTCAGCCGGCCATGACTTGGATGGACCAGTGGTGACTACCTCAGTCCTGCTGTGTGTATTTTTAAGTCAGTGTGACCGCTAATAATAAATGCTAGTATTAAATTTTGATGTACTATTGAGAGGTAATAAATTTTCAAATAAAATGTTTCCTTAGTACAAGTATTTTTAACTAATATAATTATACAGCAGTTTATTATTAATACTGTTTTAATTTGAAATCAGAAAATTGGGTTTTGGAAGTCTAAAAGGAAGGGAAATAACTAAATTAATGAATATTTAGAAGGGAATGAACTCATTTAAAATAAATTTTTCCACAGTCAAATACAGTGGCGGATCTACTATGAAACAAATGAAGCTTAAGCTTCAGGGCCCCTAATCCTGGAGGGGCCCCAAAAGCGACTTTAGTCCATATTGCTTAAACATTTTGGGTCTACTGTATGAGAAGGGTTTTTTTTTTTTTTAAATAATGTTAATAATATAGTGTAATTCAATGAAAAATTATAGTTAAAATAAAAATTAAAAGGTTATTTTTTATTTTTTCTCTAACCAGCGGCACTCGAGCTTTCCAGCCCTTTTGGCCCAATGACATGTCATTGCGAGGCTGGGGGGTCAGTGGACTTTCCTTCCAACCCGGTCAGGAGCTTCGCTCCTTCCCATCCACAGGGGGTTTATGTGCAGAAGCCGTTCAGGTTATTCAGTCAAATTCCCGGTCGTAAACATTCCTTCAAATGCTGACGCCCGGGCTTCAACATTGAAAACCTGGTCGCCAGTACAACGTTGTAGCCATTACACCAGCGCGGCTCAAAGGGTTATTAAAGTATCATGTAGGCTAGCCGTAAACGAAAAAACGCTTTCTCAGAAAGTAGACCTAAACTTTTTTCCTTTCAAAGCATGCGACAATAGTCGCACGACTCAAATTTGTTAATTTTTTGTTGTATATATTTCGACAATCCCAAAGTTTGAGAGTCAGTAGCACATATGTTGTAAAGGTGGAGTGTCGCGGTAAGTTGGCAGTTCTGCTGTGGATAATGTAATTTTTGTTTCCCTTTTTAACATAAGTCAAGACCCTAGTGGAATAACAAGAGTTCACGAAAGTACTTAAGTGGATACCAAAAAACGCAAACTCAAGGAAAAGCGATCTGCCGAAATCTCTAAATGTCAAAAACTAACAAACTATTTGGCAATGTCAAGTTTGTCAACACCTACTGTTGAAACAATCCAAGCAAACACCATTGAAGCCAGTGATAGTGCACAAGATGTGGGAGCAGAAACATGAAACAGGAAGCAAATCAGTGATTTCAAAGAATGCAGTGACCTCGAAAACTGGCACATAACAGTTGATACTGATTTCATACAGAATTGTTTAATAGGTTTTTTTCAAAATAAAAAACCAGATGATGTATATACCGAATCAAGCAGGGTTTACAAGGAGCAAAACAAAAGTTTATAAAACAAATATTTTTAAAAAAGATTGAAAAATGGCTAGACTGTGATGAGATTCTGGTTAGTTTACTCAGTGAGCAAAGGCTGTATATACTGTTTTGTTTGCAAACACTTTTCTAAATGCCAAACATCACTTACAACAGGTGGGTTTTCTGACTGGATGAATGTACTCAGAACTCTGGAGAATCATGAAGACAGCATGGAACATAAGAGCGCGATGTTGTGTTGGATAACAAGAAAGTCAAATAAAAATACTGTGGATCAGCAACTTGAAGAACAGATGACAAATCCATACAGTACTATTTTGTACTATACGAGAGATCACATTTTTTTATGTGAGAAACATCCTCGAGAAATGCAGAGAATACAATGTAGATCTTCATGCCTGTTTTGTAGATTACACAAAGGCCTTCGAATGCGTACAACATCAGAAATTGTGGAACATCATGAGAGACATGGGGTTTCCGGCGCATTTGATCCATCTAATTGAAGCACTATACCATGAACAACAAGCAGCTGTCAGAGTAGCGGGGGAAACATCAGGATGGTTTGAGGTGAAAAGGGGAGTAAGACAGGGTTGCATCCTCTCTCCATACTTGTTTAACATCTATGCAGAAAATATAATGAGAAATGTTGCTAGTGACCAAGAATGTGAACATTGCGATCCGTTCACAATTGGTGGAAATGCGATCCCAGAACTCAGGTACGCAGATGACACAGTTATTCTTTCAAACAGTGCCAAGGGACTAGAACAGTTAATCCTGTCTGTCAAAAGACACAGTGAGGATCAGAACCTTTTTCTGAACACACACAAAAAAAAAAAAAAAACAAAGATAATGTCCACAGACAAAACAAGATGCCAACCAAAAATTACCATCAGTGATGAGGAAATTGAAAATGACACAAATTTTGAATATCTTGGCTCCATAATTAACAACAATAGAGACTGCTCAAAAGAGGTCAGAAAGAGACTGGTCATAGCAATGCAAATAAAATGAAGATCCTATGGCATAACACAAGCAAATTAATAAAAGTAAAGCATCTGAGAACGAGCATCTTTCCGGTAGCAAAGTATGGATGTGAGTCATGGACCATTACTCAAACATTAAAGAAAAAAATCGAATCTTTCGAAGCAAAGTGTTACAGAAAAATTCTCAGAATATCTTGGATCAAGAAGAAAAAAATATAGACAACCTACACGACCTGAACATCGAGGAAAACTGGCTCATAAACAATATCATGTCCCGGAAACTGAAATACTTTGGCCACATTAAACGTCATAGTGGCTTGGAGAGAACAGTGATGGAGGGTATGGTGCCTAGAAGGCGAGGCAGGGGCCGACCAAGACGACGGTGGACACAGGACATTGAAGACACCTTGAACATGACAATGGAGGAGGCAGGAAGGCTGGCTAGAGATCGAGAGTCTATCAGGCGGGCTGTGATGAGAGCGACGTTCTGCAGAGGACATGCTACATGATGATGACTATTTTGTAGTACTGAAAAGAGTTGTAGCTGTTATAAAGATTTTAAGTGAAAGAGGTTTGGCATTTAGAGATCATGAGGAGAAGTGGGGCTCACCAAATAATGGAAACTTCATGGATGCCATTGAACTTATTGCAGAATTCGACCCATTTTTACATGAACATCTCGAGAAATGTAAAAATGAAAAAGTAAATGCTACTTACCTATCCAAAACCGTGTATGAAGAATTGATAGAAAATATGGGAAAACATGTGCAAGATGAAATTGTGAATCAAATCAACAACCTAAACACCAAATACTACTCTATTATTGTTGACTCTACGCCTGACCTGACACATGTTGACCAGCTGGTAATTGTGGTTCGATACTGCTATAATGGAAAACCCTGTGAGAGATTCTTAAAATTTTTACCGATAGAAAATCACTCACCCACGACCTTGTTCAACAAAATACAACAAGTCCTGGGTGAACGTAAGCTTTCACTTGAAAATATCCGTGCTTTGTCCTACGATAATGCATCTAACATGAAGGGCTCGGAGAAAGGGCTGCAAGCACTCTTTAAAAACATTAACAAGTACGCAGACTATGTACCATGTGCAGCCCATTCACTTAACCTTCTTGGAAGAAAAGGCAGTGCCTTTTGTACCTGAAGTTGTTGACTATTTTGCAGGAGCTGTATGTTTTCTTTTCTGGATCTCCACGAAGATGGGGGATTTTAAACACACAGGGCAATCTACATTTTTCTCTAAAGAGCTTAAATGTTACTAGATGGTCTGCGCACTATGAAGCAGTCCGGGCAATTAAAAATGGATCTATGAGTATTTTACAAACATATATCTGAAGACTCAGAAGAGAAGCCTGAATGTAAACGAGATGCAAAGAATTTATACAACAAGTTGGTACAGCTGGAATATGCTATTTTAACAGTCGTTTGGGAAGAAGTGCTGGAGCGTTTCAACAAAACAAGTAAGAAACTACAAACCCCTGGTTTTGATGTATTTGACGGTTATCTTCTGCTTTCATCTTTACTTTCGTTTGTTAAAGAACTCAGAGAAAATTCAGCCGATAGGATTGCACACTTTGAATCAGAAGCAAAAGGTTTGTGTGAAGATATCACTTCAAGTTATTCTGATGCTTCCAAACGCATTGTTACAAGGAAATTTTCAGAAGGAGCAAGTGTATTGCTTCTTTGAGAGGAGCTATCAAATTTAGGATAGAAGTTCTATATCAAATCTATGACTGCTTGGTAATCCAGTAACGCAAGAGTATTGACCCATATGAGCAGATTGCGAAAAGGTTCAAGTTCCTCTCGGAATTGGTGAAAAATTATGAAATTGACGAGGACAGTATTAAACTTATAATATCGTATTACAAAGATGATATTGACCAGAAATTAGTAAACGAGTGTTATCAGTTCAAAGAATGTTTGCACCTTTGGAAATCCCAGAACACAGAAGGAAACATGCCATCTAAAATGCAATGTGCAGACGTTCTTCAGCTTATTTGTGAGCAACACCTAATTGAAGTGTTCCCCAATATTACTACTGCGCTTAAGCTGTACTTGACAATGCCCATCACGAGCTGCGAAGCAGAAAGGAATTTTTCAAAGCTATACTTTATAAAAATACAAATTTCGGTCTACATGACTGAAGAGCGCTTAAATTCTGTATGCATATTGTCTCTAGAAAATGACATTGCAAGGAAGCTTTTATATGACAAAACTGTACGTGAATATGTTGCTATAAAAAAAAACAGAAATAAGAGTATTTTGTAAATGTGCTTCATGTAGTATGTTCTGGTAAGTTTAACTTTTCCTTCTGAGCACAAATCTCTTATGGGTACACCTTGTCAGCCTTGTTTTTTAACAAATGTATTTAAATATTTTATATTTTCATCCTTGCTAATTTTCCTATCTTATAATTTTCTTGGTATGTCTTCAACGAACTAATTCTGAATGATGGAGACAATCATTAAAATAGTTAAGATTTTTAAAATCACATATACCAACTTGGATAGTGGTTTAGTGGTCAGAACATATGCCTTCCAAGCAAATGTTCTGCATTCAACTCCCTGCAGAGTTGTTTCTTTTTTGAAAATTCTTTGATTTGTCTTCAGTTTTTATATGTGTGTTGTTGTAGATCTACTATATGTGTGTTGTTGTGGATCTACTATATGTGTGTTGTTGTAGATCTACTATATGTGTGTTGTTGTAGATCTACTATATGTGTGTTGTTGTAGATCTACTATATGTGTGTTGTTGTAGATCTACTATATGTGTGTTGTTGTAGATCTACTATATGTGTGTTGTTGTAGATCTACTATATGTGTGTTGTTGTAGATCTACTATATGTGTGTTGTTGTAGGTCTGATAAGGGTGGAATTAGGATGCCGTCAAATTACCACCTCTATCGACACCAGGTATTACAATGCAAGATGTGGGTGTCTTATCTGGTTTAGATTGTTGCTGTGTGTGTGTTGCAGTAGAACAGTTCAGGGTACACCACAGGCAACATGACGTGTAGAGTCATAGAAATGGTAACTTCGCTTTAGGTTTATACCATTTATTGCACGCCACAAAACAGTCATGATACTTATGTTATCATCGGCATAATACAACGAATGCAGCATTCAAACTCATGTTAACTGACAGTCATGTAGAAGTCAATACTCAATAGTTGTATGGAAAACAAATATCATAGCGAAGCTTGATAAATAATACATATAACTTCTGCAACCGTGGTCAGCTGCAGATCCTTAATGTTCATAGACAATAATAATTATTCCTTCCTGATGCTAGCAGATCAGATGTATACAATACGTCCGTTTACTGTCTGCACGTGAGTAGCATACATGGATGACAGGTCAGCTCGACCTTTATAACCTTCCTAAGTCTAACCATCTGACTTGGACGTGATCTCTGATATAACGAATCCTGGAACACAGACAATAGTCTTGTTGGTCTAGAGCGACCCATAGATATATAACTAGTTCAGGTATAAAGATACCGGTGACTTAATCCTAGTCAAAGTACCTCTCCATTTTGAATCACACAGGCGAGCAAAAAGGCGACAAAATGACGAACCTCTAGATGATAGCCTAAAGTTCGATACAAGAGGAATTACCTTATTTCGGAAAATCAACCATGAACATATGCCTCCAGGCAGGCTTGAATAATACGGGGAAATAGTCTAGTTAGCTAACTAACTCACAAAGACAATGTATTTCCCTCAGAGAATCACAAGACGCAGTCGCGTCCGCTCGCTAATCAGTCCATTTCTCAACTCCCCGACCTGGGCGGAACAACAAAACGACAACCCAGTCGAGACATGCGCAGAGTGACAATCTCTGAGTCGCTGTTCACAATAAGACGATTCTAAGAACATTCGAGATAAAAGTCTTACACAGTCGCGCCTTTTATGGACATGAACAGAAGCGTTAAGAAAGGTTTCAAACATCTACAACAGTTGACTGATACTACCAAATAAGGAGATATGGTCACGCTTCGTTCAAGACATTATAGACCGAACGTGTCTCTATACAAGAGGAGGTAAACTCATAAAAAATAGCAGTATCGATATTTCGGATTCTGTCCCTTTGACCATAAAATATATATAACATGCATTTCAGTCAAATAATGATCATACATACGAAAAACGATCATACAAAGACTTTGGAAAAAAGTAATTATTTGTGCGTAACATTACCGCACCCTCCCGGGAAAAAAAAAATGAAACATTTTTTTTTTTTTAAATCCTGGAGCCGGAAAAATCTAGGCTCCTAACGCACGTATGATGCGCGGATATACCTAACAAAATAGCTCAACACTTGGAGCAAAACTGAGATCATATCCCAGGTCCTTAGAGAAAAATTTATCTAAGTATACGCGTATATATCCCAGGAAGGTGCCACCAACACAAACCACAATGCTGGCAACATCATAATAAAAGTCAAATTATTCTCATACCAATATATGAAATCAAATATATTATTATGATATCATACAATGTGTTGCAAATAGCGGTGTAATATATTAATATACCGCACTATTTTATTACATTATGTAATGCATCAGTAACTAATAAGTAATACATGTGTTGATCTTCGTTGACATAAAACATTCAATAGAAGAAGATGTGGACATCATCCGCTCCCAATCTAGGACAGGACTTGATATACTCAAAGTTCCACAATGGACACAATCTCGCATCTTCAATGATGTGCTGCGAAAATATCAATAACACAAATCTTGAAGACAACTGGTAAATCTCTCAATACAATCCTGAAAATAATTTATTTAAATGTGGCCGAGTGATCTTTTGGCCCGTATATCACTAACTAAGCCTTCTTAGATAATTACATGGTACAATGTTATAAATTCCCCCTCAAAAAAGTGAGAACAAAAAAAAATCTACTAACATGTCATTATAACATTGGACTGTATATTAGGAAATATATATATGACAGAAGAATCATGTGGAATCGTGTGGGCATCTGGACAGAATGTCCGCCATTACATTATCCGAACCACGGATAGCTCGAACCGAGAAATGAAATGGTTGAAGAGCTATGGCATAACGAGTGGACCTCGAGCTCTTCAAGTTTTTTTTACTCTGAATAGCAGTAAGCGCTTTCTGGTCGGTTTCCACAATGAAATGTGCGCCTAGAAGAAATCTTTGTAACTTCAGAATAGACCATACCATAGCCAATAACTCACGGTCTAAAACCGAGTAATTCTTTTCTGCAGCATTTAATTTCCTAGAGATATACATCACCGGATGCAGAGTATCAGAATACTCCTGCATTAGTGCTGCCCCAATCCCAGTTGACGAGGCGTCACTTCGAAGAACAAAAGTCTTCTCAATAGTAGGTAACCTAAGAATAGGTGGAGATGAAAATAGGTCTTTAACCTGGTCCAATGAGGATTGACATTCTTTTGACCAGCGGATCAAATTAGGCGACCCTTTCTTCAATAAAGTAGAAAGCGGTGCCATAATGGAGGACAGATTCGGAATGAATCGTCCGTAGAATTGGATCAAACCTAATAGACTCCTTACTTGTTTCTTTGTCTTAGGGACCGAAATGTTAAGTATTTTTGAAACATTGTGGTCTTCTGTCTTTAAAAGACCATGACCAACACGATGACCTAGGAAAGAAATCTCACTAAATCCTATAAAGGCTTTAGAGGGTTTTGCAGTCAAGTTATACTCGCGAAGAGTAGACAGTAATTCGTATAAACCCAAATAGTGATCTTCCCAGGAATCACTGAATAGACAGATATCATCTAGATATGCTATGACATCTGTACGATATGCGAGAATTCGCCGCATCATGCGTACGAATGTAGCAGGGGCGTTCATAAGACCAAAAGGCATGAAATTCCATTGGAATAAACCCCTAGGTGTAGAAAAAGCTGTAAAAGGTTTGGCACGTTCAGTTAGCGGGACTTGCCAATAACCTTTAGACAAATCTAGTTTGGTAAAGAATCTAGAATTAGAAAGTTTATTGAGTAGCTCTTCTAATGAAGGCATAGGTTCAGCGTCGAACTTCGTAACTTGGTTCAATTTGCGATAATCTACGCAAATGCGAATGTTATTATCCTTCTTTCGAACAATAACCATAGACGAAGAGTATGCTGAAGTGGATGGTTCAATGATTTCCAAACGTATCATTTCATCCAATTCTTTTTCGACTTGAGACTGGAAATGGATATGTGTGGGGGAGGGTCTGACTCTGATAGGATTATGATCAGTTAGCACAATGTCATGTTCAATGACATGTGTGTGTCCCGGGATGTCTGTAAGAACATCCTGAAATGTTTGCAACATCGAAGAAACTTGTCGATGTTCCTCAGCGGAAAGATTTGGAGAAACGGTCACGTTTTTCCAAGATTCCGTAGAATAAAGTGGGACCATAGAAAGAGGAAGATTGACATCAGAAAAAGTAGTTTCCTCATCCTGTATAACTGACAGCGATGAGTATTGACCATGAGGTACTTGAGAATTGTCCGTTGCCTGGAAAATAGGCTGCAAATAGTCTGGTCTTTCATGAAATTCCGTGAGCATATTTATGTGGAAAGTTTTATGCTTTCCATCAATATCGACAACATAGTCGACATCAGAAATTTTGGAGACTATTGCATATGGACCTTTCCATGCAATTAGAAGTCTGTTCTCCCTTGAAGGAAGTAGGACGAGAGCTTTGTCACCTGGACAAAGTTGTCGTAGACATCTATTCTTATTCGCAAACTGCCTTGCCTTTTCTTTAGCAAATTCGGAAGACGAAGTTGCTAGTCTGCATGCCTCAATGATTTTTTTCCTAAGAGCAATGACGTACTCATAAGAAGACTGAGTCTCATCGCTAATATTATCGGCAGTGATTAGATCGTGAAGTAAAGACATAGGGCCGCGCGGTTGCGCGCCAAAGACAAGTTCAAAAGGGGAAAACCCCGTATGTTCATTGGGGACCTCTCTATACGCAAAGAGAGCCGCGGGTAAGACCCTGTCCCAATCCTGAGGATGATCCTCAGTTATTTTACCCAGTAAAGTTTTTAGAGTCCTATTTAAACGTTCGACCAACCCATTAGACATTGGGTGATAGATACTGCTGAGAGACCTTTTTATATGTAGCATAGACATTACCTGTGACATAGTGTCTGATATCAGTTGAGTGCCATGGTCTGACAATATTTCTCCGGGAAAACCCAAGCGAGAAAATATCAGCCAAAGAGCGTCTGCGATATCAGCAGTTGAGATGCTCTTGAGAGGTATTGCCTCTGGCCAACGTGTGCACATATCGACACATGTAAGAATAAATTGATGCCCTCTAGCCGACTTAATTCTAAAAGGACCGATAATATCTATTGCCATTTTTTGAAAAGGGCGAATTGGAATGTCAGCAGCCTGAATAGGCGCAGCATGTCGTGGTCCTTTAGATTTGACCTCCTGACATACTTTGCAAGAGCGACAGTACATTCGTATGTCCTTGCTCACAAATGGCCAAAAGAAAGCCGCAAGAACTCTCGACTTTGTACGGGAAAAACCCATATGTCCAGCACATTGCGAGTCATGAGCATGTTGCAATATTTGCACCCTCATGCTCTTAGGCACAAGAATTTGTGAATGAGTGGATGTAGTCGAGTCTTGTACCATACGTACAAGTACGCCGTTCTTCATAGAAATCCAAGATTTTCTATTAGTATTTTGATTAGGATCACCTTTTTTTGCTAGAATGAAGAATTTTTGTAACGACGGATCTTCTTCTTGCAATTTGATAAATGAGTCACGTGTAATAGTCAAGTGACTATTTTGTTCATCTACTTCATCATTATTAGTTAATGAAGTTTGAGGTGGATCCAGAGCATGTGCTCTTGTGACCACCGTATTGGTAGCTTCAATGTTTTGCTCTTCCCAAACAGCAATCTGCTGTGGGGTACATTCCCTAACTCCGTGAATACGACCAATAATAAGGTCCGCAATAGGGTTTGGAAGTAGACACGCGTGGACCTCTCCCGTGAAGAAAGGAGTAGCAATATGTATTATGGCAGTAGGATATTTTTCCAACGTGCCACCAAATGTGACACATTTGATGACCTTTCCTGTAGCACAGAATGGATCTACAAGAGATTGCCTAACCCCGACAGTAGTACATCCAGAATCAAACAACACCGAGACTGGATTACTATTTACAAGCCCCTTATGTAATATAAGAGAACCTCTCCCATCATGAGCAACATTAGCAGGAAGAGCGGGCAAAGGATGACCACAGCTTAGAGTACTAATGGTTTTCGGATCAAATAAAGTACTGCATTGGATACATTTATTTGCCCTACCAAAGTCAAAAGATGAGCATCCGATAGCATTATGGTCTTTATCATTATTAACCTGTTTATCTGCTCCCTGAGATTCTTGTTGAACAGAGTTTGTCTGTTGATATCTTTTTCTCTTCTGTTGCGATCTACCGCGACCATTATTGCTTCTGCAATTATCATTAAAGTCCCTACTGTAATTTTTATCCTGGTTTGCGTTCCAGTTTCCATAACTGTCATTACCATCTCTATGCTGTTGAGAACCTCTATTATCTTGGTATTGAGGTCTCTGCAAAAAATATTTTCCTCTATACCGATTACCTTTATGAAAATTTCTAAAGTTACCGGGAATAGAATACCGTGTAATATTAGGTTGTCTCCAGTTCTGGGAAGAAGAATCTCCCTGAAATTGATTACCATGGTTCTGGGCATAATTACGGTTACTCTTTTTATTGAAATTTTGCTGGCTACCCTGAAATTTACGCATAAAATTCGGGCCATAAGGTGCTGCCGAAGCAACTGGCAGACCTTCTTTTACCTTAGAGTTGCTAACGGTTATGTGAGGATGTGCAGTAACATACTGGCTACAGTATTCTTCCATTTCTTTTATATTTTTAGGCTTACGCTCATGAAGAAAAGAAAGAAAAGCTTCATTAACAGAAGACATAACCTTGTCTCTAAGAAGTAAGTCCATGAGGGCTTCAAATGTACTTTCTGTCTTAGAAAGCTCAACCCATCGTAAAAAAGTAAGACGTATGCCTGAGATGAATTCTGAGAATTCAACTCCAGTTTCTGGTAACATGTTTTTAAATTTAAGACGATATCCGTCTTCGTTAAGTTGGTACTTCTTTAACAATGCCGCCCTGACAACCTCATAGTTGTTCTTGTCAGGCACATCTACCATACCCAACAAAGTCAAAGCATCACCTCTAAGTATCTTGGACAGATGATAAACATATAATGTTTTATCTATATTATGCACCTTACATGCACTTTCAAATCTATCTAGATAAAATGTTATATCATCAATTGAAGCATTGAATGCTGGTAAATTAAGCTTGAAATCAACAGCATTAGACTTATTAGCAGATGATACCTTATTAGCATCATTAGCATTACTAGATAACTTCAACTTTTCTAACTCCAAAGCTAAGAGTTTTTCTTCATGTTCCATTTTTGCTTTTCTCTCATCAGACTCTCTTTGTAACCTTCTTTCCTCAGCCTCAGCCTGTAACTTTCTTTCCTCAGCCTCAGCCTGTAACTTTTTAATCTTTTATTTTCAGCCTCTATTTCAAGTCTCTTATTTTCAGCTTCTTTTTCAAGTCTCTTATTTTCAGCTTCTTTTTCAAGTCTCTTATTTTCAACCTCAGCCTGAAGTCTCTTCTCCTGAGATTCTGCTTCTCTTTTTTTGTTTTTCCATTTCCATTTGTAATCTCTTTTCATCTACCTGCATCTGCAGTTTTAAATTTTCAGCATCTATTCTCTTTTGTTCAGTTAGTTCTTTCATTTTCTTTTCCTCCGACTTCAATGCCTTGGCATATTGAACAGTCGCAAATTCTTCTAATTTATCACCTGTCTTCCCAAGGGCTTTACCCTGCTCAATAAAGTACTCAAATGTAGACATGATGTCTAAAATGTGAGTACAGAACCTGAAATAATTAATTATCTTATTTCAATCTTAATAGCAACAAGACTTAATAAAGTGCTTGTATAATTACTATGTTCACTCCAATCTCTGTGGGAAACAAGACTTGACACCAATTTGTATTATCAGTTGTACAATAATATCACAAGTCACCTCTTAATTATCAGTGCACTACCCAAATCAGTGCATAACCATCAGTTATTTATCATAACTGCACTACAATAGTGCATAAGGAAAAAAACCACCAGCTAGTTATGATAAGTGCACTATAGATCAATAGTGCATGAGCATATATGTAACAATAGTGAAAGCTAACTATGCAAAACTATGCAAACAATAACAAGACAATGTAAACAATAACAAAGTCACCAACAATGTAAACAAAACAAAGATCAAAGTCAATGTAAACAATAACAAAGATCAGAGTCAATGTAAACAATAACAAAGATCAACGTCAATGTAAACAATAACAAAGATCAGAGTCAATGTAAACAATAACAAAGATCAAACAATACGAAAACATTCGCATAAGTCAAATAAATAAACAGCGAAACTAAAAAGAATATGATGACAGAATGCGAAGATATGACAAACAAATGACGCTACAGTATATACACAAAAATTTACGTGAAGAACTGAATAATAGAAAAGAGGAGACCTACAAATACAAACAATTGAAATCGAAACTAAAAAACAGAAAGAAAGAGAGAAACAAAAAAAAATATACAAAAAACGAAAATAAAGCACAACTCGTCACAACTAAACAGATATAGCAACGATTGTCGCTAGCAAATTTCACAGTAGGAAATTCGCACAGTCCCTAACGAAAACGCTAACAGTAGAACCTCTGTGGCGTGGTATCTTCTACTGAAAGACACCGCCCAACCGAGAAAACCCGCTGAAATATAAACATATAAATACAAATCCAAATAACATATAACATGTAAACATATAAAAAGTGCGAAAAATGTGATAGACAGAAGGCTCAGTTAGAACATAAGGGCACAGTTCACAAACAAAACAGGCCACTTAACTTCTATGTATCCACAACGTCAGCACAGTTCAGAACAGGATGTGATCAGCATTCTTAGGACAATGATCCAACGTTGATCCATATCTGCTCTCGTAAACTGCCATGACAAAGGAAATGAGCTTCTAACAGGAAACAGCTTCTGACAGGAAACAGCTTCTGAACTTGACCTTCTGAATCTGCAACAGTAATTCTGAGACCGGAACAGTTGTTACGGCACTTGTCCTTCTTCTCAACAGATCAGGAAATCCATTCGCTCGGTACTTGTCCTTCTATTTGTAGACAAACTTCAATACCGCCGAGCAGCGCCGGGTAGTTTCAAAATATCAACAACTGTCAGTACTGCTGCGTCTTTCAAAAAAATTTCATCAAAGGTGATGAATAGCAACTGCAATGTTGTCTTGTAGTCTGCTGATGATGTCTGGGTTTGTTGACCCCCTTGAGAGTTGGTACCAGAATAAACCAACTATTGGCCACCATGAATTGATAAGGGTGGAATTAGGATGCCGTCAAATTACCACCTCTATCGACACCAGGTATTACAATGCAAGATGTGGGTGTCTTATCTGGTTTAGATTGTTGCTGTGTGTGTGTGTTGCAGTAGAACAGTTCAGGGTACACCACAGGCAACATGACGTGTAGAGTCATAGAAATGGTAACTTCGCTTTAGGTTTATACCATTTATTGCACGCCACAAAACAGTCATGATACTTATGTTATCATCGGCATAGTACAACGAATGCAGCATTCAAACTCATGTTAACTGACAGTCATGTAGAAGTCAATACTCAATAGTTGTATGGAAAACAAATATCATAGCGAAGCTTGATAAATAATACATATAACTTCTGCAACCGTGGTCAGCTGCAGATCCTTAATGTTCATAGACAATAATAATTATTCCTTCCTGATGCTAGCAGATCAGATGTATACAATACGTCCGTTTACTGTCTGCACGTGAGTAGCATACATGGATTACAGGTCAGCTCGACCTTTATAACCTTCCTAAGTCTAACCATCTGACTTGGACGTGATCTCTGATATAACGAATCCTGGAACACAGACAATAGTCTTGTTGGTCTAGAGCGACCCATAGATATATATAACTAGTTCAGGTATAAAGATACCGGTGACTTAATCCTAGTCAAAGTACCTCTCCATTTTGAATCACACAGGCGAGCAAAAAGGCGACAAAATGACGAACCTCTAGATGATAGCCTAAAGTTCGATACAAGAGGAATTACCTTATTTCGGAAAATCAACCATGAACATATGCCTCCAGGCAGGCTTGAATAATACGGGGAAATAGTCTAGTTAGCTAACTAACTCACAAAGACAATGTATTTCCCTCAGAGAATCACAAGACGCAGTCTTTTTTTTTTTTTTTTTTTTTTTTTTTTTTTTTTTTTAAATACCTTTATTCAGGTCGATATAACAATGTTATTTACAAATGTTTTACAAATATCACATGATAATGAAACCCCCCCCCCCCCCCCTCCCCCCCCCCCCCAAAAAAAAAAAAACCAACCTCCCCCCCTCCCCACCCACCCTTCCCTCCCCCAATCTAACATTGCAACAAATCAATAGCAAAACAATATACCAAATATATAAAAATATCACCTAACGAAGATAAATCCCCCCCCCCCCCCCCTCCCCCCCCATATCCCCAATATATTACAAGTCAATATACGAAAACAGTTGAACATGGATGATGAAATGATTAATGGTACATCAACAAAGGGGTGGTGACCCCCTACCATGGAATGATTAATGAGGACATATGTTACGGAGTATTTACATTGCATGATGTTTATAGACACAACGTATTTACAAAGCTACTTGCTTTGTGTAACGACCGAAGGGTCAAAAAAAGGTTATTACATATTTATTTGTACAACAACAAAAGAGTTTCAAATCTGTTCTGTTATGTTTTGTGTCATGCGTTCGTATATTTGTGTAAATATTGTACTATCATAATGTCCATTGTCGTATACCGCTCTGTTCCTACATGTCCATACAAGGTACCTAAAGTCAGCTAACAATGTCAGTAGCTTGAGTTCTATTCGTCTCGTCATTTGTGGCAACGTGTTCATCGTGACTGCTCTATATAAATTAAGTGTCTGTTGTGAGTGTGGGGCTATTATTTTCCTTAACTTGTTTAAAGTGGGGGCCACTGTATTACATGTGTAAAACAAGTGGTCTTCTGTCTCTGTAATGTTGTCACTGCATAATTTACATTTGGGTGCCGGTTTGTTTGCTTTTGATAGTGATTTGTTTGAAATCGGTGTTAAACTATGTAGTAGTCTGAAGGTGACTTCTTTTGCTTGTGGTTTAATGTTTATTGCGTGAATGTTTGTAAAACTCTGTGTGTAATCAGTTATAAAGAGGTTGTACCCTCTTCGTGTGTTTATAGGTGCTTCCTGTGTTGCAACTAGAAGTTTGTATATAAGTTTGGTGTCTTGTTTTATTAAGTGTTTGTTCCCCTCTAAATTTTTCAGACATATTGCATAAAAAGGAGGTGGTGTCCCAAAAAAATGGGGTTGATTATTATTTAATTTACAAAAACTTGATAGCCTTAACCCAATATAATAGTGTGCCAGCGGGTATAGACCCGGGCTCTTTATTACTTCCCCTATATATTTAATTCTTAAAGCTTTAATTTTAGTGTTGATGTCTTGTAAGGCTATCCCCCCTTTATTTTTAGGTTGTATTAACGTAGTGTGTTTAATACTGTGCCAAGTGTTCCTAAAAATAAAGGCCCTAATTAGTTTATTTATTTCCTTTATAATCTTTTTAGGTACCATCTGTACGTTTGCTATGTATATTATTTGTGGCATAATAAAACAATTAACTATAATACTTCTTCCGAAAATGGTAGCCGTTTTATATTTGTAAATTTCTAACATATTTTGGATTTTCTCTATCAATTTTGTCCATGTTTCTTTATTGGGGTCTTGAGGATTAAAAGAGAAGTTAATTCCGTAAATTTTAATTTTATTCACTACCGTTAATTGGAAAGGGAAATCTGACCTATTACCCCATTTACCTATTCCCATTATGCTAGATTTTTGAATATTTAGTTTGGATTCGCTAGCGCGTCCAAACTCCGTGAAAACCTCTAAGATATTTTTAATAGAATCCTTTGTTGTTGGAAGGAATATCGTATCATCGGCGTAGGCCAACAATTTTCTTTCCCCTGCACCGGGGACGAAAGTCCCCGTGATATTTGTGTCTTGTCTTATTCTTTCCAACACAGGTTCTAACGTTATTACATATAACAAGGGCGACAGAGGGCAACCTTGTCTAACACTTCGCGTTAATTTGAATGTTTCAGTTAAACTGTGATTAATCAATATTTTACTTTCAGGTTTTTTATATAGGATTTTTATCCATGATCTAAAGTATTTCCCTATATTATTAGCTTTAAGACATTTATGTAGGAAGGCATGTGATACTCTATCAAATGCCTTTTCCTGGTCTAAAGATAATATGGCACTCTGGCACTGTCTATCATGTGTGTATGTAATCAGGTCTCTAATGAAATGTGTGTGTCTGCTAATGTTTCTACCATGCACACTACATTGTTGATCTGAATGTATTATTGCGTGCATTTGTGGCTTAAGCTTCAGAGTTAATGCCTTGGCTAGAATTTTATAATCAACATTTAAAAGGGAGATAGGCCTAAAATTCTTAATTGACTTTTTGTCATTACTGTCTTTAGGGATCAGGGTAATATATGACTGATTTAAACTATCCGGGAGTTCCCCTTTTTGAAAAGCCTCTTCGAACACTTTAATTAAGATAGGGCCTAAACATGGGAAGAAAAACCTGTAAAATTCTGCTGTTAGCCCATCAGGCCCAGGTGCTTTATCTTTTTGAAAAGTACTAAGTGCCCCTTGCAAATTATCTAAAGTTAGGGGTTGGTCTAGTCTTTCACTTTCCTCATCACTTAAGCGTTTTGTGTATTGTAGAAACTTGTGTTGTATATTTGCGTCAGTTTCTTCCCTAGTATATAGTTTTTTGTAGTATTGGAAGAAAGCGTGACTAATGTTGGTGTTATCTGTTTGTTGCTGTCCGTTCATATCTGTTATTTCATGAATCTGTCTACTGCGTTGGATGTTTTGCTCTACTGCTAAATATTGCCTACTAGGGATTTCCTGCGTTATAGCGTGTAATTTTGTCCTAAGTAATGCTCCCTGGTAGGTATACTGTCTATATTGATCTAAACACTCTTCTAAAATTTGGATGTGAGGGTTCGTGTTGTCTAAACTTTTGGTTAAACTAATTGCTTCTTCTAAAATCCCCTCCTCTTTTTTAAACTTCTTGTGAATAAGTGTAGCCAAAATCTGCGTTCTATCTCTAATTGTGTTTTTTAACATATCCCAATATTGTGCAATGTTATTATTGGGAATGTCTTGTGCGTAACCTTGTATCAATTGTGTTATTTGTTCTGTGTAGTAAGTGTTTTTAAGTAGGCTGTTGTTAAATTTCCAATGTGGGGATCTCTTTACTTGTTTATGCGTGTGTCCCGTACTTAAAGATGTATAAACTGCGTGATGATCTGTGAATTTAAGAGTGTTTTTTTTATATGGTATATTTTGTGTATGTTATAGTCACTAGTGATGTAAATTCTATCTAATCTTGAAGCTAGTCTAAAATGTGGGTTCGCCTTGTCATAATATGTAAAGATTCGTTTGTTTGGTTCTACTTTTCTGTATATGTCTGAAAGGTCATGTTCATCTAACATAGCCTGAACTTGTCGTACAAGTAAAGACTTTTCTCGTGTCTGCGCTCTCGTGAAGCCTCCAGACCGGTCAAGGTCGGATAGAATACAATTAAAATCCCCCCCTAAAATTTTTTTTGTCCCCTTATAATTTTCCGTTAGGATGTCGTGTAAACCTTCATAAAACTTAAGTCTGTCAATTTTCGTCGCTGGGCCGTAAATATTAATGAGTGTGTGTGTGTCATGTTTGTTGTGCTTGTTTTGTATTTGAATTATAACAATTCTGCCACACTTGTCTGTTCTATAATGTACTGTCTCCCAATCTTCATTGATTTGTAGAGTGGCTACACCGCTACCATGACTGGTGCCCAAGGCGAACCAGCCATGTTTAAGTCCTAACCTAGATACCATCTGACCGGCATGATAGTCAGAAAAAATTCCCGTTTGTTGCAAAAACAGAAAATCAGGTTTATCTCTTTTAATAAGTTTGATTACATGGTCCAGCTTATTTCTCAAACCGTTGATGTTGAGAGATATTATCACTAGACTACATGTCGGAGTGGTAGGCTGAGGTTGGCCACTCCCTATAACCTGTCTACATGGCAAAGTGGCAGAGTGGCCACTTGCCATATCTACACTATTTGACAAAACGGGGCCTTGCGAACCGTCTGTCTTTTTTGGGTTACAAAGCTGAGCAGTGTTCTGAGGCTGGCTACTCGCTACAGGTGGGTTACTCAATAAAACGCTAGTTGATAATTTATCATAAGTTTTAAAGACTGTAGTGGGCAAAGTGATAATCCGGTCATTTATTGCACATGGTTTGCACAGCATAGCGGTGCCTTTCGGCTGACCGCTTTCTGTCGTAACTAGGTCACTCGACACATTCATGTTTGCATTTCTTGTCGAGGGGGTGCATAGGGGCTGACCCGTTGACCTAGTTACATGACTAATTGACGGAATAGTGACCTGGGGCTGACTATCCGTTCCGCACTGATAATTTAGGCTGGACGCAGATGAAACTGCATCGCCTAACATTTCCACCCCAGTAAGGGGGGGAGGAGTTGACTGTTTAAATGAAACTGTGCGCATGTTAAAGTGTGTGTATTGTGGACAAGCTAACTATCAAAAAACTATTTACATAAACACTATTTACATAAACACAACTCTTAATAATACATTTTTTAACACCACTCTTAAACTATGGGTGTTGGCACACTTTACTGTAATAAGATACATTTTTATTTTTATTTTTTATGGACAGTTTCACTTGGGTCCACTTGAGGGGGCACATCTTCCCACGCACTGGTAGTCTATCTTTCAAGCTTCTAACAGGCTCAAAGGGGAGGGTAGCTTCGGGGTGCAGCTCAGGCGTGCCTTCACCTGCACCATTCGTCCTCACTCGTCTCACCTGCTTGAAGTCTGGAAGTAACTTCTTGCACTGGGCCCCAGTGCCGGGAAGAAAGACTTGTAGGTGTAGGCTCATTAGTCACTCACATCTTCAAACTCTTGCCCATCTATGTACAGGGTGGTCATCGACTCCATGGCCTCGTCTTCAGTCATGGTCGCCCAGTTACCGTTTATACTGTCTTGTGTTAGAAGTGCCCCTGGCACTTCCGGATCCGATCTAAAGGCCCCCGACACAAATGACTGAGTTGGTGATTTGTCAGGGCTATTTGGCTGGGATCTTCGTTCGTCAACAACAGGTGTCAACGCTGCCTCCTCATGACAGGACTCTTCTGCAGTCACCTTGGGTGATGGGGGGAGATCCTCTTTGCTCGGTGAGCGCTTGCTTGGAGAAGTACTATTATTTCGTTTCACCTCTTTGGGTTTAACAGGCCCTGTTGTCTGGCGCAACAGTCTTTTCCTATTCTTCTCTCCCTTCCTAGAGAGCACATCTATAAAGTCAACTTCCTTACTTGTATCTGCTTCAGGGCTCTCTGCAGTGTGGCACTCAAGTGCATCGCTCTCTGACACGAGGAACTCACTCCTCCTGTTCTGCTCAGCCGGCGTTTTGTTCCCGACTGCCTCTTCTTCTTTGGTCTGTTTGGCCTTAGTTGGGGCCGCCCGCCTTCTTGGGCACTGGCTAACCCAGTGTGTGTCCAGTCCGCAAATAGTGCATTGGGTTCGTCTACCGGGTAGAGACACCCATACCTTCAGTATTTTCTCTTCTGCGGCCTTAAGGTGCACAAAGTGCGGTATTTGATGTTCTGTTGGCGGGTATAAAAAGAGCCATTTATCCTGGGCATTTTTTATTCTGCTCACCTCCACATCTTTGTCGCCCGACACTTCGGCCGCTATTCTCTTCACCGCTTCTGGCTTTATAGTGGGGGGCATCCAGTTCAGTGTCCCTTTGGACTTCTCTTTATCCAGATGCTCTATATAGATGCTCATCTGGGGGTTGGTCCACTCGAACCTCTTGCCATGCAGGCCTTGGTAATGTTTTATTTGTGCCGCCGCTGTCAGAGTGGCGTACCATCTGTAGGGCCCCTCAAAACGATACAAGGTGGCTATGCCACTCATTCCGACGCCAGCCGGTCCTGCCATAATACTCGATATCAGGGAGTAAGATGCCCTGTTGGCCTGCGGCCCAGTAATGGTAATAACCAGTGTTCCTGGCCTATGGAGCATACCTCCTTCTAGATCTTCTTCTGCATTGATCATGATCACAGGCACAAAAGGTGCGGACATTCTTATATCTCTTTTCTTGGTACTGAAACCAAATTAAGCACGAAAAAAAAGTCACAAAGGCTAGCTTAAGCCGAAGCCTAAACTAAACCACCACAAAAGTCCAGAAAAAAAGCACCAAAGTCCGAGAATGAAAATCTTTTTTTTTTTTTTTTTTAAATACCTTTATTAAGGTCAGTATAAACAATATTATTTACATAAATTTTTACAAATATCACATCAATGTAAATTTCATAATAAAAAAATAACCCCCCACCCCCCCCCCCCCCCCCCCCCCCCAAAACAAAAAAAAAAAAAAAAAAAAAAAAAAAAAAAAAAAATTATTATTTAACCCCCCCTCCCCCCCCCCCCCCCCCCCTCAATATATTACAAGTCAATAACAATTGAACATCAATGATGAAATGATTAATGGTACATCTACAAAAGGGGTGTTGACCCCCTACCATGAAATGATTAATGAGGACAAGGAGTATCTACATGACATATGTTTATGGTATGTACAAACAAAGCTACCTGCTTTGTGTGGTGACCAAAAGGTCAAGTAATTTATTATTCAAACAAAAAAACAACAACAACAACAACAACAACAAAAAATTAAATTTAAATTTGTTCCATTATGTCGTGTGTTATTTGTTCATATATTTGTGAAAAAATTCTACTGTCATAGTGTATGCCGTCATGTACTGCCCTATTCCTACATGTCCACACTAAATATCTAAAATTCGCTAATAGAGTTAACAATTTAAGTTCTGTCTGTCTCTGTAATGTCGGTAAAGTATTCAACATGACCACTTGGTACATGTTGAATGATTGCGGTGTTTTGGAAGCTATCAGTGTTCTTAGTTTGTTTATTGTAGGGACCACTGTCCTACAAGTATAAAACAAGTGGTCCTCTGTTTCTATTGTGTTGTTACTGCACAGTTTACACCTTGGTGGCGCTTTGCCTGCCTTCATTGCTGAATGCTTACCCATGATAGGTGTTAAACCATACAGTAACCTAAATGTAACTTGTTTGGCTTGTGGCTTGATGTCTATTGCATGAATGTTTGAGAAGCTTTGTGTGTAGTCTGTTATGAAAAGATTGTACCCTCGTTTAATCCGTGTACCTAAATAGGGTTCTTGTGCTGCAACTAGTAATTTATATATGAGTTTGGTGTCTTGTTTCACTAATTGTTCGTTTCCTTTTAGATTTTCTATGCATATCCTATAAAAAGGTGGTGGGGTGTCAAAGGAATGTGGTTGGTTGTTTTCTAGTTTGTGTAACTTAATTAGCCTAAGTCCGATGTAGTAGTGTGCTAAGGGGAACAAACTTGGGTTCTTAATTATCTCTCCTATATATTTAATCCTTAGGGCCTTAATTTTAGTGGTGATGTCTTGTAAAGCTATCCCCCCTTTATGTTTGGGCTGTATTAGGGTTAAGTGTTTAATGCTTTTAAAAGTGCCCTTTAAAATGAAATTCCTAATTAGTACATTTATTTTAGTTACCACTGACTTTGGTATGATTTGAATATTAGCTGCATATATAATTTTAGGCATAATGAAACAGTTCACTATGATACTTCTCCCAAAAATAGTAGCTGTCTTATATTTATATTTCTCTAACATGCTTTGAATTTTATCTACTAACTTTACCCATGTCTCTGTATTAGGGTCGTGGGGGTTGCAAGAATAATTTATCCCATAAATTTTGATTCTGTTAACTTGCGTTAACTGAAAGGGGAAATCTGTCTTATTAGCCCATTTACCTAATCCCATTAAACTAGATTTTTGAATATTTAGTTTGGATTCGTTAGCGTATCCAAACTCTGTAAAGGTTTCTAATATCTTTCTTATGGAATCTACAGTTGCTGGAAGGAATAAAGTATCATCAGCGTACGCTAATGATTTTCTTTCCCCCTGCCCGGGTACAAAAGTCCCCGTGATGTTTACATCTTGTCTTATTCTTTCCAGCACTGGTTCTAGTGTTAAAACGTATAACAGAGGAGACAAAGGACAGCCTTGCCTCACTGATCGTGTCAGCCTAACTGGGTCACTTAAACTATGATTAATTAGTATTCTACTGTGGGGTTTTTTATATAAGATTCCTATCCATGTTCTAAAATAAGTTCCTATATTGTTTGCTTGTAAAGTTTTGTGTAGGAAAGAATGTGATACCCTGTCAAAGGCTTTTTCCTGATCTAGTGATAGTATTGCACTTTGACACTGTCTATCATGCGTGTATGTAATGAAATCCCTTATGAAGTGTGTATGTCTACAAATGTTCCTACCATGTACACTACATTGTTGGTCAGGATGTACCAAATTTTTCATGAATAATTTAAGCTTCAGAGTGAGAGCCTTGGCCAAAATTTTGTAATCAGTATTTAAAAGCGAAATAGGCCTGTAATTTTTGATTGACTTTCTGTCAGCATTATCTTTAGGTATTAATGTGATAAAGGATTCATTTAAACTATTTGGAAGCTCTCCTTTCTGGAAGGCTTCCTCAAACACTTTAATTAAAAGGGGGCCTAAAAGTGGAAAAAAGAAGAAGTAAAATTCTGCCGTTAACCCATCTGGGCCGGGTGATTTATTTTTCTGGAAAGTACTAATTGCTTCCCTTAAGTTTTCTAAAGTTAAAGTTTCGTCTAATTTCTTGCTCTCATCATCACTTAAACGTTTTGTGTAATGTAGAAATTTATCCTGTGTGTTTACATTAGTTGGTTCTTTAGTGTATAAATGTGTGTAGTATTCAAAAAAAGCATGTCTAATATTAATGTCTTCTGTCTGTTGTTTCCCATTCATATCAACTATTTCGTGGATTTGTCTACTGTGTTGTACATTTTGTTCAATCGCTAAATATTGTCTACTGGGTGTTTTTTGTGTAATAGTATTTAATTTTGACCTGAGAAGAGCTCCTTGGTATGTGTGTTGTTTGTACAGGTCTAACTGCTCTTCTAAAGAATGAATGTGTGGGTTAGATTTGTCTATCTGCTTTGTTAAATTTATTGCGTCTTCTAATATATTTTGTTCCCTCTTAAAAGCCCTGTGTATTGTTGTTGCTAAAATCTGTGTTCTATCCCTTATTGTGTTTTTTAACAGGTCCCAATATTCTGCAATGTTGTTATTGGGGATATCCTGTGTGTAACCCTGAATGAGTTTTGTTATTGTGTCTGTGAAGAAAGTGTTTGTTAGCAAATTATTGTTGAATTTCCAATGTGGGGATCTCTTTAATTTTGTATATGTGTGTCCCGTACTTAATATTGTGTATACTGCTTCGTGATCTGTGAATTTAAGCGTGTTTTTTATGTGGTGAGTTTTGTGTATATTGTAACTGTTTGTTGCGTATATTCTGTCCAGTCTTGAGGCCTGTCTAAGATATGGATTTCTTATGTCGTGAAATGTGAAGGCTTGTGTGTTCGGTTGTAGTTTTCTGTACACGTCTACTAGGTCATGTTTGTCAAGAATGGGTTGTAAGTGTCGTATTGATTGGGGTATTTGAATTTTCTTTATCTGGGATACGGGGCCCAAGGAACTACTGTCTAGACTAGCTAAAACACAGTTAAAATCTCCCCCTAACACTATTCTAGTTCCTTTGTAGTGCCTATCTATGGTGTCAAACAGTCCGTCGTAAAATTTGGGTTGGTCAGTGTATACTGCGGGTGCGTATATATTAATGAGTGTGTGTGTGTGTCGTGTTTATTGTGTTTGTTTTGTATTTGAGTTATGACAATTCTGCCACCATTGTCCGTTCTATAGTGTACTGCTTCCCAATCTTCGTTAATTTGCAGAATGGCTACACCACTACCATGACTGGTGCCTAAGGCGAACCAGCCATGTTTAAGTCCTAATCTAGTTACTATTCGGTCGGCATGATACCTAGAATTAATCCCCGTTTGTTGCAAGAACAAAAAGTCGGGCTTCTCTTTTTTAATCAGTTTGATAACGTGCTCCAGTTTATTCCTCAAGCCGTTGACATTGAGGGATATAACAACTAGGCTGCTTGACAGAGTGGTATCTGAGGGTTGGCCACTTGTCACAAACTGTCTACATGGCAAAGTGGCAGAGTGGCCACTTGCCATATCTAAACTATTCGACAAAACGGGGACTGATTGCGGACCGTTTGTCTCTTTTGAATTACACGGCAGGATAGTGGCCTGGTCCTGGCTACCCACCACAGGTAAATTATACAACAAATCGCTAGTTAATGGTTTATTGTGTGTTGTAATAAATGTACTTGGCAAAAAGATATTTGTTGCACCTGGTTTACACAGCAGAGCAGTGACTGTGGGCTGACCGCTCTCTGTTGTAACTAGGCCACTCGATACGTTCATTGACGAGGGGGTGCGTGAGGGCTGACCCGTTGACCTAGTTACATGACTGCCTGACGGAATAGTGATCTGGGGCTGACTATTCGTTCTGCACTGATAATTTAGGCTAGACACAGATGAAACCGCGTCGCCTAAAACTCCCACCTCAAGGGGGGGAACCGACTGCTTAAAGGAGACTGTGCGCATTTAGAGGTGTAAAAGTGCGTGTAAAAAGTTAACAGCAAAAAAACTATTTACATGAACACAACTCTTAATAAAACAATCTAAGACCACACCTAAACTATGGGTGTTGGCATACTTTACTGAATTAAAATACATTATTTTCTTTATTTTCTTTGTTGACTTCTGTACTTGGGTCTGCTTGAGGGGGCACATCTTCCCACGCACTGGCAGTCTATTGGTCAAATTCCTCACAGGCTCAAAGGGGAGGGTAGCTTCAGGGTGCAGCTCCGGCGTGCCTTCACATGCACCATTCGTCATGAACCCTCTCACGCGTCTCACCTGCTCGGAACTTGAATCTTGACTCGTCTCGCACTGGGCCCCAGTGCAGGGAAGAAAGGCTTGTAAGGACACGTTCATCCGTCGCTTATGTCTTCAAATATTTTCCCGTCAATGAACAGGTCTGCTGGCGACAGCGCGGCTTCCATTCCGTCATCCACTGCCGACGCTTCCGCCCAACTCACTTGTGTGTTTGTAGGCACCTCTAGGACCTCGGGGCTTGACCTTCTGGGACTGTTCGGCGCCGACATGGACCGCTCATCAACCACAGGTGTTGACGAGCCCTTCCTCGGGGAAGGTGACATGGCCGCTCTTGGTGATATTGGTAGGGCTGTCCTACATGGGGAATGCTTTTTAGGCGAATTACTATTGCTCCGCCTCACCTCTTTCGGCTTAACAGGCCCAGCTGCTTGTTTTAATAACCTCTTTCTATTTTTCTCACCTTTTTTGGAAAGTACATCCTGGAAATCAATTTCGCTTCTGCCCGATTCAAGTTCAGGGCTCCCCGATGCGGGGCTCTCTCGCATAATGTTTTCTAGCTCGGGGCTCTCTCGTGCCGTGTTTCCTGATGCGGGGCTCTCATCCCGGTGGTTCTGTTCCGCCGGTGTTTGGTTTTCTGCCGCCTCCTCTTCCCTGGTTTGTTTACCTTGGGTGGTGGCCCCCCGCCTCCTTGGGCACTGGCTGACCCAGTGCGTGTCAAGACCGCAAATGGAGCATTGTATTCTACGCCCTGGAAGGGCTACCCACACTCTCTGAAGCTTCTCACCTTCGTTTTCCATTTTTAGGTGGACAAAATGTGGCACCTGGTGTGTTGAAGGTTTGAAAAAAAAGTTCCATTCATCGTGTGCTACCTTGATTCGCGACACCTCTGCGTCTTTGTCGCCTGATACTGTCGCCGCAATCCTTTGCACTGCCTCCGCCTTCATCGTCGGGGGGATCCAATGCAGAACTCCCTTGGATTTTTCCTTATCCAGATGCTCTATATATACCGTCATCTGGGGATTCGACCACTCTAACTTTTTTCCATGAAGCCCTGCATAGTGCTTCATCTGGGCCGCTGCCGTTAAAGTGGCGAACCACTTGAAGGGCCCAGAAAATCTATAAAGGGTGGCGATGCCACTGGTTCCAACCCCGGCTGGTCCGGCTAGGATGCTAGTTAAAAGAGAGTAGGACGCACGATTGGCTTGTGGCCCTGAGATGGTAATAACTAGAGTGCCTTTCCTATGCACCTCTCCTCCCTCCAAGTCATTCTCTCTATTTATCATAATAATAGGCACGGATGGTGCTGACATTTTTCTCTTTTCTTCTTGGTACTAGACCAAATTGAAATTTAAACAAACAAAAGTCCCAACAGTTAGCCTAGCTAACGCTAAGACTAACTAACACACAGTCCAGAAAAAAACACCAAAGTCCGAGAATGAAAATCACAAGACGCAGTCGCGTCCGCTCGCTAATCAGTCCATTTCTCAACTCCCCGACCTGGGCGGAACAACAAAACGACAACCCAGTCGAGACATGCGCAGAGTGACAATCTCTGAGTCGCTGTTCACAATAAGACGATTCTAAGAACATTCGAGATAAAAGTCTTACACAGTCGCGCCTTTTATGGACATGAACAGAAGCGTTAAGAAAGGTTTCAAACATCTACAACAGTTGACTGATACTACCAAATAAGGAGATATGGTCACGCTTCGTTCAAGACATTATAGACCGAACGTGTCTCTATACAAGAGGAGGTAAACTCATAAAAAATAGCAGTATCGATATTTCGGATTCTGTCCCTTTGACCATAAAATATATATAACATGCATTTCAGTCAAATAATGATCATACATACGAAAAACGATCATACAAAGACTTTGGAAAAAAGTAATTATTTGTGCGTAACAGGGGCCCCTCCAAGAGTTCAAGCTTCAGGGCCCCCAAAATGTAGATCCGCCACTGGTAAAATATATTATAACTTTAATGTTTTTTTTACTGTACAAGAATTTGTTATTCCTGATGTGTCTTCTTTCATTTTATCAAATTCTACTCCTTTATCTAATTACTACCAAGGCTCAAAACACTACAGACATATATGGTCAATGGCGGAATATCGTCCAAACTTGTGTTATGTAGTTCAACTAAGACTTCCCATGATTCCTGAGGTTACCGGTTAAATAGTACGCATTGGGGAAGTTTACTCCATATAAATCTAGTTCAGCTAACCCATTTATTAGTTGGTGTTGAGTGACACCAAGGCGGAACGTGTCCTTGTTTGGTTTTTCTATAATTTCTCATCTTACTGTATAGAAGTAAACATCATATCAGGGCATTGTTTTGAACTCTTGCATTTCTTCTTCGTCATTTGTTCTCATATAACCACACCTAGTTTTTCTGTTATAAAATAGTCACATATAAACCAGATTTTACTTCTTTTTTGGGGGGGAGGGGGGTGTGCAAGAACCATTAATTAGTTATGAAATACAAGCATTTCACATCACGACACACTTAACACTTCTACGAGCATGTTTTAGTATAGAAACATCAAACACAGACGTAGGTATTCTACAAACTTAAAAAAAAAAAAAAAAAAACAGAAAAAACCCATAAAACAGACGAAAAAATGGTAAATATCCAACAGTACTGAGCTGCGGTAAAAATATTATGCAGACAAACACAGATCAATAAAGTGCAGCAGCAAATATTTTATTTATCTGATCTTTTGAGTTAACTCTATTAAAAGGACAATACATTCACGAAGTAGCATAATGTGAAATATATAATAAGGTGTAGATAAAATAACTTTGGAAATTAAAATTATGTAGAGACATATACAAATGTTAAAATTGCAGCGATATTTGACAGAAGTAACAATAAATATCATTTCAATACTAAAATACAAGTACACATCAAATTTATTTCGCCAAGGAAAAAAAACACGAAGAAAACAAAAACAAAAAAGACTGGTACAAATTTAATCGCTAATCAAATTTGTTTTTCGCCACACCATTCATAACACAGTATAAGAGTCGACATTTTAATACAAGGTAAAAGTCTTACAGGCATATCCCTGAAATACATCATACCAGAGCAAAATACAAGCATTAAGAGTCAGATTTGTAAGCCGTATAAATAAAATCCACAAGCATAATCATAGCGCATTATTACATAGGTTTTAACATATTATAATTATACAAAGTTAACAAACCAAGGCCACACATTTGGAACATCCCTGCCTTTTGTTTTTATCAGCAATGCATTTGGCATTGAAAATATACTTACTTACTTAGTCGTTCCTCTTCTACCCTGTGGTGTAGAGATTTTGGCACTAAAAGTGTTTGAGAAAATACACCTTTGGATTCAAAAACATGTTTCGAATCTGTCTCACAAAACTGTGAGGGGTTTCTGGAATGTGATGAAGAAGACAAATCATAAAACATTCACAAACATAGGATGAAAGACCTGATAGTTTTTTTAAGTCTGTTATAGCCTTAATCTTGACACAACATGAATAATCACATCAGCGCTGCAACCATTAATACGTTCTGGACATTAGGGCCAATCTCGAACATTGCTGACAAAAATAAAATCAATCTAATAGTGGCTTGTTGGGTGTTCATTCTAATGGTAAAGAACTTCATTACGCGAATGGTTGCAAAGGAACAAAAATGTCAGAAAATGTTCTTCAAAACGAACTCCAACAAGTAGTGTTTAACTGGTCACTTACTGGCAGCACACAAGTCTGTGATGACTGTACATATATTTTATTTAACGTGACACATACGGAGTGGAACAAGACGATCATAGTTACAGGTGCAAAAGGGTCATACGTCAAAAATGTTGATAATTACTTTTCAAGTTCATGAAGATTCTCTAACAATTAAGTCCTCTTATTCAAGTGACTAAGGGTCACTTCCTCTACCATATCATATGTATTGCAGTCAAGTCCGTTGACCTTCTTTCAAGGACGTATCTTATGGCCAACGGATTCATTCTCAAGGAGCAATACTTCTTATCATACTTGTAACAATTCCAGACTTTTTTCCATACGATACTTAGGTAGCATATATATATAAAATCCAAACAAAGTCATCCACGACAATACGACCAGGTTAGAGTTCTGTGTTGACTAACCTCTCTATATCCATGCCACGACTTTGGCATTGACGAAAATACGGCATATAAAAACATGTGAAGCATACAAATCAATTAACTTCGTTTACTCGTAGGTATCCTCCCTCTACGGTAATTCAAAAGGGCTAACGACTCCGTCTGTCCATTCTAGGAATGACATACTACGATGAATTCCCGCTAGACCAAAACTAGGAGCGGCCTGATACTTTAATTTAACTCAATAAACATTCGATGTGACATGGGGCGACACTTACTTGATACTTCCACTATTGGCTTCATCATGAATACCAGTAGATATCATTACAAAATAATGGCTTCTTCAAACTTGCCAGATAAATCCAAGAAATATATATCGGACATAAACATGGTCCGAACTGCCCCGTTCAAAACATGACGTCAGAATTTCCTAACTAGGTTACCCGTGCGTCCAAAGCAACTCACACTGCATTGTGCACGTCAGTGCGTGAATCAATCGAACGCACAAATAATATAACTATTTTAAGACTGGTGCGTACATTTGGCAGGACCGAAGACTACCCCCTTTTAGGTAATAAATGTACGTAACAGCTCCCTTATTACCTCCCCTTAAAAAAAATTAATTCTATTAATTTTTTTTGAACTTAGTACCCGAGAGAGGTGAGTCAAAACTACCACAAGATATATGAAATGCATAAAGTTATACCATATTAAGAAAAGAATATTAAACGAAATCAATATAACTAAATGATAGTATGCATTAAAGCACACATCCACACTCGACCTACTTTGGAACGATGTGGTAATATTCGAAGTAAAAACAAGTTGAAAATGAAAAATGAAAAAGACCATTAAAAAAAAAAGATGATAATAAAATTCAACTAAGTTTTCAAAAAAAAAAAAAAAAAAAAAAAAAAAAATTTGAAACATATGATTTCAAAAATGAAAATGAACAGCAACACTGATGATGATCAATGACAAGAGAATCAATAAAACAGAAAAATTGAAAATACAATGTGCAAAAATGAAGCAATGCAAAATTAAACACTTTAAGAATCAACACCCTTAATGTTTTCTAACACTAGTACGGTTGACTAGTGATCTAACAGTGAGATATCATAACTAAGGCCCGTGAATGCAGGTATTACGTGACAACTAAGAAAGTTAGTATGTGTGTGATCCATAATCAATTAAATAGATTAAATTGAATTATTCTAATTTATATATTTCTTAATTACTAACAAATAACCAGTTACTAATATATTCTAAGTAATTCCAATATCACTATCAATATGTCAATGTTCAGTTACAACTAGTTAGTAATCGACGAGACGATGTTCTCAATGTTCCATACACGATAAAATATATTCTCGAACACGATATGTAGTGTAATATGTTCCATAGGAATAACAAATGTATATTTGTCGCTCTTAACAATGTTTCCATACTAATAAAAAGTTACTGTAGTACCAATGTTCCCGTACTAATAAAATGTTACTCTAATACCACTGTTCCCGTTCTAATAAAACGTTACTATAGTATCAATGTTCCCGTACTAATAAAATGTTACTACACAAGAAGTAATGTTATAATCTATAAGTAAGTATATCCTGAAAGTTATACTTATACGAATACTTCAGTTATATAAACAGTCTTTATAGATGTACAATCAATGATAATGTACAAAGTTATTCATGTTATCGGTGAGGATGTTTCAACATCTGGAAGTGGTTTAGTTTCGACAAGTTCGCTTGGGCATCTCGACAAACAGTCTGCGAACACATTCTTCACTCCAGGAATAGCTCGTATTTCAAAATTGAATGGTTGAAGCGCTATAGCGTAACGCGCTGACTTCGATGATTTAACGTTCTTCGTGTTCAGTGCGGTAAGAGCTTTTTGGTCAGATTCCACCACAAAGTGTGAGCCGAGGAGTAACGTTCCAGTTTTGTGATTGCCCATACTAATGCGAGGAGCTCTTTATCCAGAACGGAGTATTTGAGTTCGCTCTCCGTAAGTTTTCTGGACACGTACATCACCGGAAATAAGGTGCCGTTATATTCCTGCATCAAAACTGCAGCAATAGCGTAAGAAGATGCATCACTGCGAAGAATGAAAGTGAGATTTTTGTTAGGCAACCTCAAAAAAGGTTCATTTGAAAAAAATCGTTTTATATAGTCTAACGCCGTTTGGTGATCCTGCGACCACTTTATTACATTAGATGTGCCTTTCTTCAGTAGAGACGAAAAAGGTGCAGTTATAGTAGACAAATGAGGGATGAATTTTGAATAGAACTGTATTAGTCCTAAAAGAGATCTAACTTGTTTTTTTGTCTTAGGTGCCGAGATGTTTAAAATTTTAGAGACGTTACTGTCTTCTGTATACATGAAACCATGACCTATGCGGTGACCCAGAAATGAGATGTCATGAAAACCGACAAAAGCCTTTGAAGGTTTCGCTGTTAAGTTATAATCCCGTAAGGTAGAAAGTAAAGCTTTTAATCCATGAATATGTTCATCCCAAGAGTCACTGAAAAGACAGATGTCATCTATATAAGTAATGACATCGGGACGATGAGACAATATGCGGCGCATCATGCGTACAAAGGTAGCTGGCGCATTCATTAATCCGAATGGCATAAAATTCCATTGAAAAAGACCCCGTGGCGTCGAGAAAGCGGTGAATGGCTTTGCTTTAGGAGTGAGTGGCACTTGCCAATAGCCCTTTGAAAGGTCAAATTTCGAAAAGAATGTGGCATGAGATAATTTCTCCAATAAGTCGCCTAAAAGAGGTAACGGTTCCGCATCGAATTTTGTAACTTTGTTTAATTTCCTGTAATCTACGCAAAGACGTATATTGTTGTCCTTCTTCCTAATGATTACCATAGAAGAAGAATATGGTGATGAAGATGGTTCAATTATATTTAATTGAAGCATCTCATCCAATTCCTTATCAACCTTATCACGAAAGTGTAAAGGGATAGGATATGGGCGAACTCGAATAGGCGTATCGTCAGTCAGAATAATGTCATGTTGGATGACTGACGTATGACCTGGGATGTCAGTGAGGACATCCTCATACGAGTGTAGAATATTAGAGACTTGCTGACGTTGATCAGCCGAAAGAGTAGATGAGATTGTAACATCATTCCATTTCTCAGTGGAATGGAGTGGTACAACTGGTATTGGTAGTTGTACATCATCGAAAGAAGATTCTTCTTCTTGGATGACTGACAAACTAGAATAGTGTTGAATAGGAGGTGTAGGATCGTCAGTTGCCTGGAACACTGACTGTAGATAATCAGGACGTGAGTAATACTCCTTCAACATGTTAATGTGGAAGGTTTTATGTTTACCATTAACATCAACGATGTAGTCGACATCGGATATTCTTGAGATGATCCTGAAAGGACCTCTCCAGGTAATTAAAAGACGATTGTTATGCGCAGGGAGTAATACAAAAGCTTCGTCACCAGGAATAAGCTGGCGAAGACGTCTATACTTGTTTGCAAATAGACGAGCTTTTTCTTTGGCTTGTTCGGATGATGCAGTAGCTAGTCTACAAGCATCTATGATTCTCTTTCTCAGAGAGATCACATACTCATAAGAGGATTGAGTTTCCTCTTCAATATTCTCGTCAACCAATAAGTCGTGGATTAACGACATCGGACCGCGTGGTTGCATGCCAAAAACTAGCTGGAATGGAGAAAACCCCGTGGCTTGATTTTGTACTTCGCGATACGCGAACAGAGCAGCGGGTATGACCCGATCCCAGTCTTGGGGATGGTCTTGGGTCATCTTACCCAACAACTGCTTGAGTGTCCTATTGAGACGCTCAATTAACCCATTTGACATCGGATGATAAATAGAACTAAGAGATCTGTCTATACCTAATGTCTTCATAACTTGAGACATGGATTCAGAAATGAACTGAACCCCATGATCCGACAAGATTTTCCGTGGAAAACCAATGCGTGAGAAGATTAACATCAATGCCTCTGCTACACTGGCAGATGAAGTGTTCTTGAGAGGGATGGCCTCAGGCCAACGAGTGCACATATCAATGCACGTAAGAATATGCGTATGCCCTCTAGCAGATGGAAGCATCGGACCAATAATGTCTATAGCCATTTTATCAAATGGTCTAATCGGGATGTCCGCAGCTTGAATAGGAGCCGCATGAAATGGACCCCGTACCTTAACTTCCTGACATATCAAACAGGACCGACAATAGAGAGTGATGTCCCTATGGACGCCTGGCCAGTAGAATGCCGAAAGCACTCTGGATTTGGTACGCGAAAAAACCCATATGGCCCGCACATTGCGAGTCATGCGCATGTCGTAATATACGAGATCTCATAGAGGATGGGACTAAGATCTGATAACATAAGGATGAATCCTTTTCCCGTATTACTCTAACCAAAATCCCATTTTTAAGTATAAAGTCATGTCTAGATTTTGCAAGTTTGTTGCTGGTATTCTTTTTGTTCACATACTGAAAAATTTTTTTTTAATGAATCATCATTCTTTTGCAATGTTGCAAACAACTCCCGTGAAATAGGAGCATCATCATCACAAGTGGTATGAACTGTAGGTTCAATAGGTGTATCATGCGACATATTAGTAGCTTGCGCTCTAGTCACTACTGCATTTGCAGTTTGAATATGTCGCTCTTCCCATTCAGCAATTTGCTGTGGTGTACACTCTTTAATACCATGTATGCGACCAAGTATTACATCACAAATTGGATTCGGAAGGAGACATGCCTGGATCTTTCCTGAAAAAAATGGTGTATTAAGGTCAATAATAGCAGTGGGAAATGTTTCAACGGTGCCACCAAAAGTCACACACTTGACAACCCTGCCCGTGGCACAACTTGGGTTGATCAGCGAAGTCCGGACGCCCACAGTACTACAACCTGAGTCAAATAGGAGAGAGCATGAAATGTTGTTGACAAATCCCTTGTTAAACTTAAGAGAGCCCTGTCCCTGGTGTACTGACGCAGCAGTGGCCGTACAGACTACAGGTAGACTAGGCAAGGTATGTCCGCAACGCAGCGTCGTGATCGCCTTAGGCTGGAAAAGAGTCGAGCATTCTGGACAGTCTTTCACCTGGGTACAATCAAGAGAACAAGACATAGCATTGTGAGTTTCAGCTACTTTACCCTGTTCAATGTTAGCCTGTGTATCACTTAAAGCGACATTAGAATGTCTACCCGTATTACTCGACGATCTATCTCTACGACGCGATCGATTTTGATTATTTGCATTAAAATTGCCATAATTGTCGTTTCTGCTTGAGTTAAAATTTGGATGAGTCCGATAATTTGTATAATTAAAGTTATGATGTTCTTTAAAATTTTTATTCCAAGAACCTTGTCTGTTTTGCGGACCCTGAGATCTTGATCTCCAGTTTTGTTTATTATAATGTCCTTGATTATTTTTTAAAATTATTGTTACCAAAATCTCGCGATCTGTGAGCTTGGTTCCAAGAAACATTAAATGGAGCAGATTGATGAAATTGCTTCCCTTTGTAAAAGTTATCATTGTTAAAATTGTAATTATTTCCCTTATTGACATACCTGTCAGCACTAAAGGAACGATTTCGTGAAAAATTGTTTTGTTGTGCTGCAAAAGCAACAGGCAATTCATTCTTAATCTGTGCATTACTTAGATCCATGGTTGGGTGAGCAGTGCAGAAATTTTTTGCATGTTCTTCTAAGTCTTTCATAGATAAAGGTTTCCGTTCGTGTAAAAATGCGAGAAATGTAGGATTTACAGACGATAGTACCTTATCGCGCATCAGTAAATCGAAGAGACCTTCATACGACTTTTCAATTTTGGATAATTCGATCCATCTTTCTAGGGTTAGTCGTATTTGTGACAGAAAATCACTGAAATTTCTGCTTGATTGCGGTAGTAATGTACGAAATCTTAATCGGTATTCATCTTCTGTCATTTGAAATTTCTTCAGAAGTGCGGCTCTAAGAGCATTATAATCATTCTTCTCATTAATACTGGTAGTATGATAAACTGCTAAAGCATCCCCAGTAAGTAACCTGGATAAATATGTGCAATACAGTGTTTTATCCACGTTATAAGACCTACAAGTGGCCTCAAATCTATCTAGGAAAAATATTACGTCATCCGACGGGGGATTAAATTTAGGTAATTTAAGGTGAATTTCCTTAAAATGATCATGTCTGGATGAAGTTTGGCTTTCAAAAGTTCTCTGAGAATTAGCTTCCTGAGTTAACCTAAGTCTCTCATATTCTGACTCTGCTAATTTTAGTTCATGCTGTCGTTTTTTATCATTCTCTTCCATCTCAAGCTGAAGTCGTTTTGTATTTTGTTCAGCTATTAATCTTCTTTCTTCCATTTCCTTTTGTTTATTTTCCATTTCCTTTTGTTTATTTTCCATTTCCTTTTGTTTATTTTCCATCTCAATTTTAAGTCTTTCTTCAGCCTCCCTTTGATTCTGTTCTGCCTCTCGCTGAAATCGTTTCTCTTCTAATTCAGCGGCTTGTTCAGCTATTAATCTTCTTTCTTCCATTTCCTTTTGTTTCTGTTCTGCCTCTCGCTGAAATCGTTTCTCATTCTCCTCCGCCTCAAATTTCAAATTTTGTAATCTTAAAGTTTCTAGCTTTCTGTGTTCGGCTTCTATTTCTTGAGCTTTCTTATATTCTGCAAGTGCAAATGCTTTTGCTTCATCAGGAGCCATCTGAAGAGCTTTTGCTTGCTTAATGAAATAATCTAGTGAATACATTATGCTTTATAAGTAGTCACAATACTCTTGATTTATAAAATGATAATTAATCAATGTAAATTAATTAACCTTGTTACTTTGCTAAGTGTACGTCGTTCCTGTCCTAGAACGGTATCTTTTGTTATCATATAGTTATGAAATATATCAATAATCAATATAGTAATTTATGTAATGAAATGTCATGAAAGCAACAACGTGAAAGACAATAGAAACATTACCGACAAGACACGATAATCAAAGACGAGTGAACACAATCGTAGAAATCAACAAAAATAGAAATGTGTAACTAAAATAGAATATCGTAAAAATTTACGATGACAACTACGATCAGATACTCAACAGGACAATTGACAACACAGTGTAAAAACATAGGTTTTGTAAAAAACTGAACGACAGGAAAGGTGAGACGGACGCATAATACAAACAAAATTCATCATAAAACTAAATACGAGAAAAAATAACTACCAAAAACAACAAGTAAACGTGACGAAACAGCTAAACAGATACTATCATAAGGAACAATTAGCGATCGGAACTTCGGCAAGGTTTCTAGCCTTGGACCGGAATTATCGCTCAATTGAAACTTACAAGTTGAGCCCTACAGAACGTCTGACGAAGAGCCCGAATTGGCTTCGAGATGGATCTCGTTCGTCAGATCAACCTCCCTACCTCCCACAACGAATGTACAACATATAACATATAAAATGGAAAATGTAAAGATGGACATAACTATAGAAGGCACAGCTAAAAGTAATAAAATGTACAACGAAAGCACGTTATACTCATCTCGCGTGTGCCGGGAAAAAACAATGTGCCTCGTCTCCGTGGATGTACGTCTGAGGAAAAAAAATACTTCGCTCTGCGTATATAACAACAGCTCGCACGTAATAATGACGAATAGGTGATCCCAAGGCAGTCAGTCACTGTAAAACTTGACGTGGAGGTTGATTGATGACCTTGAGCATTTGGTAACCGTAAGTTGATTCTGATTCATCATCACACTAGGTTCCAAGTTTGAGATGTTGTCGCCTTGAAAGTTCAAATCTTCTTTTCAACCGATACTTGGATTGAGTACGTTCCTGTGAAATTATTTATTTCCAGACCACACTGGCATACCATTTACTGTTGGGTGTTCATTCTAATGGTAAAGAACTTCATTACGCGAATGGTTGCAAAGGAACAAAAATGTCAGAAAATGTTCTTCAAAATGAACTCCAACAAGTAGTGTTTAACTGGTCACTTACTGGCAGCACACAAGTCTGTGATGACTGTACATATATTTTATTTAACGTGACACATACGGAGTGGAACAAGACGATCATAGTTACAGGTGCAAAAGGGTCATACGTCAAAAATGTTGATAATTACTTTTCAAGTTCATGAAGATTCTCTAACAATTAAGTCCTCTTATTCAAGTGACTAAGGGTCACTTCCTCTACCATATCATATGTATTGCAGTCAAGTCCGTTGACCTTCTTTCAAGGACGTATCTTATGGCCAACGGATTCATTCTCAAGGAGCAATACTTCTTATCATACTTGTAACAATTCCAGACTTTTTCCATACGATACTTAGGTAGCATATATATATAAAATCCAAACAAAGTCATCCACGACAATACGACCAGGTTAGAGTTCTGTGTTGACTAACCTCTCTATATCCATGCCACGACTTTGGCATTGACGAAAATACGGCATATAAAAACATGTGAAGCATACAAATCAATTAACTTCGTTTACTCGTAGGTATCCTCCCTCTACGGTAATTCAAAAGGGCTAACGACTCCGTCTGTCCATTCTAGGAATGACATACTACGATGAATTCCCGCTAGACCAAAACTAGGAGCGGCCTGATACTTTAATTTAACTCAATAAACATTCGATGTGACATGGGGCGACACTTACTTGATACTTCCACTATTGGCTTCATCATGAATACCAGTAGATATCATTACAAAATAATGGCTTCTTCAAACTTGCCAGATAAATCCAAGAAATATATATCGGACATAAACATGGTCCGAACTGCCCCGTTCAAAACATGACGTCAGAATTTCCTAACTAGGTTACCCGTGCGTCCAAAGCAACTCACACTGCATTGTGCACGTCAGTGCGTGAATCAATCGAACGCACAAATAATATAACTATTTTAAGACTGGTGCGTACATTTGGCAGGACCGAAGACTACCCCCTTTTAGGTAATAAATGTACGTGGGAGGTAGGGAGGTTGATCTGACGAACGAGATCCATCTCGAAGCCAATTCGGGCTCTTCGTCAGACGTTCTGTAGGGCTCAACTTGTAAGTTTCAATTGTGCGATAATTCCGGTCCAAGGCTAGAAATTTATTTCGCCAAGGACAAAAAACACGAAGAAAACAAAAACAGAAAAGACTGGTACAAATTTAATCGCTAATCAAATTTGTTTTTTGCCACACCATTCATAACACAGTATAAGAGTCGACATTTTAATACAAGGTAAAAGTCTTACAGGCATATCCCTGAAATACATCATACCAGAGCAAAATACAAGCATTAAGAGTCAGATTTGTAAGCCGTATAAATAAAATCCACAAGCATAATCATAGCGCATTATTACATAGGTTTTAACATATTATAATTATACAAAGTTAACAAACCAAGGCCACACATTTGGAACATCCCTGCCTTTTGTTTTTATCAGCAATGCATTTGGCATTGAAAATATACTTACTTACTTAGTCGTTCCTCTTCTACCCTGTGGTGTAGAGATTTTGGCACTAAAAGTGTTTGAGAAAATACACCTTTGGATTCAAAAACATGTTTCGAATCTGTCTCACAAAACTGTGAGGGGTTTCTGGAATGTGATGAAGAAGACAAATCATAAAACATTCACAAACATAGGATGAAAGACCTGATAGTTTTTTTAAGTCTGTTATAGCCTTAATCTTGACACAACATGAATAATCACATCAGCGCTGCAACCATTAATACGTTCTGGACATTAGGGCCAATCTCGAACATTGCTGACAAAAATAAAATCAATCTAATAGTGGCTACAAGAAATATTACAAAGTTGAAATATAGATTCTCATTAGCACCCAAAAAAAAAAAATTGTTTTTGGTACGTCTACTCTGTCGACCAAATATTGTGTTGCTTGTCGGCACATTCTCCCAATGACTTTTGAATTAGGCGGGAGGAGTCAATCCGCGCCTTTTTAAGTCCCCTGAGCTGCTCGGTTTTTGGACCCTTTGAGGGCCATGCCGCTTTTCAAAAACTTCCCGTCAACCGAGGGACCTTAATTCTTTTATCCTGTAGCATAGGGAAAGATCTTCGTTCCCCCAGCGCCTTTGTCACGGGCAGTCCCGCCGCCTGACAGTGGCCACCGGTACGCAAGGTGACAGAGATCAGAAGCTCTTAGTGGGGCCATTTTCCTGATATAAAGGAGCTATAAAACCTTCCTATTTACTAGCAGCAACGAACACGGACTTGTTATGTGAAGTGAATACTCAAAGTCATCTTAATTCAACCACGAGAAATCAACGGATTCTTTTTCTATTAGAAAACAAAGGGTTACTTTTTTCCGCTCGGGGTAAACAACACTTGGATGATTAGTGTTTATAATTGGGTTATCATGTAAACATATGCTAACTAACTATGTGAAATGGATATAGGTTAATTATCTTCAAAATATTAATAAGTGAAGTGTGTTTGCTAAGCAACGCAAAGTTAGGATGTGAATAATCGATAGAAAGGGAAAACCAACAATAATTTTTACGTGAGATTAATTCATCTATAAATTAAGGCTGTTGGCCTAGCAGGTCTTTTTTGTATAATTGATGAAGTTTTTTTTTTGCGCGGCGGAAATCCAGAAAAAGGGGAAAGCCAAAAGGCGTGTGTAAATTTTATCTTTTCATTTATCATTGTTTTATGGTTACCGTTTGGGGCGATACATGCAATTTTTCCAGATGGATTATAATAACGGCCTGTGTGGTAAACTTCTAAATACAATATCTAAATTAGGATATAACAGTATAGTGCATAAAGTCAAAGATAGGATAGTACTAAAAATTTTCGGCGAGAATCGTAAGTTGTCGCCTACGCCTTCAGCGTATTATTTGATAACGCAATGGCCGAACCAAAAGGGTACCCTAATTTTCAAATTCGTCATTGAGACAAACGTTCCACTTCCCTAGATCAACTAAGTATTTGCCTAAATACATTGTAGAGAGGAGGGGAAACGGAGAAAACCCAACGCAAATCACGTCTCACATTGTTCTAAAAATAAAACTACTTGCTAGTATTGCCTTAGGCGGTTTTTCAAATTACGATGAAAAAGTTAGAAAAAGTGGACACTACGATCATGAAAACACGCTTAGCTCTTATTGCGAATGACATAAACTCTCGTAATTAGCTTGAAAGTACATGAGAAAGAATTGAACGGGAGGTAGTTTAAAAATAAACAACTAACATGGAAAAAAAGATAGAATTTTGAACCAAGCCGCTTAGCCCCATAAAAATCATATATTCGTGTACCTGAAGATTTGCTGACTAAGAATATGTTATCAATTATCTAAATAGTCCATTAAATTATCAAATATTGGGGATAATACATAGAGAATCGGAGATACTGTCAGGTCAAGTCATATCTGCTTAGATTGGATAGCATATTTTTTTGGGAAAAAATTAGGTGAAAGATAGGCTAAGATAGTACGATGAAGGGAATTGGGTGGAATTTGAAGTGAGGCGAAATATTATTGGCCGACCTCGTACTAAACATATATTACCCGAAAAACGTAGTAGAAAGTTGAATTGTATTTTTGAAAGACTTTGTTTACAAGTGAAATAAGGATAATCATTGGCCAGAGTAGTTGATATTGGGGGAAAAGCATTAGGTGAGGACGCCATTTTATAACAAAATTTTGCCAAGGAGCGATGAGAGCAGGCTTGTGCTGTGTAAACAATATTTCTCAAAAGCCTGGACAGAACGGCAGATCGAAAGTGTGCCAGTCATCGTTCACTTGTGTATTTCATTGAATAAATGTGGTAAGATTGACTTTATTAACATGTATCTAAAATAAAAATTGAATGTGAGATAATAATGTAGGACTATAAGTAAGTGGGTCTGTAGCAAACTTAGGCAGAGCCTAGAGATTGATCCACCATGTGGTAGACTATCAGAGAGGTGTTAGACTACAAGAAAATATGTATGATTGTCATCAAGGAGCATAACACCTATCCTATTGTATGGAAAAGATTACAGCTGGAATTGCAGTGGCGTTGTAACTATTAGGGGAGAGGAATACTGGTGTACATTGTCACATCAAAAGATAATGGTGGCATAGGCTGGTATAAAGCTATGACCCTTTTCGTTTGTTTGTAATGTACCTGTACTTAAATGTGGAATAGTATTGTATACTAGGTATAAAGAAGGATGCATAACCTTCACATTTCAGGGTCCTGGGTACTGACGTTAATGTAGTACCAAACGCTTGAGAACTGCTCGATTCAGGACTCTGTCTGTATACTTCGAGCCCATGCTAGTGGCCATTGCCTATCAAACAGGTGGAACAGATTGTCAAGCGAGCAGAGGAAACGATCTACCTGTATTCTCCTACCAAGTTAAGTTCTTGTTCGGCACCTGGCAGCTCAACTTAAAAGAACTAGAAAGTGATAGTGAAGAAAACTGTGAATAGTTATTAATATTTCCACAAGTGACAAACGAAAACATACATAACTTAAAGGGAGTGATTATAACCAACAACCTATTGTTGATACCAGTATTACCTCAAAGTAGAAGAATACAACTACACACTTATATTAGAATAATATTGTATGTATGGACATAAAATCTACTGTGTTATTGGACTGTTGTAAATGATTCTTTTGATTTCACTTTTGATTGTCAGTCCTGGTTCAAAATAAATTAGAATCAGGATAATAAATTGTAAAAAAATCTATTTACACAAATTTCAACCACTGTCTTAAATAAGATAGCCTTTTAAAGTGTCGTTTGTATGTTATTGTTGTAATACTGTTGGTTGTTGTGGATAATAAACTATTTGTTTGTATGTTTGTTGGTTATTGCACCCTACACTCTACATTCATAACCCTAGACACTACACGAAGTCATTTTATATAATAATATAGATTAATTTTGAATGAGATCAAAAGGGTGGTAGCGGAAAGGTACTCTGAAAAGTTTACAATACTATTTGTTAAATTCAGAGACCTTCATAGCTGATCTCATTTAATACAATAATAATACATAACAATAATTCATAACATCAAAACCCACACAGCCTGAATAGGTGTATATAAATATATTATAATTTTTGTCAGCTCCCCGTTATAAACGAGGGTCCGGGAGTTTTGTTTAACATCTGCCCGCAGCCTACAACAAGAACCTGTCTTTTTACTTTTCTTCGAGCGAAAAGAGCCTAACAGGAAGGCTAATTTATGCCTAACCAACACGCGAGGAATAATCGTTTTTAGCGGGTGGAACGCTGTAAAGTTTACTGTACAGCAATCAAATGGGAGATAGGGGGAGGTGAACTGTAATTTATAAAGGGGATGAATGGTATATTTGTAATTTGTGAAGGAGAATAGGAGGGAGCAACTTGCTTTTCTATCAGAAATGTATCGTTTATTGTGTTGTAATAAATATTTTACGGGTGTTAAATACGCCTGTGGGTCATATCTTGTTTCAGGCACAACAACCGATTTAATTGCTTGCAAGTCAAATAGCAAAAACCTCGTTTTAAGTCAGGATCAAGCATTAACTAACATCTCCTAGTATTCTACGCAGTTACGTAGTCATAAGGAGTCTGTTTACCACAGCTATACTGTCATACACGCTATAGGGACCTGGCTAAAGCTTGTTCGTAGTAGCGCAGACGCGTAATCAGTCGCATAGTAACTATATCCTTAAGGCCTCACATCTCATCGGGCTCTAGAAACCTATTGTGTTAGGCAGCTAGCGTTGTGGATATAAAAGTTATGTATCAAATCCTCTGACCCCTCGTCAGACAACTTCAGTTACCCGTCATTGATTGATCGATGAAGGGCATGCCTACTGAAGCCTAACTCGTCGTCAGGGAAACCCCTCCAGAAACAGAGTTATCTCAGAGAGCCAGAATTGTAGACATTTTCACAGAGGATTACACAATGGAATTTAGACTTGGTGTTGGAGTTGTCCACCTTCTAGGCAACTCAACCTTCGCTGCCAACTCGGCCAGCCAACTCCAGAGACAATTCCTTGTACTAGTTCCTCATGTGGAAGTGTTTTCATGTTCAGTGCCGTGGCTCTGTGTGTACGGTTTGTTCAGTTTTTATTTTCTCTTTTATAAAATCAATTGTTGTTTTCATGTGTGATGCAACCAGGCTTAGTTATTTTTATGCATTCATTACTTATATTTATATATACTTGATATATGTTTAACTTCTTTATCTTTTTATTTGAATAGTTTGATTTTTAATAAATCGATCCACAAGATAGATAGACTACCAGAAATACAGATTTCCCAATCTTTTATTTGTCCTCTCTATCTGTCTAGAAGATCGAGGTCTCTTAGTAACCTGTTATCTTGGTTGTTGTATGTCACTCAACCCTCACCTTATGTAAGCCGTCTGTATTACCACTTCTGCACTGCACTAAATTGGCAGTCCAATTTGGATTCCTTTGCCTTTTCTTTAGTTTTTCATTCACCGCACGACAATGACACTTCTGGCACTGCAAACCCATACATTATAAATCACATCTAAGACTTTTCACATTCAAACATCCTCAACTGCCCAGCTCAAAATCGCATTACTGACTTCACATCCAAGTACTTACTTAATCACCCACCTGTATTTCCGTCACACATTTCCCTCATACTCCTGTTTAACGTATGATGGCTTCTACCATTATATAATCTAAATCCTGGACAGCATTGACTCAATAAGAAGTCCTTGTTAGAACTGACTAATGATAGGACTTGCTTTTGGGTGTTGTCGCGGAATTGGACCGTTCAATTTTGCTTCCATTTTCCTTCCCCCCTTCCCCCTTCTTTCTATTATTTCTCATTTCGCTGCACAGAACTCCGTACTAGAGTCATTGTTTCCATTTGTCACACTTCACTTCGAATGTCCAGACAAGCGTATCGCGCATCCCTAAGAGATTAATTGTATCACTAAACGTGTTAATACCACTTCGACTCCAAGTAAATGCGAGCATAAAGTGTTTATATAGCAAACAAAGTGGGTTAGACCTAACGTGATTGGCTTACACAAGACAGATCTAAATAGGACATGTTTGTTAGTGTTATATTTACAAGAAAGTTTTTGACAAAAAGAAGCGAAAATACATAACAATAACATTAGCCATTTAAAAAAAAAATCATGAACTAATTGCAAGTGTTTGATTGTACATTATTATTCAAACATTTGCCACCTCAGTAAAAGTCATGCAATCATTTGAGACACTTTAACTATATCATCTTCTTCTTCGTTCACCCTCAGACGTCAACTTGAATATGTTCACCCTCAGACGTCAACTTGAATATGTTCACCCTCAGACGTCAACTTGAATATGTTCACCCTCAGACGTCAACTTGAATATGTTCACCCTCAGACGTCAACTTGACTTTATTCAAATAAAGCAGCGGTCAATTTGAGGCTTTTGATATCTCCGTAGAGCATTTCTAGGAATGACATTGGTGATGGCCATATGCGTTTTCTCTGTTCCTCATATGTTGGGCACCTTTGAAGTAGATGATCAGCAGTCATTATACCATTGCCACAGTTACACTCATCAGTAGTTCCTATCTTTAACTTGTTGAATAGACGGTATCCCAATCTGTTGTGACCTGTGTGAAGTCTGAAGATTACCACTTGTTCACTTCTGCTGAGCTGGTAGTAAGCATCATTTTTGTGTGTGACCTGGATGTTCTGCTTCCCACGTGCTCCTGTATCTGCGCTTGGTAAAACTCTTAGCCTCTTCATAAGTTATGCTTGTGTCAAGTTGAGGTAGCTTTACCCCTTCCTTTGCCCATCTGTCAGCCTCTTCATTTCCGAGGATGTTGCAGTGAGAAGGTATCCCAACTCTTTTATCAACTTACCGTAGAAGATCAAACCATATGTATGCGGCGAGTCATGCTCACTAGACAAACAAATTTCTGGCCCCAAAAAATAAAATAAAAATAAAAAAGATATGAAAACAAAATCTCTTGCCATAGGCTGTGCCTTTTTTCTCCCCTCTAAACTTTGCCAGTTAATGAGACAAACGTGACTGAAAAATATCCAATAGTTATGACGGCATCTCCTCGTCTGTCAGTTTTTCTTAAAAATCGTTTAAAAAGTAATCTCCATAAAGAGCTAAAGAATCTTTGGACTCCCTCTTCAAATCCTGAAGAACCTCATTAATCTGAAACAAATATCAGTAGAAATTTATTTAATTACTAAGGTTCATAACTGGTGGTACAATATAAGCAGTACATGCATATCTATTGTACTGATGTGAGATATTACAGTAATTATGGTACATGACCTAGTGCACCGATTTCTCATACCACAAGGTCATAAGAGAAGACATTGGTGTTGGATAGGACACGCATTAAGAAAATCAGCTGATAGTATTACAAGGTAGTGCTTGTTTTGCAATATCATGGTAAGCGAAATAGAGGGAAATCAAAAATACAGAGAGGAAAGAATTGGAGACAAACATTAAAGAGAATGTTTGGAGTGTATTTGTTGAAATCCTATCCTCCACAGTGAACTGAAAAGTAATGAATGAATGGATACGGGCATGTTTAACTAACATATGGATGTCATGTAGCTATGTTAAAGTGTCATTGTGGTGTCAACTGTTGGATACGTTACACAACCATTTTTTGCCATACCAGCAAGTATAGACGTTAAAAATAATTAAAGTGAATGCCTTAATCCTTCAGCTTGTGCAGCACCTTTAGAAGACTGAGGAACTTGTCTAGAACTCATGTTAGGGATTCTTATTCTAAATGAAGTTACTTTAAATATTTGTAAAACAAAAAAATAATTGTAATTCTTGTCAACTTCTTTTTAAGGAATGTAATTTTTCCTCCCTGCTGTCCAAGGGAAGCAATCAGACAACAAAAATATCAGTGAAAATACGCAGTTATATGACCCTGTGCTAATGCTTTCTCCAATTATTTTTGAAAAAACATAATTAAGTATACACCTTCTTGTTTTCAGATCTGATTTTTTTTTTAAGTGCCTTGTGAATTGTTCTTACCTTCATACACCTATAAAATTGAGGTGTGATGAAATCATCAATGATTAACACTTTGAGAATTGTGGTGCCCTCTTGCAGCATTACATGAAAATAACCAGACCCCAGGGTCTTTTATTTTTGGACATGTGCCCTAATATAGGCTAACCGATGTCCATGTGTCTAGGTTAAATCAGGCGCTCCTTGCCAAAACGAGGCAAAATTGATTTTTTTTAAATTACAGTATTACATTGGGGTTTTTTATTATTAATAGCTGTTATACTACAGATTGAAATAAGCTTAGTATAGTTATCTGGTCACGGGACTTGAGACATGATGCAAAAGTCATAGCTGTATAGGTAGGTGCAAGAGATCTAGTAGCTGCCTGATTGTATGATCTACATAAACTATTGGGTGTGAAAGAACAGTGACGACCAAAGGCACTTAAGATATGCAGTGAAACTGTGGAAAGGACATCATTTTGGCTGTGAAGCTACCTCAACTGGCTATGGAATTCAAGACAGTAATTTATATATACAACACACTGGCTACTTTCAAAATGCCTCAAGCTGGCAGAATGGATAAAACTAGGAGTGAAGTTGAAAGTTGCAACCAAGGTGGAATGGGTTCAATACTGGAAAAATAATTCTGGAAAAAAGACAACAGGAGGTTGACAGTGTAAAGTAGATAAAAGGGCCAAAACACTTATCTGAAGGGGGACCTCCCTCTTATGATCAGACTTCCTCCTGTTGTAACTCTCTGTAAAGAGTTTGCCATCATCATAAGCAACATGGTCATGCTACGATACACTTTTAAATTATGTTATCACCGAAATGTTGTTGTCAGGTGGCTATATTATATTACCCTTTTTGGTATAATCATCTCATCTCATCTCAACCCGTAACTCGTCATGGGTCGTAGGCATGCCATGGTGGAAGCATCAGCAGACAGGGTCCTCCACTGCTCTCTATCCTCAGCAATGCGTACAATTGTGGAAAAACCGTGTCCTGCCCATTCTTTGATGTTATCAGCCCAGGATTTTCTTTGCTTCCTCTTCTCCGTTTACCTTTGACTGTTCCCTGGAGGATCGTTTTCGAAAGGGAGTCATGACGAGTTACATGCCCAAACCAGGCAAGCTTTCGACGTTTCACTACTGACAAAAGTGGTTCTTGGTGGCCTGCATACGTGTTTATTTTCTCTCTAACATAGACATTTCTTTTGTGCTCTTTATAGCAAACGCGCAAAATTCTTCTATAACATTTATACTCGAAAGCCTGGATCCTTCGCTCCGTATCTGCAGTGAGTGTCCAGCACTCACACCCATACAAGAGAATAGATAATACAAGTGATTTGTATAATTTGATCTTCACAGGAAAACTGATGTTACTTTTCCAGATCACATTCAACCTTGTCATGGCAGCTGAGGCCATCTCAAGTCTTGTCTTGATTTCTTTACTTGATCTTCCATCACTACACATAGTGGACCCCAGATATTTAAAGGTGTTAACTTCTTCTAACGTTTGCCCATTTAACGTAATGTTGGTCGGAACATGTTTCTTATGGCTATTCACCAATATCTTGCTTTTTTTCTATATTAATTTCCATCCCATACGTTCTTGTTACTTTCTCCAGTCTAGAGGTAAGGTCTTGAAGCTCTGATTCTGTTCCAGCTATAAGATCGATATCATCAGCAAAACGTAGATTGCAAAGAGGTCGGCCTCCAATCGATATGGTTGTTTTATAATCGTAGAGAGCCTCCTGCATAATATGTTCTAGATATATATTAAAGAGCACTGGGGACAGGATACATCCCTGGCGAACTCCTACAGTTGTTTTGAAAAATTCTCCAATGTCATTGCTTGCAAAAACAGCACTGCTTGCGTCCTTATATAGTGCTTCAATGATATCTATGATGATGGTATCAAAATTGAATTTTCTCATTATTTGCCATAAGCCTTCATGCCAGACTCGATCGAAGGCTTTTTGTGAAATCGATGAAGTTATGGTATAAATCGTGTTGATGCTGGAGATGTTTTTCGATCAGTAATCTAATATTGAAGATTTGTTCTGAGCTACTTCTTTTTGGTCTAAAGCCAGCCTGTTCCTCGGACAAGATTTCTTATGATTTCTGTTTTATTCTGTTCAAAAGTATCCTTACCATCACTTTACTTGGATGACTAATAAGGCTAATGGTCCTGTAGTTCTTGCACATTTTTAGATTTCCTTTCTTTGGAAGCGATATTACTAATGACTGCGTCCTTTCTTTTGGCCATTTTTTTGTACTCCATATCTTCTGGCAAATTGTTGTCATGATTTTTACTATATCTGGTCCTCCATATTTCAAGAGCTCTGCTGGGATATTATCCACACCCGGTGAATTCCCTCCTTTCATCGAACATATAGCCTCTTCCACTTCTTCCCGTAATATTGCTGCATTTCCGAGTTCCCTGTTTTCGCACTTAATGTTGTTTAATATGCTATAGTCAGTGTCGAGTTTACAGTTATATAATTCTTTACAATATTCTGTCCACCTTCTCATTACAGCTGTTTTTCATTGAGCAGAGCCCCATTGCTATCTTCTATGACAATTACCCTGGGCTGTTGGGGTTTTGATAGTCGTCTTAATGTGTCAAAAGCTGCCTTGCTGTTACCTTTTATTAGCCCCGTATTAATGGACTCACATTGATCAGCTACCCATTTTTCTTTAGCCTGTTTCATTTTCTTTCTAATATTTTTATTCACCATTCTGTATTGCCATGCTGCTTCAGGAACTTCTTTCTTAACCTTTTTCGTTTCCCGCAGTGTGTCTATAATGTAGTATAATGTAGTTAGTATAATATCAGTATTTTGGACAACATTTTTGGTGTCATATGGCTGCTGGTTTATGTCATGTGGCAATTTAAACTACTGCTTTAATGCCACGTGATTCTGTTAAACAGTGATCATGTGATGTTATTATTGTGGTATATAATTTTTATACACTTTTAATTTTGTCGTGTAGCATATTAAACTACCATTCGGGACCCAAAGATGCAGCAATAGAGAATGCAGTCAGCGACCCATAGCTTCACTGCTTGCATCAGGGTCAGCGAACCAGAGCTGACCAAGACCCTATTCTACCTCCACGTGGTGGTCCTGGAAACAGGCTGCATCACTGCAGTCTGGCTGAGAGAGTAGGGATCGCAGAGGGAAGGCCAACCCGATCCCAAAAAATGCCGTGCTGAAGTCGGATGTGTCGGCCGAAAGGTGCAGATATCACAGCTCCGGCGTAAACAGACACAACGCAACCAACGTCCTTTTCAGGACGAACGAGGAAGAAGAAGAAGAAACTACCATTCTCGTGTCATTCAGCAATGTTTAACGGCCTTATTTATTTTTTATGGCAATGTTAAACCACGAATTTTAATACAAGGTATATACTTCCTAAACTCTGGCCATCCAAACTTCTACATTTTTCTTACAACTTTCTCTCTCTTTATCTATTAGTTTTCTCAATCATCTACTATGTTACTCACTTAATCATTAACATACTCATTCATTCACATAATCTTTTACCCACTTATTCAGTAACTCCCAAAGACAATCCATTTTCTTTCATCTAGCCCCATTCTACTTACTACAAAACAACTCATTTATTTTTCAGAGTTCAGTTGATTATATATATGGAAATGAGAAGGTAGATAGAACTACCAAACAAGGAGGAAGTTAAATTCAAAGTGGGTACAGAACCTCAAATGATGAGATAAAGCAATAATTAAAAGTAGGTTCAAAGAAAAATAGCATAGAGAGCATCCATAGTCGTATATAACAGAAGCATACTCCTCCATCCCAAGAAGTTATTTGGTGATAGCTTTCAAACTGCATTCATGCCAATCCCCGGAGATGAAGCATCTGTAAAAAAAAAATTTTTAAACTATACAAAGACAGAAACAACTATACAAAGACAGAAAAACACCATGCAAAGACCCTTAAAAAATATATCAAAAGAGTTTTAATTCATTAAAAAATATTTACAGTCACAGTGGGCTGCATTATAATTGAAACACGCGGACCTTTGTCTTTTTAAGTAAGTCTTCACTTGTTTTAAAACGCTAACAACAAGTATCTGAGATTATTTTACGGTGTAAAAATCATGTGATTATTATTTTTCATTTACAACATGGAAAAAGACCTCTCACATTCAGCATTATATAAGTATATAATTAGGCGAAAAACGTGTACAGAAAGTATGTACAGCTGTACAAATCTGACAATGAAAAAAAAAACCTGTACAGATTTCGAGTAATGCTGTAAGAGGGCACCACAATTCCCAAGGATGATTTCATCACACTTCAATTTTATAGGTGTATGAAGGTAGGAACAATTCACATGACACTTTTTAAAAAAAGCAGATCTGAAAACAAGAAGGTGTATACTTATTATGTTTTTCAAAAATAATTGGAGAAAGCATTAGCACAGGGTCATATAACTGCGTATTCTCACTGATATTTTTGTTGTCTGACTGCTTCCCTTGGACAGCAATGGAGGAAAAATTACATTACCGGTAATCTATACAACTTGGCACGTATGAGGCTGAGACGTAATCAGTGCAGAACCACCTGTTCAACAAGTCGGGCAGACGGACGTGTGTCTGTGTGGGGCAGACAAACAAACAGTAGAATATGTTCTCCAAGAATGCTGACTTCATGAGTGGAGCAGACTGATAGCATGGTCTTCACCAACCCAGCCAACAGAAAAACTATATAGCAATGAGAGAAGCCTGAGACAGCTTGCCAGCTTTAATGAGAGAAACAGATATGGTTATAAAGGATTGAATGAAGAAGAAGCTGATTATATGAAAATGCAAGAACAATATCTGTATTTAACAGTTGAATTATATTTGTAATAGTTCATTTCATTACACAAACAACGAGAATGGTATTTGAGATTGGCACTTGTTTAGGTCAATTCAGTTATATATTACAGCTGATTTAAAGAAAATACAAGAAAAGCGTTTATTTTTATCAACTCACATCGTCTCTGGCCCAGTCACGGGGCGTTTCACCATCATCATTTGTTGCTGATATGTCTCCTGCAGAAGCATAAATTATACTGATTTAATTTAATGACGATCACCAGAACAGAAGCAAATGCAAATGTCCTAAACAAGAACAAGAGTGACAGTATGCATGACTGAGCATGGACAGAAATTTGGAACAATGGTTTACAAATAACAGCACTAGGAGTAGGATTCACTGCACATGCATTATCCAAGTGTGAGATCCTAGCTGTGATGCAGCTAGATTCACTGCACATGCATTATCCAAGTGTGAGATCCTAGCTGTGATACAGCTGGATTTAGTGCACATCCATTATTCTAGTGTGAGACCATAGCTGTGTTGCAGCTGGATTCACTGCACATCCATTATCCAAGTGTGAGACCGTAGCTGTGATGCAGCTGGATTCACTGCACATCCATTATCCAGTACAAGACAACAAATGTGAGGCAGCTAGATTCACTGCACAACCATTATCCAGTGCAAGACAACAAATGTGAGGCAGCTGGATTCATTGCACATCCATAATCCAAGTGTGAGAATATAACTGTAATGTAGTGCTGCTGTCTTTTGTCCATCTGTTTTCAACCTTTTCTTATGTTATAATGTTCATGAGTATTTCACCACTTTTTAAGTGCAAAATTTTGTCTAAAAATGTTTTCATCTCTTTCAGCAATTCCTTTTTCTTCCCTTGTTGTCCTAGAATATGTATATTGTTTTCTTCTGTTTTCACAAGACGTCCCTTTTCTTCTACATATCTACATTTCCAGGATCTCAGTTATTTGGTACAGCTGCTTGTTCACTGTTCACGTTACTGCATATATCGTAATTATAACTAATCAGAGGTTGAATGTGATATTTTTTATCACTAAATCTATAAAAAAAAAGTTACTGCACCATACAGTAATGAAAAGTATACATAACACTTGGTGGCTAATTTTTAATTTCTTTTTTCTTGTTTTTAACCTGAAAAAATATTACCTCCAGCATCCATGATACATCTCAGCAGTTTCTGTTTTTGTGATGACTCTAATCTGAGCTCTGCAGCAACGTGTAGGCATGTCATGTTTTTCTTGGATTTAGCATTGACCAAGGAATGTGCTTTTTTAGTGCTCACTTGATAAAGCATCTCCTCAACAATGGACAGGTCTTGAGACTGAATGGCATACATGAGTGGAGTTTTGCCCTCTCTTGTGTCCTGTCATTATTAGATACAATTTAGTTTTTAATAAAATATTTTTCGTGTTTCATAATATATTCAGCATGAACAATAAAACACTGGTGGCCAAGAGATGTAGTTTTACAGAAGAATTTTACAAATTCCATGCAAACATAAAAGTCCATTAGATGTACCGACAAAAGACGAAAATGCAAACGAAACTCATTGCACAAATCAGAAAAGACCCCACTTTCATTTTTGCATGCTTTGAGAAAAGGATAGAGATAACACTTGTTGACAACAACAATAAAACTGATGGAATCATGTATAGACTAAATAAACTTTGTATAAATATAAAAACGAATATGCATGATTGTCATCAAAATGAAGTGCATTGATACTTTGCAGTACCAAGCAACATAAGTCGAGTAATTAGAATGAATGCGTAGATGAAAACACTATTTTACACCAACAGTTAAAAGTACGTCTACACCTCACGGTAGAAGGGGAACGACTAAGTAAGTAAGTTAAAAGTCATCGTCATCACAATCTTTATCTTTCAGCTCTCCAGTGAGCAGGTAGCTGCGGTAGCAACAGTGGTTAATGCACTGGTTTCCAAGCCCGGTGGTCCATGGTTCGATCCCCAGGTGAGGTGGGACCTTTTAGACCGCAACCGGCTCCAGGGTCAACCCAGCCTTAGAAATTGGGTATCAGAGCAACTCTGAGGAGGTTATGGCGGCCGGCGTGATGCTGTCCACATCACCCGTAGTGTGCCGAAGGTCAAGAAAATATGGGCCTAACACCATATTCCCAATATGCCTCAATGGGCGTGTAACGGGATCCTTTACCTTTACCTACCTTTCTCCGGTGAGCATAAAAAAGTAAAAAAGGTAGTCCCATAACAGATACTGCCGTAGAGGTGTAAAGTGTTAGAGTGAGCATAAGCGTTTGAAAAACTCATGCCGATTTTTTTTGTCCCTTGCTATCAGCCAAATGTTTCTCAATGTACAAGGTATTTGTCATCCAACACATCCTGCAAGACTGCCACATGCTTAGTCAATTGCGGACTGAACATTGGCCCATAGAGATGCACATCCACTCAAAGCTGTTTGGGAGTCTTGGCCAACTTTCAACCACAGCAACATACATCCAGAGAACCGGACTTCTTGTGTAGACATTACTAAACAACAGCGAACGAGAAGAAGAAGATTTCTGTATCCAGTTCTGTTCTTTATGTGTTTTAAGGTCTACCTCTACCTCTCTTGCCCTGGCGTTTCCAAAACAAGAACTACCTAATAATGCTATCAACAGGTTTCCTCGGTGTGTATCTTATTCATCACCATCTTCCTCTCATCTCTTGTTCCACTGGCGCTTGTTTGAATTATTTTCTTTGGTTCATAACCAAGTCTATTGCTAATAAGAAAAGAAATGGAGACAAGAGGCATCCCTGTCGCACTCCTGTTCTTATCCCAAATGGTTCTGTCTACAGGCTCGAGCAGGTGCTCCCCATGTAAAACCCTCCTTTGTCACCTTTTATGACATGCTTGGTTGGTTCCAGTATCATTATAATTCTTTTCTGTCCTTTCAGGCCCTGACAACACATTAAGTGAATTTAATATGACTTTATTAAATTAAAGCTGAAACTGGCACAAAAATATCAAAATGACTGGCTAGCAATGAACACATGACTAACAATTGAAGATGAGTGACAATGCAGGTAAATATCATCATCATCATCACCATCATAGTCATCACCATCATCAGCAGCAGCACTACCTATTAGCTCCTCATGTACCACAAGTCATCAAGAAAAACAAGTTCTCCTAGCGCTGTACCATCCTTTCAATGTCTTCCCATGTTTTCTTGTTTTCTCTATCTCTTTCATGTCTGTTTCTACTCCCCTTCTCCTTATGTGTGTTTTTGTTGTTGTTGTCTTCCTCTGTGTCCCTTATCCTTGTGTGTGTTTTTGTTGTTGTTGTCTTCCTCTGTGTCCCTTATCCTTGTGTGTGTTTTTGTTGTTATTGTTGTCTTCCTCTGTGTCCCTTATCCTTGTGTGTGTTTTTGTTGTTGTTGTCTTCCTCTGTGTCCCTTATCCTTGTGTGTGTTTTTGTTGTTGTTGTCTTCCTCTGTGTCCCTTATCCTTGTGTGTGTTTTTGTTGTTGTTGTGTTTGTCGGCGTCTCTTACCAATGTGTGTGTTTTTGTTGTTGTTGTCTTCTTCTGTGTCCCTTATCCTTGTGTGTGTTTTTGTTGTTGTTGTCTTCCTCTGTGTCCCTTATCCTTGTGTGTGTTTTTGTTGTTGTTGTCTTCCTCTGTGTCCCTTATCCTTGTGTGTGTTTTTGTTGTTGTTATTGTCTTCCTCTGTGTCCCTTATCCTTGTGTGTGTTTTTGTTGTTGTTGTCTTCCTCTGTGTCCCTTATTCTTGTGTGTGTTTTTGTTGTTGTTGTCTTCCTCTGTGTCCCTTATCCTTGTGTGTGTTTTTGTTGTTGTTGTTGTCTTCTTCTGTGTCCCTTATCCTTGTGTGTGTTTTTGTTGTTGTTGTCTTCCTCTGTGTCCCTTATCCTTGTGTGTGTTTTTGTTGTTGTTATTGTCTTCCTCTGTGTCCCTTATCATTGTGTGTGTTTTTGTTGTTGTTGTTGTCTTCCTCTGTGTCCTTTATCCTTGTGTGTGTTTTTGTTGTTGTTGTCTTCCTCTGTGTCCCTTATCCTTGTGTGTGTTTTTGTTGTAGTTGTCTTCCTCTGTGTCCCTTATCCTTGTGTGTGTTTTTGTTGTTGTTGTCTTCCTCTGTGTCCCTTATCCTTGTGTGTGTTTTTGTTGTTGTTGTCTTCCTCTGTGTCCCTTATCCTTGTGTGTGTTTTTGTTGTTGTTGTCTTCTTCTGTGTCCCTTATCCTTGTGTGTGTTTTTGTTGTTGTTGTCTTCCTCTGTGTCCCTTATCCTTGTGTGTGTTTTTGTTGTTGTTGTTGTCTTCCTCTGTGTCCCTTATCCTTGTAATTCCAGAACCAGAGCTGCCTTGTAAAGCCATAACCTGGTGTTCGTAACATGTATCCTAGCCAATGCCAGCATGTTCTCCTTACATCCTGTTCCACTTGTGTGTGTTTGATTATTTCCATCAGTTCTATGTTAGTGATCTTGACACACCATTTCAATACTTTTATTCTGTACAGGCACCCATTTATGAAAGCAGGTGAAGATAAGCAGTGTTGTCGACTCGAATCTATAGACTCAGACTCAAGTCGGACTTAAAGTCACCACAGTGACGCGACTCGAGACTATTAATATTTTTCATTATTATTTGTAAAACCTCTACACCTCACGGTAGAAGGTGAACGACTAAGTAAGTATTATTATTTGTAGTGATCGATGTGATTGTTCGATAACGCGCGATTGTGGCTATAAACAGTATTGGATCTAAAATGAGGCTCCACTCGGGACTCGACGTCCAACTCGACTTGAAGCAAGTGTTAGGGATTTGCGACTCGACTTGAGACTTGTTAAGAAGACTTGACGACAACTCTGGAAGATACTATTAGCTCACTTCTAAAAATGTGAGGTCTTTCCAGATAACGTAAGCAGTTCTTACTTATAGCAATAGTGGGGAAGTGATTTTAAAAAAATTAGGCCACATAAGTAAATTATATTTTAATATATATTTTAGCATACAGATAATACCGAGCACCTCACACCCACTTTCGGACTACGATAAAAAAAATAACTTTCTCTCTCTCAACTCAGACTGGTAACCAGTTAAGACAAACAGCCCAGCAGACTCTTGATTATCACCCTCATTTTAAAATACGATACTAAATACTAATTAAGGGCCAAGAATTTTTAAGGCAAGTCAGAAGTAGCGAAAACATTACAAATTATCAGTTAGGGAAATGTTGCAGAATTTAGTAGTTAATGCAATATTGACTGGTCCAATGCTAATTTATCTAATTATACAGCTGGTCCAAGCTTATTTATTTAATTGTGCAACCGGTCCATTAAAAAAAAAACTGATTGTTTAGACAGTATGTTTTGTTCAGGGATATGATTGTCTAAAATTAACTGATCCAAGGATACAACACATCAAGTGCCAATAAGCTTAATCCTTTGATTTGTGCAATGCTGAGTTGTTCAATTCAGACTGTTTCAATGATTTGATTTGTCAATGCCGATTTGTGTAATTATTAATTAAATGATATAATCCATCGAATACTACCTGAAATAATCTGATCTTACTTACTTCCTTCCTTAGTTGTTCCTCTTCAACCGTGAGGTGTAGAGGTTTGGAAGAGAGAGCGCCATACTATCCTATCGGCTGTCTTCCTTCTGACCTGGTTCCATTCTAGTCCTCGGTCCTTCAGAATTCATCTGACCCCTGTACTAAAATCGTATCTTCCATTCACAAGGATTCTGTTACGTGCAGTCTTTGATATCTTACAATATAATACATTTGTATGCTTGTTATGTTCGCAAATATTTTGTAAACAAAATAGATACTTTTTAGTGCTTAAGGAAAAGTCATTATTGAGTTACTTCCCTTGAAAGGAGTGTCGTCACTTTCGATCGAACTCCGCGGATGAATCCAGTTTTACTGCGATTTATTCTTTGTTTGGGTAGAAATAGGTTGTTCTTGCTTCAGTGTATCTATGGCCTGAATTTATGTGTATTGTTTGTCTGGGTAGGACGAGTCTGTCTTATATCTGAATATCTTTGCATGTCTAAGTCGAACTATATGGTCTTTTGTCGCGAGAAAGGTCAAAGGGCTGTTCGGCGGATGTGTCGCTAGAGAGGTGTGATTTGGCTTCGCCCTGATGATGGGGCTGTGGTTTTTTGAATCGGCTTGTCGCCGGAAAAAGTGATCGATATATGTGTAGGGGAAAGTGATAGACGTTTAGACCTATCCTGTATGCTTTACCCCTGTGTTTATTCTTATTGCCAAGGAATGGCAGAATCAGTTATTTCTGATACCAAGGTAAAACAAAAGCACTTCTTATGAACTCTTACGAAGCCATCGTTTTCAATAAGGGAAGATTTAACTATATGAAGATGACATTCATTCATAGCAGCACCATATTGTAAAGTGAAGTCAATTGTATCATGATAGAATCTACAAAGTAATGAGAACATTTAATGTATGATTAACTTTGATACAGATTCCTAGTTGTATCCAAACGTGAGTTACAGCTCACGAGAGAAGCCATCTTGTATACACATATTTAAGGACTATCAGGAAGAGAAAGGGATGCCCCGTATTATCGCTTGATGAGTCCAGAGATCACTGCTACACATGAGAACCCATTACTAGCGGTTCGATATGATTATATGAAAAATATGTGCTGAACATTATTTAAAGGAATCTTCGCTAGACGAGGTTAGGTCTAGAAGCCATCTTGAATGTTGTTTATAATCTGACGTGCTTTGTCAGTAAACTCAGATGATATATATGGGCAATACTGAATGCTTGTCTACTGACAGTCCATTATGCTATTATTCTACATGAGTGCCCATGTATCATTGCAAGACCATTTATCCACTGTACCATGATGTATTATGCCAACCTGTGATTTGTCACTGTATCGTGCTGTCGAGTGTGTACGTCCAATTAAACGGTAGCAAAGGTACACAGTCGTTGGTGTCGATGACTTCCAGCCATACATGAGTGAAAGAAAAAGACCAATTGTCAACACCACGAACTCTTCTTATCATTCGCGTATTACACTCTCACTTCATGCTTACACACCACTGCGTAGGTCGAGTTGACATTCCATACTCAAACCACGAGTTACACAACAACACAGCATTTAACTCTGGTGATGTTCTAGTGAGCTTATATTTATCAACTGATGAGCAAAAGAGAGTTATCAGATTCCTGTTTAACTTTGTTACTTTAACATAGTAAACAGAACCTGTTCAATACCGATGGAACAAGATGTAAAAAGAAGGCTCTGGCTTTGTATAGGATGAGAAAACTAGATGACAGAATTACAAGGCAGTCCTGTTCTGGAGTCACTATGGTAAGAGGAAAAGTGGGTGATTGTTGTACCTATTGGATGTATATAAAACAAAGATCAAAACAAGGAAAAATAACTGCCATTTGACATTTAATTAATAATTATTTATATTTCGAGCAACAACAACAAAAATGGCCGGTGAACTCACATTACAAGAAACTTGCCGCCTGCCATGAGGTCATGAGTTGAGCAGGCTGGATCACATGTTGGGCTATGAATGTTAATGTAATATAGCATTTCATGTACTAAAATAACAGTTGATTCGCTTTATTTTGACATTTGTTTTACAGTGTACGAACTCCGTAGTATCGGTGAGAATCCCAATAAGGAAGCACACATTTTATCAATATTTTTGTGGTGTAGGTTTCTAATTTTTAAATTTTGCTTCAGGGCAGCGGCCTTATGGCCTACTCTTTACGATTCTCAACTGCTGTGGGATTTTTAACGTGCGCAACTTGCACGCGGGATCTCCTATTTTTTCACCCTTATCCGAGAAGGCTAGACATCCGATCTCACTACTCAGGAGACCAGGAAGGAGTATGACATCATTAGGACTACTGCTTCTAACAAAAATTCCATAAATTATATTCCCTCTACGGGGAATCAAACCCGGTACCTTTAGAATTCGAGGCGGACGCCATACCTCTTAGCCACTCCGACCCCCACCAAAGAACATAAGGAGAAGCAAACTGGAGACAGGCATGAGAGAGATAGAGAGGGCTATGAAAGAACCTGAATGGATGGCACAAGAAAGGAAAGTTTGGAGTGTATTTGTTGAAATTGTGTGCCCCATAGAAAGGTGAAGGGTCATCGCTGAGCATAGTTAATCTTCATCCCTTCACTGCTTGTAACCGTCTGCCATTTCTAACCTCTAAGTGCATTTTTTGTTTCCTTATATTCTTAAGGTCTTACATGCAAATCAAGGGATGCCTTGTGTTCGATAAGCTCCAGGGCAATGGACTTCCTGTCTGACTGTCGATGAAGCTGCAAAGCCAGCATTAGAGGGGTAAGCCCTGTTAAAAGAAAAGAAATGATTACTACAGTAATAATCATAATCATATAATATTATAGAGAAAAGAGCTTTGGTTTCATTGTCTTCAAAAAAATTACAAATTGTTACACTTTCCACAAAAAATGTGTGACCATTTTACCATATGAAGCCTTCATTGTTAATAGTTGTTCAGAGCTCTGTTGATCTATTTTAGTATTTGTGTTTTATATGCATATGAGTAATGTTCAAATTGTCAAGACTTTTTCCTATTTAATCTTGTGCAATGAACAGATACCGGTGTGTTAACAGGGCCCGAGAGTGAAGCAAAAAAAAAAAAAATATCAATACTGTACTAACCACTTATGTAGGAAGCAACTTAGGAGGGTTGTGCATGCGCTGGTTACCCGATCCTGAAAGACACTTTAAGCCAAACTCAACAAAAGCATGGACAAATCAACCAAACACAATGAATTTAAATTATTCAACTTAGCCATCCGAGAAAGACTTTGACCAGATGGCACAGGACAGGAAGACTTGAAATGAATTTGTTGAGGACCTATACTCCTTAGATAGTTAAAGGACGATAATGAAGGTGAAGATGACGATGAACAGTGAAAGAATAATACTGCAGTCACTGTTTGAAACACTCTCCCTTCTTCAGAATACATCTGATCAGTGGCGGTTCCAGGGGGTTGTCATTGGGGGTGCTGCACTGTTCATTCATTTAAAATACTATACATAATACTCACAAATTGTGACCACCATGTGAAATATCAACCCAGACACAAATGATTAGTGTCTTATCTCATCTAAAATCTGTCAAGAAGTTCTGAAAAGTTATTTTAAAAGTTTATTGCAACTAGGAGTAATCATTGTCAGTCGTAGCAGCTTCCGAGTCTCAAACCGGTTACACGGACATGTATGCTACTATTTCTCGTGTTTAAAATTGTCATTGTAACTTCCCTTTAATTTGCTCATTGCACTTGAGCTGTGGATGGCTGCAGCTCTGGTTAAAAAATTCAAACCAATCGTAGTTCGCATCTAGCTGTGTGTATGACAAGCATTCGCTTATAAGAGGTCAAGGTCACTTGAGCTGCACTTTTTGCAACACTTTTCCCCAATACAGTGTTAGATAATTTTTGTTTGTTTGTATTTAATCCTTCCGGTGTAACCTCAATTTTTTGGTCTGACGTATTATGTATTATAATGTAGTAGAGACAGCAGTATGCAGTCCTTTTCTTAGGGAGTGCTGCAGCTTAACAGCTCATTAAAGAAAGCCGCCACTGCATCTGATCCAAACATTCTGAAAGTTTTCTTATTTCACTTTGAAAGACATCTTTTGGTTGATTCTGACACCACATCAGGATTACTTCTTTTTTTAACCTCGTCATTCAACCTGAATTTCATGTCTTCTAAGTGTTCTTTAAGTGCCACAAACAGATAGATGTCACAGTGACGTGTCTCAACTATAAGAAGGATGGGGGAGGAATATCCAACGTTAATTTAGTCAGTACATTCACAGTCACATTAGCTGGATGTCGACAGGTGTTACTGTAGAGAAAACAAAGACCTCTGGACAGAAGATCTGGTCAAGACTGTGGCATCATCAAACTAAGGTAATGGCCACTGTATTATTAAATGCATGCTGAGGGTATAACTCATGTAAATTTTGTAGAACAAGGCATTAAAATAAATGCTACTTATAGCTGTTTGCTTCTACATGTGCCTGTCTTGTCTTTTGTCACTGAAAAAGCTTTTTTTTCGGTTCATTTATGAATATTATCTGCACATTGTACCTTTAGTCTACCTTTTATTTTCTTGTTCTATGTATTGTCTCTTTAAGGGTTGTATGGGACAATCTATTTGATCTTGTGATGTTGATCATAATCCTACCATTGATGCAATTTTTGTGATGGTGTGATGTTGATCATAATCCTACCATTGATGCTATTTTTTTTATGGTGTGGTGAATGTTGAGGCATGTCATGGTTGTGGGGATGACAATATATTATGTTGGGGATGTACTAGGTTGTGGATGTTATTATGGCTTCCTCTCTTTCATACTCCATCACAAACATATACAAGAAAATTGATGTTTCTTGACAGGGATCCTACTTGAATTGAGCCTGCTGGAATAGCCTGATTTCAAGAGTGTTCTGAGTACATAGAAAAACTCAGTTGCACCAAAGTTCCTATCTACTCTAATCCTATATGAAAGTGCATACCTTGCCGGCTGTGGTGCTTCAACTCACAAATTGTGTTTGAACACTAACCTTTTTAAGGTTCCTGCATATATCATTTCCATATTCATATGGCAGCCTCATTACTTGCTACTGCAGACTATGGCTACTTTCATCTGGAGGATGAAGAGTATGCGCTCTGATGTGGCATCAACCACTCATGTATTGGCACACTGTTCATTTGTCTCCTTGCTTCCTGGTTCTCCTCAACTGAAACCTTGCAAAATTACTCACCCTGCCTCCTTACATCTTGATGGCTTGATATTGGTTAATCGAAACCCTTAAGCATCCAATCTCACATTTGGACATGCGCCCTAATTTGGTTGAACCGGGTGTGCCTCGCCAAAAGAGACAATTTTAATAAATCTCTTTGCTAATTTGAATCACTTGCTGTATGAAACCTCATCCGTCCTATATCTCGATTACGCTTGGTCACTCCAAAGCCAATTCATCTTGTATGCACAGCAGTGATTTCGCTAGATTGATGTCAAACTGTTTAGCTGCTAACAATCAGACTTGTTGAGGTGTGGTTTCCCAAAATATCAGTTCAATGTATAGCTTTACTTCCTTTGAAGCCAATTTGCTGCTTTATTCCCAAATTGCGTCACTTTGTGAGAGAAAAATGCACTCAAATAATGCTCTGACGATGTTCATACGCTAAAAATAGCCAAGGAATGTGTCAAAAATTATAAAATATCACTATTTACTTACCTGAACATGGTCGTATATAATCCACATTGACATTTTGCGTGGCCAGGATAGTTTTAACTGCTTCTAAATTCCCCTGTTCAACAGCTTCATGTAATGCTGTTTCTTGTACATTCTGTTTGGGAAAAGGTGAATGAGCGCATTATTCATAACTTTGCACAATAATCATGAAAACTTAGACATTAATGAAGCTAGTTGTTAATAAGATCAAATGTTGATGGGCAGTTTAAGTGGAGAAGTCTCTGACGGTCTCTGAGGAAAAGTAATTTTAATAAGTCAGCTACAATCTTCAAGAAAGGTGAATGTGAGAAGGTCATATAAAATTGTTAAACATATGTTAATTTCTTATTCGACGGTCGGAGTGGCTAAGAGGTATGGCGTCCGCCTCGAGTTCTACAGGTACCAGGTTCGATTCCCAGTAGAGGGAATATAATTTATGGACGTTTCTTTTTCAGAACCAGTGGTTCTAATGATGTCATACTCCCCTCCCCTCCCCCCCCCTTGTTCTCATGGGTAGTGAGATTGGATGCCTAGACTTCTCAGATACAGGCGAAAAAATAGGAGGTCAAGTGTGCAAGTTACGCACGTTAAAAATCCCACGGCAGTTGGAAATCGTAAAGAGTAAGATAAGGCCGCTGCCCTGGCAAAATTTAAAAATTAGCAACCTACCCACCAAATATATTTATAGAATGTGTGATTCCTATATACACACATTGGGATTTTCACCGGTGCTACGGAGTTCGTGCACTGTGCTGAGATCCTCCTTGTGTGATCTAAGGGAGAAAATCGGAGCACTGATGGAGTTGTCCTTGTACAATGAAGATAGTCCTTAAAACCAAACAAAACCAAACTAATTTCCCATTCAAATGAAAGTATCATCATTTTCCATTTTACTCCTGTCGAAACATGGAGAACCTGGCCACCTGACCAGGACGCCTGCACCCAGCAGTAACATGCTCCAGCAGCAGTGGTCTCTTTCACGATTTGTTGTGCATGATGAGGTTGCCAGTTCATTGCACAACCTCATTTTTGAGCATGAACCAGACTTGGGGTACGGCACGAAGGATGGCCACCGACCAAGCAAAATGGGGACAGTTTGTTGCTGCCTTACAAGACGCCACTAGGCGTGATGGCCAGTGACTGCTTTGTCAGTCAGGAGCTAAAGAACAAAGAAGAAGAAGAAGACTCATAAATCATCTAATTAACCAGATATACAAAACAAAAACTTAATTAATGTATTTAGTATTTCCACCAGTGGCGTATCCTGGTAATGCGAGCTAGGCGTGCTGCTACTTAAAATAAATATGTACGCCTACTATTTAACTTCTTCCCCTCTTAATTTAAAAACCAACTATATTAAATTACGCAACGATAGTTATTAGGGGTATATGTCAACTATCTCCGAAATACTAATTAACTTACAACTTGAAACTCACTGTCACTAATAATCTGCATTCCCGGCAACTAACACAAATTAATCACAAAAAACACTGGACGGACACAACCAATTTTTACAACTCGAGAGCTGCAGGACCACCGCACGCATGTTCGCATTGTATTTACGTATCTGGCCATGACCCCGATCCAATCAAACCAGTCTTCAGACGTGAATCCGAAAGGTGCCGCACGCATTGTGACGGAATTACCCGAGAAACTTCGGGCGATTGCTACCAACCAATAAAAACTGCACTATAAAAAGCGTCTGGGGAAACTGAAACTAGATTATACTCGTAGATTCTATGCGGGAAAATCCGTTATCCTGTTGCGTGCGGTCCGAAAGCAGAACATTAGAAGAGAAATATTTTATAGAATAATACATTAAATTTTTATTTTCCTTCGGGCATAGGTGTGCGCAGCATGCACAACACACATAAAGTATACGCCACTGATTTCCACACCACTGGTGTCCGGGCACACATTACTTTTGGTTCTTTACATGGCGTAAATATTTCTAATTTATTATGTCACGTATTCCTCACCATCATTCTATTTTTTTATTTATTAGAAAACACGGAACCACCACCTCAACCAGCTTCCTTGCAGGAAATGTGCACTAAAGCATCCATGTGTTCTAGCAGTGGTACCAAGTTGTTTTACGTGATGAGATGGCCAGTCACATGCACAACTTCACATAAATCGCCTCTTATGAATTGCCTGAAGAAACAGTGGGCCTATTCTTTATCTCTTCAGAGACCCGATCTAAACTACAAGGATGATGTTATGTAGTGCCTGTTCTCAAATGCCTACCTCTTTATTTTTGGTCTGTACATTCAGAGCATCATAGAGCCCTGGACTGGATGACGTGGCAGACTGCTTCTCTCGTTCTTTATCTGGAGTGTCACAGAGCAGATGTTGAGGCCTGGTGATAAGTAATGATAACTGATTAAACAATAAGCACAATCCAAATCTGTCCTTATTTCGTTTTGATAGTTAAGTAAATTATCTTCTTCTTCTTCTTTAGTCTTTGGTAGCTGACTGACAAAGCAATCAGTGACCATCACGCCTAGTGGCGTCTTGTAGGGCAGCAACAAACTGTCTCCACTTTGCTCAGTCGACAGCCACCCTTTGTGTGGTGCCCCAGCTCTGGTTCATGCTTAGCATCACCGCCTCCACAGTTCTCCGCCAAGTGGCTTTTGGCCATCCTTGCTGTCGCTTTCCTTCAGGAGTCCATAGCATGGCAGTTCTAGTGATGGTATCAGCGTCTCTTCTGAGGATGTGACCAACCCTATTCCAGCGCGTCTACCCGCTATGTTGGTGCGCATGTCCTGTTGGTGGCTCCATGTTAGCAGTTCTTGGTTAGTGATGGTGTCATGGTCTCTTCTGAGGATATGGCCAACCAGATTCCAGCGCGTCTACCCGCTATGATGGTGCGCATGTCTTGTTGGTGGCTCCAATTTAGCAGTTAAGTATATTGGACAGCTAAAAAGAGTAATGAGGATGTCCTGAAAGAAGCCAGCGTGCAAAGCAAGCATATCACTTACATTTGAAGGAAGCAGACCACTTTCTTTGTACACGTAATCAGAAGCCAAAAGCTGAAATACAACATTTTGACACGAAAGATTGAAGAAAAGAGAGATGATGACAAAGATTGAAGATACTGAACAGTCTACCATCATGCCATGGGAAGAAGTCAACAATAAAATTAGTCTTCTTCTTCTGCGTTCGTCCTAAAAAGGACGTTTGTAACGTTGTGTCGCCGTTTATTAGTAAACAGTACCGGAGAAGCACACACCATCGGGCATGGTATTTGAAAAAAAAGTGCAGTAAAGTATAATAATAATAGCCCCTTCGGTCATAACTGACTATGGGAATGAGCCCCTGAAGTGACAGCCCTCAGCTGCTTATTTTCCTGGTATTTCTTTCGACGTTTTCTCCTCTCTTCTGCTTGCCGTGAGAGCTTCTTGTCGCCCAATCTGAGGTGGCGCCGTAGAGAGCATCGCCACTTGGTGCGATCGGCAGCTTCGTCCTTCCAGGTTTGATGTCCAGTGCTCTCATGTCTCTCTTGTACACATCTTTGAACCTCAGCTGTGGTCGTCCAAAGTAAAGTATTAATAATGCCATAAATAAGAACTTCTAGCAAGAACTGAAGCTGTTCTTGTAGGGAGAACATTAGTAAATTCTCAAAGTTTATGTTTCATTATCACCACCACTACTCTTCAGCTCCCCAGCATAATAACACCACATTCCCAATATGCCTCAATGGGTGTGAAACGAGATCCAATACCTTTTACCCTTTACACAACTCATCATCTCATCATCTCAACCCGGAACCCGTCATGGGTCGTAGGGGTGCCATGGTGGAAGCATCAGCAGACAGGGTCCTCCACTGCTCTCTATCCTCAGCAATGCGTACAAGTGTGGAAAAACCGTGTCCTGTCCACTCTTTGATGTTATCAGCCCAGGATTTTCTCTGCCTTATTCTTCTCCGTTTACCTTCGACTGTTCCCTGGAGGATCGTTTTCGAAAGGGAGTCATGGCGAGGTGCATGCCCAAACCAGGCAAGCTTTCGACGTTTCACTACTGACACTACTGGTTCTTGGTGGCCTGCATAAGTGTTTATTTTCTCACTAACACATACATTTGTTTTGTGCTCTTTATAGCAGATGCGCAAAATTCTTCTATAATATTTATACTCGAAAGCCTTAATCCTTCGCTCCGTATCTGCAGTGAGTGTCCAGCCTTCACACCCATACAAGAGAATAGATAATACAAGTGATTTGTATAATTTGATCTTCACAGGAAAACTGATGTTACTTTTCCAGATCACATTCAGCCTTGTCATGGCAGCTGAGGCCATCTCAAGTCTTGCCTTGATTTCTTTACTTGATCTTCCATCACTACATATAGTGGACCCCAGATATTTAAAGGTGTTAACTTCTTCTAACGTTTGCCCATTTAACGTAATGTTGGTCGGAACATGTTTCTTATGGCTATTCACCAATATCTTGCTTTTTTCTATATTAATTTCCATCCCATACGTTCTTGTTACTTTCTCCAGTCTAGAGGTAAGGTCTTGAAGTTCTGATTCTGTTCCAGCTATAAGATCGATATCATCAGCAAAACGTAGAATGCAAAGAGGTCGGCCTCCAATCGATATGGTTGTTTTACAATCGTAGAGAGCCTCCTGCATAATATGTTCTAGATATATATTAAAGAGCACTGGGGACAACTACTCAGTGTGTTAAAAAGGTAACGATTGTACCATAACAGATACTGTCATGTTGGAGGAAAGTGTTAGAGACTTCACTGTATTAGGTCTCAGCTTTGTGAGCTGGGGTGACCAAGTTCCTTTCCTCGCTGCTTTTGCCTTACCTAACTCAAGAGCAGAGTCAGGTAGCCATTTACAACTGGGTAGACTGGAGAGTGCCTCTATATAGTTTCGAACTGGTAACTTTGCCTCAAGAATTAGAATTCGAGGCGAACACCGTACCTCTTAGCCACTCCGACGTCCACAAAAGACCTTGACCAGACGTGATAGGACATGACAGCATGAGCTTATTGAAAACCTACGCTTCTTACTGATGTTCTCACTGCAAGAATTGCCAATTCTTCTCTACCAATTGAGGCTCCATTTTTAAGTTAGGAGCTTTTTAAGAAAGCTCCGTTAATTAAGTGAGTTACAATAGATTCACATTTTAAATGTTGTAATTGTTATTTTTATTGTTCATCAGAATCGACTTCACTGCACTCCGGGAAAACCCAAAGGTGCTCAGTTGTAAACAAACAAAGAATTTAGATACGTTGGTAGAGATTTCAGTTTTTAAAGCTTATGAAGATTACGAATTTTGATAACGGGAGATTTTTATTTTCAGATTGAAGAAAATTACATTTTAAAAACGAAATAAGTTACAACATATTCTGATTTTAGCAAGATGTAGAAATCTACACGTTGTTTACAAGTTCAAGTTTCAAGTTTCAGTTAAATTATAAAAGATACCTCGTCATTTTCCTTATGCAGAATGGGGGCCAAAACTGCAGGAAGACTGCACCAAGCCTTCACATTCTCTTGCAGTGATGTTTTTTGTATCAATTTGTTTTAAATGATGAGGTTGCCAACCTCATGCACGAGCCTCGTATAAGTTGCCTTATACTACACGCGTGAGGGTGCTGCAGTCCTGTTCTGTCTTTGTCTCTTCTGAGACCCCTGGTAACTACATTGGGTATACAAGATACAGCTCTTTGCTAATTACAGAAGATCTGTCATTTCTTAAGTTTTTTTGTTTATATTTGTTTCCACTTACGTATTGCCATCCCTGTCAGGTAAAAGGATATCTGCACTCCCACTTTTGTAGGTCATTGACTCATCACCCGCTTTATCCTCGATACCATTCACTGTTGATACACTCGTGTTTGTCTGTTTGCATATACTGTCTCCATTGGCTAACGAGTGGTCAGTTTTGGTTAAACTTTGCATAGATATATTTTCTGATTGGAGATCAGATGAGCAAGGTGGAGACAGTGGAATAGTATCCCGAAAGTCCTCAAAGTTCAAGGGTAGGAAAATTTCGTGTGTGTTCTGTTCAGGCTGAGATTCTGTTGATATTTCCAGACGTTTATCTCCATCAGCTACAATGCTGCTACCATTAGACTGTTGCAGTTGAGGAGATAGTCTATTGCTGCAGTCTTGTGCAACTGACACAGATGTGCGATCGTGGCAAAGGTTGCCAGTATTTTGGCTGCATGGCGGAACAACTGTGTGATTTCTGTCATGGACCTGATGCTGATAAGATTGAATTTGACCTTGATCAGTAAATGAATAACTTGAACCAGGAGCTGACAACTGAGACACATCTTCTGGAATAGATGCCATGCTGCTATCAAAAGAATGTAGCTGCATGTTTTGAGCACTATCATCCGGAGAAAATAAGTTAGTAGAGTGCTGATGGAGAATATGCTGTTCACTACTATGACCAGCATCCTGATGAGATTCTGCACCCTGGATGATGGGGGAAGGCTGCACTTCGCTTGTGGAATTGTGGCTGTGTACACCATGTAAAACTTGAGAAATGTTTTCCTTCCTGCGTGGGTAAAACTGTTGCAACTGCTCTTGATGCTGCCTTTCTGGGCAATTTGGATTTTTCAACTGTTGCAGTGGCTTTTGCATCTGGTGCACTAATTGCTGATGATGGATATGCAATGGTTGATATTGGTGCTCTTGAGAGTACTGTAACTGTTGGTGTGATGAGTGCTGCTGGTATTTATGCATGTTTTGATCTACATTTATAATTACTGTCTTGCTGCTTGGCGAGCTGGTATCCGAGCTCATGGAAACATCACTGTCTCCACCTATGCTTTGGAAGGAAGGCATTCTTTTGTAGGTTTCACCTGACCGAACATTGGGATTGACAGTGTGCTCAGCCAAAGGGGGTGGTTTTTTGAAAGAACTGTAATTTTGCTGAAGTGGAGATATAGTTAATTGCGGAGATAATGATGATGAAGATTGTGGAAATATTGACATTCCTGGTGTTATCTGGTTTGGGGCAAATGTCAATAAGTTATGTTGATGGTCTTTCAATTGGGTAAATGAAACTGGATTGAACTCTGCATCGCTTACACACATGTGCGTTCCATGAATTAAATTGGGTCTGTGGGTTGATGAAGACTCCGAAGGTGAATGGTTAGCTAAAGCCATACTAGAATTATGATAGTCTTGACACTTACAGTTAGACTCTCTTTCACATGAACTTGAAACCAATGGCATTATTTGGTTATTATAAACATTGTACACATTCTGAGACCCCATGCTTGTGGATGCACTAGATGTGATACCATATATGGATGTTTGCAAGTTAGGGTTATGTAAATGCACACTCTTGGCATGATTTTTATTTTGAACTACCAAAGATGGATGTGTGTTTCCTGGCTCTGCTACATCATGAGGATATCTTTGATACGCATCAAAATAATTGTATCTACCATCACATGAATCCATAGCACTGGTAACTAAGTGCCCATCAGCAACTTTGCCTGCAGGTGTATTTGCATATTTTATTGGTGTCATTTGACTCTGTGATGTAGATACAGTTTTCTGATCTTCAAGTATCTTACCAGAAGTTGATGGCTTCAACATGTCCATCTTCTGATGATTATATGAACTGCCAGATTTAACACCTTTTCCTTTAACACCTTTTGTTTCTTCTGAGTGAAAGGCACTTCTGTTCTTCACTACCTTCAGTTGGAGCTGAGTCTCATGTGGGTAAAGGGCATACATTTCTGTTGGCCGCGAGTTCAATCCTCCATCTATGCCAGTGATATCAACAATACCATTACAATTTTTAGTCATCGAAGGTTTTAAATAGCTGTGTTGTGCTCTGATATCTCTTCTCCTGCATATCTTGTGTTCCTGATGACCAATTAAAAGACCAATGTCTTCATGAGCCTTTATTTCTGAGTCAAAACTAGCTTGCCTGTGGCTGGCAGCAGTTTGATGAAACTTTTGTCTTGAGCAATGATCCCCTAGCATTACATTCATGGATGGTTTCTCATATGATGATAAATAACATGTGTGTGCACTCAGAACATGATGACTGTCAGATGATGAGGAACATCCCACCATAACTTCCTTTTGTCTTTGTTTTCCAGGCAGCTTCATCTCTTTGTTGATGTTCAAATCTGCTTTTTTATTCTCTTCTACTTGATCAAGTGGATTGCATGGTGTAAAACTGTGACTGTACTTTGGTAGTGATTTCTGTCGAATCTTGTCTGTGTTCTGATCATAACAGTATGCTTCCCTTTTACAGTCATGGTAATTTTCTGGGATATTGAAGGACTCTGGCATCATATGAGTATCTGAAAATACAGAATGTCTATCAATATTTTTATCTTTGTACTTCCGACCAGATTCTTGAGGACAGCCATTTTGGAGAAAAAAACATTTTTTCTTGTTCAGCTTTTGTTTTGGCTGGGGCTGTTCAGGGACTAACAATGGCGTCCCAGTAAATAAACCCATTGCTTTAGCTTGATTGATACACATTTCCTGAATATTTCCTACTTTCTGAACATGATGAGTTGTCTGGATTAATTCTTGTTCAGCAGCGAGGCTTAGGTTATGGGAGTCATATTGTCCATAGTTTGAACATGGGCTAAAATTCGTTCTGTCGTAAAGCCTTTCTTTAACTTTTTTATTTTTTATTTTATTTTTTTCTGCCAGCACAGATTGGGATGATCCTTCACTGAATATTACAGAGGGAAGAGATGGCACGCAGATGGGATGTACTTGTGACTGTTCACAGACAAAGCCCCTTGCATTTTCCCCAACAGGTAAATATACATGGGAATCACTGTGATGTCTATTAAACTGCTGGATGGGAAATCCAGAATCTTTTGGTCCAGAATGTAAATGGTGTGTCGAGGTTGTTACTTGGCTCACAGTATGTTGAGGTAACATACTTGAATGTCTACACATGTTGCAAGGAATGTGCGCTTGATCTTTGCCAGATTTTCCAATTTGAACTGAATTTATCAATTTGTTTATTGATGTGCCTGTCGGGAGTGAAACCATTTCTGCAGGTGAGCTATTGGTAGAAGTATGCACTTTTCTGACACAGTCATGGGAAGGACTGCTGTTACAAAGATGATGCGGTGAATAAGCTTTTGGTTCTTCTGGGATGTAGGAATAAGAACTGCGTGGAGAAACTTTAACACTGCTGTCCAGAGGACCATTCTGAAGACCTACTTGTAAAGGTAACTGATTCTGTGGATGTTTAGCTTTAAGCTCACTGTTAGGGACCTTCTGTACTTGACTAGCCTGCTCAAAGCCATGAGTACTTGAATATTCTCTGAAATTATGATATTCATTCTGCATCTGTGGCCTCATTTGACTGTTGATATGCACAGGGAGTGGAGACCCTGTTAAACTATGACCTCGATTAACCAATTGCTTGTGATTAAACCCATTATGCTGAGCTATATCATAGTTCGTCATGATGAGATTTGCTTGTTGAGTTTGCACTGCACGTTGTTTTCTCATACCTGGACCTGATTCTATTCGTGTATTCATATTAATCTGAGAATGATTCTGCATGTCATAAAGCATTCTCGCATTTGAGATATTATGACACTGTGTTTGTCGATTTTCCCGCATAGAAAAATGAGACTGGGTATTAAGCCCTGGACTATCAGCCTTGTTACGTGGCGATGATGCCTTTGTTAATCCAGGATTTCTACTTTCCCTTAAGGCCTTGACCACCTTTGTTGATCTGACACTTGAACTGTAGGGCATTGGTATATCGGAAGACTTCTGGAAGGAATTGGAACAGGTGGTGTCTGGGATTACTTGTAAGTAAAGCTGATTGGAGTTATTAGGAGCACAATGCAAAACCACTGGTAACCTCTGTGTGACTTGTCCTACAGAAGACTGTGCCAAGGTTGGAAAATCTGTAGCGGAATAGAGAAATCACTGACAACTGTTGGAGCATATCTATGTAAAATTATAGCAAGACACAAATTTTGAACAACAGGAGTGACAGTACACATCAATAGCATGCTTATATGTTGATCTTGAATATGTTTGTGAAATCATTAATTGTTCTCACTGTATTTAGACTTGTATGGTATTAAACATCCCACATCTCCTTCCTGTCTACTATGTGGAATGCTAGACTGTCTCCGAATCTGTGAAAACTGCATTTATGTTTTGTATTATTCCCAAGTGTCCTTTCTCTTTTCTCCTGACATATGAAAAGTATATTATGTATTGCATTATACTGAAAGGTATGCATGGAGGCATATCTTGAGTCATCTTTATATTACCACCAGCTATGCACAATGCTACAATATATATATATATTCATTTATTTATTTATATATGCTACATGAATATCAAAATCAATCCATTTAAAAAGACATTATTCATCATTCATTACCCTCCGCTCCCAAGGAGCATAGGCCTTCAACAAACACATGCCAAGTCCTCCTGTCACGTGCCATCATCTCAAGTTCTTTCCACGTTCTCCTCATCATTTTCACCTCTGTTTCCAGCTCTTTTCTCCATGTGTTTCTTGGTCTACCACTACCTCTCTTCCCCAGGGGGTTCCAGAACAAGGACTGCCTTGTAATGCTATCAACAGGTTTCCTCAATGTGTGTCCTATCCATCGCCATCGTCTTCTTCTCATCTCTTGTTCCACTGGCACTTGTCTGGTTCTTGTCATCAGTTCCACATTGGTAACCTTGTCATCCCACTTTAATCCTTCTGTTCTTTGCAAGCACTCATTTATTTAAGCTTCTTGGTTGTTGTTTTTTTTGTTGTTGTTCTCCGTGTGTCAGAGCCATTAAATATTATTCACTTGACATATGGCTCTGAAAAAAAAAACATAATGAAGTTGAAAAGAAGTTCAACGCTTGAAGATAAAGGAGAAAAAAAAAACAACTAGAAATGATTATGAAGAGATAAGAGGTACCATCATCATCGCCATTCAATAAACTGAAAAGTATTCGACGCAACAACTCTTTGTTACTGGAAGTAAGAAGGAAAGTTCTTAAGTGCCATATAGAACCGTTCCAGATATATGAAGGTAAGTCATGATCAATTAGTAAACACGTAGGAAAAGCACTAGAGGCCACATAGATGTGGTTTTACAGAAACATGTTAAAATACCACAGACAGTTAACAAGAGTAATGAGGATGTCATGAAAGAGGCCAATGTGCAAAGAAAGCTTATTCATCATGTTAGAAGGAAGCAATCCACTCTGAGCATGATATGAGAAGTAGAAGCAAGCTGGAGTATATCGTGACAACAGGAAAGATAGAAAGAAAAAGCGACAGAGGACAACAAAGAAAGCAAATACTGGACAGTTTGTCATCATGGCATGGAAAGAAGTTAACAACAGAATTAATAAATAGTACTGTAGACAGGAAGTTGTCGATAGACATGATCGCCTACAAATACCAGGCATGGTACATGAAGAAGAAGAATTATCATCATCATCATCATCACCACCATGCTTCAGCTAACTGCATGAACCAGAAATCAAACAAACTCACCACTTCCTGTCCTGTGCCATCTGTTAAAAGCTATCCAACTTCTTATATATTCTTTTCTTGTCTGTCTCCAGTTCTTATCTCCTGGGAGACTATCGCACAGGATCGTTGTGCCTGACGGGCAAACATTACTCAAGGCGCTCGCATTGCAGAACAGAATTTAGCTGATAAGGCAGAAGGCAAGCGAGCTGCAAGAAAGGTCAGAATGCACAGCAACACTACTATCGACTCTAACCATGTGTGCCCAGTATGTGGCAGGGCCTGTGGGGCCAAAATAGGACTAATTAGCCACATGAGATCACGGCACAGATGTGTCACAACTCAAGTCTGAAGCTGTCGCCATCTTCGCTTGCGATGGACAACTATTATTATTATTATTATCTCCGTGCATTATTTAATCTCCCTCAACCTCTCTTACCAAAAAGATTCCAGTACAGTAACCGCTCTGTAATGCTATCAACTTGTTTTCTCAGAGTGTGTCCTATCCAATCCTAGCGTCTTCTTCTCACATCATCTTCTTCCATTGACACTTGTCAAGCTCTTGTCATCATTTCAATCCTTCTGTTCTATGCAAGCACCCATTTATGGAAGTCTGCTTAAGTCTTGATTGTCCTTTTTGATCTTCTCCATGCCTCATAGCCATATAATGAAACAGCCAAGGAGAAGATGGATTGATGTAAAATAGATGTGCATCACATCAGATCATGACTCACAGTGGGCAGTGCCATGAAATCTGACACAGTCTTTTCATGACACAAACATTTCATGACACAGGCTGAATAGGAAGAGAAATAAAAATAAACCGTCCATAAGGAGAGTTGTCTTTATGTCTTTCCTAACAAGTCTCAAGTCGAGTCTCAAGTCTCTTAATACAAGTTTCAAGTCTCTTAGTACAAGTCTCAAGTCTCTCAGTACAAGTGTCTTAGTAGAAGTTTGAAGTCTCTTAGTACAAGTCTCAAGTCTCTTAGTACAAGTTTCAAGTCTCTTAGTACAAGTCTCAAGTCTCTTAGTACAAGTTTGAAGTCCCTTAGTACAAGTCTCAAGTCTCTTAGTACAAGTTTCAAGTCTCTTAGTACAAGTCTCAAGTCTCTTAGTACAAGTCTCTCAGTACAAGTCTGAAGTCTCTTAGTACAAGTCTCAAATCTCTTAGTACATGTCTCAAGTCTCTTAGTACGAGTCTCAAGTCTCTCAGTACAAGTCTGAAGTCTCTTAGTACAAGTCTCAAATCTATTAGTACATGTCTCAAATCGAGTCTTAAGGCCCCTTAACAGTGACTTTCGAGTCCCAAGCTGAGTTTCATTATTGATTTAGAACTTTGTAGGACTATATTCGCTTTTATTCAAACAATCTCACCAATCACTGTAAATAATAATAATAAAATAAGCATATCTGGTCTTAGTACTTCATTTACTGACTGCTATCATTTGACCACACTCTATTGGCACATACATTTTACCGATTTAAACAAGACCATGTTCGGTTTCTCCGTAGGAGTACGTTACGAATGAGGACGGCGAATTTGATTCGCCCCAACAGGCAAATTGTGAATCGCTAATTTAAAAAAAAAAACATAAGTCGATTCTCGTATCGAGTCGTTGTGATGAATTAAGTCAGACTCGACTCGAGTCGACAACAATGTCAATAAGTCTTGAGAACTTTCAGCCTTCAGTTTACAATCTAAAGAAACAAAACGTGCCTGCATAATTAAGCCCTTGTAGTGGTCCAATGGCAGATACTACCGTAGGAGGGGTAAAGTGTTACAGACTTTACTATACTATGCCCAACTTTATGAAGTGGGGTGACCAGTTTCCTTCCGCAATGCCTTTGCCTTCCCAAACTCATGAGCAGAGCCAGGTGGGCCTACCAATTTACACCTGGGTAGACTGAAGCGTGGTAACCAACGACTCTGCCAATCGGACGCAAGCTTTCATAGATGATTTTAAAAATATTATATTTAAATGGAAAACGTCAACACAAAACAAACAAACACAAATGTAAACGAATGAAGTTACAATGACTCAGTGTCACTTCTGCAGCTGCTACCTTGATTCTTGGGTCGCGGGAACCTTTGACATGTGCCTGAAATTAGTGGAGGCGCATAATTTGGCTGATGTATTACCGCACGCTGGCCGTCTGTTGGCTCAGTAGCTAGTTTATACACATCTGATCTAGAGGACTGTCCAAGCTGAGCAGGGTGTCCACGTTCGACCAGTTCTAAGCTTTCTTCCTGCTGACACTAAATTGATGGGAAAAAAAATCGTGTTATTGACTGTTACGAACAAACAATTATATGTATATTTTGACTGTCCTGTACCTACGACGGGGTTCCGTTCCGACAAGAAAAGGGCTTAGGTTAAACTCTGACAGCTACGGGACTACGCGTTTGAGACCTCAAGATAAGCAAAGAGTGAAACCCGAGGCCAGTGAATAATAAATAATAAACCCAAACATGTATTTGACAGGTGCTTGTAAGAAAGATGGAAGAAAAACACTAGACAACAGAAAAGTTCCTGGGTCAAGAGCATTAACACTTACAAAGGCTTACTTGTACTGCAATTGTTAGCAATCCATGAATCCGTGTAAGAACCGCTAACAAAGCACGCAAGAATACTAAGCCAAAACGCGATTCGAGTATTTTTAGACTTTCTACTACGCTATTCTCTATCAATTAACTTGACACTACATTTTAGGCTTTGCTAAATTGCTTTTGAAAACATTAAAAGATGCAGAAATTAAAATTGAAAATAAAAAATATCAGTTTCTGAACGGCTAAAACTGAAATGTCCACCGTGAGCAAAATTCGAATAAGCAGAATTGAGTATAAGTAGAAGCTTTTTAGATGGTCCCAGCGACTTCTACTTGTCCGAGCTGCACCATATCTATATATAAAGACCTGGTCATAGCGTCAAGCTATGTAGTCCTGTCGCTCTGTCTCTGTTTTTCTTTCCCTCTATTTACCCTTTTGTCATGATTATTTTCGTTGCTTCCCTTTCCATCACACATCCAACGAAATTTGATTGTCTTCTCCTTCTACCGGGTATATGCTATTATATTTCTTTGTTTATTAGCACTTCTCAATCATTTGGTATTAGATATTTTAGCTGACCATGGAATTCTTAACATTTTTTTTCTGAAAGACTACATCTCTATTGCCTCCAGTGATTTTTGTTTCTCGTTGTCCAGGACTCTCTTCCACATAATAATACTGGATCGAAGTAACACTGCAGAACCGTTATTTTTGTGTAAAACTAGAAGGATTTATTGCATTTAATGTTTCTCAATTTATAGAATGCAGTTTTCCTTGTCCGTGGTCTGTTCTTAACCTCGATGATATATTTTTATCTGATGTAATCATTGCATTAAAGTACATGAAACTGTATAGGTACTTCCATGTTGTTCGGTTATGATTATTCACCGTTTTGGTGGGGCCCTTTGCTTGAGGTAACAATTGTTACTGCTTCCTTGCTGTTCCGGACTAGTCATTTTTTATGTATTCATTTATTACTATGTCTAATACTTTTTATAGGTCTTTGTCGTTTTCTACAGAGAACACCCGCATCTGTGCATGTGTAAGAAATACATAAAAAACATACTATAGCAATAAGTAACACAAAGAATAAGAATCTTCAGCTCAAATGTTAAGGCTGTCATAACGTAAGGCTCTGAAACACGGAGAACCACAAAAAACAACGACCTAGAAGTTAAAGAGGAATGCATAAAAACATACTATAGCAATAAGTAACACGAAAAATGGGATTTTTCAACTCAAATGTTAATTCTGGCCTGTCCTATTGTAAGGCTCTGAAACACGGAGACCAACAAAGACAACAACAAAGAAGTTACAGACTTTCATAAATGGGTCCTTGCGTAGAATGGAAAGATTGGAATTGTACGACAAGGTCACCAACGTGGAACTGATGTAAGGATCAGCGAAGTACTGGTGGACTGGTCGAAAAAGAAATTAAAAGAAGTCGTTGACGATGGATTGCTTCCCACCTTGCTTCCCACCGTTGTTTCCTCATTAGCATGCACGGTTTGACACGCAAAATCCATACCTTTTCGCTATCTCTTTAACTCATATTTTAGCCACGCCTATTTTTCTTCTTTCATGTGCTGAAGAGCGTCTACCTAGAGTCGTAACTGTCATTCCTTTCAAAGGGGACGAACCCAGTGTGTTTGCCTGTAGCTCATATGCGAGCAGAGCCGTTAGTATTACGACAACTGACAGAACGCACGGGCTCAAAACACGTGGAAGGTAAAAACCGCTTTGAAGTTCCATACAAGCTCGAGCGAACCCTGTGATGTGGGACGGACAGGAAGACAATCCCGAGATCAAAAGCCTTTGTTGTCGAACATAGCGAACGGAGGAAGTTCTTTATCTCGGAAGAAAACCTCGTTCATTTCTCCTGATTGCCAAAGGCGTGACTTTCGTCATCGCTCAGCGAAACAACGCTATTCTTGTATATATGCCAAATCTCCAAAAATCAGCTATCCAGTCACCTCAGAAATTTTTGAAATATCTAGCTCGACATCATAGAGCTTTGTACAAAGTGGATTACTTAGATTTCGTGGAGATAGTTTCATTTTTCTGTTTTGCGGTTATATATATATATATATATATATATATATATATATATATATATATATATATATATATATATATATATATATATATATATATATATACGAATTTTTCGTGATCTTGTGTGTTAATTTTATCATTAGAATTCAATGGGATTTTCTAAGTGCTAAAATGGTGTACTAATAAACGCATAGATATTTTTATTCCAGATGATTTTAATTAGCAAATAAATACGCTAGGCGATTGATAATTGGCGGAATTCAATTTACTTCTATCCATTATGTGCAATTTTAGTGGTTATATCACGGGTTAAAAGCGATAAGATAAGTTAGACACTTGTGGTCTCTAATCTAATTTAATAACGGAGTGGATAAGAGATCTTAAACCTTACGCGTGACAGGATCATCATCTCAACCCGTACCCCGTCATGGGTCGTAGGGGTGCCATGGTGGAAGCATCAGCAGACAGGGTCCTCCATTTCTCTCTATCCTCAGCAATGCGTACACGTGTGGAAAAACCGTGTCCTGCCCATTCTTTGATGTTATCAGCCCAGGATTTTGTTTGCCTTCCTCTTCTCCGTTTACCTTCGACTGTTCCCTGGAGGATGGTTTTCGAAAGGGAGTCATGACGAGTAACATACCCAAACCAGGCAAGCTTTCGACATTTCGCTACTGACAAAAGTGGTTCTTGGTGGCCTGCTTAGGTGTTTATTTTCTCTCTAACACAGACATTTGTTTTGTGCTATTTATAGCAAATGCGCAAAATTCTTCTATAACATTTATACTCGAAAGCCTGGATCCTTCGCTCCGTATCTGCAGTGAGTGTCCAGCCCTCACACCCATACAAGAGAATAGATAATACAAGTGATTTGTATAATTTGATCTTCACAGGAAAACTGATGTTACTTTTCCATATCACATCCAGCCTTGTCATGGCAGCTGAGGCCATCTGAAGTCTTGTCTTGATTTCTTTACTTGATCTTCCATCACTACATATAGTGGATCCCAGATATTTAAAGGTGTTAACTTCTTCTAACGTTTGCCTATTTAACGTAATGTTGGTCGGAACATGTTTCTTATGGCTATTCACCAATATTTTGCTTTTTTCTATATTAATTTCCATCCCATACGTTCTTGTTACTTTCTCCAGTCTAGAGGTAAGGTCTTGAAGTTCTGATTTTGTTCCAGCTATAAGATCGATATCATCAGCAAAACGTAGATTGCAAAGAGGTCGGCCTCCAATCGATATGGTTGTTTTATAATCGTAGAGAGCCTCCTGCATAATATGTTCTAGATATATATTAAAAAGCACTGGGGACAGGATACATTCCTGGCGAACTCCTACATTTGTTTTGAAAAATTCTCTAATTTCATTGCTTGCAAAAACAGCACTGCTTGCGTCCTTGTATAGTGCTTCAATGATGTCTATGATATTGGTATCAAAATTGAATTTTCTCATTATTTGCCATAAGCCTTCTGTTATGTCAAATATCATAACATTGGTTGTATACGATCACTTCCTGGTTTGTTGTTTACAGACGGTTGTCATGAGTTTCCGGAAGTGATGTCTTGACTTCTGCTCAGAGATAGTGGCAGACGTGGGCTTGTTAATCTGGAACACGAACGCGTCTCTGCAGAAGATTCCGCTTGTGTCTTTTGACCAGTATGCATGGCGTGTGTCCGTTAGGACTAGATTTCAGAGTATGTCCTTTGTTTGAGGAATATGATTACCACACCTGCAAGATGTATATTACCATCACTGCCTTATGCATGCATTAACTATATAATGCCAGTTTAGTTTAAGCAGAGTGTGTGGAATTCTTGTGCACGTAAGTTGACTGTTCCATTAAAATGAAAGTATCCAAATCAAGGACAGTAGAGACATGTGCTTAGAAAAGCTTCGATGTCGAATCATATTCAATATGGAGTATATGTTAATAAATGTGTGAACTGTAAAAAGCAGTTAGGCCTTATTGACTGAGTACCTGTGGTGCGGGCCAGGGAGTATTGAATGAATGGCCATGTTTAATATTTCATAACTACTACAATGGAATCTATGAGGATAACCCTGGAAGGGAACTCAGCAGGCCATGATTTATAATAAAGAGTGTCCAAGCATTGAGTCTCACGCACTTATAGTACAGGACGTCTGGTGGACTGTTCCTGAGAAACATAAATAATATAATTATCAAATTATCCCCGCATCATTCTTGGGGGCCAAGCTAAAGAAAGCAGAAGCCTAAAATTGGAAGTCGACGATTTTTTTTCAAGATGGCGACACTGATCGTCTGCCTGAATATTTCAAGCATGGAAGGGATTTCCAGCTATGATATCAATTAACGTGCCTCAAAGTGTTACTAATACACAAAAGTGACTTGCTATTGGATATAAGTCAAATGAATTGACTGTTTAATGTAAAATTTCAAGGATTTTATCAAGAAACATGAACCAGAGCGATGTCCGTCATATGTCATTATGAACCAATCCTAGGCCTAACCAGAGCCTAAAGTTACAGAACATCACTGTATTCCTTGCTTGGAGAAATCTCAAGGAGGATTTTTTTTGTGTGCCAACAGATAAGTAGATTTATTGTTACATACAGCTTGACTGTAGATAATATCTGTTGGCCTGAATTATAATTTCACAAATTATTGTTTTCATTATGTCAATGTGTTTGTAACTAGCGGGAGGCTGGTGGGACTCGGTTTTCTTAATTTTTTTACCGCTACGGCTAGGTTAAATGAGAAAATCGAGCGTTCTGTAGGTCTGTATCTGTGTAATTCATATTGAGGAGCCAGTATATTTTGCTGGTTTGATAAAAATACTGCCTCATTTGAATTTAGCAGATCCATTTCTGTCTAGTTGTAAAGTCATGTTTACATATTGTTTGTTATCATAAGTCCTGTCATTGTTATATTTTATTAAGTTTGCTACATTATTGTTTGTAAGATTGTCCATTCTTCTCTTACTATCATTTAGTTCATAGATGTTATAAGTGTTGTGATACGCGTCTTGTCTTGTTCTATTGTCATAGAGCATCATTATAATTTATTGTTATATACATGTCATATTAACTCCTTGGTTTAAACATTTGTATTGCCTTTAGTTGCTCTAACCCTGTCTTCTTGTCATTGCTTGTTGTAGTTATTATTTTTTTTCCTGCTCCATATTCTATATTTGACTAACATCTATATTATTGCATTTATAGACTGATGTGAGATTGGTGGATTGAATATTGAATATTTGTCTGACATATTCATATATATAAAAGTTTAAATATTGTGCATATACTGAGAATCACAACAATAAGAAACCATGACTTCATTAAAGGATTTATTGAAGATTGGTAAAGAATTTAATTTGGAAGGTGAAGCATTGCAAGCCTATGTGGATAAAGAGATAAAGAGACAAGAAGATCTCAGGAAGGAAGAATTATTGGAAAAAAGGAGACAAGAGGAACTCCACAAACAAGAAATTGAAATAGAATTAGCTGAAAAAAGGAGACAAGAGGAACTCCATAAAGAAGAAATGGAATTGTCTGAAAAAAGAAGACAAGAAGAATTAATTGAAAAAAGGAGATCAGAAGAATTGGCTCTTGAAAGAGAAAAATTAGCCTATGCCAGATCTCAAGAGGAGAAAGCTCAAGAGGAGATGAAATTGCAACAAATTAAAGCTCAAGAGGAGATGAAATTGCAACAAATTAAAGCTCAAGAGGAGATAATATCTCAACAAGCTATAAGATTAGCTGAGATTGAACTTGAAAAACTAAAATTACAACAACCACTGTTGCATCCTGGGGTAGGTGAAGATAAAAATAAAGATCATACTACTGCCATAAGGATTAATCTACCAAAATGCAATGCGTCCATAGACGACATTTCATGCTTCTTAAATAGATTCCAAACTTATTGTGAAGAATATAAGATTGACAAATCTACTTGGACCTGTAGACTTATGAATTTATTGGAAGGTGAACCATTAACTGTAGTCTCCACTTTGGATGACCAAACCAGAAAAGATTATGAAGCTGTTAAAATGATTTTATTGCAGAGGTATCAATTAGATGATGAAGGTTACAGGCAGAAATTTCGTTCTTTGTACCCTGATTCTGGAAAAGACTTCACTGAATTTATTTCAGCTGTTAAATTAAATTTTTCTAGATGGATTGAATTATCCAAAACTGAGAAAACTTTTGAGGGATTGTCAGATTTAATTCTAAGAGACAAGGTTTTGTCATCAGTTAATACTGATTTTCTTGCATTCTTACAGGAAAGAAAACCTGAGAATCTGACTAAACTACAAACTCTAGGACGTAAATATCAAGTGGCACATCCTAACAGAGTACTGAGCAAAAACAATTTTAAGGATTCATTACCAGCTGCATCTGCTAGGTCATTTCAGGACAATGCACCTAGATACAGATCAAATAGTATGGATAGGAATCAAAGATTTAATCCATCACATAATTACAGCAAGAACAGAGGTAGATACAATTTTAATAAACATCAACCTCAAAGAAATTTCAATTCATATGAAGAAGAACATTTTTATCCACAAACCTCTTTTAGATCAAATAATTGGCAAAATAGAGGAGGATATAACCCTAAACAAAATAGAGGTCAAAAATCTTTTTACAGAGGTAATGATCAAAATTCACAGAATAAAAGATCCTATCATAACAATACTACCAGGCAACCGAGAGGCCCTGAACGTACTAATGCTGTAGTGCATGATAATGATCATAACCATGATGCTATAGTAACACATGCAAATTCATGCAGTGTGGATTTAGCAAATAGTGATAATTGTACTAATTGCAATTCTTTATTTCAACCTCAAGGAGTCCCAAGATTATTGTGCGGACATCCCCTTCCAGTCATGGCATCATTTGAAAGTACTGGATCATTAATTTTAAATAAAGGTTTTGTCAATAATCAATTGGTTTCTTTGTTGCGCGATACAGGAGCAACAACTATTGGAGTTCGCAGAGCATTGGTAGATAGGTCGGACTATACAGGAAAACATGTGAAATGTATCACATTTGGAGGAACTGTAGAATATTACCCCACGGCTGAGGTATTCTTGGATACGCCATATTTTACAGGAAGAACACTGGTATGTCTGTTGGAAAATCCAATTGCTGGGATTATTTTAGGAAACATACCTAAATTACATGATTGTTCAAAGAAGGATATCGAGATATGGGAAAAACAACATTTACTTTGTTCAAATGCTGTGACTACTAGAGCTCAGGCTCACATGGAGAAGAATCAACACATACCACTTATTGATGTGTTACCTGAAGATGTAACTGAGGAAAGCACTTCAGAGGAAGACGAAGAAGATGATAATGATGATGAAAATCATCATCAACAGGAGAATAATGATGATATTCAGATAATGGATGATGTTAATACTAATAATGATACTGTATTTCAGATGGAGCTCATTGATAAGGAAACCTTCATACAAAGGCAAAAAGAGGATATTTCTTTAAGAAAATTTTTTCATATTGCTCATTTAAATGATGTAATGGTAGATGACAATGCTAAACACTGGTATACTATAAAGAATGGGATATTAGTAAGAAACTATCAAGATGCTAATTCCTTCAAGAAACAGATTATGGTACCAGCGTGTTTTTGTCCATTTGTCTTAAGACACGCACATGACATTGAATGTGCTGGACATTTAGGTGTTGCTAGAACCAAGCAAAGAGTGTTGGCACACTTCTTTTGGCCTGGCATTACAAAAGACGTAAAAATATTTTGTCGTACGTGTCCCACTTGCCAAAGCTTGGCAATTAAAAAACCAAAACATGATGCTCCTATTCAGGCATCTGACATATCTTTGCGGCCCTTCGCAAAGATGGCCATTGATATTATTGGCCCTTTAAAGGTTACATCAGCCAGAGGTCATTAATATGTTTTGACCTGCATTGATATGTGCACACGCTGGCCGGAAGCCATACCATTAAAAACCATTACTACAGTAGATATTGCTGATGCACTATTTTTGATTTTTAGCCGTATAGGTTTCCCTGAGAACATTTTATCTGATAGAGGAACTCAGTTACTTTCTGATGCCATGAAACAGGTTATGGATATGTTTGGGATTGAGAGATCCCTTAGCTCAATTTATCACCCTCAATCTAACGGGAAAATAGAAGTTCTCAATAGATCCATAAAACAAATGTTACATATGGTTACCATTAAATATCCACAAAATTGGGACAGAGTTCTCCCCGCTATTTTATTTGCTTACAGGGAAATTAAAAATGAACATACAGGCTTTAGTCCATTCGAGTTGGTTTTTGGTGCCAGACCAAGAGGCCCAATGTCAATATTAAAATAACTATTAATTGGAGCTGAGATGAATGAAGAGGTTCAAACTTGATACCAATATGTCATCAACCTAAGGAAAAAAATAATAAACGCATGCCAAATTGCAGTAAACTCATCTGAAAAGGCAAAACTGAGAGCGAGGTTATTTCTTAACCAAAACCGCAAATTACGCCAACTGTGGCCTGATGATACGTACTATTACCCAAGAAAGATAACAAACTATTGGTGTCATGGAGAGGACCTTACAGGATTGTGGAGAAACTGTCTGATGTTGATTATATTGTTTCGGTAGATGGAAAAGAAAAAACTTTTCATATCAATAAGTTACAGCAGTTTCATACACGTCCACCACATCTTAGACCAGTCTTTGAAGCTCTTGATGAATCTGTCACTCGTCACTCTTCTTTGGCTGTGATACAGGAGGAAAATTCTGATTTGACTAATGGAAATGAGTCACTCTTAGTGTTACCTTGTATTCACTTTTTAGCTACTGAAAGTTGGAAAGATGTTTCCATACCTCCAACACTGTCTTCTGTTCAGAAAGAACAGGCTACTTAATTGTTACTGTCTTTTGCTGATGTCCTTACTGATGTACCAGGACATACCGATATCATCGAACATGATATCGTTCTTACTGATTTTCAACCTATTAAGTTGAAACCCTATCCTATACCTATACACTTACAGACTCAAGTGAAGGAGGAATTAGAACAGATGGTGAAATTAGATGTCATTTCTCCATCTATTTCCCCTTACAGTTTTCCGATGGTCTTGATTCGGAAAAAAGATAAATCTATACGCATATGCATAGATTTTAGACGTTTAAATTCTGTGACCATAAATGACGCTGAACCACTCCCAGTGTTAGAGTCTTTATTAGACAGGTTAGCTTCTGCTACATTCTTTTCTAAATTTGATCTTTCTAAAGGCTATTGGCAAGTGCCATTAACGGAGAAATCCAAGCCTTATACTGCCTTTGCTACGCCATTAGGACTATTTGAATTCAGTTATATGTCTTTTGGCTTAGTAAACGCGCCTGCGACCTTCGTTCGCATGATGCGAAGACTCTTCTCCGATAGAGAAGACCTTATTACCTATATAGATGACATTTGTCTGTTTCATCAATCATGGGATGAACATGTAAAAGGTATTCAGTCCTTACTTCACACTTTACGTCTCCATAATGTAACTGCACGTCCATCTAAAACTAAAGTTGGATTTCAGGAGATTTCATTTTTAGGATATAAGGTAGGAGGTGGTTTCTTGAAAACTGACGATACTACTATCTCTAGAATTCTAAACCTTGATGTGCCCAAAACAAAAAAACAGGTTAGGAGTATTCTAGGTCTACTCAATTTTTATCGTAAATTTATCTCTAATTTTTCTGAAATTACATCTGTTTTATCGTCACTTGTGAGAAAAAAATTCGCCCAATAGAGTTATATGCAGCCATGATTGTTATGTTGCGTTAAATATACTGAAACAAATGTTTTCAAAAATGCCTATCTTGAGATTGCCTGATCCTGCTAAACATTTTACCCTCAGAGTCGATGCCTCAAAATCTTCGATTGGAGGTTCGTTGTTGCAGGAATGGAATGGCTGTCTGCATCCCACACTCTATGTCAGTAGAAAGCTAACGCCTACGGAACAGAGGTACCCCATTATTGAGAGGGAGCTGTTGGCGGTGGTATTTTGCTTTTCCAAACTACAGCGATACTTGCTGGGAGCAAGTTTTACACTGGAGACTGACCAGAGAGCCTTATCGTATCTGAAAACAGCACGCTTCAAAAACGAAAAAGCTGCCCGTGCCTCTCTGGCTCTCCAACCCTATGAATACCAGATAAAGCCTATCAAGGGAAGCGTCAATGTCATAGCCAATGTGTTGTCTCGCTGTGTGAAACATCCACTGGTTGACGAATCAAATTCTGCTTCAACACAGTTATAATAACCAAACCTGCGTTATGTTGCTGTTGACAATTCAGAACTATGACGCAACTTTAACGTGAGATCAAGTGCTACATAGACCATCCAGTGACAAGAGTGGTACATTCTTTAGAAAATTTGCTGCCACATTGCTTCGTCATGTACAGAAACAGTTTGCTAAACTACAAACAGTATGCCAAGCATCATGATGATGATGTTTTTTTGTATAACCTACGTCGACTAAGATATCAAATCCTTTGCCATGTGGTTACTAATAAGACTATTCCAGAACTATACTGCTTTACTACATACAGTTTATAGAATGACTATTTTCCGGATATAATGGCAATGCGATTTATTCCAGACACATTCCGTGAATTATTCAATAATTGTTCCTTTAAAATGGACTGCTACTTGCATAAAAAGGGAAACAACTAGAAAATGCCGATGTCTGAAAATTCAAAGGGGACATAACAAAATAAATGTTTCATTTCAACTTGGACTTTGATAATGTAGGATTCAGAATGAATAACAGTGACTTTCAATTCTAGTCCTATTGCTGGGAAGACAAACATGGACAGTTGAAATACATGGGACTTACATATTGCAGTGAACTTCTTTGTTACTACAGATGAAAATGAATTTGCATCGTCTTTAATAATCTACAAATGCGTGAGAATTGTGATCTATGGAACTGTGTTCGAAAATACGTGATTGAAAAATGAACTTCTTGCAATAATCACTATTGACATTAAATAATTAATATCATTAATTACTGGATATAATTTTAATTCATCTAAACCACAAGAGGTTACATATATAGTGTAATGAGGTAATTTAAGTGTTCATATATTACTTAATATATTTTCACATTACAGTGTATTAAAATGATCAGTCATCCCATCAGACTACATTCATACAGATAATCATAACTATTTTGACATAATGTCGCAGTCATTCATTATGAATTGATTTGTCTGCCTCATATGATCTATTATGTCTTTGATTGCTAATTATGCATGTCATTGATAAATAGGGAGACTTACATGACTGACATGACATAGTTTGTTTGTTGACATGAGTGTATGAGTGCCTTGACCGACACATATTGACTTTTTTTTTCGCACTGCCCTATTATTAATATGGTGACCTCACAGTAGTGTCAAAAGAGATGTCTCTGAAATAGACAATGGGTTTAGTGATCTCATTACTGGATTCCACACCTTGTGTGTCTAATTGTCGATTGTGGAGCACGCATCTAGGTGCTATATCAATGGGGACAGTTGTAGGAGGTTCATGTGTCACCTGGTTACTCCAGTGATTTTATAGATTTGCAATGGAAATAATGAAAAGTACCTTTTCATTATTTTACTGCAGGGGGGAGTAAATGTTATGTCTAAATATCATAACATTGGTTGTATACGATCACTTCCTGGTTTGTTGTTTACAGACGGTTGTCATGAGTTTCCGGAAGTGACGTCTTGACTTCTGCTCAAAGATAGTGGCAGACGTGGGCTTGTTAATCTGGAACACGAACGCGTCTCTGCAGAAGATTCCACTTGGGTCTTTTGAACAGTATGCATGGCGTGTGACCGTTAGGACTAGATTTCAGAGTATGTCCTTTGTTTGAGGAATATGATTACTACACCTGCAAGATGTATATTACCATCACTGCCTGATGCATGCATTAACTATATAATGCCAGTTTAGTTTAAGCAGAGTGTGTGGAATTCTTGTGCACGTAAGTTGACTGTTCCATTAAACTGAAAGTATCCAAATCAAGGACAGTAGAGACATGTGCTTAGAAAAGCTTCGATGTCGAATCCTATTCAATATGGAGTATATGTTAATAAATATGTGAACTGTAAAAAGCAGTTAGGCCTTATTGACTGAGTACCGGTGGTGCAGGCCAGGGAGTATTGAATGAATGGCCATGTTTAATATTTCATAACTACTACAATGGAATCTATGAGGATAACCCTGGAAGGGAACTCAGCAGGCCAAGATTTATAATAAAGAGTGTCCAAGCATTGAGTCTCACGCACTTATAGTACAGGACGTCTGGTGGACTGTTCCTGAGAAACATAAATAATATAATTATCAAATTATCCCCGCATCACCTTCATGCCAGACTCGATCGAAGGCTTTTGTGACATCGATGAAGTTATGGTATTAATCGTGTTGATGTTGGAGATGTTTTTCGATCAGTAATCTAATATTGAAGATTTGTTCTGAGGTACTTCTTTTTGGTCTAAAGCCAGCCTGTTCCTTGGACAAGATTTCTTCTGATTTCTGTTTTATTCTGTTCAAAAGTATCCTTAACATCACATTACTTGGATGACTAAAAAGGCTAATGGTTCTGAAGTTCTTGCACCATTTTAGATTTCCTTTCTTTGGAAGCGGTATAACTAATGACTGCGTTCACTCTTTTGGCCATTTTTTTGTACTCCATATCTTCTGGCAAATTGTTGTCATGATTTTTACTATATCTGGTATTCCATATTTCAAGAGGTGACAGGATAGAATATTAATATTGTGATTAAATGTTTTGTATCTTTTCCAAAAATTTAGGCTTGTTACAAAAACCAGCGAACTAGCGGTCCTATAAACTATCCAGAGATATTATTATACTAGTGGGTCTTGGATTTGTGACCTGTGTGGTCCATTTTCTTCACTTATGAAAGAGACCAATCTAGAAACCATAGACATAATATTATAACTGGACCTGAACATTACCAGATTTTTTTCTTATATAAATTGGATCAGCCCGCTGTGGCAAGATCTAGATATATCGTTTAATGACCTCTGACAGTAGTCATCCACGGGGATTATACTCAAGAGAACTCACAGTTCAGAATCGGCCATCAACTCATAGAACAGCCGATAATTTATCATTATTAACATTTGCATAACGTAACAGAGTGTCTTAGCAACCAAGAGGCTAGACAGCACAGGAACAATATATTTTCTTTCTATGACGGTGCCCATCACGAATACGTCTTATTCCAACCAACTATAGACAGAGATACATGAACTATCCAGGAAAAACAGTTAACACACCAACTTCAGTTACTACCTTAACTTTTGCAGTAAGCACCAAGGCTAGTCTGGAGCTGGAATTCGCAAAAACCTCACAATGTAAGGTGATAATATTGTTAGTGGGGGTTTTTTTCAAGGAATACCTGCGACAACTACTGGGTAAGCGAATATGAGTGTGGCCACAGAATGACTGAGTGAATGAATAGAAAGAGAGAAACATATTTTTCCCATTGTTACCATCAGTATATTAATCTATTTTTAGTTCCTCATTAACCTGATTATTCACGGGATAGCATAACTAGGAACTTGTTTTTTCCTTTACTGACTATTCCATTTACCTTTATTGATAACCTTTGACTTTTTTGGGGTTATTAACTTCTGTTGGGATCCTGTCTCTTCAAAAGGGGGCGGGCAATAGTGGGTTACGTTTTTCCATTTTTTTTGTCTTAAACTATGCTTTCATTGATATGTACATGCTTGATGTTGTGAAGTTCTTTTAAGTGATAATAAACTTAAAACTTAATTTAGTGTGTGTTGGTCGAACCCTTACCCATATATAATATCCATAGTTTTTTTACGTCTGTGCGTATTTGTCACGTAATTGTGTATGTATGTGAGTTGTAATTATAGCTGTTATATAAGAAGCGAAAGGTCGTCTGATTACACTATAGTCGTATAGATAGGTTGGAGTAGAGAAACCACTCACTCCAGAGACTGATATTTCTCTTACACTATCACCCCCTCGTGAAAAAATATATTTTCTTTCACCTTTTATTCTCACACAGTTGTCACTATCACCTCTGCTCAGACAGGACCATAAAAATCCATAAACCTATCTTGTAAAATTACGACACCATGCAGAGAAAAATTTGTGATAGTATTACCAGGCAGTCCTTGTTCTGGAACCCCCAGACAAGAGAAGTAGATGCACACCTAAGAACACAAGGAGATGACAGCTAGAGGCAGAAATGAAAATATGTGGAAGGCATGGAAAGACCTTGAGCTGATGGCACACTACAGGAGAACTTGGCATATGTTTATTGAAGGCATATGCTCCCTGGAGAGGTAAAGGTTGATGACTAATTGACTGATATCAATAAGTGCACAAAAACAAAGTCTATGTGATTATTACTTCGAACGCTGTGGGGAAAAAAGAGGAAGGCGAAGCCCTAAGAAAACATGAAAAAGAATCACTGAGGCTGAGCAAACGCAAAATGAGAAGGACCCAAAGTGAACTTGCTTGTCTAACACAAGACAGATGCGAATGGCAGAAATCAATCAGTGCCTTATTATTGACAGGGAGTTAGAAAAGAATACGTAAGAAACTAGCTAATTAATTGCCCGATAATAGCAATACCTAGGCACAATTAGTACTACCCGTATTTTCATCTTCGTAAGCTTCATCTATCAATAGCATTAGAAATCTTGACTCCATTCCTTAACAAGCCCGACTTCTTCCTCTGATTCTCTTACAGAGCATCAATGCATTACCAATTCATCAGGAAGCTTGCACCAAGCAGTCACGTGTTCTTGCAGTGGTGGTTTCTGTGGTAATTCGTTTTACATGATGATGTTGCCAGCGTTAGACACAACCTCATATTAGTCGCCTTGTAAGACATGCCTGTGGGATCAGTTGTCCTATTTTCTCTGTTTCAGAAGCCCCCGCTGCAAGAGCATGTGAATGCTTGGTGACCAGTTACGGTGCTGGCTCCATGCTCTATATGGACCAAAAAGGAAGATGGTGGTGATGATGATGTGATGATTGATCAATGCACTCACAGGAGTCAATGTGTGACTGACTCACAGCTAGAAATAAGCAAAAACATTCACCAAACGTTTGGATACTGTCACGGCGTATTTTCTGGTGGCAGAAAAACTAGGTTGGTGACATCGTTATCAGCGAGTTTTGGCAACCCTGATAACTTTTAAGAAACGACTGGGTCACGTGAAGAGGACGGAAGTCGGAAAAAGAGAGAGTGAGTTGTCTGGCTTGTCCGAGACGGGCGGTTTTTGGTTTCCCTTTCCATTGAGTATGGATTATGGCCGAGAGTTTGCTAATGTGGTTTATTCTGATGGAAATAATTATAATTCTGGAGTGGTTTAGTGTCCAGTGATATTATTGTCAGGCCATCGGGTATAATTTGCCAGTGGATTGAGTTTTCCATTGTTGTAGATTTTGGTTTGCCATATTGAGCGATTTTTCAGTACAGAGTTTGGATACCACTGTTATACTGTCATGTATGAGATTAATCTGTTATATTAATTGGGACACGTTTCTCGGGCATTGTCATGTGTATTTCATACTGTTGTTAGCCGTGTGTGGCTATACTGTGTGCAGTTATTTATTAAAAGGGAATCTCCTGTATAGAGGTTTTACTCTTACTTATTGTCAGCCATTTTATGTTGTGGTCGTCTCCTAGCGGAGCGAGCCAAGTATAGCGGTATTAGTATTGTTAAAATCCACAGCATAAATTGGTAGTTGACGTCTGGGTGGTTCGTCCTATTCTTTAAAAGGCCATGGGGCCTAAATGTTCATTATAAAGCCAGAGCTTAGGATGCACACAGAGTGTTAGAAGGTTGTAGTCACAGTGTGTTGGCGCCTTCATGTGTATGAAGTCACGATAGTGAGTATTTTCGATTGTCCAGCTTCAGGTCAGTGTGTTTGTACGTCAGTAGCTGTGAACTGTGGTCTGTCAAGTGTGACGCGTCGCGGTATATAACCCAGTTTTTTTATGGGTTTTTTTCCAGGTCACAGTGTAAGGGTGTTGTCAGTCTGGTGTTAGTTCGGGAACTATTTGGACTTTGTTATAGTGCCTGACACTGTGTTGCAAGTTAATTTTGATGCTAGTTTGGCAAGCATTGCTAGTATATGTGTCAAAAGTGATGAAATAACGGTGTAGCTGACTTTTGGCATTTCAGTTCGAGGTATTACAAAGTAGGTTTGTGGCGTAGTAGGATTGATCCAGGTGGAGCAGTGGAGTTTGAGGTGTCGGTACCATCTAGTTTAGAGTGTCCCAGGCGGCAAATGGGTGCTAGATGGGAGATAGTTCGGTCAAGTTTGGTATAGGGTGGAAGGAAGTAGTTGATAGGAATTGGTAAATGTTAGGAGATCATTAGGGGTAGAGGCATCTCAGGGTATGTGGTACTCCTCTGGGTTGGGCATCTTGGTTGTCGTGACCTTTCTTTACTGAGGGGCCCGTCCAGTGGGTGCCCTCCAACGCCTCCGATGTGACCATACCGTACTGATGTGCCCGGCCAGTGAGTGAAGATCAACGCCTCTTACGTGTCCTGACTTCGCTGATGCGCCTTCCTAGGTTAAACGGTTAAGCGTACTTTGTGTGGACACTGGCAGATCATAGTGCCAAGACACATACATATGTTCTTCCGGCACTTAGACGTGTTTGTAAGTCTGGATACCTGACATTATAGCTCTAGTGTGGACTGTGCTCTGATAGCACCGTGAAGTTCAGTGTATGCCTCCGAATATTTGTTGCAGTAGTGTGCCAAAGGACATATTTGTATTATCTGGCACCCAGGCTTCCGGAAAAGTCTGGTTATCTGATGAGTATACTGGTCGAGTGGCTGAACAGTCGTGGAAACATTCAGTCTTGATATTGGGCATAATCGTATTATTATCCTTTTGTGGACAGTGCTGTGTTAGCACCGTTTAGAACAGTGTAGTCGCCTTGTTAGGGGGTACTGTACCGTGCCAAAGGACACTTATGTTATTAGCTGGCACACAGACTTACGGAGAAGTCTGATTTTCTGGATCTATATTTTGCGGTTGGATGTTACAAGTGTGAGCGACGTTTATTCTGTATACATTTTCATCATCGAGGCTGAGGAGTTATGTGATCAAGCATCGCTGGAGTGTCAGTTAAGTATTTGTTCGTAATTTTTGTATGATGTGCTATATTGATGTTTCTTGGTTTTCCTCTAAATTCTAAATTTTCTTTTCTGTCTATCAATTTGATACTATTTATCGTACAGTCTGATCTTTTAGAGTAGGAGGATAGTTCTGTTTCTTTATCTGCTTCGTGAAGCTTGCTTAGTGGTTTGTTGTTGTTTTTCTTTTATTTTTGTTCTGTTCTTTTTCCCTACTTTCTTTGTAGAACTTAGTCTGGATGCTTATATGGTGTTAGTTAGTTAGGTGGGATCTTTCACTCTATTTCCTATTACGTGGGATCATTGGTATTATTTACAGAGTAAGGCATTGATATGTTATTCTGTTATTATTGGTTATATGTTATTTAGTTTCTTTTGGCTGGAGTGATCTGATAGTGGCTAGTGAGGGAGATAGCTCTCAGTAATTCATCGTTGTATGTAGTTGTTGTTTAGTCCACGGTATTTAACGTTATATTTGTGTGTCTAAGGGTAGACGGGTGGCGAGTTTAATTCATTTTGTTCCTACTTGTGGGAAAAGATTGAATTAGACTGACTTCTTTCTAGGGGGTGGCTGTGTATGTTTAGTGGTGGAGTAAGGCAGACGGTTTTCCTGCGACTGCCATACTTAACATTCCAAGCTCTGTTGGTGTTAGGTGTACTAGTGTAGTTTGTATTTACATTGTCTTGCACATTCAGTAATTCTTTTGTCGTGTTTAAGTGTTGTGTTCTATCGTTCCATCTTGCTATCTTGTAAATACGTTTACAGGTATCCCTTGTTTTCGTTCGTGTGCAGTCACGAAATGTATTTTAATCTACCTCTGCTCAGCTTTGTCTATCGTCTTATTCCTCGTGACTGGGATTTTTTTCGTAGTGTTTGGTGTGTGTCTTTTCATCTGTGTAGTATTCATTTTGCGAGGGTAAACACTTATGTAAAACAGATTAGTAATAATTGAAATATTATCTGAGTATGGGTGCCAGTAACAAACTAGGGAGTAATAAGCTGATTTATTGTCAATGTGGTACAGTGGTGTCATAGCACCAAGAGGTATTATCTGCTGATGCTATAAAACTGTCGACTAAAGGGTCTTTGAGTGTATCACAGAGACTAAGTGGTCGGAAGGACCAAACCTACAGAGTAATGAGACAGTAGCCAAGTGGCAAAGTAAGACGATAAGTATACAATAAGAGGTAAAGTGGAGTATGTGTATACAGTGAGAGGTGATGTGATATTAACTTACATGCATATATATGTGTAAATTTGAGAAGTGATATTACTATTGACTATCATTACTGCAGACCTTGTAAGAAGATAGGTATCTGTTCATATAAGCGAGGTGGTATAGGGTACATGAGAGTGAGCAGTTGCACAGTAAATTATTATTGAGAAGTACGAGTGTACATCATGGATATTGATAGTTTCATGCGGATAAGCAAGGAAGTTGGTGTGACAACTTGCCCAATCTTCTCTTCATTTTTTTTATTATTTACGGACATCGTTTTTTTTCTCATCCTCAATGCATGATCGCAAAGTCCCGGGAATTGTCACTGGGGGAAATTCTCCTAGCATTCAGTATTTTCTCCTCGCTATTTTTAGATACGACGTCATTGTTGACCAATGACCTCGGTAGCTAGGAACCTGTTTTAATTTAAGACTGCTTAAGCTGATAAAACCAGTTTATGCCACTTTAGGAAGACCCCACGTGACTTTTAACGCTATTGATTGGAGCGTTTATTTGACGCTAATGTCACATGATGCACGCTATGGATCACGTGTCCAAGCGGAAATGTCCCGCTAAAAGTGCGCCAAACACGGGCAATCTTCACTTGCCCGGAACCCTTGAGACAGCTAGGTCTAACCCAATTATCGGCGAATTCTCGCATTAAAAGCACTGAAGCCACGTGTCTAATTGCGGGTTAGCGTCCATCTTTGAGTAGGTAAGTGAAATCTCGCTAGAATATAATGTGATGAAATGTGTAGTACCTTGCAAAATCGACGCAAGATTGGTATGTTTACTTTATTCATATTTATGTTGTACGATCACATCCAGCCACATGTGATCGGGTATATTTTATGATCCCACGGGATATGTACATGTTCATAATAATGTATAACGGGAATATATATATATATAGCTATTAATTTCCATATTATTTGATTAATTTCGACCCGACGTTTAGACTAACGGAAATTAATAGTAACGATAATGTTGACAGACCGTGACATATATTCATTATAAATTATATGACGATGCGACCAGACATGAAGTGTGTGATAATGTTGTCAGACAATTCTAAAACACGGATGTCCAATTATTTGTTAAATTCATCATAATGACATGACGATTAGGCTAGAGGCACAGAACTAGAATACTGTTGCCGACATTTCTATGATAAATTTGGTGGGTTTAACTGACATTTATAATAATTCATCGGGTTAAGTTGACGATAACTCAGTCTAAAGAATTATAATACTGCCACTGGGGCAGAGTAATATAATAAAGGACAGACAGGAGAAACTTGAATTCAAGATTAGACTCTAGACATATGATGTTAGAGACTAAAATCTGAGGTGACGGGCAGAGGGACGGCTTAGGGAAAGACTGCTTTCTAAAGCTAGAAAATTAATGGAGCCGTCGTATTTGTCTTCAGTCTATGGTGGAGCCTTGCACGACAGTCCAATCTCAGCGCAGAATACGGAGTCGAGCACAGAGAAGGCAAATCCGAACCATTCAAGACCTACCGGGGCAACGTCAGGAGACCGGAGAACTAACCACACTTCACTATCAGCCAGGGGCTGAAAAGCTAAGTCCACGACAAAGGAAACTCACCTAATCAATGCCACAAAGTTTAGTCATCCATGATGAAAAACACGTGAAGTGTGAGACACATAATACATACAGCAGACACTAATTCCATCGACAATACTATCATTCACCATCTATTCACTTTATTGCAATAAACCAATTGGGTGTATATACTGTACCCCACGCTTTGTTCCTTCCATTAGATGTTGAATATTGTCTATGTTTATCTTCCTTTATAAGGGAGGGGGGGCTCGTAAAATATAATATAATTTAAAGAATAATAATAATAGATAACTGAGAAGGGGACGACGGTAGCGAGAGACCAAATATCTCCTTACAATCTTTTCCAGACCTGTCGAGTTAGGAGAATTTACCCTCTTCGTCACCCTTCGGAAGTGGGAAAACCCAGCAGGGATTCCTTGAGCCAAATCTTCCACATCAGATCTATTATTTCCTCTAAATAATTCTCTTATCCTTTAAACGCTACGTGACACTGGGGGCTCGTCCGGGATTTGAACTTATGTATTTTATCATACCTCTGGGATAGTATCATCCATTCAGTCATTACAGTATACCATTTTAACACATGTATTTTCACACAGTGAGCTCTAGAAAGACAGAAAACATTTTTTTCTAGAAATTCAGGCATTGATTGGTGAATCCCTTTATATATGTTGTGTTTAATTAAGTTAGTTCTTGATTTTGTATTTCATTGAATTACAGACCTTAAGTCTCCATAACTGTAGTAATTTCATTCTACAGCAGTCTGATAAATAATTAGTATTTACTTGTTGTTAGAAATACTATTGGAAGGTAGCACTAGCTTACTCAGTGTGGACTTTAACTGCAAAAGATGGCTGAAATAGTTAAGCTTAAGGCAGCACTAGGGGAGGCCGGTCGAGATCTAGGTTATAGTGGGGTGGACCTTGCAAATTATGTCAGTGTCGAGACTGATAAGTATTACGCTCGAGAAACAGCGAAAGCTGAAAGAGAAGAGCGAATAAAGTTAGCAGAAATAGATGAGAGGATAAAAGCTGTAGACGCTAGAGAAAGAAGCGAGAGAGATGAACGCGAGCATGCATTGAAGATGAAGCAGTTAGAGATGCAGGGACAAGCTCAAAGAGTTGAACCAGTAGCCGGTGCGACCGCATCTACCTCCTCAGGCAACCTATCGCCACGGTCAGATGATATGCCTTCCTTGCACGCAGGGGGCACCGGACCTTTGCCATCCTCACTCATGTCAACTTTGGGACCTTTGACGTTTCCATTTGAAGCTTTCTCGGAACAAGCCGACTCGATCGATAGGTATCTCGACAAATTTGAGAAGTTTGCCACCACGTTTGGTTTGGAGAAGAGCAAATGGAACCTGAAACTGTCGCAAGGGCTTAGAGGAACTGCTTATGACGTGTATAGCAAGCTTCCTCCAGGTTTACAGGATGACTACGACTCTTTGAAAAAGGCACTATTGGTTCGTTATGAGCTACATGCTGACGCCTATAGGAAGAGGTTCCGTAACTCTAGGAGGGAAGTCGGAGAGAACTTTGCTCAGTTTGCTGCGAGACTGGATTCCTATGTGGAGAAGTGGGGTGCCCTAGGGAATTTTACTCATGATTGGGAAGGCCTGAAGGAAATGGTCATGATCGAACAACTGAAGGACACCATGACTTCCGACATGAGAAGATTCCTGACAGAGAATGGGGCCAGCACTTTAGAATCCATAGTCCAGTTAGCGGAACGATATCAGGCAGCACTATCAGAGAATCCACCACCCAGACGGAAACAACCAGATTACGTACCTAGACAGACAGCTCAGTCACACATGGACCCCCAAGTGAAACCACCGTATACTAACTTCAAAAAGCATGACAAGCCAGACTACAAGACTACTCAGAGATCTAATTTCCAGCAGCAGAGGCAAGGGGAAAAATGGTGTAAGCACTGTAGAACCATCACCCACAATACGCAGGAGTGCAACCGGAAAAAACCCACCTCATCATGCTGCCTGCTTACGTAAAAGTGCCGCAAGGGGAAATGGACCGGAAGAACCTCTGGACAAACCCCGACATCCCCCGGTCGTTGAGACAGTCCTCGTAAATGACCAAGAGGTGACCTGCCTTTATGATACAGGCCTTGCATTCGACGCAGTTGTCTGTGCATCCCTAGTCAAGCCTGACCAGATGACAGAAGACACTATAGAAATACAAGGACCTACTAAAAGTGCAGCACCTATGCGTTTGGCCATAGCCAAGATTAAGGTCAAATCAAAATATGTGACTGGGGAAATCCGTGCAGCGATCTTGGACGACCCTATTTATCCCTTGATCTTAGGGTGTAGGTATGTGTTCTTGGGAGAACCCATTCACCCTCTGGTTGTGGCGGCTGTCACCACTAGAGGAGGACAGGCCAAACGGAATACGGAGTTGGAATCCCCACCCAACATCCTTCCTGAGGAATTAAAAAAGGCACAAACGGAGGATCAATCTCTAGCACCCTGCTACAAAAAACTACCGAGAGCGCACACTCCTCTCCAAAAGGGAGACTTCTACAAGAAAAATGGGCTGTTGCATCGGAAAGCAGGAAATGGAGGACAGGAACATGGGCAACTTGTGGTTCCATCAGCATACCGAGCCCAGGTCCTAGAAATGGGCCATGCCCTTCCGTTTAGTGGCCACATGGGCATAAGTGCCACGATTCAGCGTATTTCATGTCATTATTATTGGCCAGGTATCAACGCCGATATCCAGAGATATGTGAAATCATGCCCGCAGTGCCAGAGGACAGCGCCGAAACACTGGACGGCCCCAGCCACTCTGGGAGAAATGCCAATCTTGGGCACACCCTTCGAACGAGTAGCGGTGGATATTGTGGGTCCACTTACTCGTAGCAAAAAGAGAAACAGTTATATACTCACGTTAGTGGATTGTTGCTCCATGTGGGCAGAGGCAATTGCTATGCCCGCCTGTGATTCTAAGCATGTTGCTGAGGCTCTGCTCACCATATTTACTCGGCTAGGGTTTCCGTCACAGATCCTGACAGATAATGGTTCCCAATTCCGAGGAAAACTCACCGAGGAAGTGTTTAGGATATTTCAGGCCCGACATATCCACACCTCTCCCTACCACCCCCAGGCAAATGGCCAGGTGGAGCGGTTTAACGGGACCCTTATTTCCATCCTTCGGAAACTTGCGCAGGAAAAACCAGAGAGCTGGGATCAATACTTACCCGCAGCACTATTTGCTTACCGCGAAGTACCCCACAATTCTACTGGGATGCCTCCTGCCACATTGCTGTTTGGTAGACCTATAAAAGGACCTTTAGAGGCACTGTTACGTACTTGGACAGATGATAAAGCTGATGAGACGGTCACCTCTGCATCCCAATACGTGAAGGAGTTGACCCAACGCCTTTAAAACAGGATGGGAACTGGCAAAGGAAAATGTACGCCGTGCCCGTCGTAAACATGCGCGTTACTACAACCGCACTGCGAAGGATAGGGAGCTAGAAGTAGGAGAACAGGTATTATTACTCCTGCCCAGTAGCAATAATAAATTGCAAATCGGGTGGAGAGGTCCATATAAAATTGTTGAGAAAATGTCGCGCACCAATTACAAGATTGCCATAAAGGGGAAGCAGAAAATTTACCACATAAACCTGCTGAAGCGATATTATGAAAGACCAGGTGCAGAACCAGCACATTTCCTGACACTGGCTATTGCGACGGAAACTGAGGCAGAACCCCTGACCTCCTGTGAATACCCTCTTCGTCAGTGCGAAACTCATCAAGATGTTCAGATTAGTTCAACTTTAACGGAGGATCAGCAGGCACGGGTTCAACAGTTGTTGAGAAAACACACTAGTACACTCACGGATAAACCTGGCATGACCAACCTGATAGAATTTGATATGAAGCTAACAGACCTCGCCCCGGTACGAGTTAAGAACTATCCTGTTCCTTATGCTAAAGCAAAGGCATTGAGTGAGGAAATCGAGTACCTGCTTAAGGAAAATATTATCTCAAAATCAGAGTCGCCTTATAGTGCGAGTGTAGTGTTGCTTAGAAAATCCACAGGAGAACATCGCCTCTGCATAGACTACCGAAGGCTCAACGCTGTAACGGAATTTCAAGCGGAGCCCTTACCGGATCAGAATCAGCTTTTCACCAAGCTGAGTAGAGCACGATACTTTTCGAAGATAGACCTTAGCAAAGGGTACTACCAGATCCCGGTAAAAGAGGAAATTCGACATATGTTAGCATTTAGTACTTCTGAAGGCCATTACGAGTTTAATGTATTGCCATTTGGGCTAAGCAACGCCCCAAGCGTCTTTACTCGTATGATGAGGAAGCTACTGGAACCCCTGAACCACCCTGGGATAAGTAATTTCATGGACGACATACTTATTGCCACGAACACCTTTGAGGAGCACCTGGACGCAGTTTCCCTACTCTTCGAAAGACTTAGAGAAACAGGACTCACCGCTCGCCCTACAAAATGTCAAATTGCCTGCGAGCAACTAGAATTCCTGGGACACACTATCTCGCATGGATGCATGTTCCCAGATGCGCGTAATATTGAGAAGTTACAGCGGGCCCCACGACCCCAGACTAAAAAGGATGTAAGGTCATTTGTGTCTCTATGTGGCTTCTACCAGAGATATATTAAAGATTTTAATACCCTGAGTGCGCCATTGACCGCATTAACCAAGAATGGGAACCCGGACAAAGTAACCTGGACAGCGGAGTGCGAAAATGCCTACACGCTGCTGAAGGAGAAACTCACAGCTAGGCCAATTCTGCGACTGCCTGACTTAACTCTGAACTTTACGCTGCGAACAGATGCTAGCAATATAGGGATAGGAGCCACTCTCCTGCAGCCTAGTGATAGACCTTCTGCAACTCTATTCCCCATCGCATATGCTAGTAGGAAATTGAACCCTGCTGAACAGAACTACTCTACCATCGAACGAGAATGTCTGTCGCTAATATGGGCTGTGCAGAAGTTTCAACCATATTTATACGGGAAAAAGTTCACGGTGCAGTGTGATCACCAACCGTTGATATTTCTTGCAGCGTCGAAGAACCTTAATGCCCGGCTTATGAGATGGTCACTCCTGTTGCAGCCATATTCCTTTCACATAGAATACATACCTGGGAAGAACAACGTAGGGGCAGATTTTTTGAGCAGACATCCGGACGCAACCGAGGAGATATGAGAAACTGGAAAAGAAGAGGAAGACAGGACAAGAGGAGTTGGACGGAACGTCAAACTTGAGGAGGGGCTTGTGTGACAACTTGCCCAATCTTCTCTTCATTTTTTTTATTATTTACGGACATCGTTTTTTTTTCTCATCCTCAATGCATGATCGCAAAGTCCCGGGAATTGTCACTGGGGGAAATTCTCCTAGCATTCAGTATTTTCTCCTCGCTATTTTTAGATACGACGTCATTGTTGACCAATGACCTCGGTAGCTAGGAACCTGTTTTAATTTAAGACTGCTTAAGCTGATAAAACCAGTTTATGCCACTTTAGGAAGACCCCACGTGACTTTTAACGCTATTGATTGGAGCGTTTATTTGACGCTAATGTCACATGATGCACGCTATGGATCACGTGTCCAAGCGGAAATGTCCCGCTAAAAGTGCGCCAAACACGGGCAATCTTCACTTGCCCGGAACCCTTGAGACAGCTAGGTCTAACCCAATTATCGGCGAATTCTCGCATTAAAAGCACTGAAGCCACGTGTCTAATTGCGGGTTAGCGTCCATCTTTGAGTAGGTAAGTGAAATCTCGCTAGAATATAATGTGATGAAATGTGTAGTACCTTGCAAAATCGACGCAAGATTGGTATGTTTACTTTATTCATATTTATGTTGTACGATCACATCCAGCCACATGTGATCGGGTATATTTTATGATCCCACGGGATATGTACATGTTCATAATAATGTATAACGGGAATATATATATATATAGCTATTAATTTCCATATTATTTGATTAATTTCGACCCGACGTTTAGACTAACGGAAATTAATAGTAACGATAATGTTGACAGACCGTGACATATATTCATTATAAATTATATGACGATGCGACCAGACATGAAGTGTGTGATAATGTTGTCAGACAATTCTAAAACACGGATGTCCAATTATTTGTTAAATTCATCATAATGACATGACGATTAGGCTAGAGGCACAGAACTAGAATACTGTTGCCGACATTTCTATGATAAATTTGGTGGGTTTAACTGACATTTATAATAATTCATCGGGTTAAGTTGACGATAACTCAGTCTAAAGAATTATAATACTGCCACTGGGGCAGAGTAATATAATAAAGGACAGACAGGAGAAACTTGAATTCAAGATTAGTCTCTAGACACATGATGTTAGAGACTAAAATCTGAGGTGACGGGCAGAGGGACGGCTTAGGGAAAGACTGCTTTCTAAAGCTAGAAAATTAATGAAGCCGTCGTATTTGTCTTCAGTCTATGGTGGAGCCTTGCACGACAGTCCAATCTCAGCGCAGAATACGGAGTCGAGCACAGAGAAGGCAAATCCGAACCATTCAAGACCTACCGGGGCAACGTCAGGAGACCGGAGAACTAACCACACTTCACTATCAGCCCGGGGGCTGAAAAGCTAAGTCCACGACAAAGGAAACTCACCTAATCAATGCCACAAAGTTTAGTCATCCATGATGAAAAACACGTGAAGTGTGAGACACATAATACATACAGCAGACACTAATTCCATCGACAATACTATCATTCACCATCTATTCACTTTATTGCAATAAACCAATTGGGTGTATATACTGTACCCCACGCTTTGTTCCTTCCATTAGATGTTGAATATTGTCTATGTTTATCTTCCTTTATAAGGGAGGGGGGGCTCGTAAAATATAATATAATTTAAAGAATAATAATAATAGATAACTGAGAAGGGGACGACGGTAGCGAGAGACCAAATATCTCCTTACAATCTTTTCCAGACCTGTCGAGTTAGGAGAATTTACCCTCTTCGTCACCCTTCGGAAGTGGGAAAACCCAGCAGGGATTCCTTGAGCCAAATCTTCCACATCAGATCTATTATTTCCTCTAAATAATTCTCTTATCCTTTAAACGCTACGTGACAGTTGGGTACACAGGAAAAGAATTATTGGATTATGCCAAGGCAGAATTCCAATAAAAAGAGAACCAGAATGCCTTAAGGGATGCTCGAGCTGAAGAGTTAGAGCTCAAAAGAAGGGAATTCGAATTGCAAGAAAAGAAGATGAGAGAAGATAGAGAATTGCAATAAAGGAAGATAGAGCGAGAATTGCAAGAAAAGAAGACAGAGCGAGAATTGCAAGAAAAGAAGATAGAGCGGGAATTGCAAGAAAAGAAGATAAGAGAAGACAGAGAATTCGAATTGCAAGAAAAGAAGTTTAGAGAAGATAGATAATTTGAAGAAAAGAAGGTGAGAGAAGGAAGATAATTTGAAGAAAAGAAGTTAGAACGAGAATTACAAGAAAAGAGAGAATTGGAGGAAAGGAAGATGGATAGAGAGTTAGAATTAGAGAAAATGAGGATGGATAAGGAAATACAACTAAAGAGACTGTAAGTGGGGGCGAATGGTCAGAACTCGACTACTGGGGGGTCCCATCGTCGTTTAGGCTGCGTCTGCCGAATTTTAATGATAAAATCGACAGTTTGGATTTTTTCCTTGAGAGATTCAAGAAAGATCGCGTGGCCTGGAAGGCTGACAGAGATCAATGGCCATCTCTGTTATCCACATTGCTAGTGGGGCCTGCGATGGAAACTTTCTATAGTCTCCCGCTAGAAAAAAAGGCCGATTACGACAAAGTAAAGGAAAGGTTGCTCCGGAAGTTCCGTCTGACTGCTGACGGGTACCGGACACGTTTTAGAAATGCGATGCCAAGTGAAGACCAAGACTTCAAAGATTTCATCTCGAAGATCAAACTTCTGCTAAATAGATTGATCGAGATGGAGGTAATTCCAAAGGACTTTGATGGCCTGGTTGACCTTGTACTGCGGGACAAAGTGTTGTCCTCGTGTTCTACTGATTTAGTAGCATTTTTTCAGGAACGTCAACCGAAGGACATTGATTCCATGTCGCAGTTGGGCCATCATTATGCCCTCGCCCATCCGGGCAAACCCATCCATCGTTCTGGGCTGTGTGACTCCTTAATTGCTTTCGTAGGCAAGGTTCAGAGACAACCATGGCAACATCAGTCAGGCGATACAAACAGGTGCCAAAAGTAGCATGACATTGGGTCCTTCAGTCCCTATCAACCACGCAGAGGGAATTACGGTAATTTCCGATCCCATCGGAATAACCGGTCGAACTGGCATAACCGACAAGTTAAAAGTTATAGCGACGGAGGGGAGCGCCAAACGCGAAAGCAGGTACGCTTCGAGGACTCTCAGGACGAAGACCGGTTTTGGTATAAAGCAAAACATTCCAAGCAGAGGAGTGGTTCCTCAGAGAGTCGATCTTCTGATTCTGATGCGCGGTCTTCGTATCGAAAAGCTCCAGCAAGAGTTCACGCGATGAGTCGAAGAAGGAGCGCCTGTGTTCCAATTGTGGTGGCAATAACCATTGCGCTGACAGGTGCCCCACCCCGGTAGAACACGCGAATTCCACGGTTATGTTGGATACAGTCAATAGCGAGGACTGTGCGGGGTGTCGCCCTCTGTTTCACGTGAACGAGAGGTTAATGCTACATTGCGGGCATGCGGCACCATGTCTGTCAGTATTCCACGAGACGGGCAAGGTGGCTCTCCACAAAGGCAAGATAGAGAATAGACCATTTCTAGTGTTGAGGGACACTGGATGTACAACTGTCGGGGTGCGTCGGTCGTGTATCGACGAATCCTGCCTCACAGGCAAAACTGTAAAATGCACCACGTTTGGGGGCAAAGTTGAGTCTTACCCCCAGGCGTGTATTAATGTGGACACCCCGTTCTTTTCGGGTAGAGTGAACGCGTTTGTCCTTGAGGACCCAATTGCCGATTTAATCGTCGGCAATGTACGGTTAGTGCACAAGGCCATGGGTGAGGCTGGAACAGGGGCCCAGCAACTCCAGTCCCGTAGCGGATGACCAGGTGGTGGAGATATTACCACCTGACAGGAAAGTTCATGTGAGACAGGGGTCGCGGCAAGTGCCAAGGCACATGAATAAGAACAGTAGCGGCTCACCCGAGAGTCCGAGAGCGGGCGATAGCACGGTGTGGGTGCGCAACGTTCCCCTGAGTGCTAGTTGGCGCACACTTAGACGGGTGTTTGATGAAGTTGCGCCAGTAAAGTTCGTGGAGGTATTGTCTTTGCGGGACAATACCAAAGTTGCACCTGTGACTTTCGCGAATAGGTGGGGTGCGCGTGATGCAGTAAGGTGGAAGTATATGTCGTTGCTTCACAACCCCCTGTTGATAGTCTAGCAATAGCAAGGGATAGGTAGCGATCTCGCGTTCAGTAGGGTGTCTCGGCTAACGCGAACCGAACTTTAGAGTCTGATCCCCGCCACCAGTTCTATGGTGAGAAATATAAGTCTCCTGTACAACTTGAGAATGTATTGAGACGTCTGATGGGACTGATTTACATGTGCTAGTATTAGAGGTGTGTTGTAAACTTGTAAAGATCAGGTGATGCTTTGCAATGCATGTTTATGCTGAACTATGTTATGCTTTGCAATGTACGTATTTTGGTGCCATAAAGGCAATCTGCACTAGAATCGAATATAATGTATATTTATAGCATGTACAAATGAGTGTCTATGCTAGGAGATTAGTTATTGGGTTGGATGCCTAGATAAGAATAACTATGAATAATCTATGTAGGGTATTTGTTAGACCAGGTGTGGACAGTCGTTGTTATTTTTCACGACTACCAGTACCTGGGGTGGCTTATTTCATGCTCATATTGTGTTTGGTGGATAGGTTGAGAAGGCATGAACGACAATGGTGGTGGAGAACTATGGCACTCTCTAGGCAGATGAGGAGATGCTGGCATGGCATAGGTTCTCCCAACTCCGTACGGGGTCGGGCGAGGACTCCTCCGATGGAAGAAAACTACGTTTTATTTCTTAAAAGGGGGGGGGGGGGGTGTGGATGTCACGGCGTATTTTCTGGTGGCAGAAAAACTAGGTTGGTGACATCGTTATCAGCGAGTTTTGGCAACCCTGATAACTTTTAGGGAACGACTGAGTCACGTGAAGAGGACGGAAGTCGGAAAAAGACTAAGCGGGAAAGAGAGAGAGTTTTCGGGCTTGTCCGAGACGGACGGTTTTTGGTTTATTTTTCCATTGAGTATGGATTATGGCCGAGAGTTTGCTATAGTGGTTTATTCTGATGGAAATAATTATAATTCTGGAGTGGTTTAGTGTCCAGTGATATTATTGTCAGGTATAATTTGCCAGTGGATTGAGTTTTTCATTGTTGTAGATTTTGGTTCGCCATAGTGAGCGATTTTTCAGTACAGAGTTTGGATACCACTGTTATACTGTCATGTATGAGATTAATGTGTTATATTAATTGGGACAAGTTTCTCGGGCATTGTCATGTGTATTTCATACTGTTGTTAGCCGTGTGTGGCTATACTGTGTGCAGTTATTCATTAAAAAGACCCGTGGATACCATATTGGGTGGCAAGGACAGTAGATAAATTGAACGTTAGATGTTAGAGACCCTTGGATAGTACACCTGATTCCACATGCAGATGTGCTCGGAAAGAAGCCGACGTCCTGAACAGATGTTCCAGGCCAAAGGAACAGTCAGCCTATAAATACTAAAACCCCTAGCCTTCTAGCTACTATTTGTTCTGAGCCGACTCATGCTGATCAGTCAGACACATCCCCTATGCAGTGAAGTGGAAACGACATAACATAATTGTCTAGCGCCTAGTGCCGTTTTAGGATTGGATATTTTCTTGTGAAGGGTTTCAGAAGTTAACTTGGCTGACAAAACTGTCACTAAAACTGACAACTTGGGCCAACAACTCAGTCACCTGCAAATCATTTTCCAGCTTTGCCTCTTGCTCGCAAAAACCCACTCTTCCAGCACGCTAATAGGCCAACCGATGCATTGGTGGTCTACTTGACCCAAATAATTCCCTCATCAAAGGTTGTTAGCCTAACAAGTGAGACGACTCGTTATTTCGCAGCACCGCCAATTCTTTTTCCTTGTCAGGCATTATTGCAATGAGCGGACAGTGACTTGAAATATAAAGTTGCACAAGCAACAGTTTTATAGTTCTTCACCTTTCATTCGGAGTACCTATTTGTTGCAAGCAACGCATGGAAGGGGTACTAATATTCAAGTACTCGATAAAATTATGGTTACGACATTATGGTTCTGTGGTTACGACAGAATTCATTTCACCATTCAATGGATTTCATCTGGGGCCCTGCAACTGGATTCATATATGGCTTATAGTTACTGTACACTGCATTTTCTTTTCATATTGCTGAGTGTTATCATTTGTTTTCTTCTTTGGATCTGAGTATAAACCTCCACATGGTGTAACAAGTGTTCTTTTTTTTTCTTTTTACCAGTTGAATTATTGAATTTCATATGGATGTGAAAAAAAGTTATATTTATAAATATTTGTTTTTCTCCTTAGAAATACATATTTTGTTTTAATAAACACTTAGAATTTTAAAAGATAAATGAACAAGTGGACAAAGAGAGAGAGAGAGAGAGAGAGAGAGAGAGAGAGAGAGAGAGAGAGAGAGAGAGAGAGAGAGAGAGAGAGAGAGAGAGAGAGATAATATAAATAAATTTTACTTCCTGTATGTCTTAATACATTCAACATCACATTTAGTAATACCAGCTTCTTCATACTATTCTTGCAGCACACTTGAATTTTTTCACTCAATCACTTTCTTATTCCCACCCCCATGACAATTGGAAAGGAAACTCAAGCAAGACTAACCTGTAGTACCTCAAAACTCGGAATGTTGTCTTCAGTGTAGCTTAGATGATGCATCTGTATTGGATTTCCATCATAATTTTCTTCACTGGCTCCATCAACAGTCACATCAGCGTCCAGCGGGCTGCTAAAATTCAGTTGACTCCTGATGGTGACCTTTTCAGCGAAGGATTCCGTAAAGCGATTAAGTTGTTTAGAACAAGGCCGCTCACACGCAGAATTTTCGGATGCGATTTCCATGGGCTTTGAATTTGTTGACGTGTCTTCTTTGGTTAGGGTAAATGTGCTGATCTGTTCAAGTGTGTCAGAGCTGCTGTCTTCTGTGGATGATTGTTTGTAATATGGTGGCACAAAGCTGATGCTGTGGGTTGCCAAATCTGCAGCCTGATTTTTGTTGCTTTTCTCAAGGACTTTGTCAAAAGTGACTGGATCATCTTTTATCTTGTCGGTGTCTTTTGAGACAGAATTGAATGATCCAATAATCATTGAGCTCACGTTTCCTGATGGTATCTGTGACCAATTATGGTCTGTATCCGGTGTTATGTCCGAATCACAATGGCGAATAAAACTTGCCATTGTCGTTCCCTCTGGATGTTTAACTTCTGTCACATGACAATGGTTTGAACAAAAAATAAATAAATACCAGAGTAAAGTCTTCGGAAAGATCTGCTTATAACACGTATATTTCTGAAGCGTTTTGAATTGATTTACATTACATCACAACAGCCTGTTTGTGTTGGTACCTTGGGGTTTATGATTTTTTTTCCCGAGTGTGATATTACTTGCTGTAAGGTCTGCACTGGGAGAGTATAACCTGGAAGCAAAGTTTTAATAAGTGGCAGCTAAAGATATTGTCTCAGTGTTACATTATCCTCTAAAACTTTTTCTGTGTATTAATTAGCGTTATATTATGTTCTAAAATTGTGGTTCTCAAACTTTTTTTTTAATTTGGCGACCCTACACACACACACACACACACACACACACACACACACACACACACACACACACACACACACACACACACACAAACACACACACACACGCACGCACGCACGCACGCACGCACGCACGCATGCACGCATATATATATATATATATATATATATATATATATATATATATATATATATATATATATATATATATATATATATATATATATATATATATACGAGGCGTGTTCAAATAAAACCCAACCGTGCTGCGCCAAGTGGACATTCGTAGGAGGAGCATGATGACGTCACATCTGACGTAATAAGCACATACGAATGTACAAGTGTGTAAGTGTTCACTCTCCTAGTATTTATTGGTTGTGCTGCAGACCGTTAAAATAATGGCCGGTGTGATAAGGAATCCGTCCAAGGTCGATCAGCGAGCGGTGATTCAGTTCCTAGCAGCCGAAGGATGTCGACCAGTCGACATTCATTGCCGAATGAAAGCAGTGTATGGTGACAAAAGTGTGTCTAAGACTACAGTGAAATACTGGGCACGAATGTTTCGAGAACGACGTCAGTTAACTAAAGATCTACCGCGGCCAGGTCAGGTGCACGTTGTTGCGACAGAAGAAGCCATCGCCGAGATTGATGTAGCAATACGGGTGGACCGTCGTCGGAGCTTACGTTCGCTAGCAGAGGAATTCGCTGTGTCTCTTGGGACAGTTCAAATGGTGGTTAGGAAGAAACTGAAGTATCGAAAGGTGTGTTCACAATGGATCCCACGGATACTGGCCGATCACCATAAAGAAGAACGCATGGGGTGGAGTTTGAACCACCTGCTGCGTTACGAAGAGGAGGGTGATGCATTTCTCATGCGCATAGTGGCAGGCGATGAGTCGTGGTGCCACCATTTTGAGCCGTGCATCAAATCAGCGAGCATGCAATGGAAACATCCCGGATCACCAAAACCCAAAAAATTCAAGTCACAGATTTCCGCCGGTAAGGTTATGCTGACCGCATTTTTTGACAATAAAGGGCTTCTATTGGTAGACTTTAAAGAGCCTGGCGTGAACATCAATGCCATCCGCTACAATGACACACTAGACAACCTGCATACAGCCATCAAGAATAAACGACCCGGCATGCTTTCGCGTGGTGTGATTCTGTTGCACGACAATGCTCGTCCACATGTTGCGAACATTGTGCAGGAAGCGTTAGCAAGGAAAAGATGGGAAGTTCTGCCACACCCAGCCTACAGCCCCGATCTGTCACCATGTGACTTTCATTTGTTCGGACCCTTAAAAAAATCTCTAAAGGGACAACGATTCGACCCCGATGCAGACGTCAGGGCCTCGGTGACCAAATGGTTCAATAAGCAACCAAAGTCATTTTTCTCGGATGGCATGCGCCGTCTACCCAAGCAGTGGGATGCGTGTCTGAATGCCTATGGTGACTATTTCTAAAGAACCCCAGTATATATAATTTTCTTTTTATCGACACTTAGAGAATATACTTTCTTTTTCTGATACTTTTCCGAGATCTCCCTGCTAGTCTAATGTGGACAGGATCGCGGCCCTGGGCTTGAAAACCACGACTCTAAAACATCATCTGTAACAGATAGCGTTACATAAGAATTATCGTTCCTTCAAAACAGTAGTTGATATATGGTAGATATCAATCTACCGGTAGATCAAAAGGATGATGATTAGATCTCAAAGTGACGGAGGGAGAAAAGAGAAAGAATTTTAAAGATAGGAAATTTCAGACAAGCCCTCTCCCGCCTGCATTTAACTTAATTTTTATCACATTTCTAATCTGCGGTTTCCGTTCACGGTCTCAAGGTATCCCCAGAATTAAAGTATTTCTTCCTCATTCCCCGTGAAAAATCACCAGCTAGCTTGAGAAAACTCACTTTAGTCTTAAACTGCATGAGATATGAAAGCGAATTTTTCTTTGAAGTGAAATTAGCATTCGATAGTAATATATATCCCTTAGATTGAATTTCCCACCGCCCTGTTGATGGAATTACAACACGTAGATCGTCCGGCACAGACTAAAGTTACATATAAGCTGAACTTGTTTCAAACTCTAAATACTTTGAAACCTGACAAGAGACATGTTTTTATTCAGGTAGAATTTTAGAAGGATCAGTGTTTCTAAAGTGGATTCTCATAGCTCCTGGGTTGTCTGCATCTGCTCTAAAACATCCTATACTTATGCAATGTGCTAGTTTCTCATACCAAAACGCTAACACTTACTTACTTACTTAGTCGTTCCCCTTCTACCGTGAGGTGTAGAGGTAAAACGCTAACACCATTATCTTAATATCATCATCATCATCATCAACGTCATTTTCCCACTTGCTGTCTGTTGCAAGTTGTTGTAGTGAGTGAATATTTCGCCAGAAGTAACATGAACTGGGTGTCATTTATAATGAACCATCACTGACTCCAGCCTATGCCTCCCGTTTTTCTCATCTAAACAACATTATATTACTTCTATTGAAAACACCTGTCGCGCGTCTCGCTGCACAAAACAAGCATTCATTCCCCCACCCTGGAGGGGGGCTTCAACTTCAAATCCGGCCCTGTGTTTAATTTAACAAATCCGTAGCAGCCTTTCTACGAATTGCCTGGAAGGGTACAGCGTTGTTATTCTGTTCCCTTTCCGGGTTCTGGTACCACAAGGGCAAAAGTGCGTCCGTGAAGAAACAACTGAGCCACGAGACTTCATTGAAGACAGTAAGAACGAATTTTAAAAAGAGCAAAACCACTTTTAAGAAACAAAATTTCAATTATATATATATAGTATTTACATACATACAGACAGACATAAAGAAATAAACGGTTAGAAAAGCACTAAAAGGTCAAGGTAGTCCCATGGGAGATACTGCCGTGGAGTAGTGAAGTGTTATAGACTTCACTATACTGGGTCCAGCATCGAGAGGTGGGGCAACCAGTTCCCTTCCTCGCTACCTTTTCCTTCCCTAACTCAAGAGCAAAGTCAGTTACCCATTTATAGCTGGGTAGACTGGAACGTGAAGATACCTTGAATCGAACCCGGCATCTAAACTGCGAGAGATCAGCGCTCTAACCACGTCTGTCAATCGGACGTTTAGCAAGGCGCCGTAACATTTATAAAGACCAAAAAAAAAACCGCTAAGAACTTAATTTAGAAAAATCGATGAAAAACATGTGTGAAAATAAAATACAAAAGATGACGAAAATATTTACAAAAGAAAGATCGGAAAAACAGTCAACAATATTCCCGAATAAATATTGAAAGAAACAAACAAACACACGAACGTAACATACATATAGTTCCGTGTTTATAAGAACGGACTAGAAGGAAAAGAATTAGACACGAGGTCATCATACCAGGAATCTAGAACGACGTGTCACAGTTTTGTTAACCTTCCGTTGTTGTTCATCTAATTATTTATCGAAAACATCACGTCCAAATTCGAATACATCTAAGACATGGCTTCTTCACCTGTGATCCCTGAACTCTGTGGGGGTACATGAATGGATTCTAGGAGATCCGTTGACGTGACCTAAAAATTAGAATTTGTTTTCACCAAAGTTTTTCTCAGAAAACTTTCAAAGATGTATGGATTTAAAGAAATTAATTCTGTTTACAGATTTTTTATTTTGTTTTTATTTCAGTTTAACTAAATGTAAGCGTAACGATTTCTTCCTTGTAATAAAATGCCTTATCTTTATGCAAAACGTTTAATTATGCTACTATGTTCATATTTTTTTTTTAATGCAGGGGTCACTTAAACAGGTCTGTAAACTTCCTCAGACAGTCAAAGGCGTCCATGCCACACACACACAAACACACAAAGATTTATAAACATAAAGACATAAAAATAAAGAAATAAAAAATTCATAGAGCATTAAATGAAAAGTGCAATGTGGTTATAATCACGTAAACCACGCAGGCTAAATTTAAAGAAAGCGTCAAGATTTGCTCTTTATTCGCCAAATGCTGTGCCGACTATGTAGACCAGTGGTTCCCACAGTTGGCGGTACTGCCTTCTGGGGGAATTGGGAGGATCCAAGGGGGCGATAAGGGAAAAAGGGATTGGCAGGTGGACGATCAGTAGTAAGGGGGTGGTTGAGGATTTGACATGTTCAACAAAATTACTTAAAATATAACACGTGAATGTAAAAACGGTTTGATTATACAGGCATCAAGCGTGAACGCTTAAAAGGAGAACTTGGACTGGACAAACCCTAACCCACCGTTTCTCCCTGTTTTTGCTCGTTCAAGTTTCTCATACATCCTATAATAGAGATTCCCAACCTGACGTACGCGTGTCAAAGGGTACGCGACGCTTGTCGAGAGGGTGCGGCTAATATTTGATAATTAACTACTTTATCATATTTAAATATTGCGTAGCAGTGCTAGTTGGAAACATTTCAGTTTTTTTTATAAGTATTTAATAAGTTTTGTATTTAAAAATTTCAAGAAATAAGTAAGCTTATCTGAAGCTTTAAATTATAATTGAGTAAATAGAGCAATTAGGCGTCACTATTTTGAATTAACAGTTGCTTTTATCATCCAGTCCTGATAGTTTGTTATGTAATGCAGGGAAAACTGAGGTGGCACTGAGAACGGGCTCTGGGAGCCTAGGGGGGCGGTGAGCCGAAAAAGTTTGGGAAACACTGGGTTAGACTACCGTGTCTGACATCTGCTTGTCTATTTAGCCAGGTATCATTCTGCGGCTTATTTTTCCAATGCTGCTTTAAACTATTTAGTATCTCCTATCCTTGTCGTACATTATCTCTTATTTCTTCAGTATAGCTCATTGACACAAAGTATTCCATCCATCCCCTTCTCATCTTGGATCCCTAGCCGATCACTGCAAGCAATAAGTGACAATCACTTAGCAGTTCTTGAGAAGGTGTCCAGGTCTCTCTCCCCCCCCCCCCCCCCCCCCCCCCCCCCCCCCCCCCCCCCCCCCCCCCCAAAAAAAAAAAAAACCATGAGCGTGGTCTTTGTTATGTATGTGCTTCTCATGATCATTGTTCTCTGTCAGGACACACTCATGAATATTTTCTGCTGCTCGTGGTATTTTTAATATTGTACTGCAAAGACATGCCTCTGTTGTCTTGGGGGTAGGGGGGGGGGGGGGGGGGCGGGCAAGTTTTTTATCTACTGATTGTACATAAGTCACTTCCATTCCACAAGATGGGCTCTATGTATCACCCAAAATCTCTCTTCATTGACAAAGATTGCCGCACTTGTTCTTTTCATTGTTTGAAATGCTGCCATTTCTTGGGCAATTCTGTTCTTCGTTTCTGAGGTGCATCTTCCAACAAGTTGTATTATTGCGCCTAGGCATTTAAATATATGAACTTGTTTCAGACGTGCCCTATTTATGTTAATGAATTCTAGAGCATTTTATGTAGGCCTGTTCGAGACAATAGTTAGACCTATCGATGCCTAAGTACTGATTTATTTCATCTCCACTTTTGACCAATAATGACTTGACGTCATACATCGACACCTTACAGCTTAATCTATCTTCCTACACCGTATCATACACTTACACTTTTGGATCATTATACAAAGTGTCATTTTATTGTGATATATCCTTTTTTTCTCAACAAGTAACGCAAAAACTTTTTCTCAAGACTTGCTGAATTCTTTTTCTTTGGTCCTTAGCCACTGACTGACAAAGCAATCAAACAAACGAACGAATTTTATTTTCAAAGGGTTAGGAATTTGTGAACATCACGCTTGGTGGCGTCTTGTAGGGCAGCGACAAACTGTCTCCACTTTGCTTGGACGACAGCCATCCTCCATGTGTTGTCCCAGTTGTGGTTCATGCTCAGCATCTCTGCCTCGATAGTTCTCCGCCAGGTGGTTTTTGGCCGTCGTTACTTTTGTTTTCATTCTGGAGTCCATAGCATGGCCGTTCTGGTGATTGTGTTGGGTCTTTCTGAGGATGTGACCAACCCAGTTCCAGCGTCTACCCGCTATTATGGTGCACATGTCTTCTTGGTGGCTCGGAATTAGCAATTCTTGGTTGGTGATGGTGTTCGGCCAGAAAATTCGAAGAATTTTCATTGGGCAGGTTGTGTGGAAAGAACAATGTGGACATTTCCTTTTCTTTTACTCTCCAGCATTCTGCACCGTACGAAGGACATAAATTACGCAGCTCTCATTTATTTTTAATTCAGTGTTTGTACTGTACTGGGAGGATTTTCAGACGTTGTTTAGGTTGGCGAAGGTTATTCTGGCTTTATTCATTCCGGCTACTGATGTCTGTCACGGATTGCCTCCCCTGCTTTGCAGTAGTGGTCCAACAGTGACCAAAACTCAAGAGTATCTAATATCGGCTTCCAAGGTATCTACCTGCGCGCAAGATTACTCTTGGCAGAGATGAAGATAGAAGATTAATGACACTTCTACCTTAAGGGAGAATTCACAAGATATTTTCAGAAGTCACGAACAATGTCGCATTGGGCTGAACAATTGTTAACGCGTTATATCTGGTCCGTCGCCTTTTGTGAAGGGTTTAAGCAATGGTTTCGCCCGTTCAAGCCCCCAGTTGGTGTAATCCAACGAAATCCCTCTTATAAGGTATAGCTCTGTTTAGAGGTAAATATATGTCTAGTTATTTATACATACGTTTGCTTTCATACATATAAAAAAATGAATCGACTATGATTGTTTAGTTTTAAAACAACAGGTAACAAATTTAATAATCAATTAGTATTAACAGTTTAAAATAAATAAAATGCTGGTATTTTTATATTGGAATCAAATTTTCCCTTCACTGAGATTTAGGCTGAGGATGTATCAAAAGTCCTTTTTGCTGGTGCCTTTTTACAAGCACTTAACTTTTATAAGGGAGCCCTTCAGCTGTGGTTCATCAATTCTGTGATGACGAAAGCTTTCTCCACACTTTCTTCCACTGTAGGCGGTTAGGGTGGATGCTTTTCTCTCACACTAGCGGCATTAGTACCACAAACCGTATGATGGCTTGTAACCACGAACTTTAGACAAATAGAAAGAAACAAATGCCTGCTAAGTACATTTGTTCGCCGCAAACTAACAGGCCCATTGTCATGCGCTCCACCAACCAATTTTAACGTCTCAGAAGAAATAAATTCCCGAGCACACGGTGCAACTCAGGGAATATGATGAAAATTCACCAATATCCTTCTGGGTATTAACTACGAACTTGCGTCTGGAGTTCGTGAATAATGATTTGCCTGAATTACAATTAAAAAAGATACAAAAATCTCACAAGATAATATCTTACACCTTAGGCACATGTGAGGTAATCATCACTCATTACTCATCACTACTCCCGTCGGAGTCTGGGTTCGCTCTGCTGTGGGGTTTCCCGCACGACTAATCAGAAACAATCACCAGCTCTTGCAGTAGTGGTTCATGCATATACTATTTTTATATGTTGAGGTTCTTGTATTAGCAAAAAACCTAGCAAGAAACCTGTAGAATTTACATTAGTAAATAGATAGTTTACACTTACCCCGCAATTTTGGGAATACACAATCTCCTTGCACAGATTTAGACTGGACACAGCTATGTATTAGATGCTTGGAAATCATATAGGTCTGGAAATTAGAGTTAATTTCTCTGACGGGGGATGTTCTGCAAAATCATGGTCTGGGAAAACTGTTGTTTAATTCCTCTATGACTTGGTCTGGGAAATTAGAGTTAATTCCTCTGACGGCGGATGTTCTGCGAAATCTCTGGCCTGGTAAAACGTGTGTTTAATTCCTCTGTGACTTGTGATCATTTTCCTTGGAGTGCAATCTTGTTAATTAAAATCCTGGCCCCTTTTAGTTTCCAGTCTTGTATTAAAAATGAGGGTTTACTTGTGAATTCCAAAGTTGCCCAATACTAGACCTGTTACTTATAGTTTTGGAATTTCTAAGTCCAATGTCTCTTTTTTCTTTCTGGCTTTTAGGAGTAGCTGATATGACTTGTGCGCTGCGGTCTCTGTGTGTGATCTGTGTCTGTGTTTTAATCACACTATATTCTCAGTTCTTAGTGCAAATCACAGATTGCACTTCCGACTGGTGTGCCAATAGAATACATTGTATATTTCAGCTCCTCACAATGAACCAATCCAATCGAATCTTGTTCAGCAATACGTGGGTAGAGCGTTTTCTCAAACTCACAAAATACCCTCACGTGTTTCAAAATATTAAATTTAATATCCACGCGTGATCTCTTCAGTGATGTCATTTCGTTGCGTAAGACTTCCGGCAGCACCTATCTGTCTCTTACCATATTGTGGCCTTGTGTTCCTTTCGTAATGACTACAAATCTTGAGTTTCAAGACAGATTATCTGAGATAATTATCCACAGGGATGGTCTAAGCGAAAACAAATTACGCATTACCAACTGTGTTTCGCTAGACGGATCTCCGCCAGATTAGCCACACAATTTGGGGTTCTATTCATAGACCGTGCACAATGCAAGCTTGAATAAACAGGCACGGTCGCTTTGAAAAGATGGTCAGCCTGATAATACGTGATAAAATATTATCGCTGCCCGGGTCAATAAAGTGTTAGAGACTTCACCCTGCTGATCCAACGTAGAGAGTAAATAATGGTGCATAAAATATGCCACATAATAATGAGAAGGGAGAGAAAAATAAGAAAATATCACTCGCACGGGAATGTAATGCAATCTTGCCGGAGTGGACTTGAGATCGCACAACCGTATCGTCACAGACCCCTATCCTAAGATATTTGTAGAATATCCAGCGGTGGGTGGTCACATGTCCGTGGGTTTACTGTGCACTGGTTTTGTTTCTCGTGCGACAGTTTTTCTCGTTTAGATTGCTCGCTTGACAATGTGAACAGTTTAACACGTACTGGCGAACGTCTTTCCATCGGTTGGGCCAAAAGTACACCTCTTTAAGGTTACGCATAGTGATACCCACGGAAACATGTTCCCCCGATGAAGATATATGAGCCGCTTTCATAACGGAGGGTCTTAAAGGGATGGGCACTAAAAGTTGCTTCCCTTGCCTAGACCGTCGAAAAATTATTCCCCCTTCTGTGTGGAAAGTTCCAGCTGAAGCATGGGCTATTTGTATCCGACTCTGTTCAAAGTATGGCGCTAGGGTTATATCGTCCTTCTGCGTTGGCGAAACTCGGTTTTACTACACATTAAATATTGAGTTGAGGTACGAGTTATCCCATGCTGGCTGTTTACTCTGCTCAAACTCTTTCTGGGCAGTTTCATCCTTCTGGTTGTCCAGATTATGGCGAACAACCGAGCAATCTCTCACAAATCGTCTAACATCGTGTCGCAAACCTGGCCAGAAGTAATTCAGGGAAATATGCCTTACTAGGGTATATGAACATTTAATGGGGTGTGGAAGGGTTAAATGCATTTCTTGCATTAGGCGGCTGCGAAAGGGGAGTGGGACAACTAACTGCCTCTTATTCCCCACCCGTCTATAGACCAAACTTTTATCCCTGTAAAATGCTCCCTTGGGAGTATGGGAGTAATTGCCATACAATTTAGAAAAGCAAGGATTCAGGGTGTTATCGGCCTTTGTGCCTGCTTCAGCTCCGAAATATTCAGGCTGTTTAAAGATAAGAGCTCAAGGGCCGCTGGGGCGTTTCCTGTGTTCTCTCTCTCTCTCTTGTGTCGATTTGGAGTTACGTGAGGGATCTTCAAGAAACACATATTTCCTCCTTAAGATGAGAGGGTAGACTAAGTTGTCTACAACTGCGGCATTGATTTTGCCTCGTACATATCGGGTTGTAACATCAATTTCCGCAACTGGAAGAGTCATAGGCTTTATGCTCTTCCGGGCCCCTATATTTTTACAGTTTCACCAGTGTACTGGTGGGCCTTCACCAGCGATGGGGAAACCAAAGCGGAATATTCGAGAACCGAATCATACATGCACCGTATGGTTTGGTTACTCACGGTTACTTGCTCAGTAATAGAAGGGTGGCTGGAATTTTGTTCACATGCCTGGGGGGTAATGTTTTCCTATTGGCCCCCTGATCAGGCATGCGACATTATAAGGGCCTACCTTAGGCCTCTTACAAACCGATGTGAAGTGCGTGTCAGATTTACACGCCTTACAATATCGCCTCTCAATTCCCTGGGCTGAATTGCTCTGTTTCTGCCTATGGTGATCTTGTGGTTGTTTTTGCTGCTGTTGCTGTTGTGTTGTGTTATGTGAGGTGTTGGTCGTACTCTTTGAGTCAGTGAAGGGGCGCTCCTCTCATTTGGGGTGACTATCGTGTTGGCGCCTTTTAGTCGGGTTGACTTCCGTCTGGGCGCTCTGGTACCTATCAGCAAACAGCACCACCTGATCAAAAGTTTCAGCACTTGCTCAGCCAGGAACCGTCTCATGTCTGGGGTGAGCGAATTCTTGAATTGCTCCTCGATAATCATTTCTTGTAATCCCATGTACGATTCGTCGAAGGCGCTTAGTGATCCCCACTTCTCAATGTACATAGCCAGACGTGTAGCAAACTGTTTATACGATTCGTCTTTTTGCCTCTTTGCCTCCCGAAATTTGCACTGAAACGTTTGCGCATTCAAATGAAAACGTTGAAGCAGGGCTTTCTTCAACAAATAAAATTGTTGTTATCTTCCGATGCCATTTTGAGGAAGACGTCGTTAGCAGGTCCTCTCAGACACTGAGATAACTTTATGTTGTACCTCTCCCTATCTAATCCATAGGTGGCAGCTAAAGACTCAAACCTAGCAAGATAATGTCTATTTCCTCTGAAGCCTCAGAATAGACATCTACCTGAAAAAAGGCCGCGCTTGGAACTACCACGTGAGAAATATTTCCCGTATCACTACCTTGAGAGCTCCCCGACCCATTAGTGCTAGAGTTAGATTCGATTCTTCTTCCTTCTATTTCTAGTTCTTTAAGTCTGATGGCGTGGGCTCTGTTCGCCTGTTCTTTTTCCTTATCGAATGCTCTTTCTGCCTGTTCCTTCTTTTCTGCTCTTTCGCCTGTTCCTTCTTTTCTGCTCTCTCGGCCTGCTCCTTCTTTTCTGCTCTTTCGGCCTCCTTTCTGCTCTTTTGGCCTCCTTTTCGGCATTTAGTCTGTGAGCCTTCTGCTCCTCAACAGCTCTTTGCTTTTCCTTCTCTTCTTTTTTGTGTTCCCGTTGCTTCTCCTTCTCTTCCCTTCCTAATCTTCTCTCTTCTCGGGACATGGCTTTCTCGGCTTCCTGTTCTGCTTTGGCCTCTTTCACAGAAGTGGCAACAAAGTCTGATAAATCTGTGACTGATAAGCCCATCTCTTTAGCAACATTTAAATAAAAAGTATAGAGATTTTGTATCCCTGCCGCACTCCTATTTTTACTTTAAAAGTTAGGTTGCTCTGCTCAACACTGCATGTGAAATTAACATAAGGCTTTTAATGATGGAGACCATGCACTTAGGGATTCCGTAAGCCCTCAGTATTTTTCACAGGCAGTCCCTGTATATGCTGTCAAACGCCTTTTCAAAGTCAACAAAATTTATATATAACTGTCTCTGCCATTCTGAACACTGCTCTATTATGTTACTTACTTAGTCGTTCCCCTTCTACCGTGAGGTGTAGAGGTTTGGAAGAGAGAGCGCCAGACCATTCTATCAGCTGTCTTCTTCCTGGCCTGGTTCCATTCTAGTCCTCGGTCCTTCAAAGATTGTCTAATGTTGTCCTCCCAGCGGACTCTGGGTCGTCCTGGAAGTCTGGATCCCTGGTTCTTTGTTTCCCATGCTTGTCGTGGTAGCCGATCTTCTCCCATTCTGCAGACATGGCCAAACCATCTTAGTTGGGACTGTTCTATTTGGGTCTGCAGCGGATGGGATTTTAGGCCTTGACGGATCGTCTGGCTGCGGACCATGTCTCTTCTTGTTACTTCTCTATTATGTTCCAAATGGTAATTATATGATCTGCACATGTTACTGAAATGGAAATGGAATACAGCAGTTCTCAGGCGACGCTATGTCTGTCTATTTGCTATTTCTGATTAATTTTATTTTTATTTATTTAGTTAGTTTTATTTATGATTATTATTATTGTGCTTTCTGTGTGCATCATAGTAATCGTTTCGAATAGTTTGTTTCTGCACTTCTCGTTATTAGATATTGTAATTGAGAGTAAATAAACACATCTCCCTCATCAGATTGCCGTGTAGTTCATGGAGATCTCTGATAAGATAAAGAAAAAATATAACCATTGCTTCCTCATACATGTTGCACGAGCCGACTACTATGCCGTTGTGCATGAGGCTGGCAATCTCATCATATAAAGTAATTACTTCAGAAACTACAACTGTGGGAGCATATAAATGCTTGGTGGTTTCTTCCTGCGAGGGGATCAGGTGCAGGTATTGCGCCATGCTCCATAAAGAGCAATAAGTATATTGAATGAAATCAGTTACATGTGACGTAATCCTATTCATTCGTTAGTGTTTTTTTTCTGCCCATCTTTTTGCTAAACTCCCCTACTCCCCTTATAATTATCTTTTAGCGAGGTACTTTCCTCTGAGATAAAACCAGCTTACCAAAGCATCTTATGTTTATCTTTTAAATCGTGAAAAGTCTGCTGCGAGACGATCACAATAGCTTAAAACCTGGGCTCTTATCTAAATCACGGACATTCGACAGTGACATATCACGAGATACGAAGTAAATAGTGTGACACCTCTGTTAGGATTACGTATTTGCTGTCGTTCAGGTGAAAACAATGAGACAAACAAATGTTGTCGGATTAGAAAAAGATCGTCGTTTAAAGATAACCTGTAGTTTAATTTTGCTGGATTGACCTGCAAATATTGCCTATCCCTATGCCTGACCTACTTATTTCCGGCGAGATCTCTTATCTTAATAAACAAAAATGGAAAGAAGAGATTTATAATAGTGGAGTATTGGGGCAGGTCATATCACGTTATTATTTCCGGTGACGTCAATAATGAACAAAACTACCCATCTTTTTAGAAGATCCCATCCTAAATTTGAAAAGATGCATAGATAAAATATACTAAATAAGACACCCTACAGTGTGATTTAAAAAAACAAATGACATATAAACATGTCGAAATTGTGATTTGTTTCAACAGAAATAAAGTAAGCGAAATTAAATTTCGTGTGGGCGAATTTAGTACTATAAGACTCGTACGTTTCAAGATTCCCACCGATACCATCTTCGTCACTGAGACCTGATGTCAGAGGAAAGATAAAATATTCTGCTAGGTCAGGAAAAATTAAAAGTAAATAACTTGAAAAAAAAATCACAGTCCAGAGAATCTGCTCCTTGTGTTAAAAGATAGCAATTGTAAATTAGCAACTAGCATAAACTCACATGAAAAAAACTGTATCTTTAGGGCTACAATGAAAGAGTATCGACTAATCTGTGCAAAGCGTCTGGATAACTGCCCTTCACGATTATATATATATATATATATATATATATATATATATATATATATATATATATATATATATATATATATATATATATATATATATATATATATATATATATATATATATATATATATATATATGTCTGCACCAGTACGACTTTTAAAAAAAGTACTATATACAAAGCTAAAAAAAAAATTAATTCTTTTGCTGAATTACCATCGGCTGGGGGCTCATTAAATACAAGTCAAGTGTTACATCGTGACAGATACGTATCTCACAGATGTCGGCGGGGTGTACACATTTTTTAAGAGGCAAGAGAACCGAGTTTTGTCATTACATCCTAAAATCCATATGAGTCTTCCTAAAATAAGTGCTTAACAATTATATTTACATCACTGCCAAAAGTAACCTTTAGCAAAGGTTGCTACCTTTGAAAACCTCATCATTTAACTCTAACTGTTTGGAGTGGACCACTACGGCAGATCAAGGGAGACAATGCATTAGACAGACAAGCCAACGAACATGCTCATAACGGAGGTAAAAGAAGTAGATAATTTTCTGATATACGGGAAAGGCGCGCACTGCACTCTGAAATCTACATTGAACAACCTTGAATTGGGCACGCATGCCTTGGATATTTTCATGGCGCACTGACCATTGACCATAAGCCATGAAAAGTTTGATTACAAAGATTCCAATGAAGTCGAAATGGAATTGACAGGAAGGACATTGGCAACGGAGAATTAGTGACCTTATCAAGACATTCAGCTGACAGAGCACATGATAATTATTTCCCCGTTATGTTTTGGCGGGTTACTTGTGCGTTTGGTTATAATTAGTTATTGATTTATGTACTGGGAAATATTTATCAATATGATATACCATTCTATACTATACTATTCTATGCTAAGCTATTCTTTTTTTTTTCTTTAAATAAAGTTTTGCCTCGTGTTGCGAGGCGCGTCCCGTTCAACCTAGTCGGTTATATTAGGGCGCACATCCAAATATAAAAGACCTTTAGGTCTGATTTATATGCTAAGCTATTCTATAATATAGTATAATATAATATAATATAATATAATATAATATAATATAATATAATATGATATAATATAATATAATATAATATAATATACAGGTATACACAGACATGCAGATGGGTATAGAAAGTTCAAATAAGGTTATGTAAGGAGTGCGTCATTGGCAGGAAGGAGCAAAAAGATATGGGAGTTCTGTGGATTTGGAAACAAACGTTTTTGCCAACACGTTTGGTAAACATCCGTAGAAACCGTATTATTGTTAAACGCTGTTAATAATGGACCGAGTAGACGTCAAAAAGTATGTTAATAATCATAAAAAATACGCACGTAGTATTTGTGGAATTACAGTTTTTAACATTAATTTTGTTTCGTAGGCAAAATCCTCGCACCCAAAAATTCACCCTGTCGATGCCCCTATTTGTATTTATGGTAGAGTCATGATCAGTCCACCCAACGATGACACTATGAGTTGTCCATGTTCTGCTTCATATTCACAGGAACGATTCGTTTTCAGGTTTTGTCAAGACTACCATCCTTTCTTTCCTGTACACGTGGAACATAGAGTTGCTGCTTGTTACTTGCAGCGACTTTTATTTCTTCAGCTCCGCCTCCATCCATGAAGTTCCAGTTGTTGTGGCGTATTTTTCGACACAAGACTTTCTTTTTCCTCCTAATGCTTTTCTTCTCCTATTGGTTCCAGCTGAGGGAATGCCAGGCTGTACTGATTAGTTGCTTCCTGAGGGTTATATCAACTTAAAACTCCATTATGTTTCTTTACTTTACAGCTGTACTGGTGGGTATTACCTCATGTAGTTTCTGATGGTCTCTGAAAGACAGAGACAGACCATAACTACCGCACACTTGGGCGTGTCGTACAAGGCAGTAAGAACCAGACAAGTGCCAGTGGAAAAAGAGATGAGAAGAAAACGGTGGCGATGGATAGAGTGTTGATAGAATTCCATAGCAATCCGTGTTTTGTAATCATATATGTGTGTGTGTATGTATATGTGGTGTATTCGTGCATGTGTGTGTGTGTGCGGCGCTTAACTAGCCCAACAATAATAGCTACAAGTAAATCAAACAGCGAATACCCCTTTTCGCTCTTATTTATTTTCCCATTGCGTTTGTTCATAAATTGGTTTGTTCCTCAATTTACAATTACGTTTAAGAACATAAATAAATATTACACACACATAAAGGTATGTTTTCAGGCACTCGTGAATAATAAAGAAGTAGAAAACTAGACAACAGAAAAACAACAGACGTGAGTGGCTTATCGGGGAATCGAATCCCGGACCTTCCGTGCGGCACCCCCGCCTACCTATGGAAGCGAATCACACTATCCCCCCTGCCAGCTAAGCACCAAATAAACAATTTCCCAGGGTGACGTCAAATCACCAACATTTAGGACAAAAGAGAACACCTGATAACCTTTGCACCACAACGGGTGTTCGTATATTGCTGCACGAGTGTTTGCTAATTCTGTATTGTCATGGAAGTACGGGCCAGTGCCATATAACTATAAAAATACACTAAATTTTTTATTCAGAATATCTTTTATGTATGTATAAGTAGGTGTCTATTTAGCTTGATAAAAGATTTAACAGGAAATGTATGCTTATCGACACATTTTTACGCGGTCATTTTTTCTGCTTGGGTTTTTTCAGCAAATAAATATAAACCATCAGCATTCTTGCGAAACTGGGCGCGTGATCTAGGTGTGCAATCCCTAATTACGTAATAATGCGTCACAGGGAAAGTACAAAAGGCATCGGGGAATTTTCCTTTCATGACTAGACGAAACCATTGTTTTTAACCTTCACTAAATAATTTATCAACTTACAGTTCTTTTTAAGTTTAGAATGCACAAAATAGTAGAACATAATAATTTATAAAGTCGAGATAACTTTGAATGTTTAGAAGAAGGATTTCATACGGTAAAGCACTTCCTAGTGTCAGGTGAAGAAAACCGAAACTTCAAAAACTCGTTTTTAAAACTAGATTTTACAACTCAAGGGACATGCGGTTGAGTTCCATTCAGTAAGCTTGCACCAAAGCACGTGTTCTAACACGTGTGGTTTTGGCAGCAATTTTTTTTTACGTGATGAAATTACTAGCTCTTGTAACCTCATCTTAATTGTCACCTATAGTAAGCCTGGTGACTTTATTTTCTTTATCTCCTCGGTGACCACCCCACGCGGTAGCTTAGAGGTGATAGGGCAGGAGTCACAAACATGAAATTATACGCGCCCAGTTTCACAAGAATGCTGATGACTTATGACATTTTTCAATATTAAAATAGAGTGATTTCTCTAATATTCCCCGTACCCCCTTGATAAACGTCGCATACCGCCTAGGGTTACTCGTACCCCAGCTTGGGAACCCCTGTGATAGGGCTTCTGCAAACCTCCCCGTCTGGGACCCTGAACGCATAATAAAAATTACGTTAGGGTGACCATCTGTCCTTATTTTCCAGGATATGTTCTCCTTTACCCCATCTATTAATCATCCGGGCGGCTTTGTTCAAAACTGCATTTTGTCCTGCTTTTTTCGGTGATTGAACGTGACTGCAATGACCATACTTAGAGTATAATGATGTGTCACTTTTCGCTCAAAATTACTCTTGGCAGAGATATAAATAGAAGAATAATGCTTCTACTTCAGGTAGCCTCACTGGAATTTTAAGAAATCAAGCTTAACAACTGAGATCATCCAAGCCGTCATGAACTTTTTATCTTCCCACACCTTCTGTGAGGAAAAAAAAAAGTGCCCGTATTGTCTGAGCCCCAAACTGAAATGATTCAGTAAAATCTTAATCTAATAGCTCTTTATGAAATTTACAAAAGTGCTTTCAAAATACGTTTCTTCTTCTTCTTCCTCGTTCGTCCTGAAAATGACGTTGGTTGCGTTGTGTCTGTTTACACCGGAGGTGCGATATCTGCGCCTTTCGGCCGACACATCCGACTTCAGCACGGCATTTTTGGGGACCGGGTTTGCCTTCCCTCTTCGATCCCTACTCTTTCAGCCAGACTGCAGTGATGCAGCCTGTTTCCAGGACCACCACGTGGAGGTGGAGTATGGTCTTGGTCAGCTCTGGTTCGCTGACCCTGACGCAAGCAGTCAAGCTATGGGTCGCTGACTGCATTCTCTATTGCTGCATCTTTGGGTCCCGTAAAATACATTTGACCACCATGATATCATCATTCGCTCTCTGATCTCTGTGAATCCTGGGGCCACCTCTGCTGTTGGTTCCTTGCGAGAAAGCTGGCACGAAGCAGTCACTAGCTCTTGCAGGGATGGTTCATGTGTCACGTTATTTACAGTAATGAGATTGCCAGCCTCATATGTCACTGTATATCCCCAAGCAAATTATACATGTCAAAATGCAAATTATGAAATTATAAAATGTGCATATTACGACTTACCCCGCTATTGGGCGAAGTAATACACTGGCTTGATGCACAAAATGGCCGTAATTTACTGCAACTAGTTTAAGATGCAGTAATCCATCAGATAGATGAAGTTACAGTGTACTGAATCCTTCTACTATTTCCACCTGAGGAGGATCCTAAGGCTTGGGCTTTAAGAACTGTAATGGTAGTTTTACGCTACTCCTAATCCCGGGCCGGTCCTATACAGCACCATGGTTACGAGCTCTTATTTTGGCTATCTATGATCTATCCTTGACAACACTGGAAGTAAGTGAAGTAGTCTTACAAAGCGCTAGGTAATAACGAATATTTTCGCGCACACCCAGGCTGCTACATTGAGGAGAGGTCCAATCAGGAGCAGTCTATCTTTGCATTTTCATGCTAAATCAACCACCATCCAGGCATCTGACATTGGTAGTGGTTTATCCCCCATCCCTCTCATGTAGAACTATCTACATGACACCATAGCATATTGTCTTAAAACTCCATTACCGTAAAAGGTCATGCTGCTTCCGTGGATATTTATCACGTTTACAACTCCCCACTTCATAGATCTATCAATGACAACATCTTCCAAGATGTTACTTTCTTGTAATTATTTATCACAACAAGGTCAGGGTGGACGCGATTACGTAGCTTTCCGTTTCCAAAATCACATTTGTTATCTTACTGGTCGTGTCTTAATCTTTAACCAGATTGATATCTTCCGACACGTCATGTGCCAATCGACAACTTTTTTTGATATTGTATCTTCATCTGCGCATATTCCTGCATACTTGAAAAGCACGCCGTTTTGCGCATCGTGTGGCATCTGCTCATGGTCAAGGCAAGCGAACAACTGGGAATGATATAGTTGTAATTGTGCAGCATGACAACCAGAGTTCGTGGCAGCAAACATCTACAATAACAGCTAGTTTGGGTAGCAGCCTCGGGCGGATTTAACCGTCACACAGAGTAAATACCCGCAGAGGAAGCACGCGATAAACCCCAATTATAACCAGAAGGTTGAGCAACCCACAAAAGCCAGATCCAAACCTCAGAAATGAGGTATCTGAGGAAGGTGGTTTAAGTAACAAGAAGAGACATGGTACGCAACCAGACGATACGTCAAGGCCTTAAATCCCACCCCCTGCAGACCCAAGTAGAACAATCCCAACTAAGATGGTTTGGCCATGTCTGCAGAATGGGAGAAGATCGGCTACCACGACAAGCATGGGAAACAAAGAGCCAGGGATCCAGACCCCCAGGACGACCCAAAGTCCGATGGGAGGACAACATTAGACAATCTTTGAAGGACCGAGGACTAGAATGGAACCAGGCCAGGAGGAAGACAGCCGATAGGATGGTCTGGCGCTCTCTCTTCCAAACCTCTACACCTCACGGTAGAAGGGGAACGACTAAGTAAGTAAGTAAGGTTGAGCAGCGTATTATAAGCGCTATATTGAAGGAAGATGAAGAAAAGGGAGAATATCAGCAGAGAGAACAATTGTCGGTCGGAGTAAATGATATAGAGAAAAAAGAAGTCAACCAGTCAAGGAGCCAAGAAAAGTAAACGTTTCAGTATGCGTAAAACGTTATACACAGATCAACAGTAAGCTTGAATACAAAGTCAAGGAGAAACCAACTGACAGATTAAAGTAACCCTACACTGAACTGTCAGTCTGGGCAACTAGCCATGGAGCGAACACAAGTCATTTTCAACAGATGTCCATGGGGGCAAATAGAGTGATAACGAATTAAAACAGTAAGAATAAATGTCAGGAATTTAAAGACGTCATATTTTTGTGTGTGTGGAATAAACAGTATGGGCAGACTGGGGCCATTTGGAGTAAACAGAAACTGAGATCAGTCACCATTACGCAACTACAACTTTTGCAAATCTGGTTTTAGGGCACGCGGAAGACGAAGAGGCACATAGATAGATAGATAACATTACATACATCCTACAATAACACGAGCTCACGTAAGCCAATGCGACACGTTTAGCGCAATAACTGAAACTTAAGCTCCCCATGTTGCTTCACGATAGGTGGGCCAAAAAAACAAACAAACAACAAATACACGAACAAACACGTCAGTATTTGTCAGAATGCACACGTGACAAGACACGCCAAGCCATTGCGAACTGCTCTATGGCAACCAGTATTCTGAGTAATTAGCCTAGGAGAAATGTTATCTTGAGTGAACATATACGAAGAAAACAAGCGACAGGTTGAGGTATACGCCCTGAACGTTAAATGTAACTTTTATTTTATGTAGAGAGCTAAGGAGAAACTCGTACGAACTTGAAACAGTGTGATGTGGCACTGTAATTCTGACTTTCAACCGGCCCGATCCTGTTCTTTTATTTTGAATTTTCACCAGTTTTATTTTCTTCTGATCACGCGATTTTCCGTTGTTTACGGAAATCGCTATTTTCGGGCCCGCTTTTCCACCATTTTATTTCTTCTCATGTGAATATATCGTGTTCGGTACTTTTGGGAAGGTAATTTAAATGGGTTCGTTTTAGGTCGGTAGGTTTATTTTTCACTCGATCAGTTTTATTTTCTTCTGATTTTTCGCGATTCCCATAAATTTCGTTGTTTACGAAAACATCGCCATTTTGGCAATAGATAGGAGTGTGTGAAGTTGTGAGAAACACGTGTGCCATATTTGTAGGATGTTATGTAAAACCACCATTTATTCCTGTATATTTTCTAATGTAAATTTATGGGGAAATCCCTGGTGTGTTCGTTAATTTTTCTGAGCCTTAAAAATGTGAGAAATATTGTCGGAGGGTTCAGATTTACGTTATGAATGAATTATACTGCTTAGGGGAGGAAACTATTCCTATAGCGAGATTTAATTTAAATAGGAGTAAGCCGGGGAAACTCCTGTGTTAATGGGTAAAAGGATTTCCCTATGTTTGTCAAGTTTGAACACGTGATCGGCCATGCGTAACGGCCATGTAACATGTCAGACGGGTCTGGGTTATTGTTTATTTTACCTGGCAGATTTTAGTAGAAGGAGGGGGGATGAAGAGGCCACGTGGGATAGTGGTATTTTATGTATTGTGAGAAGAACGAGAGAAGGGGAATAGAAGAAGGAGTGAGATTGACGAGACACGTGTATAGAATTATTTTATGTATCGTATATGTTAGAGATAAGCGATTTTAGAGTGGGTGTACATGAGTCGCTGTTTCTTTTAATTTCAGCGAGTCTCGGCGAAACAGTGGGGAGCATAATTTTGTCAAATAAAATTATCCACGGCAAAAGACATATCTCAGGGTCAGAGTACTCGAGTATCGTCAGGAGCAAAAGAAAATTTCCCTATGGTCTCTGGCAGGGAAGTCCCTATGCTTCAGCTGGACCGAGGTTTATTTATCATACAGCCGAGAGCATCGTTATTATAGTCTCTAGCAACGGCAGGTGGCCGGGAGACTAGTTTCATTTTGTACAGCCTGAAATCAAGGCTGTGTTTTTTTTCTCTAACTCCGGAGCGGGTTAAAAGAGGGAAGCTATTCAGCAGCAGAGAAGTTTTGTCTACAGTTAATCAAGTCCCTCATGCTTGATATCCGAACATCGTCATCACCAAAATCAGGAACAGGTGACAGGGTTACCATACCTAGGTCCTGATAGAAATCGAGAAGAGAGTAACGGAGACGCCGCATCATCAGCCCTCGAGTGTTAGAGAGACACTGAGATCAAGAGAGAAAGGTAGAGAAGGAGGGAGAAAAATAGACAGGACCAGTAGGGTCTGTTCAGTATCCATTTGACGGATAGACACTGAGTCTGCGTTCGAAAAACCAGGTATTATTTTTAGCATTTCTTGTGGTGTAGTTATAGGCGCCTATCGCCTAACAAGTAGAAAGCTGTGTAGCCGTTCGTTGAGGAAGAGTCACCAGGACTAAGACAGTAGAAATTTATTAGTGTTAGAGAGTGGAGGCTAAAAGTTGACAGCCCCACCAAATTAGATTTGGTTTAAATCACTAACCATTTTTATTGTTCCTCAGCAGGGTGACAGAAAGAGCGAATGTGATTTGGGGTTTTTTTTTTGTGTCTCTCAAGTCTCTCAATTTAATTGTTACTTGTTTTCCAGGCCGTGCAACAGTGCACGCTATCGACTGACTTGATGACGTAATATGCCATTTTATGTTTTCCTTGTATGTAAATAAATATATACATATATTATTTACTGGATCAGCTTCTATTCTTTACTATACTTACTCCATGTTGTCTGTATAGTGGTGTTTGTGGTCGTAAGTATACACCTTATCTCCTTGTGTTTCAAGGCAGTCAGAGGTGGGGAGACTATAGCCATTTTTTTTAGTCACGAAGCGGCAGGGGGAGATTCAAATCCTGGGTCTATCTCTTGAGCCAATAGTCTCACCTGTCCACAGGCACGTCATTTTCCATCTAAATTCTATCTTCTCAGACTTTCTCATACTAGGGTCTTGCTTTCATTCAGGCACACTCTATAAAATTAAAACCACTTCGTGACAAACAGTCATTATCTATCTCCATACCTTAGAACAGACAAAGTGGGAAAACGTTGAAACGATAAACGATTAAACGTGTTCTTCCATTTCATCCAAAGAAGTCGTCCAAGTCGTTAGGATTAGGATTAATGTTAGGGTTTAGAGTAAGATTTAGGATTCCCAACCTTAACCCGTATCCCTTATTTCTGCGTCTCTGAATTCTCTTTTGATGCCGTGTGGAATACACGGCCAACTATTAGTCATTTAAACCAACAACAAAATAAAAGAAAAAAGAAAGAACTAATAATAATTGTAACAATAATAATAAAGGAACTAACCATTTGTTATGAGACACAGAGAGAGTAGGACTACTGATCCCTCAAGCATGTCGTACAAGGCAACTAATATGGGATTGTACAAAGGGCTGGCAACCTTATTCCGTAGAACAAATTACTGCAGAAACCACTAGTGCAAGAGCATGCAGATACTTTGTGCAGCTTCAGGCACCGGACCAGACAAACTGGTGGCTCCATGCTTCATAAGGAACGAAAAAGATGAAAAAAATATATTAATAATTGGTATTGATTCAAGTTTACTATTAAACGATTCACTCAAATCACGGGACGTATCACGGTTGACCCTTCGTCTGCAACAACCATGAACAGCAGAGAATGACCAGACATATAAACAGGTTAAGAGATAAAGACAATTGACACCGTCATACGTTGAAGACAAAATTGATGAAAATAAAACAGATAAGGGGTCGTCCACATATGATGTCACGCAAGTATTGCCATTTTAACTCTCCCCCCCCCCCCCCCTTTTATTTTGGTCACACGTCGTCATAAAAGCCAGACCCTCAAATAAAATAGCACACTCATATTAACATTAACTACTTATAAACATGACATAAAATATGTAGAAAAGTACAAACATCGTCATTAGAACCTACAATTGATATTATAAGAAAAGATAATCTGATTAGGGGGGCATGTAATCAAAACTAATAAAGTATTCGAAAAGTCTACGATTGTATGAATAGGGACTGAAAGAGAGCGAACGAACTTTATTTTCAAAGTGTTGAGAGAAAGGAACTTAGGCCCGTCTAAGAGAGAGAGAGAGAAAGAGAGAGATAAAGCGAGAGAGAGAGAGAGAGCCAGCGAGAGAGCGAACGAACTTTGTTTTCAAAGTGTTGAGAAATAGGAACATAGGTTCGTCTAAGACAGAACGAACGAACGAACTTTATTTTCAAAGGGTTGAGAATTGGGCTCACAGGCCCGTCTGACATTCTGCCCTTCCTTTCTCTCGTCTTTTATACTGATTTCATTTATTCTCACATATATTTTACCCATCAATTCAAGGAATTCAACGTTGTAAAGGTAAAATAATAGCATACTCACATTCACAGTATCTAATTATAAACATGAAATAGAATATGTTGAAAAGCTAGAGGCAGAAGTGAAAATGAAGAAGACGTGGAAAGAACGTGCGCTGATGACACGTGACACGAAGACGTTGCATGTTTTTAGGTGAATGCCTATGCTCCTGGTGGCGGGGGGGGGGGGGGGGATGAAATTGATTGATTGACTACATTATATATATATATATATATATATATATATATATGATCAATTAAAACTCGTTAAAGGTTATAACAATTATCCAATATTTCAGCTGATATAATAATAACAATAAAAGTTGTCCAGGTGGGACTTGTATACTACTGCAAGTAAAAGTAGACTATGAGGAATGAGGTTTAAAAATCCATATTGTTCAGACATCGTTTATGAAAGAACCGATCCTCACATTTCTTTAACCATCCCCTCCCTTTTCTCTCTATCATTATACTTCATCACCTTTCAACTCACCAAGGAGCATTGGTGTTCAGCAAACTTGTTATTGTTTCCTCCATTTATTGTCATTGTCTTAGTTTTCTCCCTGTGTATTTTCAGATCCACGTGCTGTGATCTCCTCAAGTATTTTCATTTTATCATGCATCTAATTGCTGTTATGGAACAGAAGTTCCAGGTCCTCGGCAAAATCTAGATTGTCAAGATGTTTAGCAAGCGTCCTCTGGATGTCATTTCATTTGGCTGAGGTCGAAGTTTTCGTAACCCAATCTATAGCCAGCAGGAATTGAGAAATGGCGACAAGAAGCATTCCTGTCGCACTCCAAATTTTATCCCAAATGGTTATGTAAGTAATCCTTCACGAAGAACTTGTGTCTTCATAAGTTTTCTGTATTAAGTTGATTATCTTCAGGGGGACTCCATAATGCCTCATCAATTTCCAAAGTTATTCTCTGTCTACACTGTCAAATGCCCTTTCATAGTCTACAAATCGAAATGTGAAGCGATGAATTCCATTCCATACTTTGTTCAACTAATATTCTGAATATGGCTATCTGGTCTGTACAGGATCTTTTTTGTCGAAAATCTGCTTGTTCATCTCTCAGTTGTTTGTCTATGGACTCATTTAATCTCTTATGGATGCTCCTGTTTAATACTTTTCCTGGTACTAATAGTAATACTATTCCTTTATAATTTGATTTGTGCACTCTTGTAAATGTCATTCTTAGGCAACTAGACTAGAGAACCTTCTTTTCATTCTGCTGACATTTCTTCTCTCAAATGTAAAGACATCTAGACGATTGCTTCACAATCTGAGATGGCTACTCCATGTCCAACACAAAGAGACTATGCAATACAAAAACGTGCAGTGCGCCTAGTTTTTAACAAATGCCTAACACTGTTAGTTGATCTATATAAACATCTTAACACATTACCTCTAAGAAAGCGCTTTCTCTTCAATAAAGCTAAATTCATTCACAAAATCCTATCACAGAATGCTCCAACGTATAATGTGGTTCATTTTCAAATACAGTGGAAGACGCGACCAATGCTTAATAAAGAAAGTAATTTAGTTATGTTCCCAAATCAGTATCTAATATTATGTGTATGTTTTAAGGATTATTTTGCCTTGTTCAATATTGATTATAAGGTCCCGTAAATGTGTGTAACTGATATCATACTGTTACAATGTTGGGATTTTACTTTGTTTTATTGTATTTTAATTTGTTTATTTTATTATTTTAAAAATAACATTTAAAATGCATGTTAAGGGTAAATGGATTCAGTATGGGAGACGAAAGAAAGGGTGGGCAGAATGTTAGACGGGCCTGCGCGTCCAATTATAAACCCTTTGAAGAAAAGTTCGTTCGTTCGTTCTATCTATCTGATTCTGCTCTTGAGTTAGGGAGGGCAAAGAAAAACACACGAAATCCCCACTCATTCAATAGCTGTTCAAATACTTTAGGAGTTCTAGTTCTATGCCACCCCATCGTGATTATACTCGAATTATGGTCTGCTTTAGTGTATTTTGATATTATTATTTTTTTTGCTTTGTTGTTGTTTTTTTAAATACGTTCTGGGTTTTTTTTTTTTTTTTTTTTTTTTTGGTGAAATACTTAATTTTGATTATAATTGGATACTGTAAATGTATGCTTATAGCTAACCTTTATAACGTTGCATGCCTTTAAATTAATGCTTAAAGTAACATGTGGGAATGAAAGGATATAGTATGCAAGATAAGTGATAATGGAAGAGCAGAATGTTAGACCGGCCTGCACGCCCAATTCTTAACCCTTTGAAAATAAAGTTCGTTCATTCCTTCGTTCGGTCGTTTGTTCGTTTTCTCTCTCTCTATCACTCTCTCTCTCTCTCTCTCTCTCTCTCTCTCTCTCTCTCTATCACTCTCTCTCCCTCTCACTCACTCTCTCTCCCTCTTTTCTTAACAAATAGCATGGGGAGAAGTGATAACAAGCCAATATAGTTAAATGTTTTACAAATTAATTAACAGCTGCGTTATCCCAATATGTTTTGTACTTGTCCGATATCTTTCACAACCTTTCCGCCTTGGCCGGTCCCAAGCCCGGCTGAAAAAGGAGGAGGGCGGCCTGCATGGAGGCCGTAAGGAGGCAGCCCCTCCACCATGCAAAGGTATAACAGGCCAATCACTTGTTTGCTTTAAATCACGATTATGCGAAACACATCAGAGAAAACCGGACTGATTCTAAAGGCGACGAACTGGAACGGACTACGACTTATGGAACATGGAACACAAGAAGTATAAATGGGAAAGAAGAGGAGCTGGTGGAAGAGATGAGGAAAGCAAAACTAGAAATCCTGGCTATAACGGAAACGAAGAAAAAGGGACAAGGAGTCATGGATCTCAATGGCGACACGCTGCTCTACAGTGGTGTACCCACATCTGAAAGAGCTAAAGGGGGTGTGGGCTGCATTGTGGCCAAAAACCAAAAAGATAGTATCAAGGGATGGAAATTTGTCTCGGAGCGCATTATGGTTGTACAACTAAAAGGAGAAACCATAGTCAACCTGGTCATAGTGTATGGGCCAAATGAGGACGAGAGAGCAGAGGTCAAGGAGGAATTCTTCGAACTGCTTCAAAAGACAGTGGATGACTGCTTAGATGAAATTATCACGCTCGGAGATTTCAATTGTTAAAAATGACCATGTTAGATGGGGTGGAGTAATCGGAAGATATGGAGAAGATACTCTCAATGACAATGGAAAGCGACTCCTTAGATTCTGCAGTGATCATTACAAACACAAAGTTCCCCCATAAGCGCATACATGCATACACTAGATGTGAACCAACAAAGAATGAGAAGTCAGTGATCGACTATGCCATAGTTAGGAGGAGCTCATTCAAATATGTCCGGGATGATAGAGTCTGGAGGGGGCCAGAGATTGGAAGTGATCACTACCTGCTTACAATCAAAAGAACAACTGAAAGAGTTGCACAGCCTAGGAACTGCCCAACATCACGCAAGAAACAAAGTAAACGAACGGGAGAAATGAGCATTAAGACCTACAAGCTGAGAGAGCCAGAAATTAAGACCAGATATCAGGGGCTTATTGCTACAGCAGTGAGAAACACAGAAGAACAACCTGATGACTTGGAAACCCTCTGGCTATAATTCAAGGACATCATAAAGACAGCTGCTGCAGAAGAATGTGGTGAAGTCCGACTTGGGAACAAGAGAAAGAGGCCACCTTGGTGACAGAGGAAGTCAAAGAGAAAATAAGAGAGAAGAAAATTGCATGGAAACAATACTTAGGAGCTAAAAACACAGCAGGACAAATAGAAAAATACAGAGAATATGTGACTCAGAAAAGAAGCAAAGAACAAGGTGCTAGCAGCAAAACAAAAGTCCTGGGAAGAATTTGGAGAAAAGCTAAGAAATGATGCTCAAGAAAACCAGAAATTGTTCTATAAGACCCTAAAGAACACGAGGAAGGAAAAACAATGCCCTCTCAAATTTATAAAGGACAAGCAAGGCAAATTGCTTACTGCCCCAAAGGAAGTAATGGAAAGATGGAAAGAATATTTCTCAGAACTCCTTGATGATGAGCAAGGTCAAGCATCAGGAGACCTATTACTCTTAAGGGTCCTACAGGCAGCGTGGTGCAACAAGGCCATACCAAAGGATTGGGAGATTGCCATCATAACACCAATTTTCAAAAAGGGTGACAATCGACAATGTGGAAACCATAGAGGCATATCCGTTCTCAGTGTCCCTGGTAAAATCTACTCTAGAATCCTAAAGCAGAGACTCCGATGCCTAGCTGAGCCACAATTGGATGAAGTCCAGTGCGGATTCCGAGCAAACCGAAGTACTCAAGACCTAATCTTCACACTCAGACAGCTGAGTGAAAAGGCCCTTGAATATAAGAGTGAGATCCATCTTTGTTTCATAGATCTGGAAAAGGCGTTTGACAGGGTCCCCTGGAGAAAACTTTGGGACTGTTTTGCAAGGAAGAACATTCCAGCACCTCTAATACATCTATACAGAGCTTCTACAAGTCTTGCAGAAATTATGTGAGGACAGCAAACTGTAAGTCAGAAGAGTTCAGGACCACCACTGGTGTAAGACAAGGTGATATCCTGTCACCTTATCTTTTCATACTCCTCATGGACTATGTCATCAAGGCATGTAAGGAGAGAACAAGAAAGTATTCAGTGAGGTACTGGAAGATGAGACAGGTCTGTATTTCAGAGCTGGCATTTGTTGATGATGTTGTCCTGATTGCTAAATCAGAGGCACATCTCCAATCCAACCTGCAAGTCTGGAAGGAAGAGCCGGAGAAGAGAGGGATGGTCATAAGCAGCTCTAAAACAAAATCCATGGTGATATCACGAGAAGAAAGAGTACATCAGATTAAGCTGGGAGAACAAGTCCTGGAGCAGGTCGACCACTTTAAATACCTCGGAGCTATTATAGACCGAAAGGGAGGCATCAGAGAAGAGTTGGCCACTCGAAAAGCAGCAGTTGGGAGACTTTTTCAGGCCATAAATCGATGATTCCTCAGCAAGAGAGAGGTTGGTAAGAAAACGAAGATGGCTGTATACTGCTCCACGTATGTCCCAGTCTTGACATATGGATGCGAGTGTGGCGAGAGGTTTTATTTGGCTGTATGATCAGTATAGTACTGAAAATTACAGAAATAGAATTTCTGCAGAAAATGGGGAAGTCCCAGTGTCTGAGAGAACTACTGGTATCATAAATTAGTTACGGCTGTGAATGTTCTGATCTCGAAACAATAGTAGAGAGGAGACCGACATAAAGTGCCACCTCCGCTGTGTAACTAACTGTGATATTAAAAAAACAAGGAAACAGATTTTACTTAACAAAGATAAAATTGACAAGGCGTTCAAATACAATTTCCTTATTATTTATTTAGTATATACACTATCTACTCTTGTGCTGAAGGGTGAATGTTGAAAAATGGAATGTAATGGATTTGTAAGTTTACAAATGATTCACATATATTTATATTTATATAGATATGTAAATAAATATTACAACAAGTTTTCCAATTATAGGAACAAAAATTATATCAGCTGTGCTGTTATTCAATTATAGTACATGTATCAGCTGTGCTGTTAATTAAGGATATAACACTTATCAGCTATGCTGTTAATTTCGTATAATTTATCCACTATGATCTTATTATTGTCTCTTGCTACGCTAATTCACGTTTTCTTCATTGACTTAGATTTTGCTCACAATGCCGACAGAAATGGTACTAATGTGTACTCATCTCTTAGAAGTGCTGTCCTTCTTGGTTTGGTTGACACAAAACACCAGATGTTGATCGTTTCGTTAGCCCACCCAAGACTGAGGGGGACTAAAGATGTAGAGTCTTGACAACCTCTATGCTCCTGCGGAGTTCCAGGCCGCTGGATTGACGACCCACGATCTCAGTTTTTATGACACGTAGAAACCTGTACCTCCACCATGCAAGGGCACAACAGGCCAATCACCTGTTTGTCTTAAACTATGATTACGAGCAATACAAGAGAGAAAACTGGACTGATTCTAAAGGCGACGAACTGGAACAGACTACGGACTACGACTTATGGAACTTGGAACACAAGAAGTATAAATGGGAAGGAAGAGGAGCTGGTGGAAGAGATGAGGAAAGCAAAACTAGAAATCCTGGCTATAACGGAAACGAAGAAAAAAGGACAAGGAATCATGGATCTCGATGGCAACACGTTGCTCTACAGTGGTGTACCCATATCTGAAAGAGCTAAAGGGGGCGTGGGTTGCATTGTGGCCCAAAATAAAAAAGACAGTATCAAGGGATGGAACTTTGTCTCGGAGCGCATTATGGTTGTAAAACTAAAAGAAGGAGAAACCATAGTCAACCTGGTCATAGTGTATGGGCCAAATGAGGATGAGAGAGCAGAGGTCAAGGAGGAATTCTTCGAGCTGCTTCAAAGGACAGTGGATGACTGCCTAGATGAAGTTATCATGCTCGGAGATTTTAATGCCAGAGTTGGAAATGACCATGCTAGATGGGGTGGAGTTATCGGAAGATATGGAGAAGATACTCTCAATGACAATGGAAAGCGACTCCTTAGATTCTGCAGTGAGCAGAATCTGATCATTACAAACACAAAGTTCCCCCATAAGCGCATACATGCATACACTAGATGTGAACCAACCAAGAATGAGAAGTCAGTGATCGACTATGCCATTGTTCGGAGAAGCTCATTCAGATATGTCCGAGATGCAAAAGTCTGGAGGGGGCCAGAGATTGGAAGTGATCACTGCCTGCTAACAATCAAAAGAACAACTGAAAGAGTTGCTCAGCCTAGGAACTGCCCAACATCACGCAAGAAACCAAGTAAACGAGCAGGAGAAATGAGCATTAGGACCTACAAGCTGAGAGAGCCAGAAATTAAGACCAGATATCAGGGGCTTATTGCTACAGCAGTGAACAACACAGAAGAACGACCTGATGACTTGGAAACCCTCTGGAATAAATTCAAGGATATCATAAAGACAGCTGCTGCAGAAGCATGCGGTGAAGTCCGACTTGGGAACCAGAGAAAGAGGACACCTTGGTGGACAGAGGACGTCAAAGAGAAAATAAGAGAGAAGAAAATGGCATGGAAACAATACTTAGGAGCTAAAAACACAACAGGACAAATGGAAAAATATAGAGAATATGTGACACTCAGAACAGAAGCAAAGAACAAAGTGCTAGCAGCAAAACAGAAGTCCTGGGAAGAATTTGGAGAAAAGCTAGAAAAAGATGCACAAGAAAACCAGAAATTGTTCTATAAGACCCTAAAGAACATGAGGAAGGAAAAACAATGCCCTCTCGAATTTATAAAGGTCAAGCAAGGCAAATTGCTTACTGCCCCGAAGGAAGTAATGGAAAGATGGAAAGAATATTTCTCAGAACTCCTGGATGGTGAGCATGGTGAAGCATTAGAAATGATAACCACTAGCACAGAAGAGAAAACCAATGATGGTGAAGATGACATAAAGATGGAAGAACTGAGGGCAGCACTAGAGAAAATCAAGATGGGCAAAGCAGCAGGGCATGATGGTATAACACAAGAAATGGTTAAGTACATGGGAGCATCAGGCGACCTATTACTCTTAAAGGTCCTACAGGCAGCATGGTGCAACAAGAACATACCAAAGGATTGGGAGATTGCCATCATAACACCAATTTTCAAAAAGGGTGACAATCGACAATGTGGAAACCATAGAGGCATATCCCTTCTCAGTGTCCCTGGTAAAATCTACTCTAGAATCCTAGAGCATAGACTCCGACGCCTAGCTGAGCCACAATTGGATGAGGTCCAGTGCGGATTCCAAGCAAACCGAAGTACTCAAGACCTAATCTTCACACTCAGACAGCTGAGTGAAAAGGCCCTTGAGTATAAGAGTGAGATCCATCTTTGTTTCATAGATCTGGAAAAGGCGTTTGACAGGGTCCCCTGGAGAAAACTTTGGGACTGTTTGGCAAGGAAGAATATTCCAGCACCTCTGATTCATGCTATACAGAGCTTCTACAAATCTTGCAGAAATTATGTGAGGACAGCAAACCATAAGTCAGAAGAGTTCAGGACCACCACTGGTGTAAGACAAGGTGATATCCTATCACCTTACCTCTTCATACTCCTTATGGACGATGTCATCAAGGCATGTAAGGAGAGAACAAGAAAGTATTCAGTGGGGTACTGGAAGATGAGACAGGTCTATATTTCGGAGCTGGCATTTGCTGATGATGTTGCCCTGATTGCTAAATCAGAGGCACATCTCCAATCCAACCTGCAAGTCTGGAAGGAAGAGCTGGAGAAGAGAGGGATGGTCATAAGCAGCTCTAAAACAAAATCCATGGTGATATCACGAGAAGAAAGAAAACATCAGATTAAGTTGGGAGAACAGGTCCTGGAGCAGGTCGACCACTTTAAATATCTCGGAGCTATTATAGACCGAATTTCTGTCCTCAAGACCACCTATTTCTATTGTGGATGAAATGAGCGTGTGCCTCAGTGTTTGCATGTAGGATGAATGACAACATGGCTCAGTATGATTTAGCAATAGCGAGACAAGACAGGTGTCTACTTGCAAAACATTCTTTCTGATAAACTAATACATGGATATCATTCAATAATATAAATTCAATGTATGAATCTGGAAGTCCTCCCAATACAGCACAAGCACAAAATTAAAATTATACCAGAGCTGCGTGCTTTCTGTGCTTCTCTATGGTGCGGAATGCTGGAGAGTCACAGAGAAGGAAATGTCAAAATTGTCCTCTTTTCACACAACATGCCTAAGAAAAATTCACCGCATTTTTTGGCCGAATACCATCACCAACCAAGATCTGCTTACTCGTAGCAAGCAAGAGGACATGCACACCATCATAGCTGGCAGACGCTGGAGCTGGGTTGGTCATGTCCTCAGAAGAGACCCCGATGCCATCACAAGAACAGCTATGCTTTGGACCCCTGAAGGAAAGCGAAAGAGAGGCCGACCAAAAACAACTTGGCGGAGGACTGTGGAGGCTGAGATGCAAAGAATGAACCAGAGTTGGGGCACTGTACGAAGCATGGCCACCGACCGTGCAAAGTGGAATCAATTTGTTGTTGCCCTACAAGACGCCACTAGGCGTGATGGCCACTGACTGCTTTGACGGTCGGTGGTTAAGGATCGAAGAAGAAGAAGAAGAATGAATGAATACATTCAATAATATAAATTCTATACATGAATACATTCAATACATGAATACATCCCATAATATAAGTTCAATACATGAATACATCCAATAATATGTACACCTAGGTGTGATACAACCATTTCCTTCCCCCTATAATATACCAGGCCCTCTCTGACGAGTGCTATACAAGCTGGTAACATATATCCTAACAATAACGTTATGTTCTTATGATAGGAGTATATGCGACGAGGACTGTTTGGTGATATATCAGGTTGGAGTTATAGGAGATAATAGATTGGACAATAGATTGAGTCCTAACAAGGACTGTTTTGGTTATATGGCAGTTGGTCTTATCGGAGATAATAGACTGAAGTTATAGGAGACAATAGATTGAGTCCTAACAAGCAGTTTGGAGTTATCTGAGACAATAGACTGAAGTCATGTGAGACAATAGATTGAGTTATAGGAGACAATAGATTGAGGTATGAGTCCTATTAGTCTATGTCTATTCAATCATAATAGGAAATACAATCATTATACTTAATTTCCCCAAGATACAATCAGTAACCTGACAGGTAGTATAAATGACACACAACAAATACCAACATTATAGACCTGCGGAAAGCCTATTTTCCTAAAGATTATCGTAAACATATTTACTCTCTAAGATTCAAACCGGCCAGATTTTGACTCGACTTTTAGCAAAGCAGGCTGCAGGTCATTGCACTCCAGGTAAGCTATAAATCAAGGTGACAAAAGCCCTCTTCAGTCGGTCGGTATCTCTGGCGCCGTGTCGGTGATGTGTGATTATGCATAAAATCCGCCCGATTATATAGGTAGGTGAATTCTTAAGCAAGGCTTTCGGTTGGTTCCTGGCGGAGCAAAATGATTGGTTTCCTCCGGTTTGGTACCTGGTCTCATACAGCCTAATTTTATTCAGTTTTATATCGCCATCTTGCGTGAACAAGATGGCCGTTAATTTATTCTGTCTCAGAGACTGGTGAACGTTGATCGTTGATTGGTTGAAGCAAATCTGTATCTCGACATAGTGATTAACAAAGTAGTGGGTTACACTCGTCTCACGACAGCGAGTCATGGGTAATGACCGCAACCCACAAAAGCCAGTGGTAATGAAGCGTCGAAAATAGCATGGGGAGTCCTTTGCTAAAGACAACGACATCGAAGTTAGCCCAGAGAAGAAACAGGAGACTCGTGAGAAACAACAATACGCAGGACAAGATGGAACCATACCTGAAGTTATGGAGGCACCAATCACATTCAGAGAACTGGAGCTTGCAATATCCAAATTGAAAATGAGAAAGTCGCCAGGAGTTGATGGAGTGTCCAATGAAATGATTAAGAACTTGGGAACCGCAGCAAAAACAAAGCTGCTGTAGATCTTCAATATCTGTTGGAACTCAGGCAGAGTTCCACAGACCTGGAGGGAAGCAATCATGATACCACTCCTAAAACCAGGAAAAGACAGTTCCACTGCCTCCAGCTACAGACCAATCAGCCTTACAAGCTGCCTCTGCAAAACAATGGAACGTATCATCAACCTCAGACTACAGTGGTACCTTGAAAGTGAAAACCTTCTTGTACCACAGCAGGCGGACTTTAGGCAGTGTTATTCTACCGAAGATCAGGCAACTTACCTTTCCCAAGAGATTGCGGATGCGTTCCAAGATAAGAAACTGGTACTAACAGCATGGATAGATCTAAGGAAAGCATTTGACAAGGTTTGGAAAGAAGGGCTTCTGAAGAAACTGAGAAATTGTAGAGTGAATGGTAAGATGTACAAATGGGTGAAAGCATACTTGCATAACAGAAGAGCCCGAGTACAACTAGATGGCCTCAAGAGTAAGAAAATTCTACTGCGTCATGGCGTCCCTCAGGGAGGGGTTCTGTCCCCCACACTTTTCCTTGTCTACATCAACGACCTGGTTGCTGAACTACCACATGGAATGAAAGTGGCAATGTACGCTGATGACCTGGTAATATGGCGCACAGATGAGCATGCAACAGTGGCCACCAAACTGCTACAAAGAGCTATAGATGCCTTAACCTCATTGGCAAATAGATGGTGTGTCAGCATCAACACAGACAAGTGCAGCACTACGCTCTTCACCCTCTCTCTCCCAAACAAAAAGCTGGTGTCATCAAGATAAACGAAGAGCTCCTGAGAGAAGATAAACAACCCATCTATCTCGGAGTTACATTCGATGATAGGCTGACATGGAAGCAGCACATCAACAAGGCAGCAACAAAGGCCAGGAGGAAGTTAGCCATCCTGAGAAAACTAAGTGGAACCACACGGGGAACCAGCGGGAAAATACTTAGTAAAGTTTACCAGCAGGGCATACGACCACACCTGGAATATGGGTCAGCTGCGTGGTGTCCAGCATCAAACACCACATTGCAAGAGCTAGATAAAGTGCAAAACCAGGCGCTTAGGGTCATCACGGGGGCAATGAAATCAACGCCTATAGTGGAGATGGAGAAAATGAGGAGGATACAAGCACTGAGAGAACGCAGAGACACGAAAGTGCTAACACAGGCAGAAAAGTTCCTCTGTATGCCGAGCCATCCAATGAAGGACAGATTCCAAAACCTAGCAATGGGGCGACTGAAAAGAAGCAGCTTTATCCACCAGGCCAAACGATTTCGTAGACAAACCTCAGACCTGCCTGAAGTTAACAGCCCCCTAAAGTCTGTGTCAGAACAAACCCCTTGGAGAGAGGAGCCTGGACTACCAGTACACATCCAGACAAAAGTGAAAGGAATATTCGACAGGGATAAACAGAACAGCTTGCAACGTAGGACAGTCACTCTCAGTTTCCTGGATGATGAATACCCACAGGACCTCTGGGTCCGAGTATACACGGATGGGTCAGCACAGAATGCAGTAAAGAATAGAGGAGCAGGAGTGTACATAGAATACCCAAACAACACTAGGCATACGGTCAGAGTACCAACGGGGAAATTCTGTAACAACTATGATGCAGAAGTCCAGGCAATCAAGGTGGCAACTGAGAAACTATTGAACACCAATCTCTTTCCACAGCCTGTAGTATTCCTGACAGATGCAAGATCAGCACTCCAAGCACTTCAGTACAGAAAATTGCCAGGTATACAAGCCCTACTTTCTGAACTGTGCAACCAGCGCAGGGTCGCCATGCAGTGGATACCGTCTCATTGTGGAATACCAGGAAACGAGAGAGCAGACGGACTGGCTAAAGAAGGTGCTGCAGACGAACAACCGGATGTACCAGTTACGTACCATCAGAAGAAAAAGATGATCAAATCAACCAGAAAGCCAGCAAAACCAATACAGGATGACTACCAAGCTATGAACAGATCAGAACAAATTGTCATTCTGCGCCTCAGAACAGGACACAACCGCCTCCGCAGCCACATGTATACAAAATTCAAGATTGGCAATTCAGCCATGTGTACATGTGGACAGGCACCCCAGACTGCGGAGCGCGTACTTCAAGATTGCCCCGAATATGATATATTGAGGCAAACCACTGGCCCAGAGAAACAACACTGGAAGCAAAACTATACGGACCTCTGCATGAACTACAAAAGACAGTGCAGTTTATACAAGAAACAACATTGCAGATATAGACAATATATTTCAAGCGAACGAAAGAAGAAGAAGAAGCATGGGGAGAAGTGATAACAAGCCAATATAGTTAAATGTTTTACAAATTAATTAACAGCTGCGTTATCCCAATATGTTTTGTACATGTCCGATATCTTTCACAACCTTGCCCTGGTACTCATTAAAGAAGCACAAGACAAACAATTCAAAGTAAAACTTACAAATACTCCGTCTCCAAATCACCATAATAATAATAATAATAACAGCACCTTCAGTCATAATTGACTATGGGAATGCGCCGCTGAGGTAGGGTTACCATACGTCCTCATTTATGAGGACACATCCTCATTTTGGGGGTAAAAATTATTGTCCGCACACATGTTTGTGAATTCCCTGTTTTGTCCGCATTTCCAGTGATTGGACGTTTATTCTTCACTATTGTTATGTGAGCTTCTTTTCGCCTAATCTGAGGTCGCGCTGTAGATTGCATAGCCACTTGGTGCGATCGGCAGCTTCATCCTCCCAGGTTGCTGGATTTATGTCCAGTGCCCTCATGTCTCTCTTGCACACATCTTTGAATCTCAGCTGCGGTCGCCCAAGTGTTCTTTTGCCATCAGCCTGTTGTCCGTATAATATATTTTCGGGATGCGACCATCTTCCATGCGGCGGACATGGCAAAGCCAGCTTAATCTGCGCTGTCTAAGCAGTGTATACATGCTTTGAAGGCCGGCACGTGACAACACCTCGACATTTGTCACTTTGTCTTTCCACGAAATACCGAGGATTTGGCGTAGACGCCGTAGATGGAAGGTATTGAGACCAACTCACAATATAAAAGAGTATCGACTTGAGTGACTAAATCGGCACAGCAACTTCAAATGTAACGAACTCCCTTTATTATCTACTGCAAAATATAAATAAGATATTTAGTCATGCTCACCCGAAATGCGAATGGGAAAAATTCAGGAAATTGTGTCCAGAATCAAACATGCGCCACTATTAAGGATGGAAACAAAATGCGCTGTTTCAACATTCGCGCAATTCACATCACCGCCCGAAAAACGCGCCATGAGAAATATTGCAAGTTTTGTGGGAAACGATGCAACATAATAATGTCACATTGCGATAAGACAATTTGTAATGTGTCGATGAGCACAGTTCTGCACCAGATACATGAAATGATTCATCAGTCCACTTACCCCGTTCTAATGTGCTATTTGAAAAAAGAGTTGTTTTTTTTCCGCACTAAATTACAAACCAAAACATGTGGCAGCCTTCCGTAACTTCTGAAATGTATACCACAAACTATTCACAAGGTTAATGTCATACTGACACGCTAATAGGTCACTATAACAGTAAATAAAATATAAAAGAAAAAAGATAAGAATAATGTAGTGCATCAACACTTTAGCTTTGCAGACGAGTTTCAACTGAGTTAAACATTACAAGCGGTTGTAATTTATAGGACACTGAATGACTCTTCTAAAGTAGTGAAAAATGCTACGTAATACACAACATGTGTTGTTCCCACTCACTTCAGTGACCTAAATAGAATGTTTAAAAATACAGGCCACTGCTTCAACGCGGAAGTGAAATCTTGTTTTTTATTTATTTTGGGACAGTCCCGCGTTTTGCCAGAATATTCTACTCGGATGACCTAAGTAAACGTCTTGGCTGCACCTAGATAACATCTGCTCATGCTTTGCTATCATAATTAATCATCATCAACATCTTTGAGGTCCCTATGGATAACGGGTCGTCAACAGAAACTCGCCGGGCCCTCTTGTTTGACGTCATACTTTCAACATCTTTCCATGTTCTCGTTATCCCTGTCATGCCTGTCTTCAGTTTTGTTCAGCATGTATTTTTATTTTCCTTTATTTCTTTTACGCTGGGGATTGCAAAACAGGAACCACCTTGTAACGCTATCAACTGGTTTTTGTAATGTATGTCATATCCATTGCTGAACGTTCGATTGGTAGGGAGGCTAGAGCATTTGTCTGTCGCGGCTAAGTTACCAGATTCCGGGTTCAAAACCTGGTAGCCTCACACTTCAATCTACCCAGGTACAAATGGGCACCTGTCTCTGCTCTTAGCTTAGCGACGGCTAAGACTGCGAGAATGGAAACTGATCAACTCACCTGATACAGTTTAGTATCAAACACTCCACTCCCCTAGGGCCTTACCTGCCTAGGGACTACCTTTACCATTTATCCCCGTGTCACCTTAACGGCTAACGATGCTTCAGTTGGCTGTGAGTGGTGTTCCTGGAAACGGGACCTCCCAGATCTGAAGCAGAGTTGCGTCTCGGCTCCGATGACGCTCACAGGTGCACCCACCTCACTGCACTATTGGATGGACATGAGGTATAGCATACATAAAGGCGTGAGGTTGCAGGGAAGCAAACCCGTAAAAATTGCTTGCAAAATCGGATGTGCCGGGCCGAAAGGCGTAGATATCGCAGCCCAGGTGTAAACTACGATGCAACGTACTTACCGCTCAAAACTTACGGCCAGCATTGTAAGAGAGAGATATGACTGAGAGCAAACGCAAACAACAACGACAACAACAACATCCCACGTCAGCGTCGTCTCCACACCTCATGTGCAACTGGTTTTTGTCAGCTTTTTCCCACCAGTTTCACATTAGTGTTCTATTGTACCATTTCAGTCCTTCTGTTCCGCGCAATGTCAAGTCGGTCATATTTAGTGATCCTAAGGTATGGAAAGCTGCACAGGCAGAAACCAAGGGGCTACAGGCGTTCCTGGATGGGTGCTGGCGTGGAGTGAAGAGATTGGGGTGGTATAACAGGGTCGCTGGAGTTGAGCTGGCGACGGGAGCCGAGCTGGTGCCGCTGAAGCAAGGGATGAATAGAATACACTGTCGATACGTGAGACACACGTTGGGGTACCCTGCTGGTAGCGTTGCAGGGCAGTCCTTGTGCTGGGGTCCCCGGTGGGACAGAGGTGAAGGTAGACCGGGAGGCAAATGAAGAGGAGAACTGGAGACAGAAGTGAAAATTATGAGGATGATGTGGGGAGAAACTAAGTGGGTGGCACGTGACAGGAGGACTTGGTATGTGTTAGCTGAAGACCTATACTCCTTGATAAGCTAAAGGGTATTGACTGATTCCACGCAATGCTACGATATACTTGAGAACTAAGAATGTTCAGAGATTAATGAAACAGTCAATTTTGGCTAAAGCTAGAACACTAACCCACGCTTTGCTGTTGTTTTTCTTGTTCCCATTTCGCTCCCTATGGAGCATGGAAACACCAGCGCGTGTAATTCCCGGGGATCTCCATGGAGACCAATTAAAGTATATAACTACTGCTCCCTTATACATGTCGTAAAAAGCTTCTAATATCACGTGGTTCTGGCCACCTTGCCCTGTCAAGTTAGTTGCTGTAGAAACCACAGCTGCAACAAATAAGTCTTTGATGCAGGCATCCTGCAAAGGGATTAGCTGCAGTGGTGGCTCCGTGCCCTTTTACATACATCAGGGGCGCTCAATATTTTTTTAAAACTTATTTCCGCCTCCCCCCCCCCCCAGCTGAGCCTCATTTACCTCTGTGACCCACCCTCATTGTCGCTTGTAGCTGGAAAAAGGTACTTTACCATTTTATTGTGGTCCTCTAGAAATATAACATGGCCCGGTGAAAAAGGGGGGAGGGGTAATGACCCACGTCGAGAACCTCTGACATAGAGAACTAAGAATGTTCTCAGGGGTAATAAACAGTCATCTTGGCCGAACCTAGACAACATAACCACACATTTCTCTATAGACAGACAGACAGGCAGACAGGCAAGCAGGCAGGCAGGCAGACAGACAGACAGACAGACAGACAGATAGATAGATAGATAGATAGATAGATAGATAGATAGATAGATAGATAGATAGATAGATAGATAGATAGATAGATAGATAGATAGATAGATAGATAGATAGATAGATAGATAGATAGATAGATAGATAGATAGATAGAAGCACTGTGATTAAGGCTTCTCTTCTTGCTGTAATATAACTACATATATTTTTCCCATAAAGTTTGCTCTGTGTTTAAGGTTCCTCTAATCGCCAGATCTACCTCTATTGTGACTTTGGTGGTGGATTTCAAGCGTTTCTGATCGCTCTCATGTAACCACGTCTATAGTAAAGTTGGAAATGTTTAAGAAGTCTCTGCTGTTGGACCACCTTTACCTTTGAGCGTCCGACTGACAGAGTAGTTAGAACGCTGGTCTCTTGCAACAAACTTGCTGTGACGGTATTGCCCTCCCTGCTTTGCAGAAGCGGTCCAACGGTGGCCGAAACTCAAGAGTATCTAATATGGGCTTCAAAGGTATGTACCTTCGCACAAGATTACTCTTGGCAGAGATGTAGATAGAAATGTAATGACACTTCTATTACAAAGGGAGTCTTCACACGATATTCAGATAAGCGAAAACAATGCTGCATTGGCTGAGCACGTTAATTCTGCCGACATCTTTTGTAAAGGAATTAAGCACTTATTAATTTCAGCTCGTTCAAGCCCCCACCCCTGATTTACTCAGTGGAATTCTTACTGTTCTGGTATAGCTCTGTTTAGAGTGTGTGTAGTAATTTGACCGAGACAAACATCAGTAACTTTAAAATGATTAAATCGAAGTTAAATTTGTAACATTACAAATAACAAAATTTAACAATCATTTAAGTTTCAACAGTTTGAAAATAATTTAAATAGTTTAAAAGAAAGGATTCATCATTGCAAGATGATAGAATTCTTATGAAGGAAGTTCACTTTGGCAACGTATATTTTTCACTTAGCTGCCAATAGTATTTTCTGCTCCCGCGGATGGGTTCTGTGTACACTGCTCTCGCTCGTCGCTGGACAAGGTTAAAGGTACCGCACGTTCCTAGGACGTCAAGGAGTAACGGCCAAGCTGGTCCTGCGTCTGTCTATAAGATCTTCTTAAGATGGTGTCTCGCACAACGTCAGTCCACTTCTACCTTCACTTGGTTACAGAGATAGTACTTTCTGCTGGTACCACCAATAAGCCAACCCTGGCTCACAGACATTTTGCTCAGATGAATAAAAGAGACTTGAATCAGCCTCTTACACGGGTCTGGGGTGTCGTTAATTTAATAAGTTCCCTCTCAAACTTCGTGTCCTCAGTCCCGGTTTCCTTATGTAATATAAAAGAGATTTCCTGGGCTATGAAAGTCCGTCCAAAATTCTCCAATAAAAGGTGTCCGGTATGTTAAGAAGAAATTCTGAATTCTAGGCATCACTTTAGCAAGGTATGGTATCTTGGCAAGCGATCTTCACAGTGGAATAACACTGAAACGTGTCAGGTTATATTCCCAGTCTTCCACGCATCTGTTGTTTATGGATTTAAATAAACGCTCCAATCATTTTCAAACAGGAGGGTACTTTCAAAATATTCCGCGTGAAATATGGTGCGTATAGCAAACGGTCACGTATTACCGTATATGGCAATAAGATATACGATGCCTTGCGTTTAGACTCGCGAACATGTCGTTAACCTCATATGACAACGTGTTCCAAAAGTAACAATTCATTACTTTATCAGAAAGTAATCTCTTATCGGTGTCTGTCCATAAGTTGTCTCCCCGTATTCCAAGCTTTGGTGATGCACGCACCCGTCTTATCAGTGATTAGGCAGACAGCGCTGGGTGATGTACGTGTTAATCTGCCATGGCCACGCTGTGGTACAAGGGAATTTTACCAACCTGCCTCTCATAAAATTATCTCTACCTCTCACTGCAAATGTCAGGTGTTTATCATCCACAAAGAGTGTCAGATAACAGACGTTACAATACTGAAAGTAGTGAAAGAATACTTGAAAATATAAACTATCTGCTACATAGTACAGAAAGAAAGAAAGAAAGAAAGTGTGACAATTGAAACCACACAATAAAATCAGTACCAGAAATGTATTCAGGGCCAGTTTTAACAAATGATCGTGACAGGAGGCCAGTTGTTGGTGCCGTTTTATTTTAATTAATTAATTAATTTTTATTTTTTATTTTGTCCCAATTTTATATTTTATTAATCCACATCCATTTCCTTTACTCCTGTATATAATACTGACATACTTAAAAAAAAAAAAAAAACATGAAAAGACGGACCCTCAAACATTAACACAGTTTGAAAATTCACAGCGACAGAATATTTCTTGCGTCAGACATGGGAACACTACCACATCCTTTAAGAGTTAATGAAACTTGTCGATAGCATTACAAGTCTTTCTCTGCTCAGCAACCCCCAGTGTAAAAGTGATATTGGGAGACCAAAAAACACACGGAGAAGAGATCTGGAGAGAGAAATAAAGGAAATAAGGAAGACAATGACGAACCTAGAGCAAGTGGCAGAGAACATACGGACTTGGCGGGAATTTTGTTGAAACGGGATAACTTAATGGTAATGATGATGATGACTCAGGCCTCTTTGAAACACTTGAATCCTTGGGGCTAGGCCATGGCCACGTTGCTATCCCACGTTGCATGGGTGTTTACGCTGGCTATTTATTCAGTGTTTATCCTGTCTTTGCCCAGTGAGGTCCCCGGTGGAGTATATGAGGAAATAAAGAACGAACAGGACGACTGCTACCTCAGGCATATCGTAAAAGGTGACTATTATGATGTTGTGCATGAGGTTGGCAACCTCATCATGTAAAACATATTGCGACAGAAACTACGAGTGCACGAGTTTGTGCTTTGGTGCAGCCTTCCTCATAGAGGTCATCTACAATGCTCTTTAAGGAAAGAAAAAGGAGATAACCGATGATGATACCCTGTTTATCTTTAGTTTCTTTAATCTTAAGCTGTTTTTGTTGTTTGTCTGATTGTATTCCGCATGTCTGTATTTGTTTTTCTTTTTTATCTAGGATCTGCAAAAGGTCATCTGTTGGTGAGGATCTAAATTTGGAAGCAACCGTTGTTGGTGGCAAACGTGCGATTGGCAATGTGGTTTGAGCGCTTACCTCTCGCGACAAAGTCATCTGGTTCCGGGTTCGATATTTAGTAGCGTCAATCTCCACTCTACCCAGCTGTGCTCTTGAGTTAGGGAAAACAAAGGCAACATGAAGGCGAACTGGTCACCCCTACCTCATAAAGCAGGACCTAGTATAACGAAGTCTCTAACATTTCGCTCTTCTAAGGCCGCATCTGCTGTGCGAATACCTTTACCATTGTTGGCAAGTTTCCGAGCCATAGGACAGTTTTAACGCTTATGATCAACACGTTAAATTTCCTAAGAAAATGCTGCCAGCTATGTAGTTTACAGGGGTCTCGACGATGACGACAATGGAATAGTACTACTGTTCCTTCAGATATTGCCTAAGAGGCGATTAATATGGGGTGTACGAGGCTGGCAACCTCATAATGTGAAACTAATTGTTACAGAAACCAACGCTGCAAGAGTATATGAATTCTTTTGAGTAGACTTCTCTGAAGTGAACCAACTGCAGTATTGACTCCAAGCTCTACCATCATCAGGTGCCATCTCCACATCGATGGACAGCTGTAATGATTCTTCAACGTTTTCTGTCTCTTGTCGTGATGGTGCACTCTGGTAGGCTCTTTCCTGTCCATCTCCTGATGTTATCTCCTGTCGTAGATTTTTTGATAGGAGAATTAAGACTTGGGTTGATCCCTTCTGATTAGATTTGAATAAGTGATAGTCACGGTGAGAGATAGTAATAGCAATAGATTTCCACGAGTGAGATGGTAGACTGTGATAGAGGCTGTCTCTGAAATCGAGAAATCTTCTCTCTTTCACCTATCTTCTACGACAGATTTAGAGGAGTCAGACAGTCTAAACACACACACACACACACACACACACACACACACACACATATATATATATATATATATATATATATATATATATATATATATATATATATATATATATATATATATATATATATATATATTTCTATCCACTCACGTGCACGCACATACAAGACGACAGTTAGACGTACAGACGTGGGAAAACTATAACAAATGATTATATAGATATTCTAGAACGAGCTGACCAACACGCTGATTAAGTTTAAGGGCAGTTTTAATTATCAATATAAACTTCCACCACAACACATAAAATTACATCAAAGCATATACAAATAGTCATAAAAAATCAAGGAATTGCTTCAAGAAATGATAGACCCACAAATATGATCTTCCCTCGATGTTTAGCCCACAGTCCCGTTAGGAGAACGATGATAGCCCAAAGAGTCACAGATACATATGATTAGGGTCTAAATATTTTCCCCTTTTGAAGGTATGAACTGACTTTGATAGCCGTATCTATTCTAAGGAAAAATATAGTTTAGCAACAAAATCTTGCAAAAGGAAAGTTACAAAGTGAGTGAATCATACGAAGAACATCCTTCAGTCTACTTTCACTCGATTCTTTCATCAGGGCCCTGACACACACAACCTTACCTACAATCGTGCGGTTGTTCGCCGTCTGGCGCAAGCCTTAGTGTACACTTCGTTTAATCTGTCTATCTGTGGATGAAGTGGATACCCAGCTCTGCAGATATTGGTTTCATTCAACGTGTCCGGGGAGCGTCCTCTTCAGGCGATCGTTCTTTCTTTACAGATTTAAGTTAATGTCACTTATTCACGAGGTAATAGTTAGGGTTTCAGCGAGGCACACAGTGTCAGAACACGAGGTTTCCCTTAATTAGGAAGATGACCGGTGGACAACTTCTCTCAACAGATAATCTTGGTTCGCCACACACTTGGTCAAATAATGTCGGAAAAGTTAATGTTTTTTCTGTAATTATTTCTCGCCACAAGGCAGCATGTACATTAGAGTTTGTGAAGAAATATGATCTGGCTCAAAGGCCCAGTATAAGCATTTATTCTTTAAAAAAACCCGTTAGTGGGATTGGTATTCTGTCTATCTCTGAAGGCACACGCCCTGTCAGACAGGTGTTACTTGAAAAACCCACGTGGTTAAAGATATAAAATGTTTATGTTTCTCACAGGTTTGTCTCTGTACTAAACGCCGGCAAAGTTTGGGTTACCCCAGTATTCACTGAATAAAGAAAAAAAACACATATGAAATATTTTACATATTATGTACTCAATATAACTTACATTTTGAACTGCAAGCGTAGAGCTTGACTTGACGTTTAAACTTTCCCGTGAAATAAGTTATATATATAAATCAATCAACATGAATTAGGAATACATACGTATTCTGTCAACACTCATGAGGCATCTAGCATTTATAAGTTAGTTTAGAAAAATTATTCTCGTCTGATTATTTAGCAGTTAAATTAAATTCATTATAGCTACATGATCTTAAGCTAGAAATTATAATTTATTCTGTTTTACCACTGTAACTCGTCGACTAGAGAATATAATAGAATTATTTTTTAATTCAATCTGCAGAAAAGAACTAGTGAAAAATAGGCGATTAAACACTTAATCACTCACAAATTATTAGATACTTAATGTAATATTTACCTCAACACAGAACTACGGTATCACAACGAAACTAAGAGGTTCACTTATAAGTTTAAGTATCTAGAACGAAGTGACCACGTCTACTGCAAATGGAGAATGAGTGAAATCAAGCTTTTTTCCCCGTGTTTGCTACTTTTCTTTGTAGCACGCCCCTTTCAACCATCTACCATGTGCATGGGGTTGTTGGTTATATCAAACTCAGGTACGATATCTATGAAACAAACAAAAGATCCCACTATTTCCAAAACCACGCAATAGCGCAGGTCTCACCCCTTCTCTCTCTCTAACACCTCCCATTAACTAGACGTATGTCATAACTGACGCTTCTCGTCTTCACACCTCACGCTGACCAGGGCCAACAGTGAGTGCCGTGTCAGATGGAATTGCCAGACAAATGTCTCATACTGCTCCGTGGAGATGTCGGTTATCGCGCCTCACCTGAGCGCTCAGCCGAAGAAAACGCGCGTGTCAGCTGAATGTGCAGACAAAAGTCTGCTCGTATGTCTGAGATAAATGCATATTCACAATTTCTCGTCTACCTAAGTGGCTGACGTCTTACATAATAGAAATGCGTATCCCAGTATGAGAAAGAAAGCGGAAAAGTGAGACTGGGAAAGAAAATATTTTTCGCAAACGAACGAATGCGAAAAATACAGGGAAAGGGTAAAGAGTGATAATAAAATAGAGGACACGGGTAGAAAAAAGAAGAGAATATAGAAAATTTATTGATCATACTCTCTATGCGACATCTTCCCACTTATATCGCTGTCTTCCTCTTGCACGTTTGCTTTTCATTTACCTTCCATTATGGTTTTCAGTAAGGTCTTTTTACATGGCCAGAAGATTTTAACTGTCTAATTCTGATCTTCTTTATTAATTCTCTTATCATTTCTATGTATTCTATGACCTCTTTACGTGTTGTCTTCTTTCCACGAGACGTGCCGCGTTCTTCTATATATCCACATCTCAAAGACCTCAATTCTTTCTTCCAACTGCTTGTTTATTGTCCATGTTTCTACATCATACAATAATGAAGAATATATTTAGCATTTTATGATTCTCAGTTTGAATTTGTTAGTTAATTGTTTCATTTTGTTGAATGTAACTCTGGTCATTCCTATTCTATTCTTGATTTCTGTTTCACATCTGCCTTTTTCTCTTATTATATGACCCAGAAATGAGAAATTCTTGACTTGTTCCAGGATTTTCCCACTTATTATTATTTTTAACGTTGGTTTATCGTCTGCTTTCCTAATTATCATATTTTTAGTTTTCTCAATGTTAATGTTCAATACATATTCATGACTTACGATGTTCACTTACTTCCCTAGTTCTTGTAGTTTATGTTCACTTTCAGCTAACAAAACTATATAACCTAGGGTTGTTTATTGATCTTAAAGTTGTTTATTGATCTTAAAGTTGTTTATTGATCTTAATGTTGTTTATTGACCTTAAAGTTGTTTATTGATCTTAAAGTTGTTTATTGATATTCCACCGATGTTGAGTCCTATCGTATCTATTTAAAACAAAAATGTCTTTGCAGGTATTAAACAGGTAGGGGATAGTACGCAACCTTCCTCCATGGTGAGCCAAAACGTAAATTATTATGATGAGCTAAGTACTGCAATGTTGCATCTTGGTCGGGGCGAGTTAAGGGCTCATCCAGCTTAACAACTCCTGACACTGCCTTCTTTGTTTATCCATTTTGTTTTAGTCGAGATTACTTTCCAAACAGGTAAAACTATACACACCTTCAATTATCCGATCAATGAGCTTTGGGAGACATATTTGTCTATCAGTTATTATTATTGTTATTATTTTCTGTAGTGTTTTCATACTGAACGATTACGTTCAAATAGTCTCATAACTACACCTGGATGTTAACACTAGTGCATGCGCAGTGGACAGCAATGGCCAACCGTCTTCGCCTCTTCTGATGACAAGGCTCTCAGCTAGTCAAGCTGCGTTTCTTATTTTAGAAACCATTTGATTTTAAATTAAATTGATTTGTTACTTATATTCAGTCTAGTTCTAGTTCTTACGGTAACATAACATTTGGCGACGAGGAGTTTCGCACCTACGAAGGACATAATTTATGCTTACGACACGGGTCATTTTGTACTTACAAAACAAGTAGGCCTAGTTACGCACTGGATAGGACAGACACGACAACCCATTTAAACCGGTCTTGTCTCACGTTTTCAGCACATCCGCTTGTCGTAAGTTAGGATTATACCCATAATATCAAAGTAATCTGGTTCCGGGTTCGATATCATTTATACGAAGGCAACTCAAGAGTCAGAAATGTCTCTGACTCTCAAATTGTTTATGCAGCAAATAAATCAACAAATTGAGCAGCAAAAAGAAGAAAGAACAGAACAGAACGAAATAAGAGAACAGCAAAGACAAATCAAGCTTCTCTTATTGGACCAACAAACAGCTAGATCTACGACTGTCTCAGAAGCAAGTACCTCCTCACAGATCCTAAGACCACATATTCCTCCTTTCCCAGAATTTGCTTTGGAGAAGGATAACTGATACATATATTTAAAGAGGCTGACTAATCATTTTGATGCACATGGGTTGATCGACAGAAAGATGAAATGCCCATTTTTTCTATCTTGGATAGGAACTTCCTTATATCAACTAGCACAAAAGTTGTTTGGAACAGAGGACCTATCTACTTTCTCATACGATGAGCTCTCTACTAAATTTACCACACATTTTAAATAGCGCACTCATCTCATTATTGCCCGACACGAATTCTGGCAATCAAGGAAGAAGTCTGACCAAACATACTCACAGTGGATTGCAGAATTACGAGGTCTAGCAAATGATTGCAGATTTATCTGTTCTAAATATGGATGTGGCCAGTCGCTGGTTAATGACAGTATTCGTGATATGGTATTACAACATACACCTCATGAATTTATACATAGAGCAGCTTCATTAGAAGAACATGAATTTTATACATAGATTCAGTCAGATATTATGTTCATGTAATGAAGAACTAAGTCAGTCAAGTATAGAAAGAGTTTCCTAAGGTCCAGTCTAAATGACTCTTCAGCTACCAATAAACTGAAGTCATGTCCAGCCTGTTTCGTGAACCATGAAAGATCAGTGTGTACTCACAGGCAGTCTACTTGCAATGTTTGTGGAAAACTTGGTCACTTATCCTCAGTATGCATCTCATCTCATAATCGAAACCTCGTCTACCCCGTAAACAGGGTGTAGAGGGGACCCAAAGAGCACACAGCTCCTGGGCAAAACATGTAATCAAAATGTTTGACAAACAGGTGATTAGCCCATTGTGTCCGGACTTGCCCTCAAGTGTACACTTAATCGCTATGAAACCATCGATCCTTCCCTCAGTATGCAACTCAAGAAATTCAGTACGTTCCGTTGATAGCAGCTTACGACGCAGTTCCAGCACAGACAGGTTGTCAAACAAAACAAAGGACAGATCAAGAACAGATGTCAACTTGATTGATATGGAAGAACACAAGGACAAGTTTCTACTTAATGTCCTAGTCAATAACAAACCTGTACAATTTCTCTTGGACACAGGTTGCTCATGCACCTTTGTTGGTTTGAAAGGATACGCTGATATCGGATCACCACGACTAAAACCACCTAATTCTCGACTTAAAGGCTATGGAGCTGTCAGCATCTCAATCAAAGGATGGGCCAACGTTTAGGTTGTTATGTGACAAAGTATGCACACTAAGGCTTGTGGTTGCAGATACACCTCATAAGGCTATTCTTTTCAGTGTACCATGGTTCAATGCCTTTTGACTTACGGTAACAGGGCAAAACAAAGTTCCTCCAGAAGTCATTAACAACGTTGAACCCTGTTCTTCGGTCGGAGCCATCGCCCAAGTGAAAGAACTCTGCAGCAAATTTCCTAATGTTTTCAACAAAGAATTAGGAACATGCACAACATTCAATGCTCACTTACATGTTCGCCAGAATGCAGTTCCGCAATTTCACAAGCCACGTTCAGCGTCATTTGCACAAAAGGACGCAATCAAAGCAGAAATAAAAAGGTTGGAAGACTTAGGAATAATTAAACCAGTACATTCTAGATACTGGGCTGAACCTATTGTAGTTATACCAAAACCAAACTGCACTGTTAGAATTTGTGGAGATTTCAAAGTAACCATAAATTCTCAAATTCATGTTGAACAGTGGCCCCCTTCCTAGACCTGAGCAACTATTCCAGAAATTGCAGATTGGGAAGCACTTTACCAAACTAGATCTCTCAGATGCCTATTTACAAACAGAACTTGATGATGAATCTAAAAAGCTTGTTGTCATCAACACACAACATGGCTTATATCAATATCAGAGGCTAGCTTTTGGAATTTCAAGTGCACCTGCAATTTTTCAGCGTTTAATTGAGCAAATTAAAGGAGGTTTGGAAGGTTGTGCAAATTACTTGAATGATATAATTGTCACTGGTAAATCTGACAAGGAACATCTTTAAACACTAGAAAAACTGTTCAGACGCCTAGAACCACATGAACTCCTGTGTAACCAGTCAAAATGTGAATTTTTCAAGTCAGAAGTTGAGTACATAGGCAACATCATTTCAGCTAATGGTTTACGTCCCTCAGAATCAGGTATTGCAGCTATCAAGCAACTACATAGACCAAGAAATCTCATGGAATTATAATCTTTTCTTGGCAAAATAAATGATTACCATAAATATATTGCCAGTTACTCTGAGCTATGTACACCCCTAAACAGATTAAGGAAAAAAGGACACTCCATTTTCTTGGTCCAAAGCTTAGGAAAAAGCTTTTCGAGCTCTTAAAGCAGCTATTATAAATGCAACAAAGCTGGTTCACTTTGATCCAAATCTTCCGATCATCCTTGCAACAGAAGCACCATCTTACGACATAGGAGTGGTTTTGTCACACAGATACCAAGATGGATCAGAAAAACTTATCGCATTTGCTTCAAAGCTGAAAGAAACTACAGTCAAATTGAAACAGAAGGACTGTCTATTATTTTTGGTGTGAAGAAATTTCACCAATACCTGTACGGATGCTCAAGGACCTTTGAACTTCAGACAGACCACAATCCCATGTTAGCGATATTTTCTCCAGATCACAAGTTACCAGTCCTAACTATGCAACCTTACAGCGATGGGATATTCTTTTAAAGTCATATAACTTTGTGATAAAATACAGGCCCACGCAAAACACGCTAACGCGTATGCTATTTCCAGACTTCCTAAGGGAGCAGATCCAGAGTTCGGCAAGTCAGAAGCTTCATGCTTTTCTGTAACTATGAAGAATGAAGATGCTATTGCAGACATCCCTTTAGACTCACAGCGGTTTAAAAACGAAACAGCCATGTTATTTACAGAATCACACAAATGTTATTTACTGAATCATACACGTGTTATTTACAGTATCACAGAAGTGTTATTTACAGAATCTTCTTCTTCTTCTTTGATCCTTAGCCGCCGACCGTCAAAGCAGTCAGTGGCCATCACGCCTGGTGGCGTCTTGTAGGGCAACAACAAATTGATTCCATTTTGCTCGGTCGGTGGTCATCCTTCGTACAGTGCCCCAACTCTGGTTCATTCTTTGTATCTCAGTCTCTACAGTCCTCCGCCAAGTTGTTTTTGGTCGGCCTCTCTTACATTTTCCTTCAGGGAAAGCTGTTCTTGTGATGGCATCGGGGTCTCTTCTGAGGACATGGCCAACCCAGCTCCTGCGTCTGCCAGCTATGATGGTGTGCATGTCCTCTTGTTTGCTCCGAGTAAGCAGATCTTGGTTGGTGATGGTATTCGGCCAAAAGATTCGGTGAATATTTCTTAGGCATGTTGTGTGAAAAGAGGACAATTTCGACATTTCCTTCCCTGTAACTCTCCAGCATTACGCACCATAGAGAAGCACAGAAAGCACACAGCTCTGATATAATCTTAATTTTGTCCTTGTGCTATACTGAGAGGACTTCCAGGTGTTGTTTAGACTAAAAAAGGCTGTTCTTGCTTTGTTCATTCTGTTGTTGATGACTTTGCTTGCTCCGCCGTCTGGTGTTACTATGCATCCTAGGTATGTGAAGGTGTCTGTCTGTTCCAGTTGCTGATTCCTTGCTGATATGGGCTCAGGGTTGCTCACATTGAGCGTCATGACCTCAGACTTCTTTAGATTGATGTTCAAGCCCACCTGCTGGCTTTACTTATTAAGTCTATCCGTTTTTTCCTGGATGTGTTGATGTGAATGTGCTAGTAGTGCAATGTCATCTGCATATTCCAGATCTTCTAATGTAGAAAATGTAGTCCATCTTATTCCTCTTCGACTGCCCTCTGTTGTCTGGCGCATCACCCAGTCTATGACTGTTAAAAATAGAGTGGTTGATTGTCGTGGAATATTCTAATCCACATATATAAATTATTAGGTAAATATGAAGCCTAACAAATAAAATTAATAAAGAAATGAGCAATGGTAAAATAACAGTGCTGTCACAAAGAATGTACTCGAAATCCCCCTTGTTTTCTGCTTCGTCTGCAAATTGTAACGCTTTCACGTTGATAGTAAAAGCTTACTGTATTATGACCCGCTAAACATTGAGAGGCACCCTGCGTAATGACCTAAATTAATCCTAACATTAATTATAGTACGTTACCAAAACGAACGAACAGATAAGGATAGCGAGAAGGGAGAGGCAGAAAGCCGAACACTAAACACGCGTCGCGCGATACACAAATGCTGCCATCACGCGTGTAAGGCCATGCACTAACTTTTTTTCAGACGGACAGTGATAAAATACATTAACCATCCCAGAGTTAGGTTTTAAAATAAAAAAAAACGCTTATTAGGAAAGATAACAATAGATGGGTTTACGTTTGAAAACATAACAGTACCCAGACAGCACATCTTCGAAACAGGAGGTAGAAAATACATATTTTGAACGCAGCCACGTAGCTCTTTAAATTTGGATATTTGGGTTCCTTAGGGTTTGCTGACAAAGAATATGTAAAACGTTACGCAAATAGTCCAGGAATTAATAAATTATACCCAAAATAAAATATTGGGGGTGCCTGACAGCATAAAATCATTTCTGCTCATAAGATTTTTTTTTAACGTGTTTGAAAAAAATTTACGTTACAGAAATAGCCTACCATGTAAACTCCAAATTGATTGGAGCGCAACAAATGAAAGCCTAACCACGATTGGTCGGACTATAAATACTATCTTTCGTTGTCAGGGGAGACGGGGAAGGGTAACATTTTTTCAAACACTTGTCGAAACGGGGCTCATTGGTCAGACTCGCTGATATACACACTTGGGAGCGTTAGTTCGAAACCACTTGTTTAAATAAGCTTGATAAAGCATCAGTGCGTTGAAGCCAGCTTATATTTTGCTAAATAAAAGCCTGGAAGATAAGCAGATGGGAATTTGTGCCAGTTTGTGCCAGAATTCATTGCTAATCAACGTATCTGTGTTTATTCGTATGAATTGTGGTAAGCTTGAACCATTCTATATCTTTTAATGAAAATTGAATGTGAATTGTTGATTTATGCCTGTATATATATGTGTAGTTCAGTGGCAAACGTGAGGTAAAGCCTATAATGCTCCAGCCTGAACAGAGGGTGTCGGAGAGAAGTAAAACGGCATGGAATGGCCAAACAGTACACTGACACCTGGATGATTGACTAGAAAGAAATAATGCTGGAAGTGCAGAGGCGTAGTAACCATTAAGAAGGGTAATACTGGAATAAAGTATTTCAAATGAAGCTGACAGTTGGCCTAATGCTCTGAACTGAATGTTTGTGCTGTGTTGTGATCAGTGTAACAAGAGAGTTTAAGTTAGTTATGAAGTAGAAGGTACATCCTTCTTGATTTCAGGGACCGTGGTCTTGATGGTAGTGAGCAGCACCTGGTCAGAGCTTTGCTGAATCCTGAGTCGGACAGCATACTCCTTGGTCTTTTTAGCTATCAGTGAGGTGTCTCCTGACCCAGAGGAGAATTCGAGCAGAGGAGTCCTTTCCTGCCGCCATCACGCCAGATAAGCGAATTGGCCAGCTGAGCTCAACATTATGTCCCCTCATCTTGAAATGACTTTGTAAAAATAATATTAAGAGGGGAAATTAATTGTCTTAATATCAGGAACTGAGAACATCTCCAATACTAATTTCCTTAAGACAAACTATTGAAGTCATGATGACAACTACCAACAGAGCTTGAACAAAACAAAACCAGTATTACCTCATACTACTATTACACAACTGACACACATAGGATATTTTTAATAATATATGTCACTACCAGATTCATATTAATACATTCTGTACATAACTTGTAATTAACATTGATTGTGATTCCTGGTTCCTTTGTCTTTGAATCAGGACACACACATATGCCTTTATGATAGAAATGAATACATATTGTTATTTGAAAAGTTACGAGTGTCTCCTGTAAGATATTCTCATAGAGTGTTATATGTATGTGAGTGTCACAGTGTTGTCAAGAGTAGTGGATTAAATTAAATTGTTTATCTGTCTGTTGTTGTGACTTACACTTCACCATACTCATACCCTAGACACATAACGTAGCATCACACTATTCCAGAATAATTCTGACTGAGATATATAGATATGTGGTAGCAAGTAAGGTTATCTATAATACACTACTCTTAATAGATATAGATACCTTCACAGCTGATCTCAGTCAGTACACTAAGTCCCCTATAAATATTTATAACATCCCACTTCACCACATATATTGGGGTCTCGCTCTTGGGATTTTGAATCTTTAACTATTAAAAATATTGGGGGTAATTCACTTCAGGGAATATAAGAATTAAAAGGTATCCTTGGGTGGAATTAAATAAGGTTGAGCTCACGGTGCCTGTGTTGTCCATTAGAGATTGAATTGTTGGTTAGACATTATATAAATTTACCTGATAGACAATGGCGGACCTGGCCAAATTTCGATCTGCTGCGGTTCAGACTGCAAAAGAGTTAGGATTAGATGGGCAAGTTATGGTTGCCTATGTCACGACGGAATGTGACAAATTTATTGAACGCGAAGAAAGAAGATTAGAAAAAGAAGCCGAAAGAAGGTTAGAGGCTGAAAGGGAAATTAAGAAGTTACAATCTGAAGCTGAGGCTGAGACTAAGAGGTTGCAAGCTGAGGCTGAGACTAAGAGGCTGCATGTTGAGGCTGAAAAGCTAAAAGAAATTGGCTGCAGAAAAGCAGAAAAGCAGAAGAAATTAGCTGCAGAAAGGGAAGAGAAGAAATTAGCTCCAGAAAGGGAAGAGAAGAAATTAGCTGCAGAAAGGGAAGAGAAGAGATTAGCTGCAGAGAGGGAAGCAGAAAAGGAGGAGAAAAGATTACAAAGGAAACATGAGTTACGACTAAGGGAGTTTGAGTTTCAAGGCCATGCTCCTGAAAATGGTGCCAGTCCCTTTGCCTCTGATGCTACGGTTACTCAAGGAGCCTCAACCTCAGCTATGAATTTTCATTTAGATCATTTTGTTGAGAAAGACGATGATATTGAGAGCTAAATAAATAGGTATGAACTATTAGCTACCACGTATGGGTTAGAGAGAGAAAGGTGGAGCTTAAAGTTATCTCAGGGACTTCGTGGGGCAGCTTATGAAGTTTTTGCAAAAATGAGCAGAGGTGATCAGGAAAATTATGACATGCTAAAGCAGGCTCTTTTGTTAAGGTATGAAAAGAATGCAGAATTTTATAGGAAAAAAATTTAGGAATGCTAAACTACTGTCAGGTGAAACCTATCACCAGTTCTCTGCACGAATAGAGACATACTTGGAGAAATGGACTTCTCTGGGGAAAACCCAAGATCTTAAGGAAATGGTCATAGAGCAACTAAGAGAGTCCATGGCTCCAGACCTGAGAAAGTTTCTCATGGAACAAGGTGCAGAGAGGCTGGGTGAGTTGCTAAATGTTGCTGAAAGGTATCAAGCAGCTCAAGCAGAGGTAACAGGTAATAAAAAGAAACAAGTGGATAACTTTAGGGCACCACAGAACTTTAATAAATTTGATCCTAAGGATCAAAATAAAGGTAAGCACCAATTTGATAGGCCACGGTATGAAAAAAAAAATAAATTCCCACAATTCGATGAAAGGAAATATGATGAAAGAAAATCTTTCAACCAAGGAAAAAGGTGGTGTAAAAATTGTAAGATGAACAATCATGACACTGACCATTGTAGAAGGAAACCTCCTCATTTTGCTGCTATGACATCGGGGGAAAAAGGAAAAGAAGGGCAAACCTGAAGAATTACAGGAACCATACCACCCCCCAGTGTGTGTGAAGATGTCATCTGTAATGGTGTCACTATAAGATGTTTATATGATACCGGTTTAGATTACGATTCCGTTGTGAGTTCTCACCTGGTGCAGGCCGATCAATACACCACAGAAACAGTGGAGATTCAAACTGCAACCAAGGATGTAGCTACCATGACACTTCCCGTCGCCCGAATAAAAGTGAAAACGCGATATGTGGAAGGAATCATAAAAGCAGCAGTGATAAATGAGCCAATCTACCCTCTAATATTGGGGTGTAGATATGTCTTCTTGGGGAATCCCAAGAGACCTGTGATATTGGCAACAGTGCAGACCAGATCACAGACAAAGAAGGAGGAGGATAATCCCATAAAATACTCACCCAGATGAGATGAGGAAGGCACACGCTGAGGACAAAACACTCAAGCCATGTTTCAAGAAGTTGCCCAAATCTCATACACCTCCAGGCAAGGGAGAGTTTTATATGAACAACAAATTGATATATAGGAAGGCTGGATCTGAATCCAATGGTCACGGACAGCTGGTCCTTCCCACTTCATATAGGACTAAAGTGTTGGAACTAGGGCATGCGATTCCCTTCAGTGGTCATATGGGAATCAGCGCAACAGGACAGCGAATAGCTTGTCACTATTTCTGGCCAGGAATAACTGAAGATATCAAACGATATGTAAAATCCTGTCCAGAGTGCCAACGAGTAGCACCTAAACATTGGACTGCACCAGCAACTCTGGGGGAAATGCCCATAGTGGGAACACCCTTTGAGAGAGTTGCCGTGGATCTTGTGGGACCTCTCACCCGAACCAAGAGAAGGAACAGCTACATTCTGACTCTGGTGGACACTTGTTCTATGTGGGGAGAGGCAGTAGCCCTGTCATCGATTGATTCAAAACATGTGGCAGAGGCATTGCTCACAATTTTCACAAGGTTAGGATTTCCCAATCAAATCTTGACTGATAATGGCTCTCAGTTCAAGGGGAAACTAACTGAAGAAGTTTTCAGGATCTTCCAGGCCAAACACTTCCATTGTAGTGTGTATCATCCCCAAGGGAACGGCCAAGTGGAAAGATTTAACGGCACATTAATGTCGATCCTGAGAAAGTTGGCACACGAAAAACCAGATACATGGGACCAGTACCTGCACGCCGCCCTCTTTGCTTATCGGGAGGTACCCCATAGTTCAACCGGTATGGCCCCGGCAACATTATTGTTTGGAAGGCCAATAAAAGGTCCACTCGAAGCTATGTTAAGAACGTGGACTGATGAAAAGGCAGAGGAAAACATTACATCTTCATACCAATATGTGAATGAGCTGACCACTCGGTTAAAAACTGGCTGGAAACTTGCCAATGAAAATTTGAAACAAGCCAGGAAGAAACATGCTGCCTATTATAACAGGAAGGCGAAAGACAGAAATTTGGCTGTGGGAGAGAAAGTACTGCTTCTTTTGCCCGGGAGTCAGAATAAGTTACAAATTGGATGGCAGGGTCCATATACAGTTTTAGAGAAGGTGTCTAGAACAAATTATAAGATAGATAAGAAGGGGAAAGAAAAAATCTATCATGTGAATCTCCTGAAGAAATATTTGGAAAGAGAACATCAGGAAGAGACACACTTGTTGACCTTGTCCATCGCCATGGAGATGAAAAAGGAACCACTTTCATCATTTGAATATCCATTACACCCCTGTGAGACAGCAGCACAGGTGAAAATCAGTACACATTTAACGAAAACTCAGAAAGAGAGAGTGCAACAGGTTCTAAATAATCATGCAGAGGTGTTAACAGACCGACCAGGGCATACAAACCTATTGGAATATGATATGAAACTAATAGACTCCACACCTGTCTGTATGAAACCATATTCGATTCCGTTTGCTAAGGAGAAAGCTTTGAAGGAAGAGATAGACTATCTGTTGAAGGAAGGAATTATTTCGCACAGTGAGTCTTCGTATAGTTCCGGTGTTGTACTCTTAAGGAAGCCCTCTGGAGAACATAGACTCTGTATAGATTACAGGAGACTGAATGCTATTACAGAAGGACAGGTGGATCCATTGCCGGATACAAATCAGCTGTTTGCCAGACTAAATAAAGCTAAATATTTCTCAAAAGTGGATCTGAGTAAAGGATACTATCAGATTCCAGTAAAGCCTGAGGTTAGACCATACCTAGCTTTTAGTACCTCAGAAGGACACTATGAGTTTAATAGATTGCCATTTGGATTGAAGAATGCGCCTAGTGTCTTCTCTAGAATGATGAGAAAATTATTGGATCCTCTGAATAATCCCTGTATAACAAATTTTATGGATGATATCCTTATAGCAACAGAAAAATTTGAGGAACACATTGACTCTCTGAACATGCTGTTTAATCGACTTAGGGAGGCAAATTTAACAGCCCGACCAACCAAATGTTGCGTTGGATGTAAAGAATTGGAATTTTTGGGACACACAGTTTATCAGGGAAACATGACCCCTGACCCAAAGAATTTAGAGAAACTACAGAAAGCCCCGAGACCACAAACCAAGAAGGACGTGAGATCCTTTGTCTCATTATGTGGTTTCTACCAGAAGTATATCAAAAACTTTAATTCCATATGTGCACCCTTAACTGAATTGACACGTAAAGGACATCCAGATCGCATTACATGGACACCACAATGTGAAATGACTTACCAAGAATTGAAGGAAAAGCTCACAAGTAAACCCATTTTGAAATTACCTGACTTAAGTCAAGAATTCATAGTAAGGACGGATGCAAGTAATATTGGGTTAGGTGCAACTCTACTACAGAAATCAGATGCATTGGATGGGGAATTAAGCCCAGTGGCATATGCTAGCAGAAAGTTGAATAAAGCTGAAATCAACTACTCAACTAGCGAAAAAGAATGTCTTGCAGTAATATGGGCAATAAAGAAATTCAATATTTATCTATATGGGAAGGCATTTAAGTTGCAAACTGACCACAAACCTTTATCGTTCTTAGCACAGGCTAAGCATGAGAACTCTAGGTTACTCCGATGGTCTTTGCTTCTGGCTCCATATAATTTTAGCATTGAATATATATCTGGAAAAACAAATCTGGGAGCGGATTTTTTAAGCCGCCATCCGTGTGATGAGAATCACCGTAAACCCCAGAAATAATAATAAATTTCTCTATGTGTATATAGAATAAAGGACTGACATATAATGTCTGTTTTAAGAGGGGAGGTGTCATGGAATATTCTAATCCACATATAAAAATTATTAGGTAAATATGAAGCCTAACAAATAAAATTAATAAAGAGAAGAGCAATGGTAAAATAACAGTGCTGTCACAAAGAATGTACTCGAAATCCCCCTTGTTTTCTGCTTCGTCTGCAAATTGTAACGCTTTCACGTTGATATAAAAGCTTACTGTATTATTACCCGCCTTCTTCAATGAAACGTGGGCTGTATTTCTTGGAAAAGCATTGAGACGTACTGCGTAATGACCTAAATTAATCCTAACATTAATTATATTACGTTACCAAAACGAACGAACAGATGGACAAAAGGATAAAGAGAGAGGGGAGGGCTGAAAATCAGGAACGCATGCAACACGCGTCGCGCGATACACAAATGCTGCCATCACGCGTGTAAGTCTACATGCACTAATTTTTTTTCAGACGGACAGTGATAAAATACACTACCCTTTCCCAGAGTTAGGTTTTAAAATCATAAAAAACGCTTATTAGGAAAGATAACAATAGATGGGTTTACGGTTGAAAACATAACAGTACCCAGACAGCACAGCTTCGAAACAGGAGGTAGAAAATACATATTTTGAACGCAGCCACGTAGCTCCTTTAAATTTGTATTTTTGGGTTCCTTAGGGCTTGCTGACAAATAATATGTAAAACGTTACGCAAATAGTCCAGGAATTAATAAATTATACCCAAAATAAAATATTGGGGGTGCCTGACAGCATAAAATCATTTCTGCTCATAAGATTTTTTTTTAACGTGTTTGAAAAAAAATTTACGTTACAGAAATAGCCTACCATGTAAACTCCAAATTGATTGGAGCGCAACAAATGAAAGCCTAACCACGATTGGTCGGACTATAAATACTATCTTTCGTTGTTAGGGGAGACGGGGAAAGGTAACATTTTTTTCAAACACTTGTCGAAACGGGGCTCATTGGTCAGACTCGCTGATATACACACTTGGGAGCGTTAGTTCGAAACCACTTGTTTAAATAAGCTTGATAAAGCATCAGTGCGTTGAAGCCAGCTTATATTTTGCTAAATAAAAGCCTGGAAGATAAGCAGATGGGAATTTGTGCCAGTTTGTGCCAGAATTCATTGCTAATCAACGTATCTGTGTTTATTCGTATGAATTGTGGTAAGCTTGAACCATTCAATATCTTTTAATGAAAATTGAATGTGAATTGTTGATTTATGCCTGTATATATATATGTGTAGTTCAGTGGCAAACGTGAGGTAAAGCCTATAATGCTCCAGCCTGAACAGAGGGTGTCGGAGAGAAGTAAAACGGCATGGAATGGCCAAACAGTACACTGACACCTGGATGATTGACTAGAAAGAAATAATGCTGGAAGTGCAGAGGCGTAGTAACCATTAAGAAGGGTAATACTGGAATAAAGTATTTCAAATGAAGCTGACAGTTGGCCTAATGCTCTGAACTCAATGTTTGTGCTGTGTTGTGATCAGTGTAACAAGAGAGTTTAAGTTAGTTATGAAGTAGAAGGTACATCCTTCTTGATTTCAGGGACCGTGGTCTTGATGGTAGTGGCAGCACCTGGTCAGAGCTTTGCTGAATCCTGAGTCGGACAGCATACTCCTTGGTCTTTTTAGCTATCAGTGAGGTGTCTCCTGAACCCAGAGGAGAATTCGAGCAGAGGAGTCCTTTCCTGCCGCCATCACGCCAGATAAGCGAATTGGCCAGCTGAGCTCAACATTATGTCCCCTCATCTTGAAATGACTTTGTAAAAATAATATTAAGAGGGGAATTTAATTGTCTTAATATCAGGAACTGAGAACATCTCCAATACTAGTCCCTAAAGACAAACTATTGAAGTCATGATGACAACTACCAACAGAGCTTGAACAAAACAAAACCAGTATTACCTCATTTTACTACTACACAACTGACACACATAGAACATTTTTAATAATATATGTCACTACAATATTCATATTAATAAATTCTGTACATATAACTTGTAATTAAATTGATTGTGATTCCTGGTTCCCTTTGTATTTGAATCAGGACACATATACATTCATGACAGCACTGAATACATATTGTTATTTGAAAAGTTATCAGTGACTCCTTTAAGATATTCTCATAGAGTGTTATATGTATGTGAGTGTCACAGTGTTGTCAAGAGTAGTGGATTAAATTAAATTGTTTATCTGTCTGTCGTTGTGACTTACACTTCACCATACTCATACCCTAGACACATAACGTAGCATCACACTATTCCAGAATAATTCTGACTGAGATATATAGATATGTGGTAGCAAGTAAGGTTATCTATAATACACTACTCTTAATAGATATAGATACCTTCACAGCTGATCTCAGTCAGTACACTAAGTCCCCTATAAATATTTATAACATCCCACTTCACCACATATATTGGGGTCTCGCTCTTGGGATTTTGAATCTTTAACTATTAAAAATATTGGGGGTAATTCACTTCAGGGAATATAAGAATTAAAAGGTATCCTTGGGTGGAATTAAATAAGGTTGAGCTCACGGTGCCTGTGTTGTCCATGAGAGATTGAATTGTTGGTTAGACATTGTATAAATTTACCTGATAGACAATGGCGGACCTGGCCAAATTTCGATCTGCTGCGGTTCAGACTGCAAAAGAGTTAGGATTAGATGGGCAAGTTATGGTTGCCTATGTCACGACGGAATGTGACAAATTTATTGAACGCGAAGAAAGAAGATTAGAAAAAGAAGCCGAAAGAAGGTTAGAGGCTGAAAGGGAAATTAAGAAGTTACAGTTTGAGCTGAGGCTGAGACTAAGAGGTTGCAGATTGAGGCTGACAAAGAGGCTAAGAAATTGGAAAGAGAAGAAATTAGCTGCAGAAAGGGAAGAGAAGAAATTAGCTGCAGAAAGGGAAGAGAAGAGATTAGCTGCAGAGAGGGAAGCAGAAAAGGAGGAGAAGAGATTACAAAGGGAACATGAGTTACGACTAAGGGAGTTTGAGTTTCAAGGCCATGCTCCTGAAAATGGTGCCAGTCCCTTTGCCTCTGATGCTACGGTTACTCAAGGAGCCTCAACCTCAGCTATGAACTTTCATTTAGATCATTTTGTTGAGAAAGACGATGATATTGAGAGCTATATAAATAGGTATGAACTATTAGCTACCACGTATGGGTTAGAGAGAGAGAAAGGTGGAGCTTAAAGTTATCTCAGGGACTTCGTGGGGCAGCTTATGAAGTTTTTGCAAAAATGAGCAGAGGTGATCAGGAAAATTATGACATGCTAAAGCAGGCTCTTTTGTTAAGGTATGAAAAGAATGCAGAATTTTATAGGAAAAAAATTTAGGAATGCTAAACTACTGTCAGGTGAAACCTATCACCAGTTCTCTGCACGAATAGAGACATACTTGGAGAAATGGACTTCTCTGGGGAAAACCCAAGATCTTAAGGAAATGGTCCTTATAGAGCAACTAAGAGAGTCCATGGCTCCAGACCTGAGAAAGTTTCTCATGGAACAAGGTGCAGAGAGGCTGGGTGAGTTGCTAAATGTTGCTGAAAGGTATCAAGCAGCTCAAGCAGAGGTAACAGGTAATAAAAAGAAACAAGTGGATAACTTTAGGGCACCACAGAACTTTAATAAATTTGATCCTAAGGATCAAAATAAAGGTAAGCACCAATTTGATAGGCCACGGTATGAAAATAAAAATAAATTCCCACAATTCGATGAAAGGAAATATGATGAAAGAAAATCTTTCAACCAAGGAAAAAGGTGGTGTAAAAATTGTAAGATGAACAATCATGACACTGACCATTGTAGAAGGAAACCTCCTCATTTTGCTGCTATGACATCGGGGAAAAAGGAAAAGAAGGGCAAACCTGAAGAATTACAGGAACCATACCACCCCCCAGTGTGTGAAGATGTCATCTGTAATGGGTCACTATCACTATAAGATGTTTATATGATACCGGTTTAGATTACGATTCCGTTGTGAGTTCTCACCTGGTGCAGGCCGATCAATACACCACAGAAACAGTGGAGATTCAAACTGCAACCAAGGATGTAGCTACCATGACACTTCCCGTCGCCCGAATAAAAGTGAAAACGCGATATGTGGAAGGAATCATAAAAGCAGCAGTGATAAATGAGCCAATCTACCCTCTAATATTGGGGTGTAGATATGTCTTCTTGGGGAATCCCAAGAGACCTGTGATATTGGCAACAGTGCAGACCAGATCACAGACAAAGAAGGAGGAGGATAATCCCATAAATACTCACCCAGATGAGATGAGGAAGGCACAGGCTGAGGACAAAACACTCAAGCCATGTTTCAAGAAGTTGCCCAAATCTCATACACCTCCAGGCAAGGGAGAGTTTTATATGAAGAACAAATTGATATATAGGAAGGCAGGATCTGAATCCAATGGTCACGGACAGCTGGTCCTTCCCACTTCATATAGGACTAAAGTGTTGGAACTAGGGCATGCGATTCCCTTCAGTGGTCATATGGGAATCAGCGCAACAGGACAGCGAATAGCTTGTCACTATTTCTGGCCAGGAATAACTGAAGATATCAAACGATATGTAAAATCCTGTCCAGAGTGCCAACGAGTAGCACCTAAACATTGGACTGCACCAGCAACTCTGGGGGGGAAATGCCCATAGTGGGAACACCCTTTGAGAGAGTTGCCGTGGATCTTGTGGGACCTCTCACCCGAACCAAGAGAAGGAACAGCTACATTCTGACTCTGGTGGACACTTGTTCTATGTGGGGAGAGGCAGTAGCCCTGTCATCGATTGATTCAAAACATGTGGCAGAGGCATTGCTCACAATTTTCACAAGGTTAGGATTTCCAAATCAAATCTTGACTGATAATGGCTCTCAGTTCAAGGGGAAACTAACTGAAGAAGTTTTCAGGATCTTCCAGGCCAAACACTTCTATTGTAGTGTGTATCATCCCCAAGGGAACGGCCAAGTGGAAAGATTTAACGGCACATTAATGTCGATCCTGAGAAAGTTGGCACACGAAAAACCAGATACATGGGACCAGTACCTGCACGCCGCCCTCTTTGCTTATCGGGAGGTACCCCATAGTTCAACCGGTATGGCCCCGGCAACATTATTGTTTGGAAGGCCAATAAAAGGTCCACTCGAAGCTATGTTAAGAACGTGGACTGATGAAAAGGCAGAGGAAAACATTACATCTTCATACCAGTATGTGAATGAGCTGACCACTCGGTTAAAAACTGGCTGGAAACTTGCCAATGAAAATTTGAAACAAGCCAGGAAGAAACATGCTGCCTATTATAACAGGAAGGCGAAAGACAGAAATTTGGCTGTGGGAGAGAAAGTACTGCTTCTTTTGCCCGAGAGTCAGAATAAGTTACAAATTGGATGGCAGGGTCCATATACAGTTTTAGAGAAGGTGTCTAGAACAAATTATAAGATAGATAAGAAGGGGAAAGAAAAAATCTATCATGTGAATCTCCTGAAGAAATATTTGGAAAGAGAACATCAGGAAGAGACACACTTGTTGACCTTGTCCATCGCCATGGAGATGAAAAAGGCACCACTTTCATCATTTGAATATCCATTACACCCCTGTGAGACAGCAGCACAGGTGAAAATCAGTACACATTTAACGAAAACTCAGAAAGAGAGAGTGCAACAGGTTCTAAATGATCATGCAGAGGTGTTAACAGACCGACCAGGGCATACAAACCTATTGGAATATGATATGAAACTAATAGACTCCACACCTGTCTGTATGAAACCCTATTCGATTCCGTTTGCTAAGGAGAAAGCTTTGAAGGAAGAGATAGACTATCTGTTGAAGGAAGGAATTATTTCGCACAGTGAGTCTTCGTATAGTTCCGGTGTTGTACTCTTAAGGAAGCCCTCTGGAGAACATAGACTCTGTATAGATTACAGGAGACTGAATGCTATTACAGAAGGACAGGTGGATCCATTGCCGGATACAAATCAGCTGTTTGCCAGACTAAATAAAGCTAAATATTTCTCAAAAGTGGATCTGAGTAAAGGATACTATCAGATTCCAGTAAAGCCTGAGGTTAGACCATACCTAGCTTTTAGTACCTCAGAAGGACACTATGAGTTTAATAGATTGCCATTTGGATTGAAGAATGCGCCTAGTGTCTTCTCTAGAATGATGAGAAAATTATTGGATCCTCTGAATAATCCCTGTATAACAAATTTTATGGATGATATCCTTATAGCAACAGAAACATTTGAGGAACACATTGACTCTCTGAACATGCTGTTTAATCGACTTAGGGAGGCAAATTTAACAGCCCGACCAACCAAATGTTGCGTTGGATGTAAAGAATTGGAATTTTTGGGACACACAGTTTATCAGGGAAACATGACCCCTGACCCAAAGAATTTAGAGAAACTACAGAAAGCCCCGAGACCACAAACCAAGAAGGACGTGAGATCCTTTGTCTCATTATGTGGTTTCTACCAGAAGTATATCAAAAACTTTAATTCCATATGTGCACCATTAACTGAATTGACACGTAAGGGACATCCAGATCGCATTACATGGACACCACAATGTGAAATGACGTACCAAGAGTTGAAGGAAAAGCTCACAAGTAAACCCATTTTGAAATTACCTGACTTAAGTCAAGAATTCATAGTAAGGACGGATGCAAGTAATATTGGGCTAGGAGCAACTCTACTACAGAAATCAGATGCATTGGATGGGGAATTAAGCCCAGTGGCATATGCTAGCAGAAAGTTGAATAAAGCTGAAATCAACTACTCAACTAGCGAAAAAGAATGTCTTGCAGTAATATGGGCAATAAAGAAATTCAATATTTATCTATATGGGAAGGCATTTAAGTTGCAAACTGACCACAAACCTTTATCGTTTCTAGCACAGGCTAAGCATGAGAACTCTAGGTTACTCCGATGGTCTTTGCTTCTGGCTCCATATAATTTTAGCATCGAGTATATATCTGGAAAAACCAATTTGGGAGCGGATTTTTTAAGCCGCCATCCGTGTGATGAGAATCACCGTAAACCCCAGAAATAATAATAAATTTCTCTATGTGTATATAGAATAAAGGACTGACATATAATGTCTGTTTTAAGAGGGGAGGTGTCGTGGAATATTCTAATCCACATATATAAATTATTAGGTAAATATGAAGCCTAACAAATAAAATTAATAAAGAAATGAGCAATGGTAAAATAACAGTGCTGTCACAAAGAATGTACTCGAAATCCCCCTTGTTTTCTGCTTCGTCTGCAAATTGTAACGCTTTCACGTTGATAGTAAAAGCTTACTGTATTATGACCCGCTTTCTTCAATGAAACGTGTGCTGTATTTCTTGGAAAAACATTGAGAGGCACCCTGCGTAATGACCTAAATTAATCCTAACATTAATTATATTACGTTACCAAAAACAAACGAACAGATAAGGATAGCGAGAAGGGAGAGGCAGAAAGCCGAACACTAAACACGCGTCGCGCGATACACAAATGCTGCCATCACGCGTGTAAGGCCATGCACTAACTTTTTTTCAGACGGACAGTGATAAAATACATTAACCATCCCAGAGTTAGGTTTTAAAATAAAAAAAAAACGCTTATTAGGAAAGATAACAATAGATGGGTTTACGTTTGAAAACATAACAGTACCCAGACAGCACATCTTCGAAACAGGAGGTAGAAGAAAATACATATTTTGAACGCAGCCACGTAGCTCTTTTAAATCTGTATAATTGGGTTCCTTAGGGCTTGCTGACAAAGAATATGTAAAACGTTACGCAAATAGTCCAGGAATTAATAAATTATACCCAGAATAAAATATTGGGGGTGCCTGACAGCATAAAATCATTTCTGCTCATAAGATTTTTTTTTATAACGTGTTTGAAAAAAATTTACGTTACAGAAATAGCCTACCATGTAAACTCCAAATTGATTGGAGCGCAACAAATGAAAGCCTAACCACGATTGGTCGGACTATAAATACTATCTTTCGTTGTCAGGGGAGACGGGGAAGGGTAACATTTTTTCAAACACTTGTCGAAACGGGGCTCATTGGTCAGACTCGCTGATATACACACTTGGGAGCGTTAGTTCGAAACCACTTGTTTAAATAAGCTTGATAAAGCATCAGTGCGTTGAAGCCAGCTTATATTTTGCTAAATAAAAGCCTGGAAGATAAGCAGATGGGAATTTGTGCCAGTTTGTGCCAGAATTCATTGCTAATCAACGTATCTGTATTTATTCGTAAGAATTGTGGTAAGCTTGAACCATTCAATATCTTTTAATGAAAATTGAATGTGAATTGTTGATTTATGCCTGTATATATATGTGTAGTTCAGTGGCAAACGTGAGGTAAAGCCTATAATGCTCCAGCCTGAACAGAGGGTGTCGGAGAGAAGTAAAACGGCATGGAATGGCCAAACAGTACACTGACACCTGGATGATTGACTAGAAAGAAATAATGCTGGAAGTGCAGAGGCGTAGTAACCATTAAGAAGGGTAATACTGGAATAAAGTATTTCAAATGAAGCTGACAGTTGGCCTAATGCTCTGAACTCAATGTTTGTGCTGTGTTGTGATCAGTGTAACAAGAGAGTTTAAGTTAGTTATGAAGTAGAAGGTACATCCTTCTTGATTTCAGGGACCGTGGTCTTGATGGTAGTGAGCAGCACCTGGTCAGAGCTTTGCTGAATCCTGAGTCGGACAGCATACTCCTTGGTCTTTTTAGCTATCAGTGAGGTGTCTCCTGAACCCAGAGGAGAATTCGAGCAGAGGAATCCTTTCCTGCCGCCATCACGCCAGATAAGCGAATTGGCCAGCTGAGCTCAACATTATGTCCCCTCATCTTGAAATGACTTTGTAAAAATAATATTAAGAGGGGAAATTAATTGTCTTAATATCAGGAACTGAGAACATCTCCAATACTAATTTCCTTAAGACAAACTATTGAAGTCATGATGACAACTACCAACAGAGCTTGAACAAAACAAAACCAGTATTACCTCATACTACTATTACACAACTGACACACATAGGATATTTTTAATAATATATGTCACTACCAGATTCATATTAATACATTCTGTACATAACTTGTAATTAACATTGATTGTGATTCCTGGTTCCTTTGTCTTTGAATCAGGACACACATATGCCTTTATGATAGAAATGAATACATATTGTTATTTGAAAAGTTACGAGTGTCTCCTGTAAGATATTCTCATAGAGTGTTATATGTATGTGAGTGTCACAGTGTTGTCAAGAGTAGTGGATTAAATTAAATTGTTTATCTGTCTGTTGTTGTGACTTACACTTCACCATACTCATACCCTAGACACATAACGTAGCATCACACTATTCCAGAATAATTCTGACTGAGATATAGAGACATGTGGTAGCAAGTAAGGTTATCTATAATACACTACTCTTAATAGATATAGATACCTTCACAGCTGATCTCAGTCAGTACACTAAGTCCCCTATAAATATTTATAACATCCCACTTCACCACATTGATAAGGGGCATCCCTGTTGCACTCCTGTCTTCACCTCAAAGGTTAGGTTGCTCTGCCCAACGCTACACGTAAAGTTGGCATAGAGGCTTTTTATGATTGACGCTATGCAGTTTGGAATTCCATAAGCTCTCAGTATTTTCCATAAACTGTCCATATGTATGCTGTCAAAAGCCTTTTCAAAATCAACGAAGTTAATGTACAGCTGTCTTTGCCATTCTGAGCACTGCTCTATAATGTTCCTGAGAGTGAATATATGATATACACATCTTCTGTTCTTTCTAAATCCTGCTTATTCTTTCCTCAGTTGGTGGTCTACTGCTTTTGAAATTCTCTGTATAATTATCCTGCCTAGTATTTTGCTGGGAACTGAGAGAAGAGTGATTCCTCTCCAATTATTGCAGTCTGCAAGATCTCCCTTCTTGGGCAATTTGACAATTATTCCTTTGTTCCACTCCGTTGGTGTTGTCCCTGTTTTCCAGACTTGTGCAAATAGTGGTTCTAATAGTTCTGCTGCTAGCTCAGGGTCTGTCTTAAATAGCTCTGCATTTAAGTTATCATGGCCAGGAGCTTTTCCATTCTTTAATTCCTTGATTGCTGTGATGATTTCTTCTTTTCGTGGAATGTCTGTATTAACATCTAGATCGTTTTCAGCCTCAGGAACATTCAGTTGTGTCTCTGGTGGTTCCTTGTTCAGAGGTTCTCTGAAATGCTCTGCCCATCGTGTTTCCTGCCCCTCTGCTGTCGTGATGAGATTTCCCTGCTTATATCTTACTAATGTAATATTGTTTGCACCTCGCTTTCCACTGATGATTTTAGTTATTTTGTATACTGTGCTTTGTTCATTTTTCATCAGTGCTGCCTCTTCTTCCTGTCTTGCAAGATCGTCTAGGAAATTCCTTTTGTTGGCTCGGGTTTGGCGTTTAACTTCCTTGTCCAGCTGACTGTACTGTTCGCTATATAGTTGCTTTAACCTGGGGGACTTCGCTTCTGTTTTCTTTCTTTTCTTTTAAGAAGCTTCATGTTTTTCTGTAACTATGAAGAATGAAGATGCTATTGCAGACATCCCTTTGGACTCACAGCTGTTTGAAAACGAAACAGCCATGTTATTTACAGAATCACACAAATGTTATTTACTGAATCACACACGTGTTATTTACAGTATCACAGAAGTGTTATTTACAGAATCACAGAAGTGTTATTTACAGAATCACAGAAGTGTTATTTACAGAATCACACATGTTATTTACAGAATCACACATGTTATTTACAGAATCACACATGTTTTTTCCAGAATCACACATGTTATTTACAGAACCACACATGTTATTTACTGAAACACAAGTGTTATTTACTGGATCTAAATTTTATTTACCGAATCACAAGACTAAAAGCTCTAATATCTAAGCGCTGCTGGATTAATTTCTAAGAAAATTTAAAAACAAAATAAAAAGAAGATAATGTTACCCACTTGTGTCCTCTCGGTCATGTTCATCAGAGGCGACCCATTAGCGCTCTTGTGTTCGTCTCGAGATTTCGTAAACCTTCAAGCTACATTCGTGTGTTATATCTAATAATAGCTAGATCCATATTTACATCCTCTAACCATCTCTGTTATTGCTGACTCTTTGATAAGATGATTTTCATCTGTTTATATAACTTCTTTCTTTTTTTTCTCTCAGTTCTCTGACGCACTGTTTCTCACCTGAACTTCTTTCGTTACGGGAGTGTATACACTATTTAATGATGTTATAATAATGTGACAGGGGCGCTAGGTGTTACCTCACACCCAAGACCCGTGCACTAAGAAAATTTATAAAGGATCGTTTGACAGGGGTTGCAATTATTGGTTGCTTGCAACCCTCTCAGCAGCAGACTTAACAATTCAAGCAACCCAAAGCCTTATGCAGATCAACATTTAATTCTACCGAACACCAAACAAACAATCCAACAAACAATCAAACGAACACCCAGTCAGTGTTCATAGACTGTCTGAAAAACAATAAATAAAACAATGTCTAAGTGAACATTAATAGCATGGATAATAACACTTACCATAAAGAAAACATGCGCCCACCTGATATCATCAACTATCTCACACACTCATGCGTGTCGTCCAATGCGACTAGTATGGTGTTGTGCATGAGGCTGGCAATCGCACCGGGTAACATAGGTTGCTACCGAAAAAACTACTGCAAGAGCATCTGAATGCTTCATGCTGAGACAAACCACACCGGTGGCCCCATGCTCCCTCAGGAGCGGAGGAGAGAAATATACAACTCTAAGTACGCCCACGTGCTCTCACAAACCATGTTCACATAACAATAATAATCAACTGGACATAAAATAATATTCTTCAATACATGTACAACAAATAATCTCAATAATGAGAATTAACTACTACCTCTCAACCGACCCACATCAATACTCGTTCCCGCACTCTGAACATGTCGTAAGTGACGACTTGTGCGCCTGGCCACAAACGTGTCATATGTGACCCCTGACGAGATTGGGAACTCATCACATGAAACACATTATTACAGGAACAACCACTGTAACAGCATAAAAATGCTTCTGTTGACTTGTGGTGGACACCAGCCGCATTGGTGTTTCCATGCTCCACCGGGAGCAAACAGAGAAACACCTGTCTCAACTTGCCTTACGCACCAGAAATCTAAATGACTATTCTCCCTTCTAAGTAACCACTAAAGATAAACAGTAGAATAATCAATAATCGTGAAATACACTTAATTACTTTTACATTAAAGGATAATATTCTTGGCTTTAACCAAAAACTGGAACTAAATACACCGCGTGTCGCTCGGCATAACATATTATGGGTTTAACACGCGGAGCGTGTTTAATCAGACTCGCTATCGCCGCCTTTTATCACCACGAGGCTATTATCTTGCGATCGTTAATCTTATCTAAATTTCCAGTGGAATAGCCTTTCTGAAGAATGAAATAATCGCTCTTAAACTTTCACATCTATCTATCTATCTCATTAAACATTAAAATAGCCACATCGATATAATTTCAGAATCCTAGAAAACTAATGCTAATTTAAATTAACTCACGTGCTCAAGGCATTTACAGCTTGGCTCTTGTGTGTCTTCTTCGTCTGTTCTCACTGGGCGGCTGTCTCAACAATCCCAGTTTCGCCACTTGCTACCCCTTTTATAGGCCCTGGCCTAACCACTCAATTTACTGCGCGCTTACGCGCATTAATCCGCGCCACACAGATAACACACGCGATTATTGCTCCAGAATGCATGAAAACACAGATTTACACAACTAGAGCAAAAACACAGCTAATTCGTAGGCTTATTATGGCCTTGTAATAAATCTGCTTGAAGATAACGTGATCAAAAGGCACTAAACCACATAGACAATATGACTGACCAGATGGGGCCAGCGCCTAGAACGACAGACCTCAAGATAGCGCTGTCACAATAATCTAGAGGCCCCCGTGTAGATACCGGGGGTCTTCGAAGTGATAGTGAAAGAATAAGAACGCTGTACCCTCATGTATGTCGTTCAATGGCGACTAATATGAGATTGTGCAAGAAGCTGGCAAATTCATCATGTAAAACAAATAGCCACAGAAACAAGCGATGACGAAGCATGTGAATGTTTGATCTGGAATTCCTGCACGGGGACCTGCTACAGTCGTGCTTCCATACTCCTTAAGGGGCACAAATGAAGAAGCAGAAGAAAGTGATGATGATGATGATGATTGATTATAACAATGATGTAGATTATTATTATTATTATGTTGAGGTTAACTCAATTCATATAAGATCAAATGCCGTCTTCGATTAGCTGGTTAGCGGTAAAGGAGAGATTTGATGATGCACAAATAAAGTATGTTTCCCGTAATGTCCATTTCACGTTCATGTTGCTCCGCATTCTAGTCCATTTGTTTTCAATTATTACTTTTTAAACTAAAACTTGGTAACATCCCAACATCAATCATTTTCAGTTTGAACGGAAGATGACAGGGGGAAATTGAATGCTGAGATTATTATTTTTGTGTGTGTCACGTGATCATCACGCGGTGGACTGGAGTATGAAATTGACGTGTTTGATGGCTGAAGCGGCTACTGAGAAATCAGGAGTGGCGGTCTTGAAGGACCCTTAAAAATAGTGGCTGAAGAGATTTGGAAATCTATACTTGTATTAAAACGAAACAAGAGTTCGCCGAGTAACAGATTAGAAGATGTAATCTGAGGAGGGCTGGACATTAGCAGAAGAAACTAGGGCCCGTCAGGCCCTGACCTGAAATCCAGAACAGAGGTACACCAAAGAACACTTGGAGGGGAGACACAATGACAAGAATGAATGGTCGAGGGTGTCTATAAATAGAACTGTGAATGTTTCCAAAAGCGAGTTGATCTGAGCGATGCCTTCACATATCCCCGATATAATGGGATGGATACGTTCACACAGAGCAGAGAAGCTGTATGAGAAATACCTTAACGTAACCTAGATACAATGTGATAGACACCTTCACATAGACTAAAGAGAATATGATAGACACCTTCACACAGACTAGAGAGAATGTGATGATTACCTTCACACAGACTAGAGAGAATGTGATAGACACCTTCACATAGACTAGAGAGAATATGATAGACACCTTCACACAGACTAGAGAAATTGTGACAGATACCTTCACATAGACAAGAGAGAATGTGATAGACACCTTCACACAGACTACAGAGAATGTGGTAGACACCTTCACACAGACTAGAGAGAATGTGACAGACACCTTCACACAGACTAGAGAGAATGTGACAGACACCTTCACACAGATTAGAGAGAATGTAATAGACAGCTTCACACATACTAGAGAGAATGTAGTAGACACCACACAGACTAGAGAGAATGTGATAGATACCTTCACACAGACAAGAGAGAATGTGATAGACACCTTCACATAGACTCGAGAGAATGTGATAGATATCTTCGACATCTTCACACAGACTAGAGAGAATGTGATAGATACTTTCACGCAGACAAGAGAGAATGTGTTAGACACCTTCACACAGACTAGAGAATGTGATAGATACCTTCACACAGACAAGAGAGAATGTGATAGACACCTACATACAGACTGGAGAGAATGTGATGGATACCTTCACAAAGACTAGAGAGAATGTGACAGACACTTTCACGCGGACTAGAGAGAATGTGATGGATACCTTCACATAAGATAGAGGAAATGTAACAGACACCTGTCGTAAATTGAATGAGAATCGCTGTCACTTTTTGCTAAGTGGGCCACCTCTGTCTTATTCTCTATTTTGTCTCCTCCTATTATTCTCTGTAATAGCTCATTGTCACGGTGACTGATAATTTATTTTACCAATACGTCCCATTTTTCTTACTCTTTTAATGTTCTGGTTTCCTCGACTTTTTGTATTTTTCTTTCCTTTCGGATTTTACCTACGTAGCCCATTATTCCCCTCTCAGACCCCACCCCACGGTTTGTTTTCGTTCTGGCTTCATTATAAATTCCCCACTGGTCAGTAGCGGTCAGATCGGCTTACTATAATATTACCTAAGCTGCACCTGGCGTTTGTCTGACCAGAGGAACATTTCTTGCTGGTAACAGGTTTGATCTCCAGCGAGCAAGAGTTTCTTTGAAGCGAACCGCTAGCCAAATACAGTTGGTAGCGAGATCAAAAGGGGAGAGAAAAACTCACGTTCGTTCTGAGAGATTTTGTTGCGGCCCCTGACCGCTCTCAGAATATATTACGTCTATCTAGGAAACTTTATCGAGGTCTGTTATCTTCTGATGTAGACTCTGAATAATATTTGTCTTACCCGTGATTGCGTTATACGCAGTTCATCCGTGGGAACACGCGATGGATAGCGGCTGGAGTAGACTATAAAATCAGATAGGTTTACTCAGTCAAGTACACTATTAAATTTTTCCTGGCCCGTAGATGACCATATGAGACAGGCAGAAGTTAACACGAAGAAACTGGATTGTGTCGGCTATATTCTCGTCATCTCGGGTAAGTAGATAATATAATATAATCTTTATAATATATATATTCATGTTAGCTATTATATATACCTGATAAGAGTGTGACTTAATATGTTAGGTGATTTCTCCCGGTAATTAATTCAGTGATAATGTAGCGCCGTCTACCGCCTTAGTTAACAGGAGAGCCTAAGCCACAGGTGTCAGTGTTATTGTTTACAATGGGTTAATGGTAAACTTACGATAACAGAGTAGTCCGTTCAGTGCTTACCATAGGTTAAGAGTCGGCTAAAATAACGGTCATTACTGTAAGGAATTGTCAGCGGTGTAGGTTATTCACTTAAAAAACTGAATAGGGGTGTGCAGGCACCATTACACTGAATTATAGACACTTATTTCTTTCTGATAGAAACTTCTAGTGGTTGTGTGGAATCATTATATGCCTACTTGGGTAGTTAGACACCAGTTTAGAACTTTCACAGCAATCCAGAAAGCAGCCACCAGCTGGAGATATAATTATATCTTATGTTTAAGTCACAACTCTATTATTATAGCAAGAACATTGCATTTTCTATGTATGCATTTTTGGGATGTTATTATTTTTCTCTTTGTGTGTATCGACCCAAGGGGCGGATACCATTTACTATGTAATGTCAAATGCTGTATTTTTATGTAAATTTACTTAATGTTGTACGATGAATAGCATATCCACTCAGCTGTAACTACAGGGTTAGGTTTCCTGTATGTTGAGTTGGAAGAAGACGGAGTAGATTTTGCTGTCAGAACATTTAATGACAGGTACATGTGTGTACAAAATATATTAGACTATGCAGGGCATGCTGATAATTGATACAGTGGAAGTAACAGGAGGAAAACTCACACGGATAAAGACAGCAAGGACTATCATAGCAATGACAACCAATTATAGATCCCATAGGGGAGCATAACTGTTTATTATAACTTGATGTAAAAGTCGTTTCCTTTGCGTCTGTTTCAGAATTGCATTTGCTTGATGTAAAAGGCAGGCGAAGAGTTCCTTTGCGTCTCAGTTTCAGAATATACCGCATTGCTAGCGCAAGATTCCAGGCAGGCGAAGAGTGACATATTCTCTTCGATCTAACGATTTCTGAAAACAACTAGCACCACGAGTTGTCACCCCATACCTGAAGCAAAACCCTTTTGCCAACGCCCATCCCTCAAATGGGAAATAAGCTCACGCAGTGTGGAACGAGCCATAGCAAACCTGGAAACCTTATGTTGCAGTAGTAGTTTCCTACTCGCCTCTTGATCACCAGTCAGAACATTGCGGCTTCCAACATATCTATCAACCCAGCGTCCTCAGCAGAATTAAATACACCAGGTGTGTGTGCTTAAACGGAGCACCCCAGTTACCAATAATAATTCAAGCCAGCCCAACCGGATTGTACACCAAGCACGCAGGCATAATTTCAAGCAACGGGATAATAGCGCAATGGACCATTTGTCCTAAAGTAACCTCGTCTTGTGTGTGTTTCTGATAAGTAAAACCCCGCACGTATGAACGGTCAGCCGAAGATAAACCGAGTCATCTACAGCCTATCTCGCCAGTGGGGCGTAACCACCGGTGCAAGGATAAGCACCTACAGTGAATTTATTCGTGTTTTTCATCGCCTATAGGAGGATATACAGATAAAGGCACTGACTGGATTTATCGACTGTTTTCCCCAAAAGCGGAGGGATTGTTAACTCTGTTTATTCATTTTCTCGGTTTCCTACAGGACAGGTTTTGGTGTGTGTTGGTGAATTGTTTTTGTCCATTGGTGTTTAACTGGATTTGTGTCAACTGTTGTGAATATTGATGCCTTTTATTATGTTGTTGTGTTGATACACTTTTTTTCATATAATTTTTTTTCTTCAGGAATTTTTGTTAATAAATTTTACTCATTTATTATCACGCTGTTCACGACCCTTTCATCCATAATTAATATTACAAGCTCTTACTCAGCCTCTATATTTTGGCAAGAGAAAAGAGAGTGTGTGGTGTTTAGACTATATAAGTGTGTTGAGGCGTGGAGAGAGAGAGGGAAAACTCTAATAAATCTTCTTCCAGGTTGGTCTCAAGTTTACCCTATTTACACCTTATCTATGTGTAATCTATAACTTTGTCAGTTCACTATCATTGTCGACTTCACTACAACTGTCTAACTCGACAAAGACTCTAACACTTTAACTCAACCACGACACTCCTACAAGCTCTATTTCTAGTGTTAGTCATGGTGTTCATACATTAGACAGGCTAAAATTCCATCATGTACACGTGTTCATAGGCACCGAGCTAAAGGTCGTTTCATTTCTCCTTTCTTGTAGGAGGCGGCAGAGTTCCCCGAGTCTTTGATTCAGAGAGACGTCGGACACACAGAACAGCGACTTTCGCCTTTCATGTGACCGAGCCAGTCTTAGAACTGTGAACTCTAGTCGTTCGAATGATCGCTACAGCTTACGCAACTTTTTTTTTATCTGGAGAGGTCAGATTGGCAACCTCCCCAGGTCCTGGCGTCGTTGTTACGCTGCCATCAATGCACTTGCAACCCCCCCCCCCTTTTCTTCTCCCCCCCCCACCTAGTTTCTTCTGCTAATGTCCAGCCCTCCTCAGATTACATCTTCTAATCTGTTACTCGGCGAACTCTTGTTTCGTTTTAATACAAGTATGGATTTCCAAATCTCTTCAGCCACTATTTTTAAGGGTCCTTCCAGACCGCCACTCCTGATTTCTCAGTCGCCGCTTCAGCCGTATCACACACGTCAATTTCATACTCCAGTCCAACGCGTGATGATCACGTGACACACACACAAATAATCATCTCAGCTATATACAGCACAGTTATAGAAACTGCTAACTAGTACTAGATAAAACACAGATATAGAAACTTGTACTAAATACAGAACAGATATAGAAACTGTTAACTTATACTAGATACAGCATAGATATAGAAACTGTTAACTTGTACTAAATACAGAACATATAAAGAAGTACTAGATACAACATAGATATAGAAACTGATAACTTGTACCAAATATATCATAGATATAGAAACTGACAACTCGCACTAAATACAGAACAGGTGTAGAAACTGACAAGTTGTAGTAAACGTAGCACAGATATAGAAACTGACAAGTTGTAGTAAAGGTAGCATAGATATAGAAACTGACAAGTTGTAGTACGGTAGCACAGATATAGAAACTGACACCTTGTACTAAAAGTGTAGCACTAATATAGAAAATGACAACGTGTACTAAATTCACCACGGGCACAGAAACTGACAACTTGCACTAAATATAGCACCGAAACATTAGCTGAAAGCGTGCGATATGAGCTGTATTGAGAAGATTAAAGAAAGATACGAGAAAGGATAAAATTAGAATTATCACAAACGCGAAGAGATTAGAACCAATGGATATTCTTTGACTATTGTAGAACATAGACAATAATATATAGCCAGTTACACTAGAAGCACAGATCCAGGGATATAATTTGACTATGAGGAACAAAGTCAATAATATATAGCCATTCCTACACTAGTAGTGCAGATCCGGGGATATTCTTTGACTATGAGGAACATAGACAATAATATATAGCCATTGTAGTGGTTTTTGATGTTATTGTATGGTTGTTATGTTACCTAGTGTACTGGATGAGGTCAGCTGTGAAGGCTCCTGAGATAACAGTTTATGTGAGTTACAGAAGGCCTTTCTGCTACCACTTACGACCTCAAACAGACCTATTCTACTTTTATGAATGTTAGTTACGTTAAAAGTCTAGGGTACTGAAATGTAATGTGTAGGTAATAAAATACACAGACACACACATGTAAATAATAAGTCTAATAATAATAATGATAAACTCTATAATACACTGAACTAACTCTGGCTGTTATAGTTTAAGTTTGAAAATTTTTTTAAAATTTATTAGTCCTGAACCAATTGTTTCTTTTGATCAGAACATATGAAATAATATGTATTTATCAATGAAATGCATATATATATTGCATAATCAAATGTAATTTTTGTACATAGGTATATTATTACAATGGTTAATATTAAGAATATCTACAATGTCTTGGGAAAAACTAGCACTGGATGTTTAGTTCGGGTGGCGTCATCATGCCCAATCTATGGTTACAAAGTTCATTGTCCTTGACATATGGACTGATGTTAATGTTTATATAACAATACTTTATTTCTTTATTGATGGTGGAAATAGTTTATGAATCGCCAGCAGGCCAGGTTTGCACTTAACTGGCCTGTGACGATGTAGTACATAATTATTGTGGCCCACTCCTCTCAGTAGCTGGAGTAAAATGTTAGGCTGCACAGACCTCCGCTTTTGTACTTCTACAAAAGCATCTGGCACAATCGTAGTGCCAGATCAGAAACTCTGAAACCAAAATTTGTGCCATGTGTCAATACTCTGTTTACTGCACCACTCTTACACACAACACCGCAAAACAACATTACACAGATTGGGTCAGATCTCTCTGACCAACTTAGCACATCTCACCCAGTTGTTATCAAATAGTACCAGTTTCCCAAGACTGCATTGCATTCGAAATATGTTCAATAGTTTCCTCTTCCATTCAATAAGATGGGTGATATGTTCCCACTGATCTCAATTATAGATCCGCCTTCCATAGTCTAGATAGGTTTTCATATATTATTTGTTTGTCTCTAGGCCCTGGACTGCTGCTGGGGACCTAGAGCAAGCACTCACTTGTCGTAATCATTTTTCATGATATGGCAGTATCAATCACTCAAAATATTAAAATAAACAAGATAAATGCTTTTTCCCTTACCACAATTCAGAATTGAGAACACAGTTACTTAGTACTAGCAAAACTCAGCTGAGCTGCTGGCTAGATTAGGGCGTCCCACTGATTTTTATTTAATTATTCCTGGAAATCACCTCTAGCAGTAACGTACTGTGTCAATGGACAGTCTTCTATCAAATGGCACAAGCGTGCGTCTCTTTCTCAATAATATAAATGCTTTTGTCCAATCAGCGGACTTCCCCTCTAACTTTTTCAAATATTCAAACTAAAAGTCAAATTTCAGTCCAGTCTCAGTCTAGTATGTAGTATTTTTCCCAGAATTACACTTGTTTTTAGGACTAACTACATGAAAAAACTACACAAACCTGCCCCACTAAGTTATTTTTAGCTACTATCCTCCGACTTTGCCCCTCGTTCATCTGCAGTTTGATTTTTGCATTTTTAGGCTCAAGGACGCCAAAATGTAACTTTAGTGAAAATATGCACACAAAAACTGTTCGCTAGTCTGATTGGAACAATACAGTCTTTCGTCAATATCTTCCGTGTTATCTGTCCGTCTGTGTAATTAAAAGTATATTATTTCTCTGCTCAAGATGGGCTATCAAACTAGCTAGGTTTTATTTTCATAACTTTATTATTAAAGAAAAAACTACTTTTCTCAAGGTTAGTTTTTGAAATTTGTTTTTGAACCTTCGTCCACGGCGTTTGCCGCTGTATTCAAACAAAACAACCAATTACGGTAAAACGTCTGAGATACGACTGTTTCTAACAAGAGCTAAGGTCGTTTTTCTACCAATTCCTTACATTGTGTCAACTAGTGGCGTGATTTTTTTTCCCTTTAAACTACAAATTGCGTCCTTTTGCCTTTTTAGATTCAAACACGTGTTCCGACCGTCATAATAATTTTTTTCTTTTATCTCCGTTTCCCTCCCGTCTAAAAGGGTAAACCGTTTGTCTGCATGTCCCAACTAGTTAGTTTCAATGGCGCTAGGAAGCGCTGGCGTAGGCGAGAATGTATCCTCGTATCTTACGTATAATTTTATCCCTACATGTTATCTTACCCGTTATCTTTATAATTGGAGGAATTTTAACGTTGCATCACTGTAATTTTCACCACAGCCATTCTACACTAGTAGCGCAGATCCGGGGATATTCTTTGACTATTGTAGAACATAGACAATAATATATAGCCAGCGATACGCTAGAGGCACAGAACCAGTGATATTCTTTGACTATTGAGGAACATAGACAATAATATATAGCCAGTCCTACACTAGATGCGTAGAACCAGGGATATGCTTTAACTATTGTAGAATATAGACAATAATATACAGCCATCTTTACATTTAAAGACAACATACACCATCACATGACCTGTTCAAGCAGCCAATGCAGTGTAATCTTCCAGGATGCCTATACCAACAGTGGAAGGAAATAAAGAGAACTTCCGACAGGAAAAGGCAACTCGTACTGACGTAATGAAAGGAAGACATATACTTCCTCGCTGTATAATGCTTCCTACAAATAAAAAAAAAGATAAAAGCAGCCGAACTTTAAGTGCTTATTTAGAGGGTGTGTTTATGATTGTAGTATTATTTTCATCGCATTTACTTGTTGGAATAATTTAGAATTTGCAGCTTTATAACTAATAAAAATGCCCCGTTTAGTTACCGGTAGGGAGGGGGGGGGGGTCTGAAAAGACAAAGAAGGAATAGCACTACTGCACATACAGGCATGTCGTACATGGCGACTAATACGAAGGTTGGGCATGGGGCTAGCAATTCTCATAATATAAAATAAACTACAGCAAAAACCACACCTGCAGAAGTATGTGAAAGCTGGGTGTAGGCTTCCTGCAAGGCGGCTAGCTATAGTGATAGCTCTATGCTCCGTAAGGAGCACAAAGAAACATGATGATGATAGCTAAATAAAAACACAACGCAAAATAAGCCCTGATTTGAATGAGGAACTGAACGGAATGAAGGAAAATTCAAAGCTTCGAGTTCACATTGACCGTGTCATTCATGCGAGAAATCCTACCTCTTAGCGAAGATAACGTTACCGAATGTGTTGTCTTATCCTGCCACGCATTATCAACTATTATTTACTAGATTAAAAGCCCGTCATTTGACAGGAGGTAAATTCAAAAGCACCAATACTTAACCGCAATTCTATACTACTGGACAAAAGTTAAGGGCCGCCATTCAGTTTAGACAAGGTTTATATAATTCATCGTGAGCAGGGTCGATTTTCCAAATGTCCGGTAGCTTGAAATCTCTCAAGAAGTCTCTGAATAGTAGAGTGGGACACTGCTAAACTTCTTGCAACATGACGAACAGATTGACCATCCTGAATCCATGCCATGGCTTGACCACGGTTTACAGTGCTGAGACTTCTCCTTGGTGGCATGGCTAATGCAGTGATCATTTCGACCACTTGTCATACTGATTTATTGCATACCAACGGTGAACACGCTTTACCGATGATCATTTTCCACGTGCATTCAAATTCAACTCACTTTTTCACCTTTTGAACTAGTGGGGCGTGTTGCAAAAACCACGAGTTTTTGCAGCAACAATGGCAATTTTCACGTGCGGGTTAAAGTGACCCAGTTTTTGGACATTTAAAACAAAATTAACCTAGTGCACACAGAAATGTATACACATTTCTCTGAGCTCAGTTTTAATGACATTTTCACTTGTCTTTACAGTTTGCCAATCAATTATATAAACCTTGTCTAAACTGAATGGTGGCCCTTAACTTTTGTCCAGTAGTATATTTATTCAAATACTTGTGGAAACATGTTAGGCGTGAATATTCGGTTGTCCACCAGAAGAGCACATTAATTTTCTGATGTTTTAATCGGCCGGATAGTTCATATCATCACTGGGATCTTCAGATACTATTTGATTGGAACTATACTACTCGTCAAAAGTCAAGGGTCACCCTATTATTTTCAATACACTTTTATATAAGCGCATAGAATGATTAAATGAAGGAAGTTTTTAGTAAAAATGGGTGCAATATCTTCCTCTGACAGTCCTCTATGCACGTTAAGCATAAAAACAACTCACCAACAACCATGGTGATCACGTGCAATTTGGTTTGCTGACCATAAATTCACATTTTTAATCTGTTTTTTCAAACTTCCGTACAACAAAACAGGTGAAGTAATCGTGCTGATTGACATTCCACGTGCAATGGCGACTTTTCGTGAACAGAGTTCACTCTTAATTTGTTTTACAATCAGCAGACTTAGGGTAGTTTCATCACTTGCAAAAACCATGCCACCGAGAAGAAGTCTTGACACCTTACAAAGAATGAGGGCTATAGCGTGGGTTGAAAGCGGTTTATCTGTCCGTGAGGTTGCTAGACGGCTTGCGGTATCACACTCTACTATCCAAAGAATTTTGGAGAGATTTCAGGCCACAGGAAGTGTGGAGGATCGCCACTGGCCAGGTTGCCCTAGATGAACCAATAGACATGATGACCGGTACCTCTTGTTGTCAGCCCTGCGCTATCGAACAAAGACTTGTTCCACTCTAAGATGTCAGCTGAGACAAACTGTAAACGTTAATGTCAGTCAAAGCACCATTCGCAGACGTTTACATGAATTTGGACTGGCTGCTCGACATCCTGCAGTCAGAATCCCTCTTACTCCTGCTCATCGCAGAGCCCGTGTTGCTTGGTGTCGCGAGCACATCCGATGGACAAGGCAACAATGGAGTCAAGTTCTCTTCACTGATGAATCTCGCTTCACTGTGTCATTCAATGATGGCAGGATTCGAGTTTGGAGACGACCAGGAGAGCGATTTACTGATGACACAATTCGAGAGGTGGATCGTTATGGTAGGGGTTCTGTCATGGGCTGGGGAGACTTCTATAGATACGGCAGGACCCCACTCTACATCATCCAAGGCAACTTGACCGGCCCAAGATACCAGAACGAAATCTTGAGACCAATTGTTGAGCCTGCTCTGGAGGCCATAGGTGGTAATGCCATCCTCCAAGATGATAACGCTCGACCCCATCGAGCTCGTGTGGTGAATGAGTTTATTCAGCAACATGGGATCATCAGGATGGCGAGGCCAGCTCATTCACCTGACCTTTCTCCGATTGAGCACCTCTGGGATGTCCTTGGTCGAAGATTGTCCACAAATCACCCCCTGCCAATGGATGTTGCACAGCTGACTGCATTTCTGCTTCAGGAATGGCAAGCTGTTCCTCAGGATACTCTTCGGACCCTTGCGGACTCGATGCGTCTACGCTGTCTTGGATGCCTTGCTGCAAACGGTGGTTATACCCGATTTTGAAATGTCTATTTGTCCAATATCTATTGTGTGACTTTTGAAAAGGTGGGTGACACACTTCACAGCTTCATTGCGTTTGAATGTGTGTTTCCATTTCTTTACGTGACATGTCAATTTGGTATTCAATAAATGCCGTTTTGACTGATACCAATTACGTTTATATCAGATTTGTTTTATGGTTTCAACCAAGGTTTTTCTAAGTGGCCCTTGACTTTTGACGAGTAGTATAATAGGTCTTTAGCTCACCCGGAAGTTTTGTTGTAATTTCTCTATTCAGATCTAAAGCTTCCTTATTCTTGGTGTACAAAATGACTCGTCGGAGGAAATAAACGTCCGTAGACATTAAGTGTCGGTATTTATACATTTCTAAACACTTGTGTACGAGGAAAGATATTTATACAATTTCGCTGTAACTGTCTCTTCATCAGATAAAGCCCACTTAGGTAGTGACAATGAGAGTAGTTATCAACATTTTCTTCCATTTATTTTCATTCCCGTATTAACAACCAAAATATTTGTTTGTAAATCTGAAAGTCTGAACATGCAGGCCGTTCACAGAGAGATGTTATTGTCGCATGCATACCATCCTCTGCGCATTTTTCTTTGGTGATTGTTACTATTTTCGGGAGAGTATTAAAAAAAAAACATTTGTTTTACATCCGATGTTAACCAAAGTCTGAACATGCACGCCGTTCACATGGCGCATGCACACCAACCTTTGCGCACTTTTGTTTGGTGAGTGTTACTATTATTATTCTTCCTTATATTCCTTCCACTACGCTGTTATGCACCGTAGGCATCCCCGCTGTGTTCATACGCGTTCTGTGTTGCCTGCCTAGCAACGTATTCTCTAAGCCTGATAGTTTCAAGGGTCCCTCGAATCTGTTATGTCTTGGCTTTCATGCCGACATTTTTCTATTTTCAAGTGGCCTATGAAGATGAGACCGGTGTTGAGGGTTGGTCAGTTATTACTCTGTGTCCAGAAATGCGATTTATTGTTTTATGTATGTGCGTGTGTGTGTATATATATATATATATATATATATATATATATATATATATATATATATATATAGATATATATATATATATATATATATATATATATAATCATCAGCTGCCCTATCGGCAACGAAGGTCGGCTGCAACGGATCGCCAACGTCTTCTGTCTCTTGTCTTGGTGGTGCACTCTGATAGACTCTTTCATGTCCATCTCTTGATGTTATCTTCCCACTTAGAGCTGTCTTCCCTTGCACGTTTGCCTTCAAATCTGCCTTCTATTAATGGTCTTCTGCAAAGTGTTATGTCTTTTTATATGGCCAAAATATTTTATTTGCCTAATCTTTATCTCCTTTATTAATTCTCTTTTCATTATTAGGTTTTCTAGGACCTTGTTGAAGTCTATTTGACTAAATGTTGAAGGTTGGTTTGTACGGAGATGTATAAATGCCCAGATGTAACGTACTGTTTGGTGTGTTATGAATGTTAGTACTTCGAGCGTGTCGTGTTGTCCTGGACAGTACCAAGTTGTAGCGAGAATCTAGGTCACTAGCGTGAGGTTCCGCCAGGGTATAGTAGACACATACATCATGTCAGTATTCCTGTAGATTCAGACATGTAGTACTTGTATTACAATGTGGTTGATCGTGTAAGTGTGTAGATAATAGTGCTGATAACACGAAGGCCGTATAGGCTCTTGGACGTCTTCACATAACTCACACAACCACAAGTAGAAGTCAGTGAAGTAGGGAATGCTGCTGACGTTTACAATATTTATTCATGGCGTACGATAATACGATGATGATGGACGAAACAGTCAATAGTATAAGTTCGAGTACATAATGTGTGTAGTTACAAAGGTCAGCTTCAAGCATCACAGATCCCAGACATGTAACAATGTCCTGACCAATTGTTACGTACATTTATTACCTAAGGGGGTAGTCTTCGGTCCTGCCAAATGTACGCACCAGTCTTAATATAGTTATATTATTTGTGCGTTCGATTGATTCACGCACTGACGTGCACAATGCAGGGTGAGTTGCTTTGGACGCACGGGTAACCTAGTTTAGGGATTGTGACGTCATGTTTTGAACGGGGCAGTACGGACCATATTTATGGCCGTGGAATATTTCTTGTATTCGTGGCAAGTTGGTAGAAGCCATTAGTTCTACTGATATGTATATTGGTCTTCATGTCGAAGCCAATAGTGAAAGTATCATGTAAGAGTCGCCCCATTTCATATTGAATGTTTATTGATTTTAATTGAAGTATCAGGCCGCTCCTAGTTATGGTCTAGCGGGAATCCATCGTAGTATGTCATTCCTAGAATGGACAAACGGAGTCGATTGCCTTGTTTGAATTACCGTAGAGGGAGGATACCTACGAGGATACGAAGTTAATTGATTTTGTATGCTTCTCATGTTTTAATATGCCGTTTCGTCAATGCCAAAGTCATGGCATGGATTTTGGGAGAGGTTAGTCAACAGAAGACTCTAACCTGATTGTATTGCCGTGTATAACTTTATCTGGATTATTTATCTCTTAAAGGCCGGAACGACGCTGGTAGCGTACATCCGCAAAACCCCTAGAAGCCGAAACGACGTTGGGAACGTCACTTTTGTTTTCCGTGAAATTTTTTCCGTATTTTCGTTATGACTCATGACTGAATACTATATGTAGAATATCACTAAAAATCCTTCATATTCTAATTCTACATTCATTTATCTTTACTGTGATGTATAATATGTGTGTCTTTGTTGTGTAATAACTCAGAAACTTTAGAATTTATAAAGGTACTGCTTTAAGGTACAAAAATAATTCTGGCAAAACTCGTGAAAAAATTCCGGCCTGCAAGAGTGCTACATTAGTATTGTATGAAGAAAGTCTGGGAATTTTACGAGTATGATATCAAAGATTGATCCTCGAACATGAATCCGTTTACCACGATAGACGTCCTTGGAAGAAGGTCAACGGACTTCATCGTAAATATATATTAGCGGAGAACAGAAGTAATCCTCAACTCACTTGGATAGAAGAGGAATTGATTATTGAAGAATCTCCAAGAATTTAAGAGTATGATCAGCAACTTTAAAGTATGACATTTGCATCTGTAATCTGTAACCATGATCGTCTTGTGTATTCCCGTCTGTATCGTGTCAATAAATAACATGTACTTTCACCAACGACTTGCGTGCAGTCCTGAATTGGAGAATTGACTATTGCTTGTTGGAGTTCGTTTTTAAGAACACTTCTGAGATATTTTCATTGAGAAAACCATTCGCGTATTTTAAGCTAGCATAGACCAGTGACACCATACACTAGCTTACAACTATCTCTTTTTACCATGAGAATGAACGACCCAACAGTAAATGGTATGCCAGTGTGGTCTGGAAATTAATAATTTCACAGGAACGTACTCAATCCAAGTATCGGTTGAAAAGAAGATTTGTACTTTCAAGGCGACAACATCTCAAACTTGGAACCTAGTGTGACGATGAATCAGAAGCAACTTACAACCAAATGCTCAAGGTCATCAATCAACCTCCACGTCAAGTTTTACAGTGACTGACTGCCTTGGGATCACCTATTCGTCTTTTTTATGTGCGAGCTGTTATTATATACGCAGAGCGAAGTATTTTATCCTCAGACGTACATCCACGGAGACGAGGCACATTGTTTTTTCCCGGCACACGCGAGATAAGTATAACGTGCTTTCGTTGTACCTTTATTACTTTTAGCTGTGCCTTTTATTGTTATGTCCATCTATACATTTTTCATGTTATATGTTGTGCATTCGTCGTGGGAGGTAGGGAGGTTGATCTGACGAACGAGATCCATCTCGAAGCCAATTCGGGCTCTTCGTCAGACGTTCTGTAGGGCTCAACTTGTAAGTTTCAATTGAGTGATAATCCCGGTTCAAGGCTAGAAACCTTGCCGAAGTTCCGATCGCTAATTGTTCCTTATAATAGTATCTGTTTAGCTGTTCCGTCAAGTTTTAATTGTTGTTCTCGTAGTTATTTTTACTCGTATTTAGTTTTATGATGAATTTTGTTTGTATTATGCGTCCGTCTCACCTTTCCTGTCGTTCAGTTTTTTACAAAACCTATGTTTTTACACTGTATTGTCAATTGTCCTGTTGAGTATCTGGTCGTAGTTATCATCGTAAATTTTTACGATATTCTATTTTAGTTCCACCTTTCTATTTTGTTGATTTCTACGATTGTGTTCATTCGTCTTTGATTATCGTGTCTTGTCGGTAATGTTTCTATTGTCTTTCACGTTGTTGCTTACATGACATTTCATTACATAAATTACTATATTGATTATTGATATATTTCATAACTATATGATAACAAAAGATACCGTTCTAGGACAGGAACGAAGAACACTTGTTATAGTAACAAGGTTAATTAATTTACATGGATTAATTATCATTTTATAAATCAAGAGTATTGTGACTACTTAAAGCATAATGTATTCACTAGATTATTTCATTAAGCAAGCAAAAGCTCTTCAGATGGCTCCTGATGAAGCAAAAGCATTTGCGCTTGCAGAAAATAGGAAAGCTCAAGAAATAGAAGCCGAACAGAGAAAGCTAGAAACTTTAAGACTAGAAAAACTTCAATTTGAGGCAGATCAAAAACGGATAGAGTCTCAGGAGAATGAGAAAAAAATGAGATTAACTGCTGAGGAAGAGGAGAAAAAAATGAGATTAGCCGCTGAATTAGAAGAGAAACGATTTCAGCGAGAGGCAGAACAGAAGCAAAGGGAGGCTGAAGAAAGACTTAAAATTGAAATGGAAAATAAACAAAAGGAAATGGAAGAAAGAAGACTAATAGCTGAACAAGCCGCTGAATTAGAAGAGAAACGATTTCAGCGAGAGGCAAAACAGAAGCAAAGAGAGGCTGAAGAAAGACTTAAAATTGAGATGGAAGTTAAACAAAAGGAAACAAAACACAAAACGACGTCAGCTTGAGATGGAAGAGAATGATAGAAAACGACAGCATGAACTGAAATTAGCAGAGTCAGAATATGAGAGACTTAGGTTAACTCAGGAAGCTAATTCTCAGAGAACTTTTGAAAACCAAACTTCATCCAGACATGATCATTTTAAGGAAATTAACCTTAAATTACCTAAATTTAATCCCCCGTCGGATGACGTAATATTTTTCCTAGATAGATTTGAGGCCACTTGTAGGTCTTATAACGTGGATAAAACTCTGTATTGCACATATTTATCCAGGTTACTTACCGGAAACCCCCTCTTTCGTGATGTCGCAGATGCTCTTTGGTTAATATTTTCTCGTCTGGGGTTTCCAGCAGAAATATTATCCGCCCATGGTACCCAACTCATATCGGATACCATGTCTCAAGTAATGTCGACTCTGAAGATAGAGAGATCGCTGAGTAGTATTTATCATCCTATGTCCAATGGGATGGTGGAACGTTTGAATAGAACTCTGAAAAACCTACTAGGTAAGATAACAGAAGATCATCCTCAGGATTGGGATAGGGTTTTACCCGCGGCTCTCTTTGCATATAGAGAGGTCGCCAACGAACATACAGGATTTTCTCCCTTTGAACTTGTCTTTGGCGCGAAACCGCGAGGTCCTATGTCCTTACTTCATGATCTTATAACTGCTGATAATATTGTCGATGACACAAAATCCTCTTATGAATATGTCATCGCACTTAGACACAAGATTATTGAAGCATGCAAATTGGCAACTGCTTCTTCTGAATTTGCGAAACAGAAGGCAAGGGAATTTGCCAATAAAAAGAGATGTTTGCGTCAACTTTGTCCAGGTGACAAAGCATTTGTCTTGCTACCTTGTAGGGAAAATAGACTTCTCATTTCTTGGAAAGGTCCGTACGATATAATATCAAAAGTTTCCGACGTTGACTATATCGTCGATATTGACGGGAAGCGTAAAACCTTCCACATCAACATGCTCACGGAATTCCATGAACGTCCTGATTATTTACAACCTGTTTTCCAGGCAACGGACGATTTTCCAGTCCAACATGGACAGTACTCATCTCTGTCAGTAATACAGGATGAGGAAACGAGTTTCTCGGATGTAAATTTACCTTTTCCAATGATTCCTCTTCACTCTAACGAATCATGGAAAGATGTTGCAATTTCTCCAGAATTATCTCCAGGAGAGCAGAAACAAGTTTCTACTTTGTTAGAACAATTTCAGGATGTCCTTACTGACATTCCTGGTCAAACTGATGTCATTCAACATGACATTATTCTTACTGACCATAGTCCTATAAGAGTCAGACCGTATCCTATCCCGATACATTTTCAAGCACAGGTAGAGAAAGAGTTAGATGAGATGATAGAGTTAAAAATTATTGAACCATCCACATCAGCATATTCTTCGCCGATGGTTATAGTACGGAAAAAAGACAATAACATACGTATTTGCGTGGATTATCGCAAATTGAATCAAGTGACTAAATTCGATGCTGAACCTATGCCTTTACTAGAAGAGCTACTTACGAGACTATCGAATTCTCACTTCTTTACTAAACTCGATTTGTCTAAGGGATATTGGCAAGTTCCACTATCCGAACACGCCAAACCGTTTACTGCTTTTTCGACGCCTAGGGGTCTATTCCAATGGAATTTCATGCCTTTCGGTCTTATGAACGCCCCTGCTACATTTGTACGCATGATGCGTCGAATCCTATCTCATCGCTCAGATGTCATTGCGTATCTTGATGACATCTGTCTTTTCAGTGATACTTGGAACGATCACTATAATGGTATAAATGAACTATTGTCTATCTTACGCGAGCATAACCTGACAGCGAAACCATCGAAAGCATGTATTGGTTTTAGCGAAATATCTTTCTTAGGACACCGTGTTGGTCATGGGTTCCTAAAAACAGAAGACCATAATACAAGTAAGATACTTAACATTTCTATTCCTAAGACTAAAAAGCAAGTACGAAGTCTCTTAGGTCTAATACAATTTTATGGACGATTCATCCCGAATCTGTCCTCCATTATGTCACCTCTTTCTTCCTTGCTAAAGAAAGGGTCTCCTAATGTAGTCCATTGGACTCAAGAATGTCAATCCTCTTTGGATAAGGTTAAAACTATGTTTTCTACTTCACCTATCCTAGTATTGCCTTCTAAGGATAAGACATTTATTCTTCGTAGTGACGCTTCATCCACCGGGATTGGAGCTGCACTAATGCAAGAGTACTCTGGAACTCTGCATCCTGTGATGTATATTTCTCGGAAATTAAATGCCGCAGAGAAGAATTACTCGGTCCTAGACCGTGAATTATTGGCTATGGTTTGGTCAATCCTTAAACTGCAAAGATTTCTTCTGGGCGCGCATTTCATTGTGGAAACTGACCAGAAAGCTCTTACGGCTATTCAGAGTAAAAATCTAAAGAGCGCGAGATCAACGCGATACGCGATTGCTCTACAGCCATTTCATTTTTCGGTGCGAGCTATCCGTGGGTCAGAAAATGTGATGGCAGATATTTTGTCTAGATGCCCACATGATTCATAACTGTTATACAACTTTGATACAGTTGTTTCTATGTTGAAATGTGTACACATATGTAATATATCATATATTGATTGTAACACTACTTAGCGGTTCATTGATATTTATTCACCGCTGATCTTTCAATGTTTTTCGTCTTTGATGATCATGATGTTGAGATATCTTAGATGAAATTTATGTATAAACTAATGTGGAAAGTGGGTCATTGCTAATATTGTAGTATGCGTTGGTGACACCTCTCTGGAAATATTTATACTTAGAGAAGTATTTTCTCTAAGGTCATAAAACTTATGCATATCATCTGCGCATTGTATTGGTGCGTTGTGAGCCTATTGTATGTTGCTCCTAGATGTATTTCAAAAAAAAAAAAGTACCATTTTTTTTCCCGAGGGGTGTGGTAATCTGTTGCGTGCATATTTTGACGCACATATTACAAAAATCGATATGGCTATTTAATATGGGAAAAATATAGACATTCATTCATTTGTGTATGAATATGCCGTCTATGGTAAAAGCGAGAGAATCCATGTTTGATTCACACTTTTGATTATAGGAGTAATCGTTCTGGATATTGATCCAGCGCAAGGATATTGCGCTTACGTTTGTACTTATTTTTTAGGGCCAGAAAATATATTAATTTGCTTATTGTGTTTATGGCCTGAATTCATATGTATTACATATTATTAGTACAAGTAGAATCAGTCCTATATTGTATATTTTGGATGGGTAGGAGGGACTAGATTCTTATTATTCCGGTCTAGCGGAAGTATGAGTTGTCTTGACAAGTCGTGAAGAGTTCCGATGTACCGTGATAATGGCGGGTACGCATTTTTCAAAGGGCTGGTAGATTCTTAAGGAAATACGATTCATGGAGTGGTTTTCTTCTAAAGGAGATGGTATCTCTACTATAGTTTATGTTAGAGACTCTCCTAAGGTACGGTACAATGTATAATTCGGACTCCATGTATTGCCAGACCCTATTTTGATGATCTCATGTCGATTCGACCTAGATGGAACATTGTGCTTCGTATCGCTAGGGTCGTGTTTTGTATCGACGAAGATGACAGACTTTCCTGCAGCGGTTAGGGCTACGTGAATTAACCTGATCACCGTAGAGCTGTATGGAAACATTTATGAAATCATTTATATACCCATTATAAATTAACTCTGGCTTATATTCTCCTTCCTATGAATGAGTGAACGACAACTCAGGGAGGCAGCCATGTTAGATTTCGGTCATCATATGTTTTGATCACTGCCAAGAGAACAGATTATTTATCCTATTATCGGACAGTGACAGGGAGATCTCAATCTTGCTAGAAACCCCCTCTTTCGTGGTTTCATAATATATGCTACAAACTATGGACGTCAAATATCTTTAGTTATTTACCGATCTGCCTTCACTGACGCGTTTAGTCAGATAGGGGGATGCGGCCATAATATATCATGACATTGAACTTTTGATGTACTGCCCATTATTTCTGAATGTGTCATGACTTCAGATCTGCTATGTATACCTATAAATTGATATGTCAACATACCATGATGTACTCGTATGTCCCAGTGTGTACGTCTGAATAAATTGAGTAAACAAAGATTCCAGCAGTCTACATTGGTGCCTGGTAGACACATGTGTATGAGTGGTTATATTGGTCAGCACACGAACAGTACACCATTCGCGGTAATCACACTCTACACTTCTACTTCATACATACACCATCCTGCGTCGGTTGGAGTGACCAAGTTTAGGGCCTGCTTCCCCTGGAGCCTTTGCCTTCCCTAACTCAGGACTAGGGTGAGTTACCCATTTACAGCTGGGTAGACTGGAGCATGCCTGATCTCAACAACACACCACTCTTCCTTACAGAGCATACCGACTGACACTTTACAGAGTGGAAAGAAGAAAAGAAACTTTACAGGATGCTTTAGCTGTTTATCATACTACCAGTATTAATGAGAAGAATGATTATAATGCTCTTAGAGCCGCACTTCTGAAGAAATTTCAAATGACAGAAGATGAATACCGATTAAGATTTCGTACATTGCTACCGCAATCAAGCAGAAATTTCAGTGATTTTCTGTCACAAATACGACTCACCCTCGAAAGATGGATCGAATTATCCAAAATTGAAAAGTCGTATGAAGGTCTCTTCGATTTACTGATGCGCGATAAGGTACTATCGTCTGTAAATCCTACATTTCTCGCATTTTTACACGAACGGAAACCTTTATCAATGACAGACTTAGAAGAACATGCAAAAAATTTTTGCACTGCTCACCCAACCATGGATCTAAGTAATGCACAGATTAAGAATGAATTGCCTGTTGCTTTTGCAGCACAACAAAACAATTTTTCACGAAATCGTTCCTTTAGTGCTGACAGGTATGTCAATAAGGGAAATAATTACAATTTTAACAATGATAACTTTTACAAAGGGAAGCAATTTCAACAATCTGCTCCATTTAATGTTTCTTGGAACCAAGCTCACAGATCGCGAGATTTTGGTAACAATAATTTTAAAAATAATCAAGGACATTATAATAAACAAAACTGGAGATCAAGATCTCAGGGTCCGCAAAACAGACAAGGTTCTTGGAATAAAAATTTTAAAGAACATCATAACTTTAATTATACAAATTATCGGACTCATCCAAATTTTAACTCAAGCAGAAACGACAATTATGGCAATTTTAATGCAAATAATCAAAATCGATCGCGTCGCAGAGATAGATCGTCGAGTAATACGGGTAGACATTCTAATGTCTCTTTAATTGATACACAGGCTAACATTGAACAGGGTAAAGTAGCTGAAACTCACAATGCTATGTCTTGTTCTCTTGATTGTACCCAGGTGAAAGACTGTCCAGAATGCTCGACTCTTTTCCAGCCTAAGGCGATCACGACGCTGCGTTGCGGACATACCTTGCCTAGTCTACCTGCAGTCTGTACGGCCACTGCTGCGTCAGTACACCAGGGACAGGGCTCTCTTAAGTTTAACAAGGGATTTGTCAACAACATTTCATGCTCTCTCCTATTTGACTCAGGTTGTAGCACTGTGGGCGTCCGGACTTCGCTGATCAACCCAAGTTGTGCCACGGGCAGGGTTGTCAAGTGTGTGACTTTTGGTGGCACCGTTGAAACATTTCCCACTGCTATTATTGATCTTAATACACCATTTTTTTCAGGAAAGATCCAGGCATGTCTCCTTCCGAATCCAATTTGTGATTTAATACTTGGTCGCATACATGGTATTAAAGAGTGTACACCACAGCAAATAGCTGAATGGGAAGAGCGACATATTCAAACTGCAAATGCAGTAGTGACTAGAGCGCAAGCTACTAATATGTCGCATGATACACCTATTGAACCTACAGTTCATACCACTTGTGATGATGATGCTCCTATTTCACGGGAGTTGTTTGCAACATTGCAAAAGAATGATGATTCATTAAAAAAAAATTTTTCAGTATGTGAACAAAAAGAATACCAGCAACAAACTTGCAAAATCTAGACATGACTTTATACTTAAAAATGGGATTTTGGTTAGAGTAATACGGGAAAAGGATTCATCCTTATGTTATCAGATCTTAGTCCCATCCTCTATGAGATCTCGTATATTACGACATGCGCATGACTCGCAATGTGCGGGCCATATGGGTTTTTCGCGTACCAAATCCAGAGTGCTTTCGGCATTCTACTGGCCAGGCGTCCATAGGGACATCACTCTCTATTGTCGGTCCTGTTTGATATGTCAGGAAGTTAAGGTACGGGGTCCATTTCATGCGGCTCCTATTCAAGCTGCGGACATCCCGATTAGACCATTTGATAAAATGGCCATTGACATTATTGGTCCGATGCTTCCATCTGCTAGAGGGCATACGCATATTCTTACGTGCATTGATATGTGCACTCGTTGGCCTGAGGCCATCCCTCTCAAGAACACTTCATCTGCCAGTGTAGCAGAGGCATTGATGTTAATCTTCTCACGCATTGGTTTTCCACGGAAAATCTTGTCGGATCATGGGGTTCAGTTCATTTCTGAATCCATGTCTCAAGTTATGAAGACATTAGGTATAGACAGATCTCTTAGTTCTATTTATCATCCGATGTCAAATGGGTTAATTGAGCGTCTCAATAGGACACTCAAGCAGTTGTTGGGTAAGATGACCCAAGACCATCCCCAAGACTGGGATCGGGTCATACCCGCTGCTCTGTTCGCGTATCGCGAAGTACAAAATCAAGCCACGGGGTTTTCTCCATTCCAGCTAGTTTTTGGCATGCAACCACGCGGTCCGATGTCGTTAATCCACGACTTATTGGTTGACGAGAATATTGAAGAGGAAACTCAATCCTCTTATGAGTATGTGATCTCTCTGAGAAAGAGAATCATAGATGCTTGTAGACTAGCTACTGCATCATCCGAACAAGCCAAAGAAAAAGCTCGTCTATTTGCAAACAAGTATAGACGTCTTCGCCAGCTTATTCCTGGTGACGAAGCTTTTGTATTACTCCCTGCGCATAACAATAGTCTTTTAATTACCTGGAGAGGTCCTTTCAGGATCATCTCAAGAATATCCGATGTCGACTACATCGTTGATGTTAATGGTAAACATAAAACCTTCCACATTAACATGTTGAAGGAGTATTACTCACGTCCTGATTATCTACAGTCAGTGTTCCAGGCAACTGACGATCCTACACCTCCTATTCAACACTATTCTAGTTTGTCAGTCATCCAAGAAGAAGAATCTTCTTTCGATGATGTACAACTACCAATACCAGTTGTACCACTCCATTCCACTGAGAAATGGAATGATGTTACGATCTCATCTACTCTTTCGGCTGATCAACGTCAGCAAGTCTCTAATATTCTACACTCGTATGAGGATGTCCTCACTGACATCCCAGGTCATACGTCAGTCATCCAACATGACATTATTCTGACTGACGATACGCCTATTCGAGTTCGCCCATATCCTATTCCTTTACACTTTCGTGATAAGGTTGATAAGGAATTGGATGAGATGCTTCAATTAAATATAATTGAACCATCTTCATCACCATATTCTTCTTCTATGGTAATCATTAGGAAGAAGGACAACAATATACGTCTTTGCGTAGATTACAGGAAATTAAACAAAGTTACAAAATTCGATGCGGAACCGTTACCTCTTTTAGACGACTTATTGGAGAAATTATCTCATGCCACATTCTTTTCGAAATTTGACCTTTCAAAGGGCTATTGGCAAGTGCCACTCACTCCTAAAGCAAAGCCATTCACCGCTTTCTCGACGCCACGGGGTCTTTCTCAATGGAATTTTTTGCCATTCGGATTAATGAATGCGCCAGCTACCTTTGTACGCATGATGCGCCGCATATTGTCTCATCGTCCCGATGTCATTACTTATATAGATGACATCTGTCTTTTCAGTGACTCTTGGGATGAACATATTCATGGATTAAAAGCTTTACTTTCTACCTTACGGGATTATAACTTAACAGCGAAACCTTCAAAGGCTTTTGTCGGTTTTCATGACATCTCATTTCTGGGTCACCGCATAGGTCATGGTTTCATGTATACAGAAGACAGTAACGTCTCTAAAATTTTAAACATCTCGGCACCTAAGACAAAAAAACAAGTTAGGTCGCTTTTAGGACTAATACAGTTCTATTCAAAATTCATCCCTCATTTGTCTACTATAACTGCACCTTTTTCGTCTCTACTGAAGAAAGGCACATCTAATGTAATAAAGTGGTCGCAGGATCACCAAACGGCGTTAGACTATATAAAACAATTTTTTTCAAATGAACCTTTTTTGAGGTTGCCTAACAAAAATCTCACTTTCATTCTTCGCAGTGATGCAAGTTCTTACGCTATTGCTGCAGTTTTGATGCAGGAATATAACGGCACCTTATTTCCGGTGATGTACGTGTCCAGAAAACTTACGGAGAGCGAACTCAAATACTCCGTTCTGGATAAAGAGCTCCTCGCATTTGTGTGGGCAATCACAAAACTGGAACGTTACCTCCTCGGCTCACACTTTGTGGTGGAATCTGACCAAAAAGCTCTTACCGCACTGAACACGAAGAACGTTAAATCATCTAAGTCAGCGCGTTACGCTATAGCGCTTCAACCATTCAATTTTGAAATACGAGCTATTCCTGGAGTGAAGAATGTGTTCGCAGACTGTTTGTCGAGATGCCCAAGCGAACTTGTCGAAACTAAACCACTTCCAGATGTTGAAACATCCTCACCGATAACATGAATAACTTTGTACAGTATCATTGATTGTACATCTATAAAGACTGTTTATATAACTGAAGTATTCGTATAAGTATAACTTTCAGGATCTACTTACTTATAGATTATAACATTACTTCTTGTGTAGTAACGTTTTATTAGAACGGGAACAGTGGTATTACAGTAACTTTTTATTAGAATGGAAACATTGTTAAGAGCGACAAATATACATTTGTTATTCCTATGGAACATATTACACTACATATCGTGTTCGAGAATATATTTTGTCGTGTATGGAACATTGAGAACATCGTCTCGTCGATTACTAACTACTTGTAACTGAACATTGACAATGATTGATATTGGAATTACTTAGAATATATTAGTAACTGGTTATTTGTTAGTAATTAAGAAATATATATATTAGAATAATTCTATTTAATTGATTATGGATCACACACATACTAACTTTCTTAGTTGTCACGTAATACCTGCATTCACGGGTCTTAGTTATGATATCTCACTGTTAGATCACTAGTCAACCGTACTAGTGTTAGAAAACATTAAGGGTGTTGATTCCTAAAGTGTTTAATTTTGCATTGCTTCATTTTTGCACATTGTATTTTCAATTTTTCTGTTTTATTGATTCTCTTGTCATTGATTATCATCAGTGTTGCTGTTCATTTTCATTTTTGAAAATCATATGTTTCAAATTTTTTTTTGAAAACTTAGTTGAATTTTATTATCATTTTTTTAAATGGTTTTTTCATTTTTCATTTCCAACTTGTTTTTACTTCGAATATTACCACATCGTTCCAAAGTAGGTCGATTGTGGATGTGTGCTTTAATGCATACTATCATTTAGTTATATTGATTTCGTTTAATATTCTTTTCTTAATATGGTATAACTTTATGCATTTCATATATCTTGTTGTAGTTTTGACTCACCTCTCTCGGGTACTAAGTTCAAAAAAATTAATAGAATTAATTTTTTTAAGGGGAGGTAATAAGGGAGCTGTTACGTACATTTATTACCTAAGGGGGTAGTCTTCGGTCCTGCCAAATGTACGCACCAGTCTTAATATAGTTATATTATTTGTGCGTTCGATTGATTCACGCACTGACGTGCACAATGCAGGGTGAGTTGCTTTGGACGCACGGGTAACCTAGTTTAGGGATTGTGACGTCATGTTTTGAACGGGGCAGTACGGACCATATTTATGGCCGTGGAATATTTCTTGTATTCGTGGCAAGTTGGTGGAAGCCATTAGTTCTACTGATATGTATATTGGTCTTCATGTCGAAGCCAATAGTGGAAGTATCATGTAAGTGTCGCCCCATTTCATATTGAATGTTTATTGATTTTAATTGAAGTATCAGGCCGCTCCTAGTTATGGTCTAGCGGGAATCCATCGTAGTATGTCATTCCTAGAATGGACAAACGGAGCCGATTGCCTTGTTTGAATTACCGTAGAGGGAGGATACCTACGAGGATACGAAGTTAATTGATTTTGTATGCTTCTCATGTTTTAATATGCCGTTTCGTCAATGCCAAAGTCATGGCATGGATTTTGGGAGAGGTTAGTCAACAGAAGACTCTAACCTGATTGTATTGCCGTGTATAACTTTATCTGGATTATATATATGCTACATTAGTATTGTATGAAGAAAGTCTGGGAATTTTACGAGTATGATATCAAAGATTGATCCTCGAACATGAATCCGTTTACCACGATAGACGTCCTTGGAAGAAGGTCAACGGACTTCATCGTAAATATATATTAGCGGAGAACAGAAGTAATCCTCAACTCACTTGGATAGAAGAGGAACTGATTATTGAAGAATCTCCAAGAATTTAAGAGTATGATCAGCAACTTTAAAGTATGACATTTGCATCTGTAATCTGTAACCATGATCGTCTTGTGTATTCCCGTCTGTATCGTGTCAATAAATAACATGTACTTTCACCAACGACTTGCGTGCAGTCCTGAATTGGAGAATTGACTATTGCTTGTTGGAGTTCGTTTTTAAGAACACTTCTGAGATATTTTCTTTGAGAAAACCATTCGCGTATTTTAAGCTAGAATAGACCAGTGACACCATACACTAGCTTACAACTATCTCTTTTTACCATGAGAATGAACGACCCAACACCAATGCTTACTGTTTATGCAATAGCTCTAATTCCTGACTGAGCCCCGTCAGGTAAGCCCTAGCAAATATCTTGCTTAGTACGGGCAATATCAGTTATTTAAACAAAGTCAATGCCATTGTCCTACAATTAGCAAAAAGACTTCAGACTGGCCTCACATGCCAGATACTTCATTCTGGTGAAGAGAATTGGCCGTAAATACGGACCAATATAATGACAACGAAATCAGGCCGCAGTTCGCGGGCCTCGATAAACAGGTTACTCTCAGTTTACACAAGCTTCTGAGATAAATATATTTTCTGCCAAACCAAATTGCGCCTGCATTGCGGATCCATAAAGATGATTCCTAGGCTTATGTATGTAATGGGTCAACTTAGACCTAGTTTCTCAAATATGAAGCAATACTGGGGTACAGTATAATACCTCCTTGTGAGCTTCGCTCACTATGTCGCCATCAGCGATAAATGTACCTGTACGATCTAAACGAGACGAAAAGATCAAATAATGTTTCAGTTACCTTCTTAAAGAATCCTTACACTCTAAGGTAACACAACACAGCCAATACTGGCATAAAAAAACACTCAGGGACGGAAGAATGACAGTCATTCCCAGAATTTCCAATCCCTATCGAAAACTTGGCAGAGAGAAATCTACGGATCGGTACATCCGTTCTAAGCCATAGGTACACACTCTCTGAATCAGTCCCTCGGCTTTTGCCGCCAAGACCCGCGCATGCCCAAAGAGCATGGACCAGATCGAGGCAAACCCAGACCAGGCGTTTCCGCCCAAGCGGGTGATAAAGATACTCCGTAAATGATCCTATAAATAGTCTTAAGACATGTCAACTATAAGACATTGCCTGAGACAGGACAACATACGACAGGAGAAGATAATCACCAGTCAAACCTGTCACAGAAAGACAATCAACATTTATCTCTCTTTGATCACGTTAAACCAAACATACATTAGGTTGGTGTTTTTTCCACCGTCAAAAATGACGGCAACATTACCACACCTCCCGGGTAAAAAAATGGCACATTTTTTTGTTGTTGAAATACATTTATGAGCCAGGTGCATTAAGCTCATAACGCATGAGTAATGCGCCGATGAAAGGATCACCAAAAAATATAACATCATAATGTCAGATCCAATCGACGCACTGTAGAGCGTCTGGTGAGATGAAAAAAATCTCACTAGATAGGAGAAACTAATTTCTCAAAGTAAATATATCCGGGGAAGTGTTACCAACCAACTCAAAAGTGCAGGTAATGTTACAACAAAAGTTCATATCAATATGTGTATAAATGAAGAATGACAATTTCCATTAAGAGATTACACCAACATCGAAATCTCACGACGTATAATGCGTCTATAACCATAAATACAAATGGTCAATCATTAACAACATTTCCAAATACTTTTTACAAACGTATAATTATACATGTTTATAGAACTAATATCTGATGACGTCAGAAGAACAAGACGATGCTCTATTCCGGCGATGTCTTGTAAGCAAGATCCTCAAGGAACACCAGGACGTCTATAGAAGTCATCGTAGTTCTACCGCGTTCCAAGATATCACACAGGTTTGCTGAGAACAATACAAATAGTACATTTCTTAAAATGTTATAATGTATCATAGTCATTTAATATATATCTAAACTATAAATGTGGCCGCATTAATTTTTTTGACCTTTATTTCATATGAAACAAGGCCTTCCTCCGTTTTACCGAAGACGGTAACAGAGAAAGCAAGAAATCAATACATAACCATGAGTTTAAACAAAGTGACAACAAGTGTTATAGAAGCATGTTATCGTAAGAATAGATCATAACTTTAGATATGTAACAGTGGATCTAGACAAAAGAGCTAAGTAGCTTCATGTGGGCATCGAGACAATATGTCTGCCATCACATTATGCGAACCACGGATAGCTCGTACCGTGAAATGAAAAGGTTGAAGAGCAATAGCATATCGAGTGGATCTCGAACTCTTCAAATCCTTATTCTGCATAGCTGTGAGAGCTTTTTGGTCAGTTTCTACTACAAAATGCGCGCCGAGAAGGAATCTTCGGAGTTTAAGAATTGCCCAGACCATAGCTAGCTATTCCCGGTCTAGAACAGAATAATTCCTTTCTGCCGCATTCAGTTTTCTCGAGACATAGGTTACAGGATGCAGAGTCTCAGAATACTCTTGCATCAGTGCCGCCCCGATCCCTATTGCTGAGGCGTCACTACGAAGGACAAATGTCCTATCGGCTGTAGGTAGTCTTAAAATAGGAGGAGACGAGAATAATGACTTAATCTGATCCAATGAAGATTGGCATTCTTGGGACCAACGCACCATATTAGGAGACCCCTTTCTTCAACAGGGTTGAGAGTGGTGCCGTAATAGAGGAAAGAATCGGAATGAATCTTTTCTCTGATTGAGGTGATCACTGGCCCAAGACAGTATACATGTTGTTAGGTGTGTAGTGCGAGCGGATGATGGACTGAGTGTGGGTGCGAATGAAGGCGCGAATGTGTTTAGGCTCTTATGTATGTAGACCCTGCAACCCATACACTCACATGCAGTAGTCAAGGATGCTTGGACACTGCAGGCACGTTTCAAAACATTTATTGACGAGAACACACATGGTATCAACAGGAACAGTCAGTGTAAACAAGGTCATGCTGACCGGAAATCGATAGGTATACATTAGGCATTCATCAAGCTGGTAAACATTTGAATATTCGTGCATGGTCAATACAATGTTCTTCAATAAGGACAGTTCGTGGCGTCGCCCTGGGATTACTGACTAAACGCGTCAGATACCTTAATCACTTTGACACATAGGTGCAACTTGGCTCCCCGCCAATTGCACATTATCAGGCTGTAGTATAATAGCCGAAAACACAGGCCTCGTTCTGACGTCGGCTGTGTACTTCTGATAAGCAGGTTACCATCAACCCTGCAGTAATGCTTATTGTAGACATAAATATGCCGCCAATCTGCGGCTCCCACAATATATCTTCGTCACTGGATTTCTGGATGGTATGAAGACTAATAGTCTTGAATGGCTACCTTGAGCACAACATATAAGTTCTGAAATGGAGGACCGGTGAGCTGCAGTTCACAGACTAGGCAATCTTCTAACATGTTCTGCTACCGAAAGCATAGTAATGGAAAAAGTCGGTATTACCTGTAACCGAGTCCACAGAACAATATAAGAAACTCTGCTGTCATTCCAACGCACAGAGATTCACTGGGGAAAACTGCCAGTGCAGTCACTTCGAAGATTCTCCCCGAAAAACACAATGGACTCTCGTCCCTTCAGAAACCAGGACACTTCCCCGGCTCGCCGGAAGTCTAACTCAACTCCCGCTTAAAAAAACCTGCCCATGGGCATACGCCCGAACTGTCTACCTTTGACCCTAAAGGTCAAACACAATGAATGAATAAACAAGGGAAGACAACCCCTAATCAACCTGACATCGCAGGTAAAGACACAATTATTCTTATGATAAAAACATAAGCAAATAACTTGACAGATGACTCCGTCAAAAATGACAGCAACATATTACTACCACCCCACTGTAAAAAAAAAATGAATTTTTTTTTAAAAAATATGTCCATGAGCAAGATTGCACAAGTATCACTTATGTGCTCATGAAAAAATGAACCTAATATCAGGTACAATAGACGCATAAACAAAGCGTCTGAAGAGGATACAAATCATCTCCCAACATAGGAGAAAATATCTCCTTTAAGCCAAACAAACTAAGGGGGGTACCATTAAAGAAACCTAAGTTGCTGGCAATACCAATCATATATCAATCATTACTAAATACTATAATTATAGCAATATACAAATGTCATGAATTACAATGCTATATTAGCAACATATCATTGATGGATGGACAAAATGAAATTTGTTAAATTATCTAAACATCATCCAAATACATTTGTATTACAACATATTAGGATATTAAGGACAGACAAAAGTCTGAAAGTGTATCAGGAAAAACTAGGACACAAGATTTAACTGGAATCATGTGGGCATCTGGACAATATGTCCGCCATCACATTATCCGAACCACGGATAGCTCGCACCGTGAAATGGAAAGGCTGAAGAGCAATAGCATAACGAGTAGATCTCGAGCTCTTCAAATCCTTACTTTGCATAGCCGTAAGAGCTTTTTGGTCGGTTTCCATAAAGAAATGCGCGCCCAGAAGGAACCTTTGTAGCTTAAGAATGGACCAAACCATAGCCAACAATTCACGGTCTAAAACCGAGTAATTCCTTTCTGCCGCATTTAGCTTCCTAGAAATATACATTACAGGATGCAGAGTTCCTGAATATTCCTGCATTAGCGCCGCTCCAATCCCAGTGGAAGAGGCATCACTACGAAGAACAAAAGTCTTATCAATCGTTGGTAGTCTTAAGATAGGATGAGATGAGAACAAATTCTTAACCTGATCCAATGAAGATTGGCATTCCTGGGACCAACGCACCATATTAGGAGAACCTTTTTTCAATAACGATGAAAGTGGTGCCATAATGGAGGACAGATTCTCAATGAATCTTCCATAGAATTGTATCAATCCCAAGAGACTACGCACTTGCTTTTTTGTCTTCGGAACCGAGATATTTAATATCTTCGAAATGTTTTGGTCCTCTGTCTTCAACAGACCATGACCAACTCGATGACCTAGGAAGGAAATTTCACTAAACCCAACAAAAGCTTTAGAGGGTTTTGCAGTCAAACTATGCTCACGTAGAGTAGATAGCAATTCCTTTAGACCCAAATAGTGTTCTTCCCAAGTATCGCTGAAAAGACAGATGTCGTCTAAATATGCGATGACATCTGCACGATCTGATAGAATTCGTCGCATCATGCGCACGAAAGTCGCTGGGGCGTTCATAAGCCCGAAAGGCATAAAATTCCATTGAAACAGACCCCTAGGTGTCGAAAAAGCAGTGAGAGGTTTGGCGTGTTCCGTCAGTGGGACTTGCCAATAACCTTTCGACAAGTCTAGTTTAGTAAAGAATTTAGCTTTAGAAAGTCTAATAAGTAGATCATCTAATAATGGCATAGGTTCAGCATCGAACTTCGTAACTTGATTTAATTTGCGATAGTCAACGCAAAGACGTATGTTATTGTCTTTCTTTCGAACAATAACTATCGACGAAGAATAAGCTGAAGTGGATGGTTCAATTATTTGCAGTTGAATCATTTCATCCAATTCTTTCTCGACTTGTGCTTGAAAATGAATAGGTATTGGGTATGGTCTTACTCTGATCGGATTACGATCAGTAAGTATGATGTCATGTTCTATGACATCTGTGTGTCCAGGAATGTCGGTAAGGACATCCTGATATGATTGTAGCGTAGAGGATACTTGACGTTGCTCCTCAAAAGACAAGTTCGAAGAGATTGTAACGTCCCTCCACGATTCCGTTGAATTCAGTGGAATCGCAGGAAGAGGTAAGTTAACGTCAGAAAAAATAGTTTCCTCATCCTGTATAACGGACAGGGATGAGATGTGACCATGTTGGACTGGAGAGTCGTCCGTCGCCTGGAAAATAGGCTGCAAATAGTCTGGACGTTCAATAAACTCTGTTAGCATATTTATATGGAAGGTTTTATGCTTTCCATCCACATCGACGATGTAGTCGACATCGGAAATTTTGGAGACTATAGTGTATGGACCTTTCCATGAAATGAGAAGTCTATTCTCTCTTGAGGGAAGTAAGACATATGCTTTGTCTCCAGGACAAAGTTGACGTAGGCGTCTTTTCTTGTTAGCAAATCGCCTAGCTTTTTCTTTCGCAAATTCGGAAGATGAAGTTGCTAACCTGCACGATTCGATAATCTTTTCTCTAAGAGCAATGACATATTCATATGACGATTGTGTATCATCGTCAATATTATCAGAAGTTATCAAATCGTGTAACAAGGACATCGGACCGCGCGGTTGCGCACCAAAGACAAGTTCGAAAGGAGAAAACCCTGTATGCTCGTTGGGAACTTCTCTATAGGCAAAGAGGACTGCAGGTAAAACCCTGTCCCAATCTTCAGGATGATCCTCCGTTATCTGGCCAAGTAAGTTCTTTAGTGTCCTGTTAAGACGTTCTACCAATCCATTGGACATTGGATGATAAATACTACTGAGAGACCTTTTAATGTCTAGCGTAGCCATTACCTGAGACATAACGTCCGAAATTAACTGAGTGCCGTGGTCCGACAGTATTTCTCCGGGGAATCCCAGACGAGAAAATATGAGCCAAAGAGCATCAGCGATATCGACAGTTGATATGCTCTTCAGAGGAATAGCCTCTGGCCAACGCGTGCACATGTCCACGCAAGTGAGGATAAATTGGTGTCCTCTGGCTGACTTAATTTTGAACGGACCAATGATGTCTATAGCCATTTTCTGAAACGGCCGAATCGGAATATCTGCAGCCTGAATAGGAGCAGCATGTCTCGGACCTCTAGACTTGACCTCTTGACAAATTTTGCAAGATCGGCAATAAATTCGTATGTCTTTATTAACAAATGGCCAAAAGAAAGACGCAAGGACTCTAGTTTTAGTTCAGGAAAAACCCATATGTCCAGCACACTGAGAATCGTGTGCATGCTGAAGAATTAATGCTCTCATACACTTAGGCACAAGAATTTGCGAGTGCATAGACTTGTCCGAGTGTTGTACCATCCGTACCAATATACCATTCTTCATAGTAATATACGATTTGTGATTCGTATTTTGATTGGGATCCCCTTTCTTTGCAAGAAGGAAGAATTTCTTCAAAGAAGGATCCTCTTCTTGACGTTTAACAAACGAGTCATGGGAAATCACCAAGTGCTCGTCTTGGCTATCAACTTCATTACTATTATCCGATGAAGTTGGGGGATTAAGAGCTTGAGCTCTTGTCACCACTGCATTGACCGTTTGAATGTTTTTTTTCCTCCCAACTAGAAATTTGTTGCGGGGTGCATTCCTTAACCCCATGAATACGACCGATTATAAGATCCGCAATAGGATTAGGAAGAAGACATGCATGGACATCTCCTGTGAAGAAGGGAGTGTCAATCCTAATAATAGCAGTAGGATAACTTTCCATAGTACCACCAAATGTAACACATTTGATTGTTTTTCCAGTGGCACAGCAAGGATCTATCAGAGACTCCCTAACCCCGACGGTAGTACATCCCGAATCGAAAAGTACTGAGACTAGCCTATCATTTATTAGACCTTTATGTAAGATGAGAGATCCTCTCCCATCATGCGCAACTGTAGCAGGTAGAGCAGGAAGAGGGTGACCACAACTTAGAGTAGATACAGTCGATGAGTCGAACAATGTTAAGCATTGGGGGCATTCAGTTGCTCTCCCAAAATCGAAAGCACAACCAGTGATAGCCCTAGAGTTACCACTATCATTTACTGTATTACAGGCTCCATCAAACTCTTGTTGTGCAGAGTTTGCCTGTTGGAAAGGTCTTTTTTTGTTACACCTAGGTCTGCCTCGATTATCATTTCCCCTGTAATTATTTCGACTATCATTTCCCCTGTAATTGTTATCATATTGCCTATTGTAATCATCATTCCGGTTTGAATCCCGGTTTCTAAATTCACCATCGTCATAATCTTGACGTCGAGAATGGTTATCTCGAAAGCTCGAATGGTTATTATTACGATAACCCTTGCGAAAATGTCTAAGATTATTACCATTAAAATTACGAGAACTACCATCTTGTCTCCAATTCATAGACGAAGAACCATCATGTGTTGGATTACTCCGCTTCTGAGTGTAATTCTGATTACTTCCCCTATTCCAGTTTTGTTGAGCACCCTGAAATTTTTTTTTGAAATTAGAGCCATATGGTGTTGCCGAAGCAGCTGGCAACCCTTCTTTCACTTTAGAATTGCTAACTGTAGCATGGGGATGCGCGGTGACATACTGACAACAGTATTCCTCCATATCTTTTAAGTTTTTAGGCTTACGCTCATGAAGGAATGCAAGAAAAGAATCATTAACAGATGACAAAACCTTATCTCGCAATAATAAGTCCATTAGACCTTCATATGTTTTCTCAGTCTGAGACAACTCAACCCATCGTGTAAATGTACGACGTATTTTTGTAACAAAATCAGAGAAATCTACTCCATTTTCTGGCAACATTGTCCTAAAATGAAGACGATAGTCTTCTTCTTTTAGTTGGTATTTTTTTAGCAATGCTGCTCTGACAACATCATAATTAGTCCTGTCATGTTCGTCTATTGTCATAAGAGTAGTCACTGTGTCACCTGTAAAAAATTCCATCAGTTGTTCAACATATTTTTCCTTTTTTATGTTATGCGTATCGCATAAAAATTGGAATCTATCTAGATAATCTGCTACGTCATCCTTTAAAGGATTGAAATGAGGCAATTTAATCCTATTAACAAACTCCTTTGTTGTACTCGAAGTTGTTTGCTGAGCACCCGTACTCGCCAATTTCAATTTCTCTAACTCCAAAGTTGCGAGTCTTTCATCAAGTTCCATCTTCTGTTTTCTTTCCTCATGTTCCATTTTTCTAATTTCAGCCTCAGCTTGAAGTTTTCTCTCCTCTGCACTGCAGCAGCTTGAAGTTTTCTCTCCTCTGCAGCAGCTTGAAGTTTTCTCTCCTCTGCAGCAGCTTGAAGTTTTCTCTCCTCTGCAGCAGCTTGAGCTTGAATTTTTTTCTCCTCTGCAGCAGCTTGAAGTTTTTTGTCTTCCATTTCCATCTGGAATTTTCTTTCATCAGCCTGAGCTTTTCTCTCCTCAGCAGCAGCTTGAGCTTTTCTCTCCTCAGCAGCAGCTTGAGCTTTTCTCTCCTCAGCAGCAGCTTCTCTTTGATACCTTTTCTCTTCAAGTTCTAATCTTCTATTCTCAGCATCTAGCTTCTTTAGTTCAGCATCTGCTCTCCTTTGTTCAGCTTCTGCTTTCAATTTAATTTCCTCTTTTTGTTTCTTTTCTTCTGACTTTAATGCAGTGGCGAATAGAGCAGATGAATATTCTTCCAATTCTTTACCAGACTTACCAAGAGTCAACCCTTGCTGGATGAAGAAATCCAATGTAGACATTCTGTCTAATGAGATCAGTAACCTGAAAAATTCAACAATTACCTTATCCCACTTCAATGGGAGACAAGTCTGAAATGCTAGACTTGTATACTCACTTCACTTTATTTCACTCTCTTAGTCTTAGACAAAGACCTTGTATGGTCCTCTTGTTTATAATGTAACAAAAAATCACTTGAGTACCTGTGGAAAATAATTCCTTTATATCCCACTCACTATGGGCACAAGTCTTTTTTTTTTTTTTTTAAAGAACTTGAATATGTATTTCACCTTGTCTCAATCTTTGTGGATAACAAGTCTTTTATCAAAGAACTTGTATAAATATCTTAGATAATAATATTTTATTAACAATCTCTATATGAAGAGTGTACCTTATCAATAACAATAATAATACATGACCAAGTATATGTATGTAGACTGTGTATGACAATAATGTAGAACAATCATAAATACAAAGACAAAAATACAGAACAATGACCGAAAACGTTCGCGGAAGTCAAATAAACAATACAGCAAAAAGTAAAGAAAATGTTACACAAATGTGTAATGATGACCGCGAAAAATAAACAAGACAAATGGCAACACTGTTATAAACGAAAAGGTGTAAAGAAATAAACGGAAGGAATGAGAGAAGAACAGATACAAACAAAATTAATAAAAAATCAAAGAACAGAAAAATAAAGAAAACAACACTAACTGATGTCGTCACAGTTAAAAAAAAAAAAGCAACAAAAGTCGCTAGCAAATTTCAATTAAGAAAATTGCAATCCCTACAGAACGCTTACAGTAACCCTCGATTAAGTGGCATATTTACTGTAAGACCCACCAACCGAAAACCCGCAAAAGAACACAAGAAAAATACACAAAAATAATACAATTAACATAAATAGCAATCAATTCAATGTGTTGCAAAACAAGTTCAGTCACAGCTGAAACTAAAGTAAATTTCTTGCTCCTTGCGAACACAGAAACAAAATGTCAAGCGCGCACTGAATGTCAAATCCACTGTAGCATAAAGTGGTATTCACGAACAAAAGTTACTATGACCTTCTCGACTTAGGACTTGCACATAGAATGTTTACAATTTCCACGTACTGTTTACAAACAGGAACTTGACCTCGAACAATGTAGCTTGAATGCTCGGGCGTAGAAAAGTCTGTTGTTGACTGAAACGTGTAAACGACCAGCGGTACCGTTTACAAAAAAGGGACTCGACTTGCAGTTGTGGTCCACGTAGCAAATGCCTAGATGTTAACTTCAGTACTTGTCCTGTTGTGGTTTATGTAGCATTATAACATAAATGCTAGCACTGTTTATCTGGGTCAACAGTTGATGACCTATTTCTGTCCTGTGTAGACAAAACTTGAAAGCATAGAGTATGTGTGTTATTCTCAGTTGTCCACTTTGTTCCTCATGACATGTAGCACATGTAGAAATGTAAATTTCTGGACAACACTGGAGGCATAATAAATGTAGCATAAGTCCACGGAAATGTTAATTTCTCGCTCTGTCCAGCAGAAATGTATCAGAAGAGCCCACGTAACTGGTCCACCAAAAATGTAACTGTACTTTTCTCTGACTGAGGTGATCACTGGCCCAAGACAGTATACATGTTGTTAGGTGTGTAGTGCGAGCGGATGATGGACTGAGTGTGGGTGCGAATGAAGGCGCGAATGTGTTTAGGCTCTTATGTATGTAGACCCTGCAACCCATACACTCACATGCAGTAGTCAAGGATGCTTGGACACTGCAGGCACGTTTCAAAACATTTATTGACGAGAACACACATGGTATCAACAGGAACAGTCAGTGTAAACAAGATCATGCTGACCGGAAATCGATAGGTATACATTAGGCATTCATCAAGCTGGTAAACATTTGAATATTCGTGCATGGTCAATACAATGTTCTTCAATAAGGACAGTTCGTGGCGTCGCCCTGGGATTACTGACTAAACGCGTCAGATACCTTAATCACTTTGACACATAGGTGCAACTTGGCATTCCCCGCCTATTGCACATTATCAGGCTGTAGTATAATAGCCGAAAACACAGGCCTCGTTCTGACGTCGGCTGTGTACTTCTGATAAGCAGGTTACCATCAACCCTGCAGTAATGCTTATTGTAGACATAAATATGCCGCCAATCTGCGGCTCCCACAATATATCTTCGTCACTGGATTTCTGGATGGTATGAAGACTAATAGTCTTGGATGGCTACCTTGAGCACAACATATAAGTTCTGAAATGGAGGACCGGTGAGCTGCAGTTCACAGACTAGGCAATCTTCTAACATGTTCTGCTACCGAAAGCATAGTAATGGAAAAAGTCGGTATTACCTGTAACCGAGTCCACAGAACAATATAAGAAACTCTGCTGTCATTCCAACGCACAGAGATTCACTGGGGAAAACTGCCAGTGCAGTCACTTCGAAGATTCTCCCCGAAAAACACAATGGACTCTCGTCCCTTCAGAAACCAGGACACTTCCCCGGCTCGCCGGAAGTCTAACTCAACTCCCGCTTAAAAAAACCTGCCCATGGGCATATGCCCGAACTGTCTACCTTTGACCCTAAAGGTCAAACACAATGAATGAATAAACAAGGGAAGACAACCCCTAATCAACCTGACATCGCAGGTAAAGACACAATTATTCTTATGATAAAAACATAAGCAAATAACTTGACAGGTGACTCCGTCAAAAATGACAGCAACACTTAGGAATAGTGATGTTCAGTATCTTAGAAGTGTTGTGGTCTTCTGTTTTCAAGAGACCATGACCAACACGATGACCAAGAAAAGAAATCTCACTAAACCCAACCTAACCTTTAGAGGGTTTAGCTGTCAAATTATGATCACGTAGAATAGACAACAGTTCATCTAATCCCAGATAGTGATCTTCCCAAGAATCGCTACAAAGACAGATATCGTCCAAGTGTGCAATCACATCAGACCGATATGCCAGTATTCGACGCATCATGCGTACGAATGTAGCTGGGGCATTCATAAGGCCAAAAGGCATAAAGTTCCATTGGAACAAACCCCTAGGTGTGGAGAAAGCAGTGAAAGGTTTGGCTCGTTCGGTTAGAGGAACTTGCCAGTATCCTTTAGACAAGTCCAGCTTTGTAAAGAAACGAGAATTGGAAAGTCTAGTTAGTAACTCATCCAACAGATGCATAGGTTCTGCATCGAACTTCGTTACTTGATTTAGTTTACGGTAATCGACCCAAATGCGTATGTTATTTTCTTTCTTTCGGACAATAACCATAGACGACGAGTATGCCGAATTGGATGGTTAAATTATTACTAACTTTATCATTTCATCCAACTCTTTCTCGACTTGAGTTTGGAAGTGGATAGGAATAGGCTAAGGTCTGACCCTGATAGGAGTATGGTCAGTCAATACAATGTCATGTTCAGTGACTGTAGTGTGTCCAGGAATGTCCGTGAGAACATCCTGAAATGCTTGTAACATGGAAGAGATTTGTGACTGTTCCCTAGTTGATAAATTAGGTGAAATTGCAACATCCTTCCATGATTCCGTAGAATGAAGTGGAATCATCGGAAGAGGAAGATTAACATCAGAGAAAGTAGATTCCTCATCCTGTATGACAGACAGCGATGAGTAATGGCCACGAGCGACTGTAGCGTCGTCCGTCGCTTGGAAGATAGGTTGTAAGTACTCTGGACGTTCATAAAATTATGTAAGCATATTTATGTGAAAAGTTTTATGCTTTCCGTCAATATCGACGACATAGTCGACATCAGAAATTTTAGATACAATCTCAAAAGGACTTTTCCAACCAATAAGAAGTCTATTTTCCCTGGAAGGAAGTAACACAAATGCTTTGTCTCCAGGACAAAGTTGACGTAGGCATCTATTTTTATTTGCAAACTGTCTTCCCTTTGCTTTAGCAAATTCAGATGCGGAAGTTGCTAATTTGCACGCTTCAATGATTTTCTGCCTGAGAGCAATGACATACTCATAAGAAGATTGTGTGTCATCACTAATGTCATCGGCAGCTATTAGATCGTGAAGCAAGGACATTGGGCCGCGTGGACGCGCGCCAAAGACGAGCTCGAAAGGAGAAAACCCGGTATATTCATTAGGAACCTCTCTATGAGCAAAGAGAGCAGCGGGTAAGACTCTGTCCCAATCCTGAGGATGATCCTCAGTTATTTTCCCAAGTAAATTTTTGAGAGTCCTATTGGGACGTTCGACTAGTCCATTAGACATAGGACGATAAATACTACTCAGTGATCTCTTGATATTAAGAGTAGACATCACTCACGACATTGTCTCAGATATCAGTTGGGTGCCATGGTCTGACAAGATTTCTCTAGGGAATCCCAACCGCGAAAATATCAGCCAAAGAGCGTCTGCAATATCGGCAGTCGAAATGCTCTTCAGAGGTATGGCCTCTGGCCATCGAGTACACATGTCAACACATGTAAGAATAAATTGATGTCCTCTGGCTGATTTTATTTTGAAAGGACCAATGATATCTATCGCCATTTTCTGAAATGGACGGATAGGAATGTCCGCGTTTCCGCCCACGCGGGTGATAAAGATACTCGGTAAATGATCCTATAAATAGCTTTAAGACATGTCAACTATAAGACATTGCCTGAGACAGGACAACATACGACAGGAGAAGATAATCACCAGTCAAACCTGTCACATAAAGACAATCAACATTTATCTCTCTTTGATCACGTTAAACCAAACATACATTAGGTTGGTGTTTTTTCCACCGTCAAAAATGACGGCAACAGACCTCTTTATTTATTTTCTTCTCTGTCAATGAGACGTGCTCCGTGCCCCATTCTTCTATATATCCACATCTGGAGAGCTTCAATTCTTTCTTCCAATATATATATATATATATATATATATATATATATATATATATATATATATATATATATATATATATATATATATATATATATATATATGGGAATATTCAAATTCACCTTGCTTGTTTGTCAGGTACATACAGTCGCAGTAGCTTTTATATCTGAAGCGTTTAGAGTCTTAAAAACAAAACAAACCAACAGCAACAAAATTTTACAACCATCCCTAACGAATGCAAAAGAATTATTTGACGAAGTTTATGTTTCACAAACCTCGACAACACAACGCTAGGGAAAATATGCTTAAATGCGCATGTGCTGAATACCTCAACAGGGTTAATGGATGCAAACCTTAAGATAACTAGAGTTACCTTTCTTTCAGTTGTACGAAGTTATTATGAACGCTGCTGTGATGGGATGACAAAAACTAGATGTAAAACATTAAGGACCACATCAGCCTAATGACATTGTTCTTAATCAACAATAAAAGCGAAAAGAAAAAAAAAAGAAAAGAATGCAAAAAAAAAATTGACGTTTCAGCGTGAATGTTTCGAGTAATTATTAAGTTCTTATAACGTGTAATTGTTTTCAATTTTTCAAAGCATACAAAATATTTTGTCTTGTTAGTGTAATATTGACGATAAATAACCTGTATGTGTTTCTTGTGTATGCTGTTGTCATCTTAAACTCTTGTTGAGTTAAAAGCTGTTAAACTCCCGCGTGCGAATTAACATACGCAACTACAAAATTATATATATATATATATATATATATATATATATATATATATATATATATATATATATATATATATATATATATATATATATATATATATATATCAACTCTGCCATCACCGTTGTCAATACCTTTCCGAGGTATGGCGGCTTGCGTACCCTGATTACCCCCAGAGCTATGCCAGCGGGAGTTTTACTCCTGGAAGGTTCCACCAAGCTGGACAGGTTTGCGTGGGCAGGGGTCAGACGAAAGCAGACACCCTGGTCCTCCAGGTTGGGGGTTTAAGCATAGGGCCGACACCCCTGTCTATGTAAAAAAATTGAAGTTACGAAACGATAACAAATAAACAAACTTTGCTGCGGGACGGACATCCGGAGTCTGAGGCTCGTATGACTGTCAGTGGTGAAAGCCGAAAGGAAGCTACTGACATGAGAACGGACGACCTGACCGCAAAACATGATACAAGAATAGGAGTTTGGAATGTCAGGACAATGAATGAGAGGGGTAAACTAAAACAGGTCACGGCAGAAATGAGAAACTATAGGTTACACATTCTAGGGATAAGCGAGAGCAGATGGACAGGGGCAGGAAAAGTTAAAACAGCAACAGGAGAAACAGTACTTTACACTGGAAGAGAGGATGGACAGCACAACGAAGGCGTAGCCATTATTTTACAGAAAGGAAAAGAAAGGACATTACTGGAATGGAAACCTATGTTACCACTATGTTTGAGGGTTAACATACGGGGTACATATTAGATTCAATACTGTTGATGGTGGTGGATGGTGTGGTACAAAACAAGGACTGACAATGACAGAGTCAGTGAGGTCGGGCTTACGGGTGGCCGACTGATGTGTGAGTAAGTGACTGTCATTTAAACACGAATGCATAAAGGTTCTGGCATACCAACACAGGCTGTAACGACCCACTCCATTAAATGTAAGAGTCAGGAAACGTTTAAATGGTTTATTACGTCACAGTAACATAAACATTATGGTAACATTTGACGACACTCCATAGCACAGCATGGTGACACAGCAAATAAGTTCATACAGCAAACAATAGTCTTCCACACAAAAGACAGCGTGCATCGCAGTCTCAATAGGCTGCAAAACCACAGCAGCTCACGGTTCATAAAGGTTTACATAAATCTCCTTATAAGGGATGATAATCACAGGTCGCTTACACAGCGGCATACATGACTTCTAATAACAAGGGGAAAACTCCATTAGAATAAACGTGAATCACAATCACGACCTGTATAATCCATGGCCTCTATAATAATCCATAAACTCCTGGGAGAAAGCACTTTCCCAACAATAATCTCTTTATCTTCACTTCAGAAACATTATCCTTTATAATAATCAAATTCCCTTCATATGTAAACCACAAAATACGCCGTAACACACTAGCAAGAAGGAACAGCCTTCTTCAAGCTCTGCCCGCACCAAAAACTCCCGCAAAAACTCCCCGCAATCTCCGTTGCTTAAAACAGTTCACCCTATCAGAATTCATTTAAGCGCTAACACCCAGTTTCTTTATGTTTGAGCTGGACTCATCCGCTTTCTAACACTTTCTGTATCTCGAACATTCGAGTAGAAAAACAAGCTAACAGCTAGACAGTGGAGCTGTGTTCAGAAAAATCACCCCGCATTCATCTCATCACAAAAAGTGAGCTTACATAGGCGTATACCCAAAAACGACCCGTACTTACAAATCTTTCAACGGTTAAACTCCCCTTAATAAAAACCCGACTTTAACAGTCTACACCGACCTCCGGGGGAAAAAAATGAAAACACATTTTTTTTTGAAAATTACATGAAACAAAAAATATCGGGGCCGATGGAATCCCAATATCTACTCACAAGGATTACAACTGTATTAAGTCATGACAACAAAAATGAATAAAGGAGGGATAGAAGTAAGTGTAAAGTAAGACATGAATTATAGAAAGATAATGAGATAAGTATACGACGATAGACAAATTCAAAAAAATATGAAGTATGTAAAGCATAGACTAGGTATAACATACTAAGTGACAAGTGAGAAATACAAAAATGAAGTACAAGAAGAATGAGCAGCAATGAAAGAAAGCAAACAAAGATATATCATGGTAAACAATAACTTAAACAATGCATATCTATAGCAAAGAACAAATAACCAGTTACCATTTACAAAATAGCATAATATGCATGATAACCAAGTTAATAAACTTCACCACCTCAGAGGAAAAAAAAACTTTTCAATGTACTAATATCGCTATACCCCATTACCCGTAGCGCACAATCAAGCGCTGGGCAGAGAAGAATACATTATAACATCTGAAAAAAAAACATCCCTTCAATGCCTTAACATCGCCATACATAGTTATCCCTAGCGCACAATCAAGCGCTGGGAACAGAAAAAATATCTTTTTTCTTGTCTTCATATTCTTTTCAAAAAAATACAATACCAAAATGTATTGCAATGACAAATTAAGCGATAAATGGAATCATCATTACAATATCATACAATCAACATAGATCAAAACACAGTAGCATAAAAACAATATGATAATGACATGGTACATTATCAGAACAGAGTCACATAAAAACAACATGGTAATGACATGGTGCATGAAAATGAATCAACATACTATCTTAAAGAAGTTATATCATATCCTAATACAATACTATCTAATATACTATACTATACTAATATACAATATTATCTATTATCCTAAATCCATTGCATAGAACGGAAGACTCCAATGGTCTTGGCACCTTTTGTGAGCCCGCAGTTACTAAGGAATCTAGTGCCGTCAAACTGCCGGTAGGCTTTACTTGGAACAGAACATTTTTCGCAAGGCAGCTAAACAAGGAGTTGACAAGTAACCGCTTAATCAAGTACTATAGCAACTCTCACTTTCATGGAAAAGCCGTTGCTGTGAAAAAATACAAATGAAAATCTCTGTTTGGTAAAGGTAAGATTTCATAACAGGTAACAGTCAATTTAAATTTTAAGTTATCAAATGTGGCCGAGTAAACTTCCGGCCTCTGTATGGTGATAATCAAACCTTCCTCCGTTACACAAAAAAGCGTAACAGAGAAAGTAGCACAGTCTAAATTGGAATCATTAATTATATAGGGCGATATAAGTGTTCGAGAAAAATAGCAGTGTGCAAAGATGTATGGAAAAGTCGTGTGTATACACATGATACCCATGTCAAAAGGCAAATCTAGAAGATGATAATGATGACTAAGAGTGTCATGAGGGCTGACAATCTGAGGTTTTGCGCAAGACAAAGGAAATGCAGTAGACAAAGGCGTACATCTTAAAGGCTGAACTGAAGTCATAGCCTGAATACCGGGCAAAGAAAAAAGTAAGAAAGATATAATAAAGATGTAAAAGCATACAATAGTAAATTTGGACCTACGTTGAAGTTTAAAAGAAAAGCAGAAAGTGCGACAAAAAGTCGTAAAAGACGAAGATACCGAGCTAACCGGTCCAGCAAGAAAGCTAAATAAACTCATAAGGTAAAGATATGTACTAACAATTATGTTCGTACATGTAGCAAAGGAAACACTAGTCATTGCAGCAAAGAAGTTGCAATCAACGTGACTGGATGCAGATTCAGTCGTAGCGATAAAGTTAGTGTGTGTGTCAGACAAAATCGAAGGATCTTCTTCTATAATAGTAGTTAAAGAAGAATCAGAGTTAGAGCAACGACGTACTGAGGTCTGTCGAACTGGGCTAAAAGAAGCACCAAAATTAGCATGATGAACAAAGGTATCATCAATACTGCAAGATTGCATAAAATTAGCAGAATGTATTGCGTTAGCAGAATGTACCTGGTGAAAAGATTTTGGCATAGTGGCGGCAGTAAGATTATGTTGCCGTTCCCAAGCAGCAATTTGTACCGGCGTACATATCTTTATACCATGTATCTGTCCGACAGTAAGGTCAGCGATAGGCGCTCTGAGCATACATGCGTGTATATAACCAGTGAAAAACGGTGTGTCAATGTGGACTATGGCAGTCGGAAAAGTCTCAACTGTCCCACCGAATGTCACACATTTCACCATTTTACCTGTTGCGCAAGATGGATGAACTAGAGACTGTCTAATCCCAACAGTTGTGCATCCAGAATCAAAGAGAACTGAGACTGGATTATTATTCACAAACCCCTTATGTAGAGTGAGAGACCCTCTTCCGTCATGTGCAGACAAGGCAGGAAGAGTGGTCGGAAGAGGATGACCGCAACTCAAGGTAGTTATAGCTGTAGGTTGGAACAAAGTTGTGTACTCCTGTGTAGTAAAATCTGCGAGAATAATCGCTCATTTCCGTAAGAGTTTAGTCATAAAATGATAATAAATAAACCCGCCCTATTGTGTCTGACGGTGATACTCTCACACGCCAGCATAGCGCTGAATTTTGTGCAGTGCTAAAGCCTATAGAACGATCCCACGGTAAAAATCTAACACGCATTTTAGTTTCGGTTTCGAAAACGTACTACTAATATTTAACATTTTGCCAGATCTGCTGCATACACAATGCAGCCTAGCCTTATAATTAACGATTTTGCGGAAGTGTGCCACAAAATAACTATCTGAATTAACGTAATATATTAACTTTAACGCTGGTAATAAGTAATAATCCTTACAAATTTGGTAGTATAACACGAGACACTCCCAATATTTAACGCCTATTCTTACCCCGCCACGCAAAACCCCGCTTCGCTTGACACATTCTGCCATGCATATATACAATCTGCGACAAAGCCAACAGAGGCAAAACACGCAGACAATTGTTTTTTCTTCTCGCGGTAGTATTTCTGACGTCACTAAAACAAGTAGTTATTTGAAAAATACATGCTAGCGAGAGGGGAAGATGGCCGTCTTGTGTAAAATTTTTATTTGACGATTGCCGGTGACAAAATGGAAAATCTAAACCATAATGAATCTGACCATAAAAAATCATATGGTAGTATAGCTTAAAGTCCACTGAGCAAGAATGTGTTTTAAATAATATGATAGTTCCAGTATTAGCCAAGTTATTGAGAAAATACTAAATGTCTACGGACGCGCGACCAGACAGACTGTTGTTCCTGCTTGTTTTTTTTTATAACGTTAGTGGGGACACCGGCTTAGAAGGGAGGCATTGAGGTAAATTCAAATTCGCTTGGGTAACAAGTGTATAGGAGGGAAAAGGGGAGCGGTAGGGAAATGTAATCTAAAACGAAACATCTTTTTGTATTGGCATAACTAAAGCAGACTGGCCAATCGACTACCAGACGCAGAGTTTGTTTGGAATTGTTTTTGTTTTTCAAAAACTACATTTGAATTCTGGTAGTCGCAAGCTTTCGATTGGCCAGTGCTAATAAATATTAGCAAAAAGCTTTCTCTGCTCAGTACCAATTGAACAATACTTTTCATTTAAATACGCTGAGAACAGCAGTGTTAAATTTAAACTTAAATATAGAGAAATATTCACAGTCTGGACACCGCAGAGGAAACTGAGGCCACTTCTTTGCAAAGTCAGCGTCATTTGTTTTTATTTCTTGAATTTTGTGGTAAGAATGCTTTATGAATTTAATATGTTTAATCCCATTGCCAAAGTTAGATGCTGCTATTGGGTGTGGTGAAGTGGGATGTTATAAATACTTATAGGGGACTTAGTGTACTGACTGAGATCAGCTGTGAAGGTATCTATATCTATTAAGAGTAGTGTATTATAGATAACCTTACTTGCTACCACATATCTATATATCTCAGTCAGAATTATTCTGGAATAGTGTGATGACTACGTTATGTGTCTAGGGTATGTGTATGATGAAGTGTAAGTCACAACAACAGACAGATAAACAATTTAATTTAATCCACTACTCTTGACAACACTGTGACACTCACATACATATAACACTCTATGAGAATATCTTAAGGAGTCACTGATAACTTTTCAAATAACAATATGTATTCATGGTTATCATAAAGGTATATGTGTCCTGATTCAAATACATAGGAACCAGGAATCACAATCAATTTTAATTACAAGTATATGTACAGACTTTATCAATATGAATATTGTAGTGACATATATTATTAAAATAGCCTATGTGTGTCAGTTGTGTAGTGGTAATATGAGGTAATACTGGTTTTGTTTTGTTCAAGCTCTGTTGGTATTTGTCATCATGACTTCAATAGTTTGTCTTTTGGGACTAGTATTGGAGATGTTCTCAGTTCCTGATATTAAGACAATTAAATTCCCCTCTGAATGTTATTTTTACAAAGTCATTTCAAGATGAGGGGACATAATGTTGAGCTCAGCTGGCCAAATCAGCTTATCTTGCGTGATGGCGGCAGGAAAGGACTCCTCTGCTCGAATTCTCCCCTGGGCTCTGGAGACAACTCACTGATAGCTAAAAAGACCAAGGAGTATGCTGTCCGACTCTGGATTCAGCAAAGCTCTGACCAGGTGCTGCTCAGTACCATCAAGACCACGGTCCCTGAAAACAAGAAGGATGTACCTTCTACTTCATAACTAATTGATACTCTAGTTCTACACTGAGCACAATACAACACAAACATTGAGTTCAGAGCGTTAGGCCAACTGTCAGCTTCATCTGAAATACTTTATACCAGTATTTACCTCCTTAATGGTTACCACGCCTCTGCACTTCCAGCATTATTTCTGTCTAATCAATCATCCAGGTGTCAGTGTACTATTTGGCCATTCCATGCCGTTTTACTTCCCTCCGACACTCTCTGTTCAGGCTGGAGCATTATAGGCTTTATCTCCTGTTTGCCACTGAACTACACATATATATACAGGCATAAATTAACAATTTACATTCAATTTTCATTAAAAGATACTGAATGGTTCAAGCTTACCACAATTTCATGGAAATAAACACAGATACGTTGATTAGCAATGAATTCTGGCACAATTACTGGCACAAATTCCCATCTGCTTATGTTCCAGGCTTTTATTTAACACAAATATGAGCTGGCTTCAACGCACTGTTGCTTTATCAAGATTATTTGCACTAGTGGTCTCGAACTAACGCTCCTAAGTGAGTATATCAGCGAGTCTAGCCAATGAGGCCACGTTTCGACAAGTGTTTGAAAAAATGTTACCTTTTCACGTCTCCCCTAACAACGAAAGATAGTATTTATAGCCCGACCAATCGTGGTTAGTCTTTCATTTGTTGCGCTCCAATCAATTTGGAGTTTACATGGTAGGCTAATTCTGTAACGTAAGATTTTTTTCAAACACGTTATAAAAAAAATTTTATGAGCAGAAATGATTCCATGCTGTCAGGCATCCCCCCTATTTTATTTTGGGTATAATTTATTAATTCCTGGACTATTTGCGTAACGTTTTACATATTCTTTGTCAGCAAGCCCTAAGGAACCCAAATATCCAAATTTAAAAGAGCTACGTGGCTGCGTTCAAAATATGTATTTTCTACCTCCTGTTTCGAAGATGTGCTGTCTGGGTACTGTTATGTTTTCAACCGTAAACCCATCTATTGTTATCTTTCCTAATAAGCGTTTTTTTGTGATTTTAAAACCTAACTCTGGGAAGGGTAATGTATTTTATCACTGTCCGTCTGAAAAAAAGTTAGTGCATGTAGTCTTACACGCGTGATGGCAGCATTTGTGTATCGCGCGAAGCGTGTTGCATGCGTTCCTGATTTTCAGCCCTCCCTTCTCTCTTTATCCTTTAGTCCATCTGTTCGTTCGTTTTGGTAACGCAGTATAATTAATGTTAGGATTAATTTAGGTCATTACGCAGTCTGCCTCTCAATGTTTTTCCAAGAAATACAGCACACGTTTCATTGAAGAAAGCGGGTATAATACAGTAAGCTTTTACTATCAACGTGAAAGCGTTACAATTTGCAGACGAAGCAGAAAACAAGGGGGATTTCGAGTACCTTCTTTGTGACAGCACTGTTATTTACCATTGCTCTTTTCTTTATTAATTTTATTTGTTAGGCTTCATATTTACCTAATAATTTATATATGTGGATTAGAATATTCCACGACATTGGGAAAAAGTGAAGGACGTGCCGGGAGCAGACATTGTTGAGTCCTCACATTGAAATGTATTTAACTGATGTATGTTGTCATGATTATGTTTGAATATTATTGTATTAGAATATATTAGTAAGCCTCCGTGTTCCATGAACACTGTTCAACATGCCTGAAGCATTTATATTTAAAAAGGAAAAGAAGAGAAAACATATAAAAGGAAATGTGGTTACCCCACATTATTTTATTGAGGAAAACTATGTAAATGTACAGTGGCGTATCTGCCATAGGGACCTGAGGTGTGGTCACAGCAAGGTGGGAGTCATGTGAAATTAGGGGCGAGTGCACCTGTAATGCACGCGAGGCTGACCCCATATCACCGTAGGGAAATAAATAATATCAAAAGTGATCAGATATAAAAGGCCAGGGTGTCCTTTTGTTGCAGAGGTTTTATTTCCTGTTGCCAGCTGGTAACAGGAAACCTGAGGAGTGACGATAACGCCAAGAAGTCCCCGACAATTCATGTATGCTGTCAAGAGATAACAGCAGGAGCTTGAGCGTGTGATGTGATATCGATATTTCTGCAACTACACAATACCTTATCATTCAACAAGGAAACCCCAGGTGATATGTTAAGGACCTGGGTATATCTGACAGTTTCATTTTAATAAACACTGGTATTTCAAATCATACTCAGGAAGTTTATGGGGTATGATGATAATACAGCCCCTCATACACAGTGACTCTCCCTCTTAGATGAATAAAGTGTAAGCTGTGAACATTCCAACAGGAAAGACATATATTAACTCTGTAGTTATTGGGCAGATTGTCCACACAATTTTAGTTGATCTTTTCTGTAAACTATCTTGTCCTCATTTTCAAAGACCTGTCCAAAGATATGACTGGACAGGCAAAATAAATTGTACAAAAAATATTCAATTTAAAGAAAAACTTAACCACTGGTTTTTATTCACTTCCTCATAGAAACTTAAAGTGTTTTTGTGTTGTGTCCCATCATTTCATTTCTCCCCTAGACACTAGGTACATCATACACCAGACACTAGAGCCAAAATAGTGACCGTGTGAGATCTAGGGAGGTAGCGTTAGGTTCCCTGCACATAATTCATCATCATCATTTATAGAGTCAGGGGCCTACATGTGCTTGACCTCACACGGTTAATACATACACGGATTTTATTCTTTTAGGATACCATCATAACCTCCCCAGCAAAATCTAACTTTGCTACATCCGGGCACTGAGATGCTCTCTCGAAATCGAAAACAGAGCAAGCAATAGTGTTAGAGACACCATTATCATTGTTACCTTGATCATTAACAACCTGGGGCTCTTGTTGAGCAGAGTTAGCATGGCGATAAGATCTATTATTATTTGGAGATCTACTGTCATATCGCGATGTATCGCGACTATTATCTCTATTTGAAGCATTATTATTTGCTCTATTGAAACTATTGTTCTGATTTGAACCCCAGTTAGCATTGTCACGATTACTATTTCCCCTTTGGTCAAAATATCTGTTAGATGGATTTTGTTGTCTTCGAGAAAAATTATTGTAAGGTTGATAATCTCTATTATTGTTACCCCTTCCAAAATTTCCATAATTGTTGGAACCAAAATGTTGAGGACTGTTAAATTGTCTCCAGTTTCTTGGAGAAGGAGAATAACTACGTGGTGGACCCTTTTGGTACCGTCCAAAATCACGATTATCTCTTCTACCTAAATTGCGCTCAGCATTTTGAGATCTACTGCGCAAATTAGGACCATATGGTATTGCTGAAGCCACGGGTAAACCTTCTTTGACCTCAGAGTGGCTAACAGTCACATTTAGGTGTGCAGTGACGTATTGACAACAATATTGTTCCATATCTTTTAAGTTTGCAGGTTTTCGCTCATGTAAAAAAAAGAAAGAAAAGAAGAGTTTACAGACGACATGGCTTTGTCACGAAGCAATAAGTCCATGAGGGCTTCCTATGTATTTTCAGTTTTAGAATGTTCCACCCAACGCGAAAAAGTAAGGCGAATATTTGCAATAAAGTCTGAAAAATCTTTCCCTGTCTCTGGCAATAAAGACTTAAAGCGTAGGCGATAACCGCCTTTATCCCGTTGGTAATTTTTTAACAAGACCGCTCTGACAACATCATAGTTGTTTTTGTCAGGGCCCTCCAACATACTTATAGTATTCATAGCTTCACCCTTAAGTATTTCCATAAGTTGTGCAACATATTGCGACTTGTCTATCTTATGAGATTCGCATGAAAGTTCAAATCTATTCAGATAGAATGAAATATCGTCATAGGCAGAGTTGAAAGGAGGCAATCTAATTTTATAAGAATTAGTATTTGCCTTATTAGAAGTTGTTTGATTGTTTGACTCATTTTGTGTATTACCCATATTTACTACCTTTATTTTCTCCAGCTCTATAGATAAAATCCTTTCCTCGTGTAGTCTTTGGTTTTCCTCAGCTTGCAGCTTCTTCTCCTCCGCTTTAGTCTGCAGCTTTTTTTCTTCCATTTGCATTTGCATTTTTTTCTCTTCTGCCTCTAATTTCTGTTTTCTCTCTTCAGCTTCTAATTTCTGTTTTTCCATTTCCATTTGAAATATTCTCTCTTCTGCCTGCATCTGCAATCTCCTATCTTTAGCTTCCATTTTCTGTCTTTCAACTTCCAATTTCTGTCTCTTTTCTTCCGACTTCTGCGCCTTGGCATATTCGGCAAGTGCGAATTCTCTTACCTCTTCAGTAGTAATATTAAGGGATTTCCCTTGCTCAATGAAGTAATCTAAAGTAGAAATTATGTCTAATTATATGATATAGATAACTTATGTAAATATATTCCTGGAGAAACTCACTTTATCCCAACTCAGTGGGTGACAAGTCCTTGCACAAGAACTTGTATAATTACCTTTAACTATAAATAATATAATTAATCACTTATATATATATATATATATATATATATATATATATATATATATATATATATATATATATATATATATATATATATATATATATATAATATTGACAGTGCATGACAAAATAGACAGTACAGACAAGAGTGACAAAGACAAGATATAAAGAACAAATGAACACGTTCGCAGCAATCAACTAAAGTCAAAAGCAGAAATAAAGCATAAATATTGCAAAGCTTGCAATGACAGCTGCGAATATTATAACAATACCTGTGACAAAACAGTGTATAAACGAAAAGTTTGTATATAAATTAAAGATAGCAAGAGGAAGACGACACTCACGAACAAATTAATAAATAAAAAACTAAGGTACAGTGAAAATAATGAAAACAACACTGAAACGTTTCGTCACACCTAAACAATTAGAGTCACAAATTACCAAACACAGTGGACTGAAATACGTCAGCACAAAGTTCGCTGGAAATTTCCACTGCGGGAAATTCGCAATAAAGTCCCTATAGAACGCTTATGTTGGCCCTCGGTAAAGTGGGATATATCCTACATAAGTCACCTCACCAACCGCCCACATAAATATGAAAACATATAACATAAAAAAGGAATATAATCGTGTAAGCTGTGAGGAAGGCTTAATCAAAACATACGGTGGTACAGTTTACATTACAAACAACCACTTATCTTGCAAAAAGGAAAAAAATCCCGGCCTCCGTAACAGCAACAATGATGTACAACAGGTATCACACAGTCCGAAGAAAGGTAAATCTACTGTTGAAAGGTACTGGAAACTTGTAGACCTTGCAACCTCGTACTTCAAGTAGAAACTTGCTCACGAAAAACTAGCACTGGTTACACTGTAGAACTTGAACAGGAAAACATGAACTTGTAACATTTGCATAGATCAACTTGCTCATCAAAATGAGCACTGTGAACACTGTAAATCGTGCTGTAAATTCCTCTGTAGAATTCCAATCAGTAGTTGGTATGGTAACCCAAAGAACTGTCCAAGCAGTTACAAACTGGCACACCAGTTATGTTACCACTATGTTTGAGGGTTAACATACGTGGTACATATTAGATTCAATACTGTTGATGGTGGTGGATGGTGTGGTACAAAACAAGGACTGACAATGACAGAGTCAGTGAGGTCGGGCTTACGGATGGCCGACTGATGTGTGAGTAAGTGACTGTCATTTAAACACGAATGCATAAAAGTTCTGGCATACCAACACGACCCACTCCATTAAATGTAAGAGTCAGGAAACGTTTAAATGGTTTATTACGTCACAGTAACATAAACATTATGGTAACATTTGACGACACTCCATAGCACAGCATGGTGACACAGCAAATAAGTTCATACAGCAAACAATAGTCTTCCACACAAAAGACAGCGTGCATCGCAGTCTCAATAGGCTGCAAAACCACAGCAGCTCACGGTTCATAAAGGTTTACATAAATCTCCTTACAAGGGATGATAATCACAGGTCGCTTACACAGCGGCATACATGACTTCTAATAACAAGGGGAAAACTCCATTAGAATAAACGTGAATCACAATCACGGCCTGTATAATCCATGGCCTCTATAATAATCCATAAACTCCTGGGAGAAAGCACTTTCCCAACAATAATCTCTTTATCTTCACTTCAGAAACATTATCCTTTATAATAATCAAATTCCCTTCATATGTAAACCACAAAATACGCCGGGACACACTAGCAAGAAGGAACAGCCTTCTTCAAGCTCTGCCCGCACCAAAAAACTCCCGCAAAAACTCCCCGCATCTCCGTTGCTTAAAACAGTTCACCCTATCAGAATTCATTTAAGCGCTAACACCCAGTTTCTTTATGTTTGAGCTGGACTCATCCGCTTTCTAACACTTTCTGTATCTCGAACATTCGAGTAGAAAAACAAGCTAACAGCTAGACAGTGGAGCTGTGTTCAGAAAAATCACCCCGCATTCATCTCATCACAAAAAGTGAGCTTACATAGGCGTATACCCAAAAACGACCCGTACTTACAAATCTTTCAACGGTTAACTCCCCTTAATAAAAACCCGACTTTAACACCCATCAACAAAAGACTGATAAGATTCAGATTGAGAGGTAGATTCACCAATACTACAATAATACAATGCTACGCACCAACGAATGACAGCGATGAAGAGGTCAAGGATGAATTCTATTAACAACTGCAGAAAGAAATGGAAGACAGACCTAGATATGATCTTATTATAGTAATGGGAGACCTCAATGCGAAAGTTGGTACACACAATACATATCATGAAAGAGTAATGGAGAAATGCGGCAGCGGAACAGCAAACGAAAATGGGGATAAATTAATAAGTTTCTGTAGTATTAACAACCTGGTCATTGGAGGAACACTTTTCCTACATAAAGAAATTTACAAATTAACATGGGAATCACAAAATGGTCGGGACAGAAACCAGATAGACCACATCATGATTAACGGTAGATGGAGACATGCATTACAAGATGTGAAGGTAAGAAGAGGTGCAGATGTGGGAAGTGATCACCATTTAGTAGTAGCAAAACTGAAAGTGAAACTAAGAAGGGCTGGACCAATTGTAACTACACAGAAAAGGTTTGACATCAGCAAATTGAAGACCCCCTTACCAGAAAAGCTTTTGCGGCTGACATAAAGAAACGATATCAATTTGCCAAAAGTCAGGAAAAGACATTGACTGATGATATAGACCAGAAATTCAACACCATTTCAACAATATATAAGGAAAGCAGCAAATCATGCTTGGGATTCCAGGAAAGGAAGAAGCAAGACTGGATAACACCAGAAACATTAAACACCATAACACTGAGAAAGGAAATGAAAAGAAAGAAAACAGAAGCGAAGTCCCCCAGGTTAAAGCAACTATATAGCGAACAGTACAGTCAGCTGGACAAGGAAGTGAAACGCCAAACCCGAGCCAACAAAAGGAATTTCCTAGACGATCTTACAAGACAGGCAGAAGAGGCAGCACTGAGAAATGAACAAAGCACAGAATACAAAACAACTAAATTCATCAGCGGAAAACGAGGTGCAAACAATATTACATTAGTAAGAGATAAGCAGGGAAATCTCATCACGACAGCAGAGGGACAGGAAACAAGATGGGCAGAGCACTTCAGAGAAACTCTGAACAGGGAACCACCAGAGACACAATTGAATGTTCCTGAGGCTGAAAACGATCTAGATGTAAATACAGACATTCCACGAAAAGAAGAAATCTTCACAGCAATCAAAGGGTTAAAGAACGGAAAAGCTCCTGGCCATGATAACTTAAATGCAGAGCTATTTAAGACAGACCCTGAGCTAGCAGCAGAACTATTAGAACCCCTATTTGCACAAGTGTGGAAAACGGGGAAAACACCATCAGAGTGGAACAAAGGAATAATTGTCAAATTGCCCAAGAAGGGAGATCTTGCAGACTGCAATAATTGGAGAGGAATCACTCTTCTCTCAGTTCCCAGCAAAATACTAGGCAGGATAATTATACAGAGAATTTCAAAAGCAGTAGACCACCAACTGAGGAAAGAATAAGCAGGATTTAGAAAGAACAGAAGATGTGTATATCATATATTCACTCTCAGGAACATTATAGAGCAGTGCTCGGAATGGCAAAGACAGCTGTACATTAACTTCGTTGATTTTGAAAAGGCTTTTGACAGCATACATAGGGACAGTTTATGGAAAATACTGAGGGCTTATGGAATTTCAAGCTGCATAGTGTCAATCATAAAAAGCCTCTATGCCAACTTTACGTGTAGTGTTGGGCAGACCAACCTAACCTTTGAGGTGAAGACAGGAGTACGACAGGGATGCCCCTCATCAACCACTCTATTTTTAACAGTCATAGACTGGATGATGCGCCAAACAACAGAGGGCAGTCCAAGAGGAATAAGATGGACTACAAACGGATAGACTTAATAAGTTTAGCCAGCAGGTGGGCTTGAACATCAATTTAAAGAAGTCAGAGGTCATGACGCTCAATGTGAGCAACCTTGAGCCCATATCAGTAAGGAATCAGCAACTGGTACAGACAGACACCTTCACATACCTAGGATGCATTGTAACACTAGACGGCGGGGCAGGCAAAGACACCAACATCAGAACGAATAAGGCAAGAACAGCCTTTTTTAGCCTAAACAACATCTGGAAGTTTTCTCAATACAGCACAAGCACAAAATTAAGATTATATCAGAGCTGTGTGCTTTCTGTGCATCTCTATGGTGCAGAATGCTGGAGAGTTACAGAGAAGGAAATGTCGAAATTGTCCTCTTTTCACACAACATGCCTAAGAAATATTCACCGAATCTTTTGGCCGAATACCATCACCAACCAAGATCTGCTTACTCGGAGCAAGCAAGAGGACATGCACACCATCATAGCCTGCAGACGCTGGAGCTGGGTTGGCCATGTCCTCAGAAGAGACCCCGATGCCATCACAAGAACAGCTATGCTTTGGACCCCTGAAGGAAAACGAAAGAGAGGCCGACCAAAAACAACCTGGCGGAGGACTGTGGAGTCTGAGATGCAAAGAATGAACCAGAGTTGGGGCACTGTACGAAGGATGGCCGCCGACCGAGCAAAGTGGAATCAGTTTGTTGTTGCCCTACAAGACGCCACTAGGCGTGATGGCCACTGACTGCTTTGGCGGTCGGCGGCAAAGGATCAAAGAAGAAGATGATATCTCAACTAGCAAAAACATTTTAGAGCCGCCACTGTTTCGAGCTGTCCTAGTTACAATTTTTAAGTGAAAGTCAACCTGACCCAGGTCAAGAGAATGTTGTTTCAAAATGACAATCTCTGAAGGACCGTGGACTAGATTGATACCAGGCCAGGAGGAAGACTGTCACATTATTTTTTTGAGTCGCTCGCTTGTCCACTGTGGCCGTATTCTGTGACATTTGTTGTACTGACTAATTGTGTGCTTTTCAGTGGTCGGCACCTCGTTCTTTCTCTGCTATGTAGCAGATATTTTGTATTTTCAAACATTCTTACACTCCTCTCAGTGATAAGTCGTCATGTCTGTTTGGTTACCCGTTCCTACCTGCGTTGCAAGGAATAGCTGAGATAATATTAACCGACAACCATGTTGGTTAATCTCGGGTGTGGCCGACATCAGTCTACAGATTAACACTAAAATCGCTCCAGCGACTCTGATCAAGCATTGATTAGGACCTTATCATTAGGCGAACGTGTCGCACCTGCCAAGATGGTAAAGAGATGGATTTTGTGTGCACAAGCGACGGATAAACAGATTACTTTAAGTAAAAGTAAGATGGTGTATTTGTAGGCATTGCAGAGAATGCAATCGGGTGTTTTATTGCCATACATGGAAGAGGTGACCTTTTGCATTACGCACATAATTTTAGGCGTAAATAATTTTGAATTACCCCACAAAACACGCATGTTTGAAACGATTGGCGCTCTGATTAGCATCGTAATAAACTAATGCGGGGAAAGACAAGCAATATAAGCTGACTTCTTTTCAAGCCTAGTTCACTGTGAGAATCGCATGCCAAGACGACGACCAGTCTGCTAGAAGTTACAATTAGAATTCCATTTATCAGACTGGACTTTGTTGGAGCAATTTTGAGGACTTCAGAGCCCAGAATAAACTCTACCATTTAACAAGGACAACCAGAATCTGAGGAATCTAAAACACGGAGTCATAGTGGGAATTTATTGTTAAAGTAACGACCCCAAAGAACACGTGTATAAAGGCCTATGCAAGTGCCTTTATTCTCTAAGCAAACAGTCTGTGAGCCAAGATTGGCGTAAGTTGTACATTTTACCTTCCATATTTTTCATTACTAACAAGTGAACTAATATGTATATATTGCCATGTGAATATTAATATGTGAAAATTGCTAGTGGATGTCCAATTCATTTGAGGCTGGCAACCTCAACATATAGAATGATGATTTCCTGAACCACCACTGCAAGGTCTGGTGACTGCTTTATTACTAGTTTCATAAAGAGAACTAAAAGCGTACGTAGTCCCAAGTTCCATATGGAGCTGGAAGGAAAAGATTAACCTTTTCATTTGAATGTGAAGTAAATATAAAGCTATTCAATTTAAATGTAAAGAAAGTTTTCTCTCGAGAAATTAAGGTTAGTTCTCATCGAGGGTAAATTCTGAGGTAGATGGGATAGTGGAATAGGAAGATGGGGACACGTAAGTATGTGTCGGGAAACTCAAAACTCATAGGGTATTTGTTTCCATTCTTTTACCTTACTACTTGGTTGTACCAGTTGAGGGTACTATCTCTGGAACAAGAAGGGAACAAGTGGCCTAAAGTCGAAGCTAGATACCATCATCTGACGGGGCTTCAAGACGAGGGACCAACTTCGTAGACACTCCCTGACACTTATGGAAACGTGCTGCACCCTACAACCTTGACCAGCGACGAGCGTGATCAGCAACACAGTCTACCAAGAACCAAACTATCAGAATGAGCAGAACCGTCACTGACAGCTAAGTAACACATACAAGCTGCCAAGTGACCTCCTTTACAAACCACCATTACATCATAACAGTGATGATAAATTTGTTGATCAATAATTATTCATTCTTTTAAAACCTTGTTAAACCTAAGTGATTATTAAATCTGTTATTTGTGAATATACAAATTTAACGTCGATTTAGTCATTTTGAATGTACTGCATGTTTGTCAGTCAATTTACTAAATACACTCTATACAAAGCCATACCAGAATAATAAGAATTCCACTGAGTAAATCAGGGTGGGGGCTTGAAAGAGCTGAAAATAATTGCTTAATTCTTCATAAAATAAGTAAACAATTGCCTTGCCCAACGCAACATTGTACTTGACTTCTGAAATATCTTATGAAGACCTCCTTGAGATAGAAGAATCATTATCTACAACTCTGCCAAGAGTAATCTTGTGCGAAGGTAGACACCTTTGAAGACCCATATTTGACACTCTTGAGTTTGGGCCACTGTTGGACCACTACTGCAAAGCAGGGTAGGCAATTCCGTGACAAAGACAGCCAATAGGATAGTATGGTGCTCTCTGGCAAACCTCTACACTCTAGTGTAGAAGAGGAACGACTAAGTAAGTAATAAGTACAACGTAATCCTATAGGAGATACTGCCGAAGAGAAGTGATGTGTTAAGAATCTTCGTTATACTAGGTCTCAGGTGCTTGAGATGGAGTGATCGGTTTCGTTCTTCGCTGCCCTTGCCTTCCTAACAATCACGAGCAGATTCATGAGCCCATTTAGCCAGGTATCTGGGTAGAGCGTAGTCTAAAGCTATCTGGTTTTGAACCAGGTAGCTATGCTTCGATAGGCATGTGCCCTAACAACTTTGCCACTCGGCGCTCGTCAGTAATAAATAAAGGTAAAAGTAGTCCCATAGCAGATACTGCTACAGGGAAGTGAGGTGTTAGAGACTTCACTATATTAGATCCAGCATCGAGAAGTGGGGTGACCAGTTTTCTTCCTCGCTGCATTTTCCTTCCATAACGCAAGAGCAACGTTAGGTACCCATTTTAGCTAGGTAGACTGGAGCGTGACGATACTGTGATATGAACCCCGGCCCTTTTCCGCGAGAGACCAGCGCTCTAACCACCCTGTCAATCGGACACTCCAGTAATAAGTATGTGTACAGTTTATATTTATATTCAGTACTTTAACTTAAACAGTCTTATGTAATCGATGTCTAGTGTTTATGTTTTTTTAAGTGGCAAAACGTTGATGTAATCTGAAATTTTCTGACAGTGCCTTCGTCCCTAGGGATGTAGCCTACGCACCATACCACACATGTTTTTAGAATCACTGTAGCTCATGTAACAGAGCATGTGTAAACAGAACATTAAAAAATAATAATGAAACATTCATGAAGATAACAAACCGGATTTATATTTCGTTTTTAAAAAAAATAGTAACGAATAGTCCTGGGAATGTGCACATAAACACAAACTGTGATACACCGAAGGGCAAGACGAGGTCAATTGTTTTTAAAACAAGTGACACGTCGCTCTAATGTACTTTTAGTCTGCCGAGTATGCTTGGGGTCTGCTGACAAAAGGCTAGATTTTAAACGGCCAAAGAAGATCTTACGTCATGTGTCTACAACACCCAGCCCGCGGAAGTGGTATGGCCCTTCAATCTAATCTGTTAGGCCCGCAATTCATTATCAGCAGGACCTATCAGTACCCAGTGGAGCACAGGTCCTAAACAAAAGCAAACCAATCATTCCAGTACGGAGCTGCAGCGCCTTTTAAGTCAAAACAGCACAAACAATTCTTTATTTGGATAATTTATATTCCCCTGAATTTAGAATCTGTAAACATTATTTGTCAGAACACATTCTAAGTAGGTATATTTTGATTTTGTAAATAGTATTTGCTTCAGAAATTGTGCTTTTCCTGTGAAGAAAATCTAGATTTTGTCAGAACCTTGGCTTACGTTAGTAATGTTCTTATAACTTGCATATGTTTTAGTCAATCAATACGAGATTTGGCACAGGTACTTTCCATAGCATAATAAAACTTTAGTCAGATGTGATTTTTGATACGTTATCGAAATTTTGGATTTATTGCAAATAATGTAAAATTTTGAAAAAAACTGCTTACTATTTTTAGATACAAACTTTAAAGTTCTATATCTCAGGATCTTCTTAAGTTATCAAAAATCCAATCTGACAAAAGTTTCAAAACGTATTGATATGCATTCTTTTTTTTTAAATTTGATATTAATAGATAAATGAATAAATAAATAAGCCTTAGCAAATTGAAATAGAACAATATATTTCAATATGGCCGCCGTTTCCATGACAACCAATGATGCAGTACATTCAAACTCTTCATGATGTGTATGCAGTGGCGGATCTACATTTTGGGGGCCCTGAAGCTTGAACTCTTGGAGGGGCCCCTTTTATTAAAAAAAAAAAATTGTGAGGATGGGAAAGAATTGTATCATAGAGATAAATGGACTTAGAGGACCTGAAGTTCAAGCTTTATAGTAGATCTACAACAACACACATATAGTAGATCTACAACAACACACATATAGTAGATCTACAACAACACACATATAGTAGATCTACAACAACACACATATAGTAGATCTACAACAACACACATATAGTAGATCTACAACAACACACACATAAAAACTGAAGACAAATCAAAGAATTTTCAAAAAAGAAACAACTCTGCAGGGAGTTGAATGCAGAACATTTGCTTGGAAGGCATATGTTCTGACCACTAAACCACTATCCAAGTTGGTATATGTGATTTTAAAAATCTTAACTATTTTAATGATTGTCTCCATCATTCAGAATTAGTTCGTTGAAGACATACCAAGAAAATTATAAGATAGGAAAATTAGCAAGGATGAAAATATAAAATATTTAAATACATTTGTTAAAAAACAAGGCTGACAAGGTGTACCCATAAGAGATTTGTGCTCAGAAGGAAAAGTTAAACTTACCAGAACATACTACATGAAGCACATTTACAAAATACTCTTATTTCTGTTTTTTTTTGTTTAAAGCAACATATTCACGTACAGTTTTGTCATATAAGAGCTTCCTTGCAATGTCATTTTCTAGAGACAATATGCATACAGAATTTAAGCGCTCTTCAGTCATGTAGACCGAAATTTGTATTTTTATAAAGTATAGCTTTGAAAAATTCCTTTCTGCTTCGCAGCTCGTGATGGGCATTGTCAAGTACAGCTTAAGCGCAGTAGTAATATCGGGGAACACTTCAATTAGGTGTTGCTCACAAATAAGCTGAAGAACGTCTGCGCATTGCATTTTAGATGGCATGTTTCCTTCTGTGTTCTGGGATTTCCAAAGGTGCAAATATTCTTTGAACTGATAACACTCGTTTACTAATTTCTGGTCAATATCATCTTTGTAATACGATATTATAAGTTTAATACTGTCCTCGTCAATTTCATAATTTTTCACCAATTCCGAGAGGAACTTGAACCTTTTCGCAATCTGCTCATATGGGTCAATACTCTTGCGTTACTGGATTACCAAGCAGTCATAGATTTGATATAGAACTTCTATCCTAAATTTGCCAACTCCTCTCAAAGAAGCAATACACTTGCTCCTTCTGAAAATTTCCTTGTAACAATGCGTTTGGAAGCATCAGAATAACTTGAAGTGATATCTTCACACAAACCTTTTGCTTCTGATTCAAAGGGTGCAATCCTATCGGCTGAATTTTCTCTGAGTTCTTTAACAAACGAAAGTAAAGATGAAAGCAGAAGATAACCGTCAAATACATCAAAACCAGGGGTTTGTAGTTTCTTACTTGTTTTGTTGAAACGCTCCAGCACTTCTTCCCAAACGACTGTTAAAATAGCATATTCCAGCTGTACCAACTTGTTGTATAAATTCTTTGCATCTCGTTTACATTCAGGCTTCTCTTCTGAGTCTTCAGATATATGTTTGTAAAATACTCATAGATCCATTTTTAATTGCCCGGACTGCTTCATAGTGTGCAGACCATCTAGTAACATTTAAGCTCTTTAGAGAAAAATGTAGATTGCCCTGTGTGTTTAAAATCCCCCATCTTCGTGGAGATCCAGAAAAGAAAACATACAGCTCTTGCAAAATAGTCAACAACTTCAGGTACAAAAGGCACTGCCTTTTCTTCCAAGAAGGTTAAGTGAATGGGCTGCACATGGTACATAGTCTGCGTACTTGTTAATGTTTTTAAAGAGTGCTTGCAGCCCTTTCTCCGAGCCCTTCATGTTATATGCATTATCGTAGGACAAAGCACGATATTTTCAAGTGAAAGCTTATGTTCACCCAGGACTTGTTGTATTTTGTTGAACAAGGTCGTGGGTGAGTGGTTTTCTATCGGTAAAAATTTTAAGAATCTCTCACAGGGTTTTCCATTATAGCAGTATCGAACCACAATTACCAGCTGGTCAACATGTGTCAGGTCAGGCGTAGAGTCAACAATAATAGAGTAGTATTTGGTGTTTAGGTTGTTGATTTGATTCACAATTTCATCTTGCACATGTTTTCCCATATTTTCTATCAATTCTTCATACACGGTTTTGGATAGGTAAGTAGCATTTACTTTTTCATTTTTACATTTCTCGAGATGTTCATGTAAAAATGGGTCGAATTTTGCAATAAGTTCAATGGCATCCATGAAGTTTCCATTATTTGGTGAGCCCCACTTCTCCTCATGACCTCTAAATGCCAAACCTCTTTCACTTAAAATCTTTATAACAGCTACAACTCTTTTCAGTACTACAAAATAGTCATCATCGTGTAGCATGTCCTTTGCAGAACGTCGCTCTCATCACAGCCCGCCTGAAAGACTCTCGATCTCTAGCCAACCTTCCTGCCTCCTCCATTGTCATGTTCAAGGTGTCTTCAATGTCCTGTGTCCACCGTCGTCTTGGTCGGCCCCTGCCTCGCCTTCTAGGTACCATACTTTCCATCACTGTTCTCTCCAAGCCACTATGACGTTTAATGTGGCCAAAGTATTTCAGTTTCCGGGACATGATATTGTTTATGAGCCAGTTTTCCTCGATTTTCAGGTCGTGTAGGTTGTCTATATTTTTTTCTTCTTGGTCCAAGATATTCTGAGAATTTTTCTGTAACACTTTGCTTCGAAAGATTCGATTTTTTTCTTTAATGTTTGAGTAATGGTCCATGACTCCATCCATACTTTGCTACCGGAAAGATGCTCGTTCTCAGATGCTTTACTTTTATTAATTTGCTTGTAAGCATCAGAAATGATAACCACTAGCACAGAAGAGAAAACCAATGATGGTGAAGATGACATAAAGATGGAAGAACTGAGGGCAGCACTAGTGAAAATCAAGATGGGCAAAGCAGCAGGGCATGATGGTATAACACCAGAAATGGTTAAGTACATGGGAGCATCAGGCGACCTATTACTCTTAAAGGTCCTACAGGCAGCATGGTGCAACAAGACCATACCAAAGGATTGGGAGATTGCCATCATAACACCACTTTTCAAAAAGGGTGACAATCGACAATGTGGAAACCATAGAGGCATATCCCTTCTCAGTGTCCCTGGTAAAATCTACTCTAGAATCCTAGAGCAGAGACTCCGACGCCTAGCTGAGCCACAATTGGATGAGGTCCAGTGCGGATTCCGAGCAAACCGAAGTACTCAAGACCTAATCTTCACACTCAGACAGCTGAGTGAAAAGGCTCTTGAGTATAAGAGTGAGATCCATCTTTGTTTCATAGACCTGAAAAAGGCGTTTGACAGGGTCCCCTGGAGCAAACTTTGGGACTGTTTGGCAAGGAAGAATATTCCAGCACCTCTGATCCATGCTATACAGAGCTTCTACAAGTCTTGCAGAAATTATGTGAGGACAGCAAACCATAAGTCAGAAGAGTTCAGGACCACCACTGGTGTAAGACAAGGTGATATCCTATCACCTTACCTCTTCATACTCCTTATGGACGATGTCATCAAGGCATGTAAGGAGAGAACAAGAAAATATTCAGTGGGGTACTGGAAGATGAGACAGGTCTATATTTCGGAGCTGGCATTTGCTGATGATGTTGCCCTGATTGCTAAATCAGAGGCACATCTCCAATCCAACCTGCAAGTCTGGAAGGAAGAGCTGGAGAAGAGAGGGATGGTCATAAGCAGCTCTAAAACAAAATCCATGGTGATATCACGAGAAGAAAGAAAACATCAGATTAAGTTGGGAGAACAGGTCCTGGAGCAGGTCGACCACTTTAAATATCTCGGAGCTATTATAGCCCGAAAGGGAGGCATCAAAGAAGAGTTGGCCACTCGAAAAGCAGCGGCTGGGAGACTTTTTCAGGCCATAAATCGTGGATTCCTCAGCAAGAAAGAGGTTGGTAAGAAAACGAAGATGGCTGTATACCGCTCCACCTATGTCCCAGTCTTGACATATGGATGCGAGTCGTGGGCAATGACTACAACCCACAAAAGCCAGATCCAAACCTCAGAAATGAGGTATCTGAGGAAAGTGGTTGAAGTAACAAGAAGAGACATGGTCCGCAACCAGACGATACGTCAAGGCCTAAAATCCCACCCGCTGCAGACCCAAATAGAACAGTCCCAACTGAGATGGTTTGGCCATGTCTGCAGAATGGGAGAAGATCGGCTACCACGACAAGCATGGGAAACAAAGAGCCAGGGATCCAGACCTCCAGGACGACCCAGAGTCCGCTGGGAGGACAACATTAGACAATCTTTGAAGGACCGAGGACTAGAATGGAACCAGGCCAGGAAGAAGACAGCTGATAGAATGGTCTGGCGCTCTCTCTTCCAAACCTCTACACCTCACGGTAGAAGGGGAACGACTAAGTAAGTAAGTAATTTGCTTGTATTATGCCATAGGTTCTTCATTTTATTTGCATTGCTATGACCAGTCTCCTTTTGACCTCTTTTGAGCAGTCTCTATTGTTGTTAATTATGGAGCCAAGATATTCAAAATTTGTGTCATTTTCAATTTCCTCATTACTGATGGTAATTTTTGGTTGGCATCTTGTTTTGTCTGTGGACATTATCTTTGTTTTTTTTTTTTTTTTTTGTGTATTCAGAAAAAGGTTCTGATCCTCACTGTGTCTTTTGACAGACAGGATTAACTGTTCTAGTCCCTTGGCACTGTTTGAAAGAATAACTGTGTCATCTGCGTACCTGAGTTCTGGGATCGCATTTCCACCAATTGTGAACGGATCGCAATGTTCACATTCTTGGTCACTAGCAACATTTCTCATTATATTTTCTGCATAAATGTTAAACAAGTATGGAGAGAGGATGCAACCCTGTCTTACTCCCCTTTTCACCTCAAACCATCCTGATGTTTCCCCCGCTACTCTGACAGCTGCTTGTTGTTCATGGTATAGTGCTTCAATTAGATGGATCAAATGCGCCGGAAACCCCATGTCTCTCATGATGTTCCACAATTTCTGATGTTGTACGCATTCGAAGGCCTTGGTGTAATCTACAAAACAGGCATGAAGATCTACATTGTATTCTCTGCATTTCTCGAGGATGTTTCTCACATAAAAAAAATGTGATCTCTCGTGTAGTAACTCCGCCAATGCCGGTCCCAAGCCCGGATGAAAAAGGAGGAGGGCGGCCTGCATGGAGGCCGTAAGGAGGCAGCCCCTCCACCATGCAAAGGCACAACAGGCCAATCACCTGTTTGCTTTAAATCATGATTACGCGAACTACAAGAGAGAAAACCGGACTGATTCTAAAGGCGACGAACTGGAACGGACTACGGACTACGACTTATGGAACTTGGAACACAAGAAGTATAAATGGGAAGGAAGAGGAGCTGGTGGAAGAGATGAGGAAAGCAAAACTAGAAATCCTGGCTATAACGGAAACGAAGAAAAAAGGACAAGGAGTCATGGATCTCGATGGCAACAGGTTGCTCTACAGTGGTGTACCCATATCTGAAAGGGCTAAAGGGGGCGTGGGTTGCATTGTGGCCCAAAATCAAAAAGATAGTATCAAGGGATGGAACTTTGTCTCGGAGCGCATTATGGTTGTAAAACTAAAAGAAGGAGAAACCATAGTCAACCTGGTCATAGTGTATGGGCCAAATGAGGATGAGAGAGCAGAGGTCAAGGAGGAATTCTTCGAGCTGCTTCAAAGGACAGTGGATGACTGCCTAGATGAAGTTATTATGCTCCGAGATTTTAATGCCAGAGTTGGAAATGACCATGCTAGATGGGGTGGAGTTATCGGAAGATATGGAGAAGATACTCTCAATGACAATGGAAAGCGACTCCTTAGATTCTGCAGTGAGCAGAATCTGATCATTACAAACACAAAGTTCCCCCATAAGCGCATACATGCATACACTAGATGTGAACCAACCAAGAATGAGAAGTCAGTGATCGACTATGCCATTGTTCGGAGAAGCTCATTCAGATATGTCCGAGATGCAAGAGTCTGGAGGGGGCCAGAGATTGGAAGTGATCACTACCTGCTAACAATCAAACGAACAACTGAAAGAGTTGCTCAGCCTAGGAACTGCCCAACATCATGCAAGAAACCAAGTAAACGAGCAGGAGAAATGAGCATTAGGACCTACAAGCTGAGAGAGCCAGAAATTAAGACCAGATATCAGGTGCTTATTGCTACAGCAGTGAGTAACACAGAAGAACGACCTGATGACTTGGAAACCCTCTGGAATAAATTCAAGGATATCATAAAGACAGCTGCTGCAGAAGCATGCGGTGAAGTCCGACTTGGGAACCAGAGAAAGAGGACACCTTGGTGGACAGAGGAAGTCAAAGAGAAAATAAGAGAGAAGAAAATGGCATGGAAACAATACTTAGGAGCTAAAAACACAACAGGACAAATGGAAAAATATAGAGAATATGTGACACTCAGAACAGAAGCAAAGAACAAAGTGCTAGTAGCAAAACAGAAGTCCTGGGAAGAATTTGGAGAAAAGCTAGAAAAGATGCACAAGAAAACCAGAAATTGTTCTATAAGACCCTAAAGAACATGAGGAAAGAAAAACAATGCCCTCTCAAATTTATAAAGGACAAGCAAGGCAAATTGCTTACTGCCCCGAAGGAAGTAATGGAAAGATGGAAAGAATATTTCTCAGAACTCCTGGATGGTGAGCATGATGAAGCATCAGAAATGATAACCACTGACACAGAAGAGGAAACCAATGATGGTGAAGATGACATAAAGATGGAAGAACTGAGGGCAGCACTAGAGAAAATCAAGATGGGCAAAGCAGCAGGGCATGATGGTATAACACCAGAAATGGTTAAGTACATGGGAGCATCAGGCGACCTATTACTCTTAAAGGTCCTACAGGCAGCATGGTGCAACAAGACCATACCAAAGGATTGGGAGATTGCCATCATAACACCAATTTTCAAAAAGGGTGACAATCGACAATGTGGAAACCATAGAGGCATATCCCTTCTCAGTGTCCCTGGTAAAATCTACTCTAGAATCCTAGAGCAGAGACTCCGACGCCTAGCTGAGCCACAATTGGATGAGGTCCAGTGCGGATTCCGAGCAAACCGAAGTACTCAAGACCTAATCTTCACACTCAGACAGCTGAGTGAAAAGGCCCTTGAGTATAAGAGTGAGATCCATCTTTGTTTCATAGATCTGGAAAAGGCGTTTGACAGGGTCCCCTGGAGCAAACTTTGGGACTGTTTGGCAAGGAAGAATATTCCAGCACCTCTGATTCATGCTATACAGAGCTTCTACAAGTCTTGCAGAAATTATGTGAGGACAGCAAACCATAAGTCAGAAGAGTTCAGGACCACCAGTGGTGTAAGACAAGGTGATATCCTATCACCTTACCTCTTCATACTCCTTATGGACGATGTCATCAAGGCATGTAAGGAGAGAACAAGAAAGTATTCAGTGGGGTACTGGAAGATGAGATAGGTCTATATTTCGGAGCTGGCATTTGCTGATGATGTTGCCCTGATTGCTAAATCAGAGGCACATCTCCAATCCAACCTGCAAGTCTGGAAGGAAGAGCTGGAGAAGAGAGGGATGGTCATAAGCAGCTCTAAAACAAAATCCATGGTGATATCACGAGAAGAAAGAAAACATCAGATTAAGTTGGGGAGAACAGGTCCTGGAGCAGGTCGACCACTTTAAATATCTCGGAGCTATTATAGACCGAAAGGGAGGCATCAAAGAAGAGTTGGCCACTCGAAAAGCAGCGGCTGGGAGACTTTTTCAGGCCATAAATCGTGGATTCCTCAGCAAGAAACAGGTTGGTAAGAAAACGAAGATGGCTGTATACCGCTCCACCTATGTCCCAGTCTTGACATATGGATGCGAGTCGTGGGCAATGACTACAACCCACAAAAGCCAGATCCAAACCTCAGAAATGAGGTATCTGAGGAAAGTGGTTGAAGTAACAAGAAGAGACATGGTCCGCAACCAGACGATCCGTCAAGGCCTAAAATCCCATCCGCTGCAGACCCAAATAGAACAGTCCCAACTAAGATGGTTTGGCCATGTCTGCAGAATGGGAGAAGATCGGCTACCACGACAAGCATGGGAAACAAAGAGCCAGGGATCCAGACCTCCAGGACGACCCAGAGTCCGCTGGGAGGACAACATTAGACAATCTTTGAAGGACCGAGGACTAGAATGGAACCAGGCCAGGAAGAAGACAGCTGATAGAATGGTCTGGCGCTCTCTCTTCCAAACCTCTACACCTCACGGTAGAAGGGAAACGACTAAGTAAGTAAGTAGTAAGGATTTGTCATGTGTTCTTCAAGTTGCTGATCCACAGTATTTTTATTTGACTTTCTTGTTATCCAACACAACATCGCGTTCTTATGTTCCATGCTGTCTTCATGATTCTCCAGAGTTCTGAGTACATTCATCCAGTCAGAAAACCCACCTGTTGTAAGTGATGTTTGGCATTTAGAAAAATGTTTGCAAACAAAACAGTATATGCAGCCTTTGCTCACTGAGTAAACTGACCAGAATCTCATCACAGTCTAGCCATTTTTCAATCTTTTTAAAAAATATTTGTTTTATAAACTTTTGTTTTGCTCCATGTAAACCCTGCTTGATTCGGTATATACATCATCTGGTTTTTTATTTTGAAAAAAAACCTATTAAACAATTCTGTATGAAATCAGTATCAACTGTTATGTGCCAGTTTTCGAGGTCACTGCATTCTTTGAAATCACTGATTTGCTTCCTGTTTCATGTTTCTGCTCCCACATCTTGTGCACTATCACTGGCTTCAATGGTGTTTGCTTGGCTTGTTTCAACAGTAGGTGTTGACAAACTTGACATTGCCAAATAGTTTGTTAGTTTTTGACATTTAGAGATTTCGGCAGATCTCTTTTCCTTGAGTTTGCGTTTTTTGGTATCCACTTAAGTACTTTCGTGAACTCTTGTTATTTCACTAGGGTCTTGACTTATGTTAAAAAGGGAAACAAAAATTACATTAGCCACAGCAGAACTGCCAACTTACCGCGACACTCCACCTTTACAACATATGTGCTACTGACTCTCAAACTTTGGGATTGTCGAAATATATACAACAAAAAATTAACAAATTTGAGTCGTGCGACTATTGTCGCATGCTTTGAAAGGAAAAAAGTTTAGGTCTACTTTCTGAGAAAACGTTTTTTCGTTTACGGCTAGCCTACATGATACTTTAATAACCTTTTGAGCCGCGCTGGTGTAATGGCTACAACGTTGTACTGGCGACCAGGTTTTCAATGTTCAAGCCCGGGCGTCAGCAATTGGAGGAATGTTTACGACCGGGAATTTGACTGAATAACCTGAACGGCTCCTGCACATAAACCCCCTGTGGATGGGAAGGAGCGAAGCTCCTGACCGGGTTGGAAGGAAAGTCCACTGACCTCCCAGCCTCGCAATGACATGTCATTGGGCCAAAAGGGCTGGAAAGCTCGAGTGCCGCTGGTTAGAGAAAAAATAAAAAATAACCTTTTAATTTTTATTTTAACTATAATTTTGCATTGAATTACACTATATTATTAAAATTATTTTTTTTTTAAAACCCTTCTCATACAGTAGACCCAAAATGTTTAAGCAATATGGACTAAAGTCGCTTTTGGGGCCCCTCCAGGATTAGGAGCCCTGAAGCTTAAGCTTCATTAGTTTCATAGTAGATCCGCCACTGTGTGTATGTATGATTGATGCAGGTTAAGTCTGCGCATTTTCATTGAAATCCTGTGATTACGAACGAAAATAGCATGTCAAGGTAGCTCCTCCCCTTTAAACTGTAATAGGATGGAATAACCATCGTTGCCTTTCGTTACCTTTTACAATGGCGTATCCAAATATACTTTTTCTATTCTTTACTGCCCTTTCGGTCGTCGGTTACATAGGGGCGAGACTGCTATTGCCTTCAACAAATTTAAACTAATTAGGCCGTTTTTTAACTCTTTCAATACTGCACGGACATATATATCTCTTTGTACGAAAGGTAAACATTCTAATTTTCTAAGTCAAACGTCCAGAAAAAGAACGATGGCACATTTCCACCAACGTTTAGAGAAAAGGCGGCGCATTGCACGGTGGGAACTGAAAATTTCAACACAGTAAAACGTATGCTTTACAATCTTTTCATGGTGCATTTTCAGGAAAACACAGAAACGGCGTGCATTACACTTTGGAAGCGAAATAGAAAACCCAATAAAAAAACCACGCAGGCCTTTTAATCCATGATACAGTGACCATTGACCATAAGTAATGATAAATTTCACTACGAAGATCTATTGAAGGTGAAATGAAATGGAAAGGGGTGAAATGGCTAAAGTAGAAGTAGTGTCGTCATCAGGACACCATGAGCATAATATAATTATTTCCTGCCATCTTTTGGCGAGTTACTTGCTTGTATACCAGAATGATATTATATCAAACATGTTTTTTGTTTTTTTTCACACATTAAATTGTATTCAACCTCATTTTCCTTTGCGCTCCTCACAAAGTATGGTCCTAGCAATGCGCGGTGCTTCCCTTCAAGAAAGCCTGTAACAAGCGTTCACATCCTCTCGTACTTGTGGTTTTTGTTTCAGTGTCACGGATTGCCTCCCCTTAGCTCTGCAGTAGTGGTCTACCAGTGGCCAAACCTCAGGAGTATCTAAAATGGGTAGTCAAAGGGGTCTACCCTCGAACAAGATTACTCTTGGCAGAGTTGTAGACAGAAGGGTAATGACGCTTCTATCCCCAAGGAGTTTTCACAAGATAATTCAGAAGTCAAGAAGAATGCTGCACAAGGCAGAGCACTATTAACTTAAATGTGATTCGTCGCCATTTGTGCAGAATTAAGCAATGGATTTAGCCCGTTCGTAGTATGTCGTGCACGCTACGAGGCGTATTTCTGCAGGTGGAGCGGACTTTTATATAGGAAAATACTCCGATCAATTCTGCAGGTGGAGCGGACTTTTATATAGCAAAATATACTAGATCAATAACGGCGGTATGTGTTAGTAGGTAACTAAGGAGAGATAAGTAGGTTGTAGTTAATTACTGGTGTTAGCTGGTCGGTGGGGTTTTTTTAAGGGAGAGGGTATTGCCTTTGGCTGCGGGGGTGCCGACTCATGTGTGTGTGTTGGGGTGTAGCTGGTTGGTGTGGATTTTTGTGTTTTTGTATTGTGTATGACTCAGCAGTGTGTTGTTATGTTTCTTTATACAACATATATACATATTTTACAACAGGTAGACAATATATATTTATACTATATATATATATACATATAAACGATAAAGAAAAAGACACTAGTCTAAATACATTTTATATTTTACAACATAGATGACAAATACCAAGGATTTTTAATTGTAATAAATATATTTAATATCACAGTGTTTTGTTACAGCTTCTGCCCAGAACAAATATATATAAATGACTCAGGGTAGGATAAGCAGAAAGGACTAGATATTGAGGGGAGATGTCGTCACGTTATCGTCGTGTACCTGTCTTTTTATGTAAAAATAGGACAGAGAATTTCTGAGTTGGGTGTACGTGTAGATAGCTGAATTGTGTGTCTTGAAACCTACATTTTTTACCCCCTGCGCTGGTTGCGTGTTGAGGACATCCAAAAACGTGTGTTTATCTAGTGTGTTGTGCTGTTTACTGAGGCCCTTAGTGGTAGTCTTGTCATAATCTCCAAAACAGTGGTAAGTTTTGCTACAGATGGAAACCATCCCACTACCCTCATATTCTAACTTGAAAAGACCTGGTGTTCGTTTATCAAATAACATTTTGTCGTGGCATTTCTGACTGTCAAATGCGAGCTTACCCTCACTATTAACAAATTCGGATCGATGATCGGGACACACTTCGGCGGGAAACCATCGATCGTAGACGGTATAAAATTCCTGGCGTAGGTGAGGTTTAACGGCGTCCGCCAGGTTTTTTGTACTAAGGGCCAAGTAAAGACTATCCGTATCAGTCTCGCATATCTGAAAGTCAGCTCTGTCTACAAATCTATCTAGGCAATCGTAATAAATTTCGAGCATGCGCAGTTTAGCGTAATAATAAACGAAAAACTCTATCTGCGTGGGTAGGTCCCAACTAATTTTCTTTTTAACCATCTCTACCTCGAATATGTCGTCCGTCACTAAACTCATCTTTTTAAAACGCGGACAATTTATTAATTTAGACGTCCTGTAGCAAATGTAATTTGTGCTGGGGAGGTTAAGATGTTATACCTAACAAGAAAGATAGTTGTGTCTGTGTTAACTGTGTGAGGTCAAGCACATGTAGGTCCCTGACTATAAAAGGAATGATGATGATGATGATGGTATATTGATCAGGGAACCTAACGCTACCTCCCTAGATCTCACACAGTCCGTATTTTGATTCTAGTGGCTGGTGTATGATGTATCTAGTGTCTAGGGGTGAAATGAAGATGATGGTACATCAACACAATACACTTTAACTCACTATAATAAAATGAATAAGACAATGGTTAAAGTTTTCTTTTAAAATTTGAATGTTTTTTCTTTTTACAATTTAATCTGCCTGTTCCGCCAACTTCTTTCGGACAGGTCTTTGAAAATGAGGAAATATATTTACAGATAATGTTGTAACTAAAATATGGACTCTTTGTCCTATGAATATATGTTAATATAAAGTTCCTGTAGGTGTATTCACAGAATCAAACTTTACTAGTTGTTAGTGATTGTCTTATGTTATGAGGAGCTGTTGTTTACATCAAGCCCCATATAATTCAATGTTTTTTTGATAGGAATTATTTTCTTAGGATGAAATGTCAGAGGTCCCAGCTGATAACATGTCACCTGGGATACTTCGTAGGTCGAATATAAGTCAGTATATCAATAAAGAGACAATGTCGATCAGCAACCACACGTAAGCTCCTTCAGGTTATCAGATGACAGCTTAAACTTTTTAATGGAGATTTTACACCCACTTATCAGGTTTCCTGTCACCGGATGGTAACAGGAAATAAAAACTCACTAGTTCAAAGAAATATGTCACAAATAACGTTGACTGGTAAAGAATATGGCCTCAGTTTTGCTCTGCCTCGTCCAGATAGTGAATTAGTATTTAATTTTACAAGCTATCACATCTGGTCTCAACGTCAGTGTTTGAATAAAGTTTTCTAGTCAAATGGCCAAGAGACCACTATGCCTTTTGCCAATATCTATTAGAGCCGACCAATGAAAGAAGGCACTGCTACAACTTTTTAAAATTTAGTTTGAAAAAAAAACAAAACATTTCCAAACAAACTATGTGCCTCTTAGTCCATTGGTCAGTCTGCGTTAGTTATGCCCAATAGAAAAAGATGTTTCGTTTTTAGTTACATTTTTCCTATCTCTCCCCTTTCACTCCTATACCAACTAATAGAATTTGAATTACTACAATGCCTCTTTTTTTAAACTAGCGTCCCCACTAACGTTATGTATAACGAGCAAGAATAACAGTCTGTCTGGTCAAGCGTCCGTAGACATTTAGTATTTTCTCAATAACTTGGCTAATACTTGGACTACCATATTTTTTAAAACATATGTTTGCTCAGGGGACTCTAAGCTATACTACCATATGATTTTTATGGTCAGTTTCAGTATGGTTTAGAATTTCAATTTTGTCACTGTCAATCGTCAAATATAAATTTTACACAAGTCGGCCATCTTCCCTCCCTGTCTCTAACATTTTCCTCACTATTCAAATGAACCAACTAGTTTGAGTGACGTCAGAATACTACCGCTAGGAGGAAATAAAATGTTGTCTGTGTGTTTGCCTCTGCTGGCTTTGCCCACAGCGTGTATATATTAAAGAGACCGCGTGCAGAACGAAGAGGGGTTTTTCAAAACTTTGGTAGTGTTTTGCGTTAATATTTACAATCGCCTCGTTCTTACTACTGTGAAATGTCCGAATTATTACAAATGTTGGGGTTAAAGTTAACATATTACGTTAATTCAAATGCCAGTCTGGTCTCACAGTTGGCAAGTTGTTAATTACAAGCTTTCCCCCCCCCCTCCTTGCCCGTTTCGTGCAGCAGATCGGCGAGCTGTTAAAAGGTTTTTTTTTCTTTTTCTACGTTTTCAAAACCGAAACTAAAGCGTGTTAGATTTTTACGGCGGGTCATTTCTTAGCATTCCCACTGCACAAAAGGCATCGCCCTACTGGCGATGAAGATGAAACCCGTCAGACACCTGAGGGCTGGTGTATTTATTCATCATATGACTAAAATCTTACTGAAATAAGCGATTATCTCACAGATTTTACTACACACCTCCCGTCCTAAAACATGCATCCATTGCAGGTTACAATCTGTGAGATAACTTAGCGCAAATAAAGTCCTACATTTTCTTCTGATTTTCATCACAAGGATGTCTACTCAAAAAATCTGCACCGACGTTCTGAGGGCCGGGAATATATTCAATCAGAAATGAGTATGGCTGTAATAATAATGACCATCTTCATAATCTGGAATTTTCATGCTTGGCTTGTGACAGGAATACGAGAGGTGAATGATCCGTTTGGACCACAAATGTCCTGCCATATAGATAAATCTGAATTTTTTTTATAGCCCATATTAACGCCAAACATTCTTTCTCACTTGTTGAATAATTCTTTTCTGCCTTGTTCAACTTGTGGCTTGCATAAGCGACTGGGTTCAATTCCCCATCTTGTGAGGAGAACCTTTGCAACAATGTAGCGCCCAGCCCTACATTGCTTGCGTCACCTCTCACGACAAATTCTTGATTCAAGTCAGGCAATTGCAATACTGGCCTGCTTGTGAGTTTTTCTTTTAACTCCTGGTAAGCCAATTCACACTGTGCGGACCAATTTATTGTATCAGGTTGTCCCTTTCAGGTTAAATCCGTCAGAGGAGCACATATAGAGTTAAAATGTTTAATGTACTTTTGGTAGAAACCACACAACGACACAAAAGATCTCACATCTTTCTTTGTTTGTGGCCTAGGTGCTCTTTTCAGTTTCTCCAGATTCTTGGGGTCAGGGGTCATGCTACCCTGATGTACGGTATGTCCCAAGAATTCCAACTCTTTACACCCAATACAACATTTTGTTGGTCTAGCAGTCAAGTTAGTCTCTCTGAGTCTATCAAACAGCATATTCTAAGAGTTAACATGTTCCTCAAAAGTTTCAGTAGCAATGAGGATATCATCCATGAAATTCGAGATACATGGATTTTTCAGGGGATCCAACAATTTTCGCATCATCCTAGAAAACACACTCGGGGCATTTTTCAACCCAAACGGTAGCATGTTGAACTCATAATGACCTTCCGAGGTGCTAAATGCTAAGTAAGGTCGAACCTCAGGCTTTACTGGAATTTGATAATAGCCTTTGCTCAGATCTACCTATGAAAAATATTTTGCCTTGTTCAGCCTGGCAAAAAGTTGCGTAGTATCAGGTAATGGATCCACCTGATCTTCTGTGACAGCATTCAATTTCCTGTAATCTATGCACAGTCTATGTTCTCCCGATGGTTTCCGCAACAAAACCACACAGGAACTATAAGGAGACTCACTGTGAGAAATAATCCCTTCTTGTAACAAATAATCTATCTCCTCTTTCAAAGCTTTTTCCTTAGCGAACGGAATAGAATAAGGCCTCATACAGATGGGTGTTGGGTGTAGTAGTTTCATATCATATTCCAACAAATGTGTGTGCCCCGGCTTATTCGTTAACACGTCTGTATGTTTCTCCAGGACCTTTTGAATCCTCTCCCTTTGTCCTTTGGTCAGGTGATTACTGATCTTCACCTGTTCAAACGTTTCACTGGGCTTCAGTGGATATTCAACTGAGGTGAGAGGTTCATTTTTCATTTCGGTGGCAATTGACAAGGCCATTAAGTGTGTTCCTTCCTGGATTTGTCTGTCCAGATATTTCTTCAAAAGGTTCACATGCTAGACTTTTTCCTTTCCCTTCTTGTCTATCTTGTAATTTGTTCTGGATACCTTTTCCAAAACTGTATATGGACCTTGCCATCCGATCTTAAGTTTATTGTTGATGCCTGGTAAAAGAAGAAGCACCTTCTCCCCTACAGCAAGCTCCCTATCCTTCGCTTTTTTGTTATAATAAGCAGCATGCTTTTTCCTGGCTTGTCTCAAATTTTCATTTGCCAGTTTCCAACTAGTTTTTAAACGAGTGGTCACTTCGTTCACATATTGGTATGATGAGGTAACAGTCTCTTCTGCCTTCTCATCTGTCCACGTCCTTAGCAAGTTACATATGGACTTTTAATTTTTCTGACATATTTTTCATAACACTAGAAGCCTTGTGTTGAGGACATTTCTTCCTTTTGTCATCACACAAAAATCTACCACTACCTATGCGTTTCCTGGGGTTTTCTCCCCACTTTAGGTTCCTTGTGAGAGATCTTCTCTCTCTTTTATCTTCACCCAGTTCACATAATTCCGACCGAGGGACTGTCTGCTTATTCTGGGGTAAAATCACTCTTTGTACTCGACGCAGAGTTGCCATTCTAACACATTCAAGTGAAGACTGTGTGTGAAAAGGGGGTTCCCATTTCACTTTGTCTACATTATTAATTTTATTTTTCTTTCCATTTTCAGGCCTAAGTTTGCCCCGTGGCGTTTCTAGGTCCTGATTATTATTTTCCCCACTTGTAGGTGTTCCCTCATGAAATATGCCGCATGCTTCTACAAAAATTTCAACGATGACCATTACATCTGGCTAATAATAATTTAGAGCAACTTTTTGGCAGATGGTACCTACTTTCTCGTGGTCCCCATCCTTTCCAACATGTAAACTCCGTATTACGTCTGCCCTAAACATCTTGGGAAGTACCAGTTGTCCGTGACCATTTGAACCAGTTCCGGCCTTCCTATATAACAATTTATTCTTCATGTAAAAATCCCCTTTGCTTGGAGGTGTATGACACTTACGCAATTTTTGAAAGCACGGCTTCAGTGACCTATCCTCAGCCTGTGCCTTCCTCATCTCTTCTGGATGAGTATTTATAGGTTCATCTTCTTCCTTTCTGGATTGTGATCTAGTATGCACCGTTGCCATGACCAGAGGTCTCTTGGGAGCCCCCAAGAAGACATAACGACATCCCAATATCAGAGGGTAAATGGGTGCGTCTATCACTGCTGCTCTGATTATCCCTTCCACATAGCGAGTTTTCACTGTTATCCTTGCAATGGGAAGTTTCGTGAGTGGTAGGTCCTTGGTCGCCCCTTGAATCTCCACTGTTTCTGTGGTATACTGATCCGGGTTTACCAAGTGCGCACTCACAACGGAATCGAAATCCAAACCGGTATCGTAAAGGCACCTAATTGTGACTCCATTACATACCACGTCCTCACATACTGGGGGATAATAAGGTTCCTGCTGTCCAGTAGGTTTTACCTTTTCTTTCTTGTTCCCCAACTTCATCGCAGCACATCCAGAAGGTTTCCTTGTACAAAATTTGGTGTCATGACCCTCTCTCTTACACCATTTGCAATAGTATCTATTTTGATAAAGGGGTTTTCTTTCCTCATATTTCCTGTCATTGAACTGTGAGTTTTTATGTTTATTATCATTGCGTGGCCTATCAAAATTTGGCTTAAACTCGTTACTATGATCTTTATTATCAAACCTATTTGAGTTTTGTGGGGGGCCTATAATTATCTACATGCTTCTTTTTGGTGCCAGCTACTTCTGCCTGGGCTGCCTGATACCTCTCAGTGACATTAAGTAACTCACCCAGCCTCTCTGCACCCTGTTCCATGAGAAACTTTGTCAAGTCTGGAGCCATGGACTCTCTCAATTGCTCAATAAGGATCATTTCTTTAAGATCTTGGGTTTTCCCCAGAGCCGTCCATTTCTCCAAGTAAGTCTCCAACCGTGCAGAGAACTGGTGATAAGTCTCACCCGACAGTAGCTTGGCATTTCTAAACTTTTTCCTATAAAATGCACCATGCTTTTCTTATCTTAACAATAGAGCCTGCTTTAACATGCCATAATTGTCTTGGTCATCCCTGCTCATTTTTGAAAACACTTCATAAGCTGTTCCCCGAAGACCTTGGGATAACTTCAAGCTCCATCTTTCTTTTTCTAACCCATAAGTTGTAGCTAATACCTCATACCTACTTAGATATGATTCAATGTCATCATCTCTCTCAACAAAATAATCTAAATGAAACCCCATAGCTGAGTTGGAGGCCCCCTGACTAGCAGTAGCATCAGAGGTAGAGGGGCTGTGACCATTTTCAGGAGCATGGCCTTGCAACTCCAACTCCTTTAGTCGCAACTCATGCCCCCTCTGTAACCTTTTATCTTCTGCTTCCCTTTCTAGTCGTTTTTCTTCTGCTTCCAATTTTCTCTCATCCAATTAGAGCCTCTTGATCTCAGCCTCTCTATCAGCCTCTAAGACCCTAGCCTCCTTTTCAGCCTCACTTTGTAAACGTTTAATTTCTTTCTGAGCCTCTCTATCCAACTCTAATTTCTTCATATCTCTGGCACCTTCTAACTGCATTCTCTGCCATCAATGGTACCTATACCTTGTAGCGGTATGGCAGCTTGCGTACCCTGACAATCCCCAGAGCTATGCCAGTGGGAGTTTTACTCCTGGTAGGTTCAACCAAGCTGGACTGGTCTGTGAGGGTAGGGGTCAGACAAAAGCTGGTACCCTGGTCCTCCAGGTTGGGGGTTTTAGCATAGGGCTGACACCCCTGTCTATGTAAAAAAAATAATGAAGTTACGGAAACAACATCAAATGAACAAACTTTGCTGCGGGATGGACATTCGGAGTCTGTGGCTCGTATGACTGTCAGTGGTGAAAGCCGAAAGGAAGCCACTGACATGAAAACGGATGTCCTGACCGCAAAACAGGATACAAGAATAGGATTTTGGAATGTCAGGACAATGTACGAGACAGGTAAACTAAGACAGGTCACGGCAGAAATGAGAAGCTATAGGTTACACATCCTGGGGATAAGCAAGAGCAGATGGACAGGGGCAGGAAAAGTTAAAACAGCAACAGGAGAAACAGTACTTTACTCTGGAAGAGAGGATGGACTGCACAGTGAAGGCGTAGCCATTATTCTACAGAAAGGGATAGAAAGACATTACTGGAATGGAAACCCATCAACAACAGACTGATACGATTGAGATTGAGAGGGAGATTCACCAACACTACAATAATACAATGCTACGCACCAACGAATGATAGCGATGAAGAGGTCAAGGGTGAATTCTATCAACAACTGCGGAAAGAAATGGAGGACACACCTAGATACGATCTTATTATAGTAATGGGAGACCTCAATGCGAAAGTTGGTACACACAATACATGTAATGAAAGAACAATGGGGAAACGCGGCAGCGGAATAGCAAACGAAAATGGGGATAAGCTAATAAGTTTCTGTAGCATTAACAACCTGGTCATTGGAGGAACACTTTTCCCACATAAGGAAATTCACAAGTTAACATGGGAATCACCAAATGGTCGGGACAGAAACCAGATAGACCACATCATGGTTAACGGTAGATGGAGACATGCATTACAAGATGTGAAGGTAAGAAGAGGTGCAGATGTGGGAAGCGATCACCATTTAGTAGTAGCAAAACTGAAAGTGAAACTAAGAAGGGCTGGATCAACTGTAACTACACAGAAAAGGTTTGACATCAGCAAATTGAAGGACCCCCTTACCAGAAAAGCTTTTGCGGCCGACACTAAGAAACGATATCAATTTGCCAAAAGCCAGGAAAAGACATTGACTGATGATATAGACCAGAATTTCAACACCATTTCAACAATATATAAGAAACGTAGCAAATCATGCTTAGGATTCCAGGAAAGGAAGAAGCAAGACTGGATAACACCAGAAACACTAAACACCATAAAGATGAGAAAGGAAATGAAAAGAAAGAAAACAGAAGCGAAGTCCCCCAGGTTAAAGCAACTATATAGCGAACAGTACAGTCAACTGGACAGGGAAGTTAAACGCCAAACCCGAGCCAACAAAAGGAATTTCCTAGACGATCTTGCAAAACAGGCAGAAGAGGCAGCACTGAGAAATGAACAAAGCACAGTATACAAAATAACTAAATTCATCAGCGGAAAACAAAGTGCAAACAATATTACATTAGTAAGAGATAAGCAAGGAAATCTCATCAAGACAGCAGAGGGACAGGAAACAAGATGGGCAGAGCACTTCAGAGAAACTCTGAACAAGGAAATACCAGAGACACAATTGAATGTTCCTGAGGCTGAAAACGATCTAGATGTAAATACAGACATTCAACGAAAAGAAGAAATCATCACAGCAATCAAAGGGTTAAAGAACGGTAAAGCTCCGGGCCATGATAACTTAAATGCAGAGCTATTTAAGACAGACCCTGAGCTAGCAGCAGAACTATTAGAACCACTATTTGCACAAGTGTGGAAAACGGGGACAACACCATCAGAGTGGAACAAAGGAATAATTGTCAAATTGCCCAAGAAGGGAGATCTTGCAGACTGCAATAATTGGAGAGGAATCACTCTTCTCTCAGTTCCCAGCAAAATACTAGGCAGGATAATTATACAGAGAAATTCAAAGGCAGTAGACTACAAACTGAGGAAAGAACAAGCAGGATTTAGAAAGAACAGAAGATGTGTAGACCATATATTCACTCTCAGGAACATTATAGAGCAGTGCTCAGAATGGCAAAGACAGCTTTACATAAATTTTGTTGATTTTGAAAAGGCTTTTGACAGCATACATAGGGACAGTTTATGGAAAATACTGAGGGCTTATGGAATTCCAAGCTGCATAGTGCCAATCATAAAAAGCCTCTATGCCAACTTTACGTGTAGTGTTGGGCATAGCAACCTAACCTTCGAGGTGAAAACAAGAGTACGACAGGGATGCCCCTTATCAACCACTCTATTTTTATCAGTCATAGACTGGGTGATGCGCCAGACAACAGAGGGCAGTCCAAGAGGAATAAGATGGACTACATTTTCTACATTGGAAGATCTGGAATATGCAGATGACATTGCACTGCTGGCACATTCACATGAACACATCCAGGAAAAAACGGATAGACTTAATAAATTTAGCCAGCAGGTGGGCTTGAACATCAATTTAAAGAAGTCTGAGGTCATGACGCTCAATGTGAGCAACCCTGAGCCCATATCAGTAAGGAATCAGCAACTGGTACAGACAGATACCTTCACATACCTAGGAAGCATAGTAACACCAGACGGTGGGGCAGGCAAAGACATCCACATCAGAATGAATAAGGCAAGAACAGCCTTCTTTAGCCTAAATAACATCTGGAAGTCCTCCCAATACAGCACAAGCACAAAATTAAGATTATACCAGAGTTGCGTGCTTTCTGTGCATCTCTATGATGCGGAATGCTGGAGAGTCACAGAGAAGGAAATGTCAAAATTGTCCTCTTTTCACACAACATGCCTAAGAAAAACTCACCGAATCTTTTGGCCGAATACCATCACCAACCAAGATCTGCTTACTCGTAGCAAGCAAAAGGACATGCACACCATCATAGCTGGCAGACGCTGGAGCTGGGTTGGTCATGTCCTCAGAAGAGACCCCGATGCCATCACAAGAACAGCTATGCTTTGGACCCCTGAAGGAAAGCGAAAGAGAGGCCGACCAAAAACAACTTGGCGGAGGACTGTGGAGGCTGAGATGCAAAGAATGAACCAGAGTTGGGGCACTGTACGAGGGATGGCCACCGACCGAGCAAAGTGGAATCAATTTGTTGTTGCCCTACAAAACGCCACTAGGCGTGATGGCCACTGACTGCTTTGATGGTCGGTGGTTAAGGATCGAAGAAGAAGAATTTCTTTCTGAGCCTCTCTATCCAACTCTAATTTCTTCATATCTCTGGCATCTTCTAACTGTATTCACCTCTCTTCAGCTAACCTATGTTCTTCCTTAGCAATAAACTTATCACATTCTGAGGTGACATAGTCAATCAAAACTTGACCTTCCATATTCATGTCTCTCGCAGTCTGCACAGCAGCAGAACGAAACTTGGCCAAATCCGCCATCTGATAAATACTAAAATGTTCTAAATCAATTTCTAAAACAAGTACAATTTAATTTAATTAATCCAGGCTCTGACACTTCATCAATTCCCAAATCTGGGCAATAATAATAATGGAGATTCCCTGGGTAAATATAAATGTTGGTACAGCAAAACCCAAACCAGGACCCTAATATATGTAATACTAAAAGTTCCTATCCCGGACGAGCCCCCAATTAATGTAGCAAATGTAATTTTTGCTGGGGAGGTTAAGATGTTATACCTAACAAGAAAGATAGTTGTGTCTGTGTTAACTGTGTGAGGTCAAGCACATGTAGGTCCCTGACTATAAAAGGAATGATGATGATGATGATGATGATGATGATGATGATATATTGATCAGGGAACCTAACGCTACCTCCCTAGATCTCACACAGTCCGTATTTTGATTCTAGTGGCTGGTGTGTGATGTATCTAGTGTCTAGGGGTGAAATGAAGACGATGGTACATCAACACAATAAACTTTAACTCACTATAATAAAATGAATAAGACAGTGGTTAAAGTTTTCTTTTAAAATTTGAATGTTTTTTCTTTTTACAATTTAATCTGTCTGTCCCGCCAACTTCTTTTGGACAGGTCTTTGAAAATGAGGAAATATATTTACAGATAATGTTGTAACTAAAATATGGACTCTTTGTCCTATGAATATATGTTAATATAAAGTTCCTGTAGGTGTATTTACAGAATCAAACTTTACTAGTTGTTAGTGATTGTCATATGTTATAAGGAGCTGTTGTTTACATCAAGCCCCATATAATTCAATGTTATTTTGATAGGAATTATTTTCTTAGGATGAAATGCCAGAGGTCCCAGCTGATAACATGTCACCTGGGATTCTTCGTAGGTCGAATATAAGTCAGTATATCAATGTAGAGACAATGTCGATTAGCACCCACACGTAAGCTCCTTCGGGCTATCAGCTGACAGCTTTAACTTTTTAATGGAGACTTTAAACCTACTCATCAGGTTTCCTGTCACAGGATGGTAACAGGAAATAAAAACTCACTAGTTCAAAGAAATATGTCACAAATAACGTTGACTGGCAAAGAATATGGCCTCAGTTTTGCTCTGCCTCGTCCAGATAGTGAACTAGTATTTAATTTTACAAGCTATCACATCTGATTTCAAAGTAAGTGTTTGAATAAAGTTTTCTAGTCAAATGGCCAAGAGACCACTATGCATTTTCCCAATATCTATTAGAGCCGACCAATGAAAGAAGGCACTACTACAACTTTTTAAATTTAGTTTGAAAAAAAAAACAAAAAAATTCCAAACAAACTATGTGCCTCTTAGTCCATTGGTCAGTCTGCGTTAGTTATGCCCAATAGAAAAAGATGTTTCGTTTTTAGTTACATTTTTCCTATCTCTCCCCTTTCACTCCTATACCAACTAATAGAATTTGAATTACTACAATGCCTCTTTTTTTAAACTAGCGTCCCCACTACCATTATGTATAACGAGCAAGAACAACAGTCTGTCTGGTCAAGCGTCCGTAGACATTTAGTATTTTCTCAATAACTTGGCTAATACTTGGACTAACATATTTTTTAAAACATATTTTTGCTCAAGTGACTCTAAGCTATACTACCATATGATTTTTATGGTCAGTTTCAGTATGGTTTAGATTTTCAATTTTGTCACTGTCAATCGTCAAATATAAATTTTACACAAGTTGGCCATCTTCCCTCCCTGTCTCTAACATTTTCCTCACTATTCAAATGAACCAACTAGTTTGAGTGACGTCAGAATACTACCGCTAGGAGGAAATAAAATGTTGTCTGTGTGTTTGCCTCTGCTGGCTTTGCCCACAGCGTGTATATATTAAAGAGACCGCGTGCAGAACGAAGAGGGGTTTTTCAAAACTTTGGTAGTGTTTTGCGTTAATATTTACAATCGCCTCGTTCTTACTACTGTGAAATGTCCGAATTATTACAAATGTTGGGGTTAAAGTTAACATATTACGTTAATTCAAATGCCAGTCTGGTCTCACAGTTGGCAAGTTGTTAATTACAAGCTTTCCCCCCCCCCCCCTCTCCTTGCCCGTTTCGTGCAGCAGATCGGCGAGATGTTAAAAGGTTTTTTTTCTTTTTCTACGTTTTCAAAACCGAAACTAAAGCGTGTTAGATTTTTACGGCGGGTCATTTCTTAGCATTCCCACTGCACAAAAGGCATCGCCCTACTGGCGATGAAGATGAAACCCGTCAGACACCTGAGGGCTCGTGTATTTATTCATCATAGGACTAAAATCTTACTGAAATAAGCGATTATCTCACAGATTTTACTATACGTCCCCTCCCCGGTCGTGTACGAGACCTCGACGTGCTTCGCCTTATTGGTCAACGTCTTGCCGTAAGCCGCGTTCCCTAACAATTTCATAGTTTCACTAATTATTGTGTAAATATCGTCTTTATCCCCCTGTCGGCGGGCGTCGGAGACGGTATCCCCAAATTGTTTAAAGAAAGTCGCAGGTGTATACTCGATCACCTGGTATATATGTGTGACTTCTAAACCCTTGGTCAGGTACCAGCGAAGCAGAGGCGTCGCCAACAGAATTTTGTACCCCACATAACTATCGATCAATGTCCTTCTAGGGGTAGTCAGGAGTTTATTTTTTTCCGCATAATCACGCATAAAAGGACCAATATCATCCCTACTCACGTCAACATTCTTAAATATCGGAGTCATTGCTACGAGGCGTATTTCTGCAGGTGAAGCGGACTTTTATATAGCAAAATACTCCGATCGATTCTGCAGGTGGAGCGGACTTTTATATAGCAAAATATACTAGATCGATAATGACGGTATGTGTTAGTAGGTAACTAAGGAGAGATAAGTAGGTTGTAGTTAATTACTGGTGTTAGCTGGTCGGTGGGTTTTTTTTAAGGGAGAGGGTATTGCCTTTGGCTGCGGGGGTGCCGACTCATGTGTGTGTGTTGGGGTGTAGCTGGTTGGTGTGGATTTTTGTGTTTTTGTATTATGTATGACTCAGCAGTGTGTTGTTATGTTTCTTTATACAACATATATACATATTTTACAACAGGTAGACAATATATATTTATACAATATAAATATATATAAACGATAAAGAAAAAACACTAGTCTAAATACATTTTATATTTTACAACACAGATGACAAATACCAAGGATTTTTAATTGTATTAAATATATTTAATATCACAGTGTTTTGTTACAGCTTCTGCCCAGAACAAATATATATAAACGACTCAGGGTAGGATAAGCAGAAAAGACTAGACATTGAGGGGAGATGTCGTCACGTTATCGTCGTGTACCTGTATTTTTATGTAAAAATAGGAAAGAGAGATTCTGTGTTGGGTGTACGTGTAGATAGCTGAATTGGGTGTCTTGAAACCTACATTTTTTACCCCCTGCGCTTGTTGCGTGTTGAGAACATCCAAAAACGTGTGTTTATCTAGTGTGCTGTGCTGTATACTGAGGCTTTTAGTGGTAGTCTTGTCATAATCTCCAAAGCAGTGGTAAGTTTTGCTACAGAGGGAAACCATCCCACTACCCTCATATTCTAACTTGAAAAGACCTGGTGTTCGTTTATCAAATAACTTTTTGTCGCGGCATTTTTGACTGTCAAACGCGAGCTTACCCTCACTATTAACAAATTCGGATCGATGATCGGGACACACTTCGGCGGGAAACCATCGATCGTAGACGGTATAAAATTCCTGGCGTAGGTGAGGTTTAACGGTGTCCGCCAGGTTTTTTGTACTAAGGGCCAAGTAAAGACTATCCGTATCAGTCTCGCATATCTGAAAGTCAGCTCTGTCTACAAATCTATCTAGGGAACCGTAATAAAATTCGAGCATGCGCAGTTTAGCGTAATGATAGACGAAAAACTCTATCTGCGCGGGTAGGTCCCAACTAATTTTCTTTTTACTATCTCTACCTCGAATATGTCGTCCGTCACTAAACTCAGCTTTTTAAAACGTGGACAGTTTATTAACTTAGACGTCCCCTCCCCGGTCGTGTACGTGACCTTGACGTGCTTCGCCTTATTGGTCAACGTCTTGCCGTAAGCCGCGTTCCCTTACAATTTCATAGTTTCACTAGTTATGTGTAAATATCGTCTTTATCCCCCTGTCGGTGGGCGTCGGAGACGGTATCCCCAAATTGTTTAAAGAAAGTCGCAGGTGTATACTCGATCACCTGGTATATATGTGTGACTTCTAAACCCTTGGTCAAGTACCAGCGAAGCAGAGGCGTCGCCAACAGAATTTTGTGCCCCACATAACTACCGATCAATGTCCTTCTAGCGGTAGTCAGGAATTTATTTTTTTCCGCATAATCACGCATAAAAGGACCAATATCATCCCTACTCACGTCAACATTCTTAAATATCGGAGTCATTTCCGAAAAATGCTCCTTTAGGGAGTCGGGGACTCGAATGTCGCATTCGACAAAGCCAAATAAGGTCTCGTCTATAACAGAGGCTAGAATCTGTTGTCCCTTTAGCTGATATTTAAATTTAGAATACGAGGGTTTCAGGCTCGGGAATGTCTCGCTCAGAAATCAACCGATTGATCGATCGGCTCGTTTGAGTCGCTGCCACTCGCATTCCCACATTTCTACCAGGTTGACACCACAGTCGGTCTTCAAATATTCGCCAATCTCCCGCGTCTTTTCATACAACTCTGTCAAGGGTTTCTTATTGACGGGGTTGGTATCACGACCGGTGGTTAGTGGGCAGTTAGGATGCCCGTGGAAAAGACAGCCATGAAACTGGTAGACTGTGCGAGAATGTTTGTCCCAGCCATCGACCCTAAGGCGCCTACTCCCTAAAGCCATTTCACGACCATTGAACTGTGTCTTCGAAGACACATTATTTTTGTGCGATACCCAAGTCAACCAGTCGCAACACTGCACGGTGTATTTATTGACTTTATGGGACCTGAAACCATCCTCCTCTTTTCTTCTAATGGGAAAATCAGTGGGCATTTTCTGCATTAGCGCCTACAAATAAAGCGTGTTGGCGTCATACCCCTTAACGCTCTGAACCACTTTACCACCTCTAATGTATGTTTTGTCTTATTCGTGAAACCTATGAAATATTATCGACGGACCCCCAACTATATTTTGTCTCAGGGTGTTATGTAAATCTTGTTCCCGTTTCGAACATAAAGAAAAAGCTATATTTGACGGCAGAGTTTTGAATATGTACTTTAAAGTTACCCCGGGAACCGAAGTGGCGTCTTTAAACATATCTACACCTAAACCCGCGTAAAAACTAACTTGTTGTTCTAACGCAATTAAGAACGGAACCACGTCTTTGTTGTTATACCACTCCAGAAAATCGCGCAGCGTGGCCATGTGATTATCGACCCAGACATTTTGACATTCAGCGTACTCGGCGGTAGAAATATTAAAATTTTTTTAGGGAAGAAAAGAAAGGCCGAGCGGGTTAATAGCGTCGTTTCGTTTAACTTGTTTAAATCTGTGACGTATTCGTAGCAGAAAAACCCTTTAGTTTCTTTAACTTTATATGCCGCGAAGTACTTGCTATAACTAAAGCCAGGGGCCAGATAATTGATTATATCTAACAATTTTAACTGCGGGGTAGCGATACACATAAAGTTATTATTTCTTTTCACTAAATATTTAAAGTCTTGGTCTAGGAAATACTTTATTAGGTATGGTTTTATAATATTTATGTCATATTTCCCCGAGTTGAAACCTAGTACAGGGAGCTTTCACAAATACTCATCGAGTCTTTCGATGTGTCCCTCCAAATCACCGAGTTGGGTATACACCTCGTCAAAGCGCTCACGTAAGATGGCATAAGCCGCCTCGGAGATTCGGGTCATATGGTCAAGCATCCTATTGATCAAGTCTTGAGGATCGCCCGTTGTGATAAAACAGACAGGCGCTTCCAGCCCGGGGACACTGGAAGCTACCAAACAAGACAGATGGACGTGTTTGTCTGTATATTTTGTCCCCCCCGGTCACCGTCCCTACAGAGATATCGAAAAAACAATCATAATCAAAAGTCGAGCGATACGGAAACACGAATTTTGTATCGAGATTTATACCCTGTGCGGCGATTGATTCCCAAATTGTTTCCGGCGGGGTATAAACCCCACCCTTAAATATTTCTGCTCTTTTACCCCCAGTACACGTTTTCTCGTGCCTTTCCATAAACCTAAAAAACTTCCATAACTTCCCACATTTGGGACACGAAAAGGAGTTAACCTTCCTATCTATATATATTATGTACATGAAATGGTTTTTATAAACTAAAAGACGCAAAGTTTCTTTATAACTATCATTACCTCTGAGTTTTGGGGAAAGGGTTTGTGTGTCATCAAACTCGAATACGTCAATGTTTACCTTAAAACATTTTTCTAAGGCGGGGATTTAGGGCAAACTCACGCCGGGAAAATCGATTAGGGAATCGATACCCTGCTGTATTTCCCACTGTTTTAGGAGCCGGTGCGTGCTTTTTCTAACGTCCCTAATGGGAGCACCTCTATATATCGCTAAACATCTAAAAAAAACAAAGGTTATCAGTGTAGGCTTTTAAGTTCGAGTCGTGTTGTAATGTACTAATAGCTTTATTGTCGGTGATGGATGTTGGAATATCTGCTAAACAACAGCCTATCGGGTATTCTTGGATGTGGTAAATGTAAAAATCAGTGGCAGGTATATTCGACATAATATTTTGTATTGGGTCTGTTTAATTGCGCGTTATTAAGAGTGTCACTGTCGTGTAAGTTTAAGACAAATGTGTTGAAATCTGTAACATTATTAACTAGATGATGTGTGTCCAAGACACACGCGTTATTGTGAGATGCGTGGTAGAAGCAGAGTTCATTCGTTTCTCTATGACGTAGAATGGTGTGATGACTGTAATTAATTTTGAAGCGTTTTTTTGTTTGTTTGTTAAAGATGGGTCTGAGCAGGGAAAACCAATCTGTTGTGTATGCGGTGTCTGGCCTATGGAAAACATTGAATGTGGACTAGTATTTGTTGAGGTTGTTGTGTGTGTTTATGGCTGACCAGTTGTCTGTGTAGATATGTCTAACGTCAGACGGTATGTCTCGTAAATTGTCCAGGTCAGAGGTCAGGCGAGCCTTTTTACTAGGCCCTTGGTGGCTGGGCCTTGGGCGTTTGATTGAGGTTGAAGACGAGGGGTTTCCTGGACTGCCGCTGCTGAAGGTCCCTTTGTTGAAGAAGATGAGGGTGTCTGCTGATAGTGTTGAGCCGATGTGGATGGAATTGTTGCAGATGCTGGTGAGGGTGTTGAAAATGAGACTTTGACCGACCCAGGTGTTGAAGATGATGAAAAGGTAGTGGGCCTCGTTGTTGCAGATGCTGGTGAGGGTCCCTGTGTTACGGTTGCGTGGGTCCAGCTGTCAAACTCTGCATAGTCACAGAGGAGTGTTGCTGTAGATGGTACCGTAACCTGGTGCCTCGAGTAAAGATGTTTCCACAGATCTCACAGCTAAACCGAGGTAGTGAGTGCATGGTGTTGATGTGTTGTAAGTAGTTATCGCGGCAGTTGAAAGTCTTCCCGCATCGATCACATACGAGGAAGTTTTGTGCCACTGTGGTGGTGCCTGTTTGAGGTACGTACGAAGGTGATGCTTCCGTAATTGAGACGGGTCGGTGATCATTCTCTGTGTGACGTTTAAGTGCATCAGTCCTTATAAACACCCGCCCACACAGAGAGCACTCGTGTATTTGTCGCACGTGAACTGTATCCAAATGTCGAGTGAGATTACGTTCCCGGGTGAAAACACGCTCGCATTCCGAGCATGCATATCGACGTCTCTCTGGTTGAGGCAAAGCCATCTGTGAAAGAGAATATAATATAGATTAAAATAAGAATTTAGACATCAGAACATAAAAATAACACCGAATACATATTGCAAAACTCTTCGAAGTCTAGTTAGTAAACTATCAACCAGAAACGCTCTGTTTTTCACTGGCATGGTTAACTAAAAACCAGACAGAACAGACTTATAGACAAACTGACAGCTAGGTATTTACACAGATAGAGAGATAGACACACCCGTCGGTAGACAGGCGGACAAGCAGGTAGACGGACAAACTTACAGACTGACACACACACACACACACACACACACAAACACACACAAACACACTCACACATACACTTACAGATAGTTATAACAAGTCTTATTTTTACGTCTCTCTTTTTTTTGATACAATGGAAGCTCTTTGCATTGTTATCATGTAAAAACCAGTCAGAAAAGTTTCTGGTGTGACAATTGTTGTGCTGTTAAAATACATAAATATCCCGCAGCGACTCGCTTCCCCGCTTCGCGGGAGTTGTCGTGATGTGGTAGCTTGGAGACAGACAATGACAAGTTATGATATTGATTTACCCCTATAACCCAGATTGTGTGTCTTTTGTTTCGACTTGTAATTATTTTCACGAGAAGACTCATATCGATTTGCCCCCATAACTCAGTTTGGTTTGTCTTTTGTTTCACGTGTCACGTAAATTTTCAGCGGTAGACAATTATTGCAAATAGTAGCCAGGTACAAAATTTTAAACGGTGGAGATTGATTTTTTTTTTTTTTTTTTGGGTCTCGCTCTGATTTCGCGTTCAATTATCTACTTGTAGAAATTGGTGTTTTATTATCGATTGTAGGTCAGGTCTGATTGCAACCCACCTGGGGCCGTGACCTATATATCGATCCAAATATCCAACAGACACAAAGCAACTCGCTTTGTCTATAATTCACGGTTATAATAATAGCGTTTTCACAAGAACAAGACGAAAACTGGTACATGGCATATCGATCAGACTCTAGGGAGATAATGTTTTGACCTTTTTAAACTAATTGTCGACGAATTGTTTTCGGATGGAGTTATAATATTTTTTCAGAACCGGGAGTGATTTGCAGGGTTCTAGGCATTTTAACACCTTTTCTATAATATTCCTAGCGAAAAAATAAAAATAAAAAACACAAACACGGACACAGACACAAAGACAAAGACGGCCACAGACAAACACGAATACAAATAGACACAAATACAATCAAACAAATGCAAACAAACAGACAAAGACAAAAGGAGACAAACATACAAACAAACACAATCACATATATATAAAGCCGAGTTTATATATATATATATAGCCAACTATCTGAATTTTTTTTAATGACTGCGAGTTTTAGTGACACCCTCGTATCTTTTACGCTAGCTGAATTACAGGAAATGTTACAAGTTATGTTTAACAAAACTTCTATAATATTCTTATCGAAGATAATATTTGTCTACAGACTTATAAATTTCGTGTAACGGACACGTATTTAATCTACGTATATATAAAACATAGTACACTTACCTTATACGCAGCAATAGTTGTGGTTGTAAGAAAAGGACTTGTTGAAGTGTCTGTCTTCAACGGCTGGTCTGTCACAGAAGGCGGGAACAATATAAGACACGCAAATACTGGTGTCTTTGCTTCTGGAAGTCTGTTTACGGAATGCTGGGGTCTTAGAATGTCTCAGTATTTAAGATATCTCAAACAGAAAATTAATTCTCCCACCACCGGATCGCGCGCGCGGGCGTGTGCAATCGAAAATTTCACGGGCGTTGTTAACTTCTTGACTGAGTCGAGTGAATCATGAAACAGAAAGAGAGGTAATATCGATTATATAATTACGGTCAGCTTTTTGTCTCATCGCTTTGTCCTTTACCCGACCCGTTAAAGATTCGTTGTCTACTTAATTCTCTCGCCAGTAACGCGAGGTTATTATTCACAAAAACTAGGTGGCGCCACTTAGGTAAAAACTACGAATCGATGTATGTTTAAAATAATTTGAGACACTTCAAAATATAAAAATGGAACTAGGTTAATTACAGTTATGTTCGCTTTGTCCTGTACGAACCCGGATCAAATAGAACTGTGACCTATAATTATGATTTAGTTAAAATATAATTACTTGTCCCCAAAAAATAGATATTTTGTTTATCCGTTCGTCACACTGCTGTATATAAAAATATATATGTTTATTCAGAACTTAACTGGGTAACACATTATTGTAAGTTTTTAAAAAAAATGGTCAGTAATATTGTATACGATATGGGTGATATTTTACTTACATTAAAGCAAAACGCCCACCTTTATATTAGAGCAAATGATATCTTTAAAAATCAAAATGGGATTAACCAAGCTGCAGAGTACGACTCGTAGAATATTTATCAGATATTTGTTGTGTTTATGAATTGCAAAAACTAACATTTCACTTTAGTGTCGATATTTTAGATAGATATATAAAGGTAGAAACAGATCAAATAAAAACCAAAGCCTTAGAAATCGTAGGATTAGCTTGCGTCTGGGTAGCGAGTAAATATGTGAAAACTCGCCATCTAGCAATGAAACAACTATGAACTTAACAAAATGGAAAGCAACTTTGTCCCGTATCAGTCTTGTTTTATTATTTTTTATTGGTATTTCTGTAATTCCATAGGCAAAAATTATGCATTTGTAAAATGGAAAAATATAAAACAGCAAAACTGTGATACCAAAATTAAGAAATGGAAATATAAAAATTGTGATGCAAAAATACTAAATGGAAAGATGAAAACTGTGATACCAAAATTATGAAATATGAAAACTGTGATACCAAAATTAAGAAATATAAAAACCGTGACACCAAAATTATGAAATGGAAATATGAAAACTGTGATACCAAAATTAAGAAATATGAAAACTGTGATACCAAAAATATGAAATGGAGATATGAAAAACATTATGAAATGGAAATATAACAACTGTGATACCAAAATTAAGAAATGTGAAAACTGTGATACAAAAATTATGAGATAAAAATACGAAAACTGTGATACAAAAATTATGAAACGGAAATACGAAAACTGTGAATTATGAAATGAATGTGTGAGTGTTGTGATGCAAAAATAAAATTATAAAATCGAAATATGGAAACTGTGATACCAAAATTATGAAATATGAAAACCGTGATACCAAAATTAAGAAATATAAAAACTGTGGTACCAAAATTAAGAAATATGAAAACTGTGATACAAAAATTATGAATTGAAAGTGTGAGTGTTGTGATGCAAAAATTATGAAATGGAAATATGAAAACTGTGATACTGTTGCATGGTGGTTTGCTCTGAACAATGTTCCATGTGATATGAATAAAACACTTATAAATTTCTGGCCATTGTTTCTTTCTTGATATGTTTGTTTTTTTTCATTCAGAGATAGTGCATCGTGCCTTCGATGGAGATTAAGCGAATGCGGGGGTGGAAGATTCCGAACAATAATTGAACCTTGGAATACGATTGATTTGATAAGTCATTTCATTGAGTCTGTACATTTAATCCACAGTTGTACACACAGGATGATCATTTCAAATAGGAACAGAACATAAGTCCTTATAAGTCATGCATAAATTAATCAATAACGTAGACTGCTGGTTTACGTGTCAATGTCCGTTATGAGGATACAATGCAGTATTGTCGTCAGAACATCACAGCTATATGCACGCGCAGCTAGACATGGCTACCTGCCGACAGTGAGACTGCGAGTCTGAATATATTCATACGAATTTGACGATTATTCTTCTCCTTCTGAAAATTCTAGTTAAATACTAACCTCCATAACTTTCCCTCTCATATAGAGTTCTAGGACTGACCCTGGTCCATAAAAATGCACATAAAATGGCTATATCATGCCATTGAATTGGAAGGTTAGAAAAACGCAGCTATTCAGCTTGGCGGTCAAGTAACAAAGGGTAGCGTTTCTTAGTTACCGACTGTGTCCTAAACAACGCTATACACGTCATGATCGATCGTGTATGGAGCGTTCAAAAATTGAAACATCTATCGCAATATATTAAATGCCTTAACCTTTTACAATTGCACGTCTGATAACCTTTAGCAGACGGCGTTAATATCATATACCGTAACAATTCCCTGTACACCCGGGAAAAAAAAATCGATAGATTTTTTTTCAAGATCTATCCGACTTTACAATTTTTCAAAAAAAATTTAACACAATTGTGACATATGGCCGACGATGTTCTGAGTAGAACCGTGTCGCGGTCATGTCAACTAACTATTTGTCATAGTCATCTAACATTAATCACATGATATATCAATTATACATATTATTATATCAACTAAATAAAATGTCCAATGTTAATAGTGAATGATAGAATTAAATTAAAGTAAGGTCTGTCGTATTAGTATGTCATATAGGAATTAATTTGACTAATTAAAATTAAATTAATGAATTAAACTAAGAGTTAAATTATTAAGATTCTAATGTAACGCGATGTTATGAGAGAAGAAAAAAAAACAAAATAAGTGAGAAGAAATAGAAAGAAATTCGAATATAAGTTTAACTTAATTGTGTGTGTTAAGTGTTAGTGAATAATAACTATCTAATTTAACTAACTAAATAATGTATAGGTACATTAAAAAAAATATTAATCTAATACTTGTGTGAGATTTATTTTCTCTTTTCATAATTTCTTCTTTTTATATTTCGTTCTCTTTTTTTGTTCTTTCATTTCATTTTTTTCTCACATTTCATTTTATTGATAATAATTCAATTAAGAAGTTAAGTTAACTAATTAATTAGTATAGGATATGATGATCCATCCGTAGTCTTGATCCTGATGAATTCTTTTAGGCAAAAATGTTCAAACGTTTACGTTGGAAAGAAATGTCATTTATCACTGCATCCAAGAATTAAGTGCACATAGGATAATAAGTTCGACTTGTTGTCAGATATTGTTCCATGATTGTTCAACGAATATTCATATATCGTGTATGGACGTTAGACGAAGTTTCAATGACAATATGTAGACCTTGATTGTCTTTTAGTTCAATTCTGTGATGCATATAGTGTTTATAAAGTTTAAATTGAAGGCAAGGTTAGTTCCTTTATAGTTGATATGTTTTAGGAATGTTAATGTTGATTATTCGTCGTCAATAGGATTACGTGACAACGCATCAGCCACAATGTTTTCAGAAAACTCAAATGCAGGGAATGAATGTTGGCGAATGGCTTTTAAATCGACGCAAATGGCTGTAGGCACGTTGGTCCGATTGTATGGTGAAGGGAGCACCAAGCAGGAACTTTTCGGTCTGAGGAACTGCTATGTTTAGAATTTTGGAGACTGTACTAGGTAACGTTCGGATATATCCCGATCCAATGATATGTCCCAAAAAGGTTATCTCATTACACGCAATTTGCACCTTTGTAGGTTTAGCAGTTAGATGATAATTCCTTAGAGTGTCGAAAACATATCTAAGTCCCGAAACATGTTCCTCAAACGACGAACTAAACAAGCATATGTCGTCAATATATGTAATAACGTCTGGTCTACCTGATAAAATTTGTCGCATCAGGCGAATGAAGGTAGCTGGCGCATTAACAAGCCCAAAAGGCATCACATTCCACTGGTATAGACCTTGTGGAGTGGAAAATGCGGTGTAGTACTTAGCCTTTTCGGTCAGTGGTATCTGCCAATAACCTTTAGTTAAGTCTATCTTACTAAATATAGTTGCGTTGGATAGCCGTGGCAGTAAGTCGTCGATAAGTGGATGTGGTTCGCTGTCACCTATAGTCTTAGCATTTAATTTTCTATAATCAACACATAGTCTGATGTTATTGTCCTTCTTCCGGACAATCACTAATGGAGAAGAGAATGGCGAATTACTAGTCTCAATGATTCCCAGAGACAACATCTGTTCAAGTTCCTTAGTAGTTTTAGCAAGGAAATGTAAAGGAACAGAATAGGGATGTACACGAATAGGTGTATCATCATTGAGAGTAATGTCATTACTGATAGCCGATGTGCGACCCGGGACGTCGGTCAATACATCTGGGTAAGATTGTAATAGATTAGCAATCTGTAGACGCTGTTGCGGTGTAACCATTGAAGAGATGGTTACATCCCGCAAAGATTCAGTAGGTTGAACTACTGGTACCGGTAACGGTAACTTACCTCAGGAAAAGAAGATTCTTCTTCCTGGATGACAGATAAGTTAGCATAATAACAAGTAGATACTGTGTTGTCATCTAGTTCATGAAAAATTGACTGTAAGTGTTCAGGACGTGTATGAAATTGCTTGAGCATGTTAATATGAAATATCTTTTTGTGTCCCTTGATATCTAAGACGTAATCAACGTCGGAAATTTTATCAATGACTTTGTAAGGACCATTCCAAGATATCAATAATTTATTGTTATTGTGAGGAAGTAACACATAAGCCTCGTCGCCTGGGAATAATTGGCGTAATCGTCGAGACCTATTTTGTAGAGATCGAGCCTTAGCTTTTGCAGCCTCAGAAGAAGCTGTTGCCAACTGGCAAGACTCAATAATGTTCTTCCGAAGATTAATCACGTACTCGTAAGATGACTGAGTGTCCTGAGTCATCTCCGCGTCAATTAATAAGTCTTTTATTAGTCCCATAGGACCTCTTGGGGGAGCACCAAAAACTAATTCAAAGGGAGAGAAGCCAGTTTGTTCATGCGGTACCTCCCGATAAGCAAATAGAACAGCTGGGAGTGCTCTGTCCCAGTCATGAGGGTGCTTAGCAGTAACCTTATGTAGTAGTTGTTTAAGTGTACGGTTAAGTCTTTCAACCGCGCCATTACTCATCGGATGATAAATACTACTTAAATTCCTATCAATGTTCCAAGTTTTCATGACTTCCTTCATGGTGTCAGATATAAACTGTGACCCATGGTCTGATAAAAGTTTTCTAGGAAACCCTATTCTAGAAAAGATGAGATGTAGTGCATCAGCTACATCTGTGGTAGTGGTGGTCTTTAATGGGATGGCTTCTGGCCATCGTGTGCACAAATCAATGCACGTAAGGACGAATCTATGTCCTCTGGCCGATGGTAGCAATGGACCAATAATATCTATTGCCATCTTGTCAAACGGTCTTACTGAGATATCGCAAGCCTGAATAGGCGCCGTGTAAAAAGCTCCACGTGCTTTCACTTCTTGGCATGTAGTACAGGAACGTACATACTGCGAAATATCTCTTGACACTCCTGGCCAAAAGAATGAAGACAGTACTCGAGATCGTGTTCGAGTATATCCCATATGTCCAGCACAATGTGAGTCATGTGCATGTTGAAGAATGTACCGTCTAAAAGTATATGGGACCATAACTTGTTGTTTCATTTGTGATTTGTCATTAAAACATCTAATCAATATGTCATTTTTAATAACAAAACAATGTTTGTTATTATTACCTGAGGATAGATTGTCAACTTTATCAACCAACTTAAAAATTTTTTTTTTTAAAGATTTATCCTCTTTTTGTTTGGTTGCAAATGTTTCCCTGTCAATAGGTGAATTGACTACAAATTCCTCTTGGTTGTCTGCATCCATTTTATTATCATCAACTTTCTCCATGAGTTGAGTCTGCGCTCTAGTCGTCACGGCGTTTCCAGTGCATAGGTTATGTTTCTCCCATTCTATAATCTCATCTGGAGTACAATCTTTACTGCCGTGTATACGACCAACCATCAGATCAGCTATAGGCTTTTTTAGCATACATACTTTTACGTTCCCTGTGAAAAAAGGTGTGTTAACATGAATAATAGCTGTGGGGTAAAACTCAATAGTTCCCCCAAAAGTCATGCAACGGACATATTCCCCCGTTGCACAGCTAGGATGTACCAGCGACTGTCGTACACCAATCGTTGTGGATCCTGAATCCCTCAGCACTGAGACGACGGATCCATTAACTAATCCCCTGTTAAAAATTAGTAGGCCTGTTCCATCGTTGACTGCAAGACCTACCTCTGGTGTAATATGTCCGCAGTTAAGCACTGTTTCTTTCGCCTTCTGAAAAATAAGATTGCATTGTTGGCAACTATTTGCGACATTATAATTAATAGCAAAACATGCAGCAGAGGACTGTGTTGTATTATTGTCAAGTGGGACCTGAGCTATAGGGGTAGTATTATTTGTAACTGCTGCCCCTGTATTATGGTTGTAATGAGATGATCCCCGAGAATGAGATCGATTCCGAGTATAATTGTTAGAATTATCTCGTCGTCCTCTATAGTAACTATTATCTCGATGTCTCGAGCCATGATTATTACCATTCCAGTTATTATTATTATTGGGAGTATGTGATCGATTATAATGAGTGTTGTGTTGACCATTGTGGTAGTTTGTTTGAGGTGAATAATTTCTATCTCGTGATCTACCTCTGTTGAACTCATTTTTATTGTTGAAATCATTATTATATCCCTTCTGAAAGTGAACATTGTGATTTCTTTGGAACCTGCTTCTGTCTACACTGTGATGTCTTTGTTTGTTATTATGATTGTAGGCCATATTAGACGCCACAGGTAGAGGTTCTCTTAATGAGGAGTTAGAAATGGTTGCATTCGGATGTGCCGAACAGTAGTTTAAAGAAATTTTTTCTAACTCGTCCATAGTACCTGGTTTACGCTCCTGCAAATATGCAAAAAATGGCTGGCTAACCGAAGATAATACCTTATCCCGCAGTAGTAAATCAACTAATTTGTCGTATGATTTGTTGACTTCTGCCAGTTCAACCCATCTATTAAATGTATTGCGTATATTCGCAATGAATCCTGCAAAATCTTTTGGAGATTCAGGTAAAATTCCCTTAAATTTCAACCTACAGTGTTCCTCGTCCAGGTGAAACCTTCGTAAAAGCAAGGACTTAATAGCACCGTAGTTATTTGCTATTGATGGGTCAGCATTTTGAGAAGCCGTCAATGGTTCTCCAACCAAGAATTCATTTAACTTGAGTACCCATGACTCTTCAGGCAAATGGTTTGTTTTGCAAGTCTGTTCAAAACGTGACAGGAACGATGAAAGGTCGTCCACGTTCAAGTTGAGAGTGGGTAATTTAAAGTTGTAGAAATGTTTAGTTTGGCTGGATGATGATCCATTTTGTGCGTTATTATTCTGGTTTGCATCAGCACTTTGTGCTTGTAATTTTGCTGTCTCCAATTCAATACGCGCCGATTCCATTTCTTGTTGTAAAATAATTTCCTCTCGTTTCAATTTATTCTCTTCTTCCTGTTGAGCAATTTCTCTTAATCTATTTTCCTTGGCAATTTGCTTCATCTCACGTTCCTCTTCCTCTTTCTTTAATGCAGCCTTTTGTTCTGCTCTTTTCTTTCATATTTTTCCAGTTCTGCCTCAGCAAACTGACGAAGTTCTTGAGATTTATAACCATATTCCCGACCAATTCTAACGAAATGGTCTATAGTAAGCATTTTGACTTTTATCTGTAAGTAATTATTGATAATTACTGATTAAAATAGTCAATAGTAGCTTCAGAGTAATTATTATACTTACTCAACTTAGGAATATTCAATATAAATAATCACAATAGTACTGAACTCTAATGTCTAAGTTCAACTAATAGACAATATTTTGTAACAATATTGTATCTAAATAATAACTATATCATAAATAGTTATGATATCTGTTAAATATAATGTAATTGCTTCACACAATTAATCTCAATATCCAATAATGTTGGGTATGATTCCTAGTAATTATATTGTTCAATGTACTAAGTCACTCTCTTAGTACCAGAAAAGTATATTAAATAATATACAATGGGTCTATTACCTCAAAGGTAGCTATAAGATTATTTTATTTTGTCAATATATATATTATATTATTATGCCCTAGGCATCTCTTATAAATTGTAGTGCTACTTTCTTGGACTATCACTGCATAATTATGCAATGTCCCATATTAACCTTAAATATCAGAAAAAATTAATTAAATTAAATTACAAGTATATTATTGCATATAATATCATATTATTAATGTAGTATTTAATATATATTATGAGGACAAACAAAACAATGATGCAACTAAAGGGTACAAACAATGTTAAGACGCAAACAAGACATTTTCACAATTAAAAATGAATTTATGAACTAAATAAAACAAGCGGAAATGTCACAAGCCAGATGAAGGGTCAAGGTCTGACCCGAGGTCAACTTAATATTCAAAGTACACAAAAAAAAATGACTGCAAAAAATGATGACATCACAGGACTCATAACGGACGAAAATTTAACAATCATCAAATAAATGATAGTAAGAGGAGACTGGACGAAATAGTTAACAAACATGATACAAAACTAAAAAAAATTGTTAACTGAGTACGAATAAAATACGCCAGTTATCTACGGAACGGTACAGCTAACACAAATCGTCAAACGGTAGCAGATTTGGACAGGTCGTCCAATGGCAAACCTCAATGGGGCTTCCAAAAATGCAATCGTTTAAGTTCCCTAAGAACGACTGAAATCTAGGTGGTCAGCTGTTCGCGACATTCCCCAGAGATTTCAGTTCCCTCCAACCGGCCCACGAATTAACAACACATTAAGACAACCAAAATTTACATGAAACACATTCAGAACAGACATGCCTATGCAGGCAAAAGGCATGGACTCAGTAGCACTGTTTGCAATAACAACAGTTAAACACCTAGACTTATCTTTTCCGTTGCTTCACTTGATGCTAGTTGTCGTCGACGGCTAGGCCTGTGCCTTTGACTGTCTGCTCCTGATGGGCAGGCAACGGTAGTCTATCTTGTGCATCTTGATAAATTTGAAGCGAACTAGAGAGGCGTTGAAAAGATGTCTTCTTCACTGCGACAATGCAACAGTGACGTCATGTTGCTATTCATGATCACGTGCGTCACGTCAGCTTCGTAATGATCATGTGATCGAAACTTGATCGTAAATATTTCATTCGAAAGTCATGAAAAATTTTTTGGTTTTTGGTTGTTTTTCGTCCCCACACTGGCCACCACTGTTACAAGGGTGGTTTGCTCTGAACAATGTTCCATGTGATATGAATAAAACACTTATAAATTTCTGGCCATTGTTTCTTTCTTGATATGTTTGTTTTTTTTCATTCAGAGATAGTGCATCGTGCCTTCGATGGAGATTAAGCGAATGCGGGGGTGGAAGATTCCGAACAATAATTGAACCTTGGAATACGATTGATTTGATAAGTCATTTCATTGAGTCCGTACATTTAATCCACAGTTGTACACACAGGATGATCATTTCAAATAGGAACAGAACATAAGTCCTTATAAGTCATGCATAAATTAATCAATAACGTAGACTGCTGGTTTACGTGTCAATGTCCGTTATGAGGATACAATGCAGTATTGTCGTCAGAACATCACAGCTATATGCACGCGCAGCTAGACATTGCTACCTGCCGACAGTGAGACTGCGAGTCTGAATATATTCATACGAATTTGACGATTATTCTTCTCCTTCTGAGAATTCTAGTTAAATACTAACCTCCATAAATTTCCCTCTCATATAGAGTTCTAGGACTGACCCTGATCCATCAAAAAATGCATATATAAATGGCTATATCATGCCATTGAATTGGAAGGTTAGAAAAACGCAGCTATTCAGCTTGGCGGTCAAGTAACAAAGGGTAGCGTTTCTTAGTTACCGACTGTGTCCTAAACAACGCTATACACGTCATGATCGATCGTGTATGGAGCGTTCAAAAATTGAAACATCTATCGCAATATATTAAATGCCTTAACCTTTTACAATTGCACGTCTGATAACCTTTAGCAGACGGCGTTAATATCATATACCGTAACAGATACCAAAATTATGAAAGGGAGATATAAAAACATTATGAAATGAAAATATAAAAACGGTGATACCAAAATTAAGAAATATGAAAACTGTGATCTGCGCCATTTGTGCAGAATTAAACAATGGATTTAGCAGACAGGGGGATAGAAACGACATTTACGCAATAACTAGTGAAACTATGAAATACCCTCTCCCTTAAAAAACCCCCCACCGACCAGCTAACACCAGTAATTAACTACAACCTACTTATCTCTCCTAAGTTACCTACTAACACATACCACCATTATCGATCTAGTATTTTTTATATAAAAGTCCGCTCCTGCAGAATCGATTGCAGTATTTTCCTTTATAAAAGTCCGCTCCACCTGCAGAAATACGCCTCGTAGCGTGCATGACATACTACTCCCGTTCAAGCCCCCAGCTGGTGTAAATCCAGCGAAATTCTTTTCTGAGTATTTGCTCTATAGATGTATGTGTATATATATATATATATATATATATATATATATATATATATATATATATATATATATATATATATATATATATATATATATATATATATATATATATAAGAGTCTTGCTCATACGTTTGCTTTCATACCTATAATATCTGAATCGACTATGATTGTTTCGTTTTAAAATAACATGTAACAAATTTAATAATCAATTAGTCTTAACAGGTTAAAATAGCGATATAATAATGGTGAATTTTAGATGTGAATACAATTTTCTTCACTGAGACTTGGTTTGAGGATATAAAAAAACAATTGTGCTTTTACTGTTTCCTTAATCAACTTAGCTGGTCTAACTTAGTCATGCAGACGTGGTTTCGTCAATTCTTTTGAGATGAGGGCACTTCTTCACACAACTTGTCCAATATAGACGGTTAATGTGGATTCCCAGCTTTTACTCACAAGTAGTGACGTCAAAACTTTTTCATCTTTTAGCTTCGTACTCTGAACTATCTGATAGCTTTGTTCCACGAAGTTTAGACAAAAACAAAAAGAACAAATGCCTCTGCTAAGTACCTTTGTTGGTTGCAAATTAACAGGCGCATTGTCTCGCTGTCCATCCACCAATGTTAGCCTTCTGAATAATTAAATTCTTGAGTATACACAGGGAAGATGATTATAAATCACCAATGTTCTTCTGGGTATTACACTGGGAAAATATGTGCTTGAACAGCGCGAAATACAATGATTTGCCTGAATTACAATTAACAAGGTACATATATATCACAAAATGATACTATACCCTTGATTCACATGGGATGTAATCATCACTCATCATTGCTCCATTCGGAGACTGTGGTTGCTGCTGCTTTCGCGTTTCTGCATGAAACAAACTGCAGCTCTTGCTGTAGTGGTTTAAGAATATACTATTTTCATATGTTGAGGTTGCTAGCCTCATGTATGTATATATATATATATATATATATATATATATACATATATATATATATATACATATATATATATATATATATATATATATATATATATATATATAACCACTTAGCAAGTATAACATGTCAAATTCACAATTGAAAAATAAATTTTTACTTACTTACCTCAAATTACCTTTTAGGAACACAGTCTCCTGGCACAGTTTATAATGGACACAGCAGCTTAGGTTAGATGCTTTCGAATCACTTGATCTTGGAAATTTTAGTATTACTCTTATGACAGGTGATCTGATTACTTAGGTCTCCAGTCTTTGTATTTAAAAATGCGGGTTTACTTTTAAGGTTCAAAGTTGCCCAAAAACTCTGTCCTGGTCCTGTAAGTTTCCAGTCTTTGTATTTAAAAAAATACGGGTTTACTTTTAACTTTCAAAGCTGCCCAAATACTTCGATCTGTCACGTATAATTTTGGAATTCTTTGTCCGATCCTTCTCTCTGGCTCTGGTGAATTGCTAACTTGACTTGGCGATGCAGTCTGATCTGTGTCTCCGATTTCGCAAGATTATATTTCCATTCCTCAGTTCGAATCCCAGATTGTACTTCCGTCGAATTTCCAAATGAAATGTAAAGTCTATTCCGGCTCTCAAATCAAGCCAATTGTAAGCTCTTTAGAACTATATAGGTCGGGGTGTTAAATCAAAATATCACCCGCGTGTTTTGAAATATCAAATTTTAAAATTCAAACGCGTGACTTCTTTCTAATAAGGCGGTAATACTTCCGATTGCAACTTTATGCAAACTCACAAACAAATCTATGAACTTATTTCCTGTCTAGATGCTGTCTCACCAATATTGTCTCCCCAGACAGATTATCGGTAATACAAGTATTGATACATAGATGGGCCAGCGGAAGCTATTATCTCATTATCACCTGTGTTTTCGTTCCTCCGCTAAACAGTCAGATATGGTCGCCGCCAGTTTATACAATCATTATGACTTTCTTTCCATATCCTGCCGGGTCGTATTGTTACGTAGAATGTCGGGACCACATTGGATCACCCACGCCCGTCTCTAACAAAGGTGGCAATAAACTTTAAGTGATAAGAGTATTACCCGCTGACCTGTCTAATTAGATTGGTATTAATCGATTCACCTGGCGAAACGTAAACAAGTCTGGGAGCGAAGAGGCGAAAATAATGTAGGTGCTGGAAATATGCCAGATAATAAGACGATGAATTAAGAAATGAAGTGATACTGACGGAGAGAATGACAGTTATGAAAAGTGCACCCAAATAATAGAACGATGAAAGAGAAAATGACGGGCGCAAAAGTACATGCGCAAACCGTGTTGTCACAATCAGTTTTATATGATAAAGTTGCCAGCACCATGCACAACCTCATATTAGTCGTATTGTATCATTTCCCTGATGGTGCATTAGTCCTATTCTTTCGTTGTCTCTTCATGGGGGTATTGTAAACTGATATTGACGTTTCCCGTGGGTGTGTGTTTTCTTTCTGCTAGGTGTATCGGATCGCATTAATAGTAAACGTTATTAAACACGTATTACTCCACTTCTTAGTTGAATTTAACCGTCTTTATATGTATATATATATATTTTTTCCCCTTAACTTCATGTCTTTTTACATAGACAGGGGTGTCAGTGTTACCACTATGTTGAGGATTAAATTTTTGTGGAACATATTATGTTCAGTTGATGTTGATGGTTGTGGAATGTTTCTGGTGGGTGGTGTGGTGCATCAAAGTCTGAAAAGGACAGAGTCAGAGAGGTCGGGCTTACGGATGGCCGACGGGTGTGTGACTATGTAGATAACAACATACGCGAATGTTAAAGGGTTCTGGCATACCTGAACAGACTGGAGCCACTCACCACAACCAACATAGGAGTCAGGAACGTTGAAACTCCTGATAACGTTATACACTGTTTATTCTTCTTCTTCTTCTTCCTCGTTCGCCCTGAAAAGGACGGTGGCTGCGTTGTGTCTGTTTACGCCGTAGCTGTGATATCTGCACCTTTCGGTAGACACATCCGACTTCAGCACGGCATTTTTAGGGACCGGGTTTGCCTTCCCATTTCGAGCCGTACTCGCTCAGCCAGACTGCACTGCTGCAGACTGTTTCCAGGACCACCCCGTGGAGGTGGAGTACGGTCTTGACCAGCTCTGGTTCGCTGGTCCTGATGCAAGCAGTCAAGCTATGGGTCGCTGACTGCATTCACTTTTGCTGCATCTTTGGGTCCCACTGTTTATTCACTACACAGTCACGTAGACATCATGATAATACAGTTCACATCAAGTCATGGAGCATCGACAGTTCACAATATACGCATACAGAATAAACAGTACATTAACAAGCCATAATATCCAAGGCTTTGAATCAATATGAATATATCTCTCAATCTTCAATTGAATACACCGTACATTTGAAAGCCATAATATCCAAGGCTTTGAATCAATATGAATATAATATCTCTCAATCTTCAATTGAATACACCGTACATTTGTAAGCCATAATATCCAAGGCTTTGAATCAATATGAATATAATGTCTCTCAATCTTCAATAACACATCCAGGAAAAAACGGATAGACTCAATAAATTTAGCCAGCAGGTGGGCTTGAACATCAATTTAAAGAAGTCTGAGGTCATGACGCTCAATGTGAGCAACCCTGAGCCCATATCAGTAAGGAATCAGCAACTGGTACAGACAGATACCTTCACATACCTAGGAAGCATAGTAACACCAGACGGTGGGGCAGGCAAAGACATCAACATCAGAATGAATAAGGCAAGAACAGCCTTCTTTAGCCTAAATAACATCTGGAAGTCCTCCCAATACAGCACAAGCACAAAATTAAGATTATACCAGAGTTGCGTGCTTTCTGTGCTTCTCTATGGTGCGGAATGCTGGAGAGTCACAGAGAAGGAAATGTCAAAATTGTCCTCTTTTCACACAACATGCCTAAGAAAAATTCACCGAATCTTTTGGCCGAATACCATCACCAACCAAGATCTTCTTACTCGTAGCAAGCAAGAGGACATGCACACCATCATAGCTGGCAGACGCTGGAGCTGGGTTGGTCATGTCCTCAGAAGAGACCCCGATGCCATCACAAGAACAGCTATACTTTGGACCCCTGAAGGAAAGCGAAAGAGAGGCCGACCAAAGACAACTTGGCGGAGGACTGTGGAGGCTGAGATGCAAAGAATGAACCAGAGTTGGGGCACTGTACGAAGGATGGCCACCGACCGAGCAAAGTGGAATCAATTTGTTGTTGCCCTACAAGACGCCACTAGGCGTGATGGCCACTGACTGCTTTAACGGTCGGTGGTTAAGGATCGAAGAAGACGAAGAATCTTCAATAACGTACTGTCTGGAATTATCAAATATTCCTTTCACAAAATTATATATTCTGGAACACACTAGCGAAATGGATCACGTCCATTCCCAAGCTCTGCCAGAAAACGTACTGTCACGAAAAATCAGCTGCTCAAAACAGCTCAGTAAAAATTCATTCAAGCGCGAACTCGCAGCTTGAGATGTGAGCTGAATTCATCCGCCTTTCCCCCCAAACTATATCATAGAACATTCGACCAGTTTCTTTATCCTATCTTTAAATAAACTAACAACTAGTCAGGTAACAGTTTAAACATTACTTAGCATACAACCCCCGACTAAAAAATTCTCTTATCACGCAGCGCGTGTTTACTAGCGTGTACAAAAATCCGACCCGTACATTCCAGTCTTTAACACTTAACTCCCATTAATTAAAATATGACTTAACAGTCAGCCCTCTGCTAAAATCCCCAACCTGGAGGACCAATTAGCCAAAGAGCATCTGCCACTTCAGCAGAAGAAACGTTCTTAAGAGGTATAGCCTCTGGCCAACGTGTACACATGTCAATACATGTAAGGATGTATTGGTGTCCCTTGCCAGACTTGATTTTAAAAGGACCAATAATGTCAATTGCCATCTTCTGAAACGGACGAATAGGAATATCTGCAGCTTGGATAGGTGGTGCATGGCGTGGACCTCGTGACTTAACCTCCTGACATATCTTACAGGAGCGACAATAAATAGTTATATCTCTATTTACGCCCGGCCAAAAGAAGGAAGATAGAACGCTAGATTTAGTACGGGAAAATCCCATATGTCCTTCACACTGAGAGTCGTGGGCATGTTGCAAGATCCGAACTCTCATGTCAGTAGGTACCAGAACTTGCGAACGTATGGACGAAGTAGAACCTCGTGCCATTCGAACTAGTACTCCATTGTTAATTAAGAATCAATATTTAAGATTTGTGTCACAATTTGCATTATCTTGTTTAACTAGGAGAAAAATTTTTGTAATGATGTATCATTTTGCTGAAGTTTGATAAAAGACTCGTGAAATCACGGAGTGAGCATCCTGATTATATACTTCATTAATTTCAGCAGATGGAGTCTGTAAAAGATTTTGAGCTTGTGCTCTAGTAGTGACTGCATAAGAAGCCTAAATGTTTTGCTCTTCCCAGATAGCAATCTGTTGAGGGGTACAATCTTTAATTCCATGTATACGTCCGACGATAAGGTCTGTAATAGGATTCGGGAGCATACATGCGTGGACATGTCCCGTAAAAAAGGGAGTGGCTATGGGGACGATAGCAGTCGGAAAAGTTTCAACTGTCCCACCAAATGTTACACATTTCACTACATCGCCAGAGACACAGGAAGGATGTATCAGGGACTGTTTATCCCCAACAGTTGTGCATCCAGAATCAAAGAGAACTGAGACTGTATTATTATTCACAAACCCATTATGTAGAGTAAGAGACCCTCTTCTGTCATGCGCAGCTAAGGCAGGAAGAGTGGGTAGAGGATGACCGCAACTCAAGGTAGTTATAGCTGTAAGTTGGAACAAAGTTTTGCACTCCGGGCACTGAGATGCTCTCTCGAAATCGACAGCAGAGCAAGCAGTAGCATTAGAGACACTTATTATTGTTACCTTGATCATTAACAGCCTGGGGCTCTTGTTGAGCGGAGTTAGCATGGCGATGCGATCTATTATTTGGAGATCTACCGTCATATCGCGATCTATAGCGACTATTATCTCTATTGGGAGCATTGTTACTTGCTCTATTGAAACTATTGTTCTGATTTGAACCCCAGTTAGCATTGTCGCGATTACTATTTCCCCTTTGATCAAAATATCTATTCGATGGATTTTGTTGTCTCCGAGAAAAATTATTGTAGGGTTGATAATCTCTATTGTAGTTACCCCTTCCAAAATTTCCATAATTGTTGGAACCAGAATGTTGAGGACCGTTAAATTGTCTCCAGTTCCTTGAAGAAGGAGAATTACTACGTGATGGACCCCCTTGGTACTGTCCAAAATGACGATTATCTCTCCTAACAAAATTGCGATCCGCACTTTGAGATCTACAGCGCAAATTAGGACCATATGGTATTGCTGAAGCCACCGGTAAACCTTCTCCGACCTCAGAGTGGCTAACAGTCACATTTGGGTGCGCAGTGACGTATTGGCGAGAGTATTGTTCCATATCTTTCAAGTTTGTAGGTTTTCGCTCATGTAAAAAAGAAAGAAAAGAAGCGTTTACAGACGACATAACTTTGTCACGAAGCAATAAGTCCATGAGGGCTTCGTATGTATGTTCAGTTTTTGAAAGTTCCACCCAACGTGAAAACGTAAGGCGAATATTTGCTATAAAGTCTGAAAAATCGTTCCCTGTCTCTGGCAATAGAGACTTAAAGCGTAGGCGATAACCGTCTTCATCCAGTTGGTATTTTTTTAACAAGACCGATCTGACAACATCATAGTTATTCTTGTCAGGGCCCTCCAACATACTTATAGTGTTCATAGCTTCACCCTTAAGTATTTCCATAAGTCGTGCACAATATTCCGACTTGTCTATCTTATGCGATTCGCATGAAAGTTCAAATCTATTCAGATAGAATGAGATATCGGCGTAGGCAGAGTTGAAAGCAGGCAATCTGATTTTATAAGAATTAGTATTTGCCTTATTAGAAGTTGTTTGATTGTTTGTCTCATTTTGTGTATTACCAATATTCACTACCTTTATTTTCTCCAGTTCCATAGATACGATCCTTTCCTCGTGTAGTCTTTGGTTTTCTTCAGCTTGCATCTGAAGTTTCCTTTCTTCCATTTGCATTTGCTGTTGAAGTTTTTTCTCTTCCATGTTCATGTGTCTTTTCCTATCTTCAGCCTCTAATTTCTGTTTTTCAGCCTTCATTTGAAATTTTCTTTCTTCTGCCTGCATCTGCAATTTCCTATCTTCAGCCTCCATTTCAAGTTTCTTTTCTTCTAACTTCTGCGCCTTGGCATATTCGGCAAGTGAGAATTCTTTTACTTCCTCAGTAGTCATACCAAGGGATTTCCCTTGTTTAATGAAATAATCTAAGCTAGACATTATGTCCAATTATATGATATAGATAACTTTTGTAAATATTCCTGGAGAAACTCACTTTATCCCAACTCAGTGGGTGACAAGTCCTTGCTTAAGAATGTGTACAATTACCTTTTTAACTATTAATAATGTAATTAATTACCTATATATATATATATATATATTATGCATTATAATATTGACAGTGCATGACAAAATAGACAATACAAACAAGAGTGACAAAGACAATATATAAAACACAAATGACCACATTCGCATAATCAACTAAACCTAAAAGCAAAACCAAAGAAAAAATACTGCAAAGAGTGCAATGACACTGCGAAATGAATAACAAGACATATGACAGCACAGTGTATAAACGAAAAATTTGTATAAAAATAAAAGATAGAAAAGAGAGAAAGACACTCACAAACAAATTAATAAATAAAAACTAAGGTACAGAGAAAAATATAATGACAACAACACTGAGACGTTTCGTCACACCTAAACAATAATATCACAGATTACCAAACACAGTGGACTGAAATACATCAGAAAAAAGTTCGCTGGAAATTTCCACTGCGGGAAATCCGCAAGAATGTTCCTACAGAACGCTTTCGTAGGCCCTGGATGAACTGGGATATATCCTAACGAAAGTCACCTCCCAACTAAACCTGCCTAAACATGGAACATATAACATAAAAAAGGAATATAAATAGCCTAAGCTCATAGGAAGGCTCAATTAAACATACAGTGGCTCAGTTTACAATACAAACCACCCCTTATCTTGCAAAAGGAAAAAAATCCCGGCCTCCGCAACAGCAACAATGATGTACATGAAGTATCACATTATATGAAGAGATCCAAAGGTAACAGGCACCGGGTACTTCTCGTCAAGTCTTGACATCTGACAGTAAGCTGATAATCCAAATCATGAAAGGTACTTGACATCTAGTCTTGACTTGGCAACTTTGTAGTTCCAGTTGAAGGACTTGTACACTGGTAACACTGCGTATCTTGACATGCCATTACAAAAAATCGATATTAGATATCCCTCTGTTCTTGTATAGAACCCCGAATCACTTGAAACCACCACTTATGTTAATGGTTGTTCTGGGTAATACAGTTCAACTTCTGTAGATGATATAACCCCATGAAGCTGGCTCACCACTTATGTTACCACTATGTTGAGGATTAAATTTTTGTGGTACATATTATGTTCAGTTGACGTTGATGGTGGTGGAATGTTTCTGATGGGTGGTGTGGTGCATCAAAATCTGACAAGGACAGAGTCAGTGAGGTTGGGCTTACGGATGGCCGACAGGTGTGTGACTATGTGAGTGAACATACGCGAATGTTAAAGGGTTCTGGCATACCTGAACAGACTGGAGCCACACACCACAACAAACATAGGAGTCAGGAACGTTGAAACTCCTGATAACGTTATACACTGTTTATTCACTACACAGTCACGTAGACATCATGATAATACAGTTCACATCAAGTCATGGAGCATCGACAGTTCACAATATACGCATACAGAATAAACAGTACATTAACAAGCCATAATATCCAAGGCTTTGAATCAATATGAATATATCTCTCAATCTTCAATTGAATACACCGTACATTTGAAAGCCATAATATCCAAGGCTTTGAATCAATATGAATATAATATCTCTCAATCTTCAATTGAATACACCGTACATTTGTAAGCCATAATATCCAAGGCTTTGAATCAATATGAATATAATATCTCTCAATCTTCAATAACGTACATTCTGGAATTATCAAATATTCCTTTCACAAAATTATATATTCTGGAACACACTAGCGAAATGGATCACGTCCATTCCCAAGCTCTGCCAGAAAACGTACTGTCACGAAAAATCAGCTGCTCAAAACAGCTCAGTAAAAATTCATTCAAGCGCGAACTCGCAGCTTGAGATGTGAGCTGAATTCATCCGCCTTTCCCCCCAAACTATATCATAGAACATTCGACCAGTTTCTTTATCCTATCTTTAAATAAACTATCAACTAGTCAGGTAACAGTTTAAACATTACATAGCATACAACCCCCGACTAAAAAATTCTCTTATCACGCAGAGCGTGTTTACTAGCGTGTACAAAAATCCGACCCGTACATTCCAGTCTTTAACACTTAACTCCCCTTAATTAAAATATGGCTTAACAGTCAGCCCTATGTGATAAGGTCTGTTTTTCGGTCACCACGTTGATAAGTGCTATTTTGTGATATTGCTCGTCCAGTCACAATGTTAATAAAGCTGGTATTGGTGTAAATGGTCAACTCTAAACCGGCACAGTGTAGGGCATACAGGCCACCTTGTCCCAAAACGTAATGAGGCCCCGACAAGGATGTAATGTTGACTATGAGTGTTAATGCGAGTGTCAGTAAGCGAATGCATGGATTGTTCTGAAGAGTTGACTAGAAGATCAAACACTCACTCACACGTAGTTAGAAGTTAATGATGCAGACTACTGTGGTCGTTTCATACTGTTTAATTGGACGCACACACTTGGACAGTACGGGTATAGTTACAGGAAAACAGGTCGACATATATCATCATATTGTTGATCAATGGTCTACAATCTTAAGTTGGCATTCATGTTGAAGAACATTACAATGGAGCGTCCGTAGACAAGCACTTAGATTTCCACTGTTTATAAATATAACCATCAGGCCTTACTGACCGATCATGTCAGTTAATAAATAATGTTCAAGCATGACTCCTAGACAGAACCTCTTTTCTAGCGAAGATTCCTTTAGGTAAAGTTCAGCAAATATTTCTGAAGACAATGTTAACCCACCAGTATTGGGTTTTCTTTATAACTGTGATCTCTTAATCATCACCTGATAATAAGGGGGCATCCCTGTTCTCTGATCGATGATCGACAAAAAATAGGATCCCAAAATGGCTTCGGGTTCCAGTGAGCATTAATAATAATAATAATAAATTCTTTAAGCACCAAACACGGCGCATAAGGCAGAAACCAGTGCTCTCCAGGTTGTTCGTTGTGACGCCACTCCTCTTAGCTCTTGCACATTATTTAGGCCCAACGTTCTTCCTTCTCTTATTATTGTTCTTCTGAGTGTTTCTTTTGGTCTTCCTTTTTTCCTCTTACCCTCAGGAACCCAAGTGAGCGCCTGTAGTGGTATTCTGTTGTTTTGCATTCGTAGGACATGACCGATATAAGACCATCGTCTTTTCCTTATATAGTCGGAGACATATTTCTGCCTAGAGTCTTCTCTTATTTGTCGATTAGTCTTGAATTCTTTCCAACTGATGTTCATGAGTTTTCTAAGACATTTGTTCTCGAATGTATTCAGCTTGTTCTCCAATGATTTTGTTATTTTCCAACTCTCACAGCCGTATGTTAACACTGAGATAACATTTGAATTAAACAGACGAAGCTTGGTATGTATATTCAATGAGCATTACTCACTATACAAATGCACAGTAAAGCTTCAATAAAGGCTTTGTTCATGAACACAAATGTTTCTACAAGAATCAGCATATTCTTTCATCATAACTGCTGCATACAATCATATTCAGTGCTGCTAGGTAACATGTCATCCCGACATATTGATATAGATAATCATCATGTAGACGTCTGCCCATCTAAGCCTAGCAAGCAAAAGTTCAGCAAAAAAGTTCTTTTACCTGGGCATGGGAAATACACTAGCAGAACACATACGCCCTCTCCTGGCGTTACAGAATAAACACTGGGGAACTCATAGACTTAATAATCATATCAGAAACTATCTTCTTCCCCATAATAGATCACAGCGCTCAATAAACTTCGGACTGGTCTCCGACATGGCATTCACCAGGCATTCCATCATCACGGAAGACCCTCTTTCCTATTCACATGCGCAGAAACTGCCTGACGCCATAGTTCAGTACAAGGAAAAATAGTCCCACATAGACTTACAAAGATATCACGATATAAGACCGAATCGTCTGAAATAGACACGGAGTAAACATAGACTCGGACCATAAACATTCCTGCATAAACCTAAGCAAGAACAATCTGTTTCTTGCCCAACAAGGAACAGACTAACGAAATCTAGATTCATACGCCAAATTCGATATCCAGGGGAGATAACCCATATAATAAAAGTATCAATCAATCATGGGTGATATATCTTTGACCAGGAAAGCATTTTGATTCTAAAAACAAATACTCTCCCTCAGACAAATAAATATTATAATAACTGCATTCATTGCCACCAGTAATATGTTGGTAACAGACTACCGCAACCCCCGGGGAAAAAAATGAAATTTTTTTTTTCATCTGAGAGCAACATACAATAGGCTCACAACGCACGAATAATGCGCAGATGACTAATAAGAGCAATTTATAATGTCAAATTAAGGAAAAGTCGAAGCATAGTTCGACTTGTGAGAATATATCTCAACATCTCAGAGAAAGCATTTCTCTTAAGCATAAATATTTCCAGGGAGGTGCCACCAACGTATACTACAATGCTGGCAATGACACAATGCATATAAGAATTTCATATTTAAGCAATATAAGTACATGATTGATAAAGAAGAAAAATCATTAAAGAACAGCGGTGAATATATATCAATGAACGTAGTGATAGTAGTGATACAATCACTATATTACAAATTACCATGTGTATCTATCTTGATATAGAAAAGAACTATTATAGACTTAGATGTGTTAAGAAGTCCAAGACCCAACAGTTAGGTGGAATCATGTGGGCATCTAGACAAAATGTCTGCCATCACATTATCTGATCCACGGTTAGCTCGTACCGAGAAATGAAAAGGTTAAAGAGCAAGTGCATATCGAGTAGACCTCGAGCTCTTCAAATTCTTACTCTGTAGCCGTAAGAGCTTTCTGGTTGGTTTCTACTATGAAATGTGCGCCTAGAAGGAATCTTTGTAGTTTGAGAATTGACCAGACCATAGCCAATAGTTCACGGTCTAAAACCGAGTAATTCCTTTCTGCAGCATTAAGTTTTCTGGAGATATACATTACAGGATGCAGAGTTCCAGAGTACTCTTGCATTAGTGCCGCTCCAATCCCAGTGGATGAAGCGTCACTACGAAGAACAAATGTCTTATCTGTAGTAGGTAACACTAAAATAGGTGGTGTTGAAAACAAATTTTTAATCTTATCCAAAGAGGATTGGCATTCATGTGACCAGTGGACCATATTAGGCGACCCTTTCTTTAGTAGTGTAGAAAGAGGTGCCATGATAGAGGATAGATTCGGAATGAATCTTCCATAAAATTGAATAAGACCTAAGAGACTTCGCACTTGCTTTTTAGTCTTAGGAATAGAGATGTTAAGTATCTTAGTGATATTATGGTCCTCTGTCTTTAGGAAACCATTACCAACTCGATGGCCTAGGAAAGAAATTTCGCTAAAACCAATGCAGGCTTAGAGGGTTTAGCTGTCAGGTTATACTCGCGTAGAGTAGATAGTAATTCAACTAACCCCGAATAGTGATCTTCCAAAGTATCGCTCAAAAGACAGATGTCGTCTAGGTACGCAATGACATCTGACCAATAAGATAGGATTCGACGCATCGTGCGTACGAATGTAGCTGGTGCGTTCATAAGGCCGAAAGGTGTAGAAAAAGCCTTAATTGGTTTGGCGCGTTCAAATAAAGGAACTTGCCAATATCCTTTAGACAAATCAAGTTTAGTGAAAAAATGAGATTTAGAAAGCCTTGTAAGTAGCTCTTCTAGTAAAGGCATAGGTTCAGCATCAAACTTCGTAACTTGATTCAATTTGCGATAGTCAACGCAAAGACGTATGTTATTGTCTTTTTTCCGAACAATAACCATCGGCGAAGAATATGCAGAAGTGGATGGTTCAATTATTTTTAAATCTATCATCTCATCCAACTCCTTCTCAACCTGTGCTTGAAAATGTATAGGGATAGGATAAGGTCTGACCCTAATAGGATTATGGTCAGTTAGAATAATGTCATGTTCAATGATATGAGTTTGTCCAGGGATGTCAGTAAGGACATCCTGAAATGTTTGTAACATAGCCGAAACTTGTCGCTGTTCTCCTAGAGATAAATCAGGAGAGACAGTAACATTTTTCCATGTTTCACTAGAATGAAGTGGAATCATCGGAAGTGGAAGATTAACATCCGAAAAACTTGTTTCCTCATTCTGTATTACGGACAGTGATGAGTAATGACCATGTTGGACTGGTGAATCGTCCGTTGCCTGGAAAATAGGCTTTAAATAATCCGGACGTTCATGGAATTCCGTAAGCACATTGATGTGGAAGGTTTTATGCTTTCCATCAATATCGACAATGTAGTCAACATCGGAAATTTTCGAGATTATATCGTACGGACCTTTCCAAGAAGTAAGAAGTCTGTTTTCCCTACAAGGTAGCAAAACAAATGCTTTGTCACCAGGACAAAGTTGTCGTAAGGTTCTTTTCTTATTGGCAAAATGTCTTGCCTTCTGTTTAGTAAATTCAGAAGAAGAAGTTGCCAATTTGCATGCTTCGATAATCTTTTGTCTCAGCGCGATGACATATTCGTAAGAAGATTTTGTGTCATCGGGAATATTATCAGCGGTTTGAGGTCATGAAGCAAAGACATAGGGCCGCGCGGTCGCGTGCCAAAGACAAGTTCAAAGGGAGAAAATCCTGTATGTTCATTGGGGACCTCTCTGTAAGCGAAGAGGGCCGCGGGTAAAACCCTGTCCCAATCTTGAGGATGATCCTCAGTTAACTTCCCTAGTAAGTTTTTGAGTGTTCTATTTAGCCGTTCGACCATCCCATAGGACATAGGATGATAGATACTACTCAAAGATCTCTCTATCTGCAGAGTAGTTATTACTTTAGACATGGTATCCGATATTAGTTGGGTGCCATGGTCTGATAATATCTCTCCGGGGAATCCCAGACGAGAAAATATAAGCCAAAGAGCATCTGCAATGTCAGCAGTAGTAATGCTCTTCAGAGGAATAGCCTCTGGCCAACGTGTGCACATATCAACACACGTCAAGATAAACTGATGTCCTCTAGCAGATTTGATCTTAAATGGACCAATGATGTCTATCGCCATTTTTTGAAATGGTCGAATAGGGATGTCTGCAGCCTGAATAGGTGCAGCATGGCGTGGACCTTTGGATTTGACCTCTTGACATACTTTACAAGATCGAATTTAATCCGTATGTCCTTGTTCACTAATGGCCAAAAGAAAGCCGCAAGAACTCTTGACTTTGTACGGGAAAAACCCACATGTACAGCACACTGAGAGTCGTGAGCGTGCTGCAAAATTTTAACTCTCAAATTCTTGGGCACAAGAATCTGAGAATGACTTGACTTAGTGGAGTCTTGCACCATACATACAAGTACGCCATTCTTCATTGTAATCCAAGATTTACGCTTTGTATCTTTATTCGGATCACCTTTTGTTGCAAGAGTGACGAATTTCTTTAGAGTCGGATCATCTTCTTGCTGTTTTATAAACGAGTCACGAGAAATTACCAAGGGATCATCTTGGTTATGCACTTCATTATCTTCAGTAGATGAAGTTTGAGGCATATTAAGAGCTTGAGCTCTAGTGACTACAGCATTAGCAGTTTGCATATTTTGTTTTTCTTAAACGGAAATTTGTTGTGGAGTGCATTCTTTAACTCCGTGAATACGACCGATGATAAGATCAGCGATCGGATTCGGCAGAAGACATGCGTGCACATCTCCTGTAAAGAAAGGAGTAGCAATCTTAATGATAGCAGTAGAGTATTTTTCTAAGGTGCCGCCAAATGTTACACAGTTGACTACTTTTCCTGTGGCACGAGAAGGATCTACAAGTGACTGCCGAACACCAATTGTGGTGCATCAGAATAAAAAAGAACTGAGACTGGATTGTCATTTACTAAACCTTTATGTAAGACAAGAGAACCTCTTTCATCATGCGCGACTGACGCAGGAAGAGCGGGAAGAGGATGGCCACAACTTAAAGTGGACACTGTAGTTGGTTCAAATAATGTTTTGCATTGGGGGCACTGAGATGCTCTCCCAAAATCAAAAGCGGAACATGCCATATTATTAGCATCATTATTATCTTTAGTCTGCTTATAGGCTTCATGGAACTCTTGCTGTGCAGAGTTTGCCTGATAATGTGATTTTTTTTTTTTTTGTATAGTGATCTACCTCGATTATTATTGCCTCTGTAATCATTATTATTTCCTCTATTGTAACCCCTATTTGGGTTTGAGTCATAGTTCACATGGTTACCATTATCATATTCATTATAATGAGAATCTCTATAACTATGGTCTTGTTGTCTCCATGATGGATGACTTGGATAGTTCCTATAATGACTTCCTCTGCGGAAATTCCTATAATTATGACCACCCCTGAATCGAGGGCTGTCGCCTCGTCTCCAGTACTTCGCAGAAGAACCCTGAAATGATTGTGTTGCGCACATATTTTTGATGCACAGATTACAAAAATTACGATATGACTAATTGATATGAAAAAAAAGAGATTACTTTGGTTGCAGTCGAAGTTATATCATCCATGATTTGATTTATACTTGTGATTATGTGGATGATCTTCCCTTGAATATTGATTGCGCGGATTAATACCGAATTTATGTAATTTCTCATTTGTTAGGGCCAGAAAATAGATTGATCTTGTTCAATATGTTTATGGCCTGAATTTATATGTATTACTTGTCTAGTACAAGAAGATTCAGTCTTATATTGTATATCTTTGTATGTTTAGGTCGGACTATATTCTTTGTGCCGAACTCTGGGGCAGGTTTTCGTTTCTCGAGACATGCGTAGTGAGTCTCGATAATGCCGCCTGCTATGGCTGAGTGTGTTTCTTTGGGCTGGTCCCTTTTCAGGGTTAAAAAGTGATTTGTGCATGTTTTTCCAGGAGAAGTTTGTGTCTCTGCAAGAGTCTATTTGTCAGAGATTCTCCTCATGCACTTTGTTATTAATTCGGACTCCAGGTAATACCAGACCCTTTCTTTTGATGATCTCTACGTAGTTAGGCCTAGATGGAGTCGTATTTTCGAACATCATTGGTCGTTGATATACCATTGAAGATGACAGGTTTCCCAACAGAGCTGATGTCTACATGTAACAACTTTAGTAATGTGGAACAGTAGGGAAACTCTAGGAAATTATTGATATTCAAACTGTGAATTAACTTTGGCTTATCATTATCCTTCTGCTGGGTGAGTGAGCGAAAACTCAGGAACGCAGCCATATTGTTTTCTTGTCATCGTTATGGATCGCTGTCCTGAGAACAGTATACCAAACTTATTATCGGACAGGGATATGGAGATCTTACTAATATGAAAACCCCTATCGTGGTTTAACTGTATTACATAAATATTTGCTATATGTCGCTGGAGAACTTAGTCAAGAAAAAGGTTCGGCCAGTGGACTCTTTATATGTTTACACACCCACCCCCACTGATGCGTTCAGTCAGTTAGGGGATGTGGCAATAGTCTGCCAAAACATTGAATGATTCCTTATATCTTCCATCATATTTGAATGCTGCATGAAATATGATCTACTGTTCAAAATGCCTGATGATATATATGTCAACATGTCCCCATGACTATGTTCCATGCTATCCTGATGTGTGCGTCCCTATTAAACGGTGTGAAATGCCCGCTGCAGTTCAAGTCGTCATTGCCTTGCATGAGAGTGTGTGAGAAATATTATCAAGTGGTCTATTACAACGAACTATCACACCATTCGCGTTACATAACAGACACATTATATCACACGTTATCAGTGGAAGCATTCAAGCCCTTTATCAGTGGTGGCCAGATCCCTGGGCTTATTGTACCAGACCATTCCTTACGCCAGATACGACACGCAAACACGGATTTACAGATTGACAGTACAACTACACAGCCGAAGTCAGCATGACCTGTCTTATCAAGTGAATACAGATTCTAGGTCAGCGCTTGATGACATTTTGCTGTACAGGCAGTAATTAGGCCAGCGTTGTGTAGTCATTCTTTCACAGATCAGCGCTTTGTGACATGTTGTGGTACAGACTTTATTTATGTCAAGTAGACATTGCTACACAAGTGAAAAGTTAACCATATTAACAGGAAGGCCATAAACTGTGCTGTTGATGCAGTAATATTGAGAAGTTGATATATTTCATCGGTGGATCTTCTTTATACTCATTGTTGAACTTTGCAATTAATTAGTTCAAAAATTTAAGATCTTATTAAAAATGGAAAATTATTTTGATTAAAAAGCTAAGCCTTCTCCACAACACATCTAATTGATTAATGTATGCATATATGCTATTGATGTTTACATGTTATTTGTTTATATGTATAGTTGTTTATATGTCCGTGGGCGGTTGGTGAGGTGACTAGAACAAGAAATACCGAGTAATATTGGTCTTGTACTAGTGTTCCATAGGGAGCAAATTTCTTAATTGAAATTTGCTAGCGACAACTTGTTGCTATTTTTGTTAGTTGTTAAGACGCGTTTTTCTTCGTTGTTTTTGTTAATAATTTTGTGTTCCTTAGTTTTGTTTGATCTGTTTGTATTTGTAGATCTCCCCTTTTCTATCAATTTATTTCTATACACCATTTATGTTTATACACTGTGGCGTTATTTGTCTTGTTGATTACATTGCAGTTGTCATCACAGATTCTGTGATTATTTACTTACTTCAGTTCCTTATATTTAATTTAATTTAATTTGATTTCTGCAATTGTTTTCATATTGTCTTTTATGCTTGTCCTTTGTTAATGTCTTTGGTTGACAGATAATAGGAGGTATATTTGAATACACTTATATGGTAGTACAGGCCAGTACTTTATTATTATTATTACTGTACAAGGAAGTATACAAGACCTGTTTAAGGCTTGTCTCCCACATTGATTGGGATAGGAAGATATTATTTTCCACAGGTACTCAAGTGATCATTTGTTTCATTATAAACAAGATAACCATATAAGGTCTTTGACTAAAACGAAGAGAGTGAAATAAAATTAAGTGAGTATACAAGTCTATAGTACAGACTTATCTCCCATTAAAGTGGGATAAGGTAATTTATTTACTTTTTCAGGTTACTGATTTCATAAGACAGGATGGCTAATTTAGATTACTTTATCCAGCACGGGAAATCCCTTGATAAGTCTGGTAAGGATTTAGAGGAGTTTGCAACTGCTCAATTTGCCATTGCATTAAAATCAGAAGAGAAAAAACAAAAAGATGAGAATAAATGGAAAGCAGAAGTTGAACAAAAGAAGATAGATGCTGAAAATTTAAGATTGCAGATGCAGGCTGAGGAGAAAAAAGCTGCTGCTGAGGAGAAAAAAGCTGCTGCTGAGGAGAAAAAAGTTGCTGCTGAGGAGAGAAAACTTCTAATAGAAGAAAAAAGATTAGAAGCTGAGGAGAGAAAAGAAATAAGGGAACATGAACGTCAGAAAGAACTTTTAGCATTTGAGTTAGAAAAAATGAAATTAACAAATATGAGTATGGTTAATCAATCATCTGGTGGTGATGGTAAACCCTTTACTTACAAGGTCCAGGTACCAGCGTTCAACTCTGCCAGTGATTACATAGCATTCTAGCTTGATAGATTTGAACGCGCATGTCGAGCTCATAATGTGGATAAATCACAATATGCTAATCAGTTGTCTGAGAATCTAAAAGGTGATTCTCTGACGAGATTATGTTTGGTTGAAGAAACTGACAAGGATAATTATGAAGTTATCAGGACAGCCTTGATAAAGAAGTACCAACTGTCAGAGGAAGGTTATCGTATTTTGTTTAAGACAATGGTACCTGAGACAGGGATAGAATTCTCAGAATTCATTGCAAAAGCACGTCTTACATTTCAACGATGGATTGAATTATCCAAAATAGAGAAAACATATGAAGCTCTTATGGATTTGTTGCTCAGAGACAAGATCATGTCCTCTGTGAACAAATAATTCCTTGAATTTTTATACGAGCGTAAACCTCAAAATATAAATCAAATGCAAGAATTTTGTGACCAATACGTCACGGCACACCCTGACGTAACTCTTAGCAACACTAAGATTAAAGAGGGTATGCCAGTTGCGTCAGCAACACAATACAATAATAATTACTCACACAAATTCCAAGGAGCTCAAAATAAATTTGATAAAAAGGTAGCTGGAAGAAGTATCAAAACCAAGGTAACCACTCAAATCAGGGTTCTTCTCCGAAGAACTGGAATCGGGCTGACAGTCCTCGATACTCGAGAGGTGGCCATAATTTTAGACATTTCCGCAAAGGAAGTCACTATAGGAACTACCCAAGTTCTCCTTCATGGAAACAACAAAGCCAACATTATAGAGACACTCATTATAATGAGCATGATGATTATGATCATGAATATTATGATTCAAACCCAAGTAGGGGTTATAACAGAGGAGCCAATAATAACTATAGAGGTTATGATAATCGAGGTAGATCACAATACAAAAAAGGTAAATCACATTACCAGGCTAACTCTGCACAGCAAGAGTTCCATGAAGCCGGTAATCAAACTAATGATAAGAAAGACTCTAATAATGTGGGATGTTCTGCTTTCGATTTTGGTAGAGCATCTAAATGTTCCCAATGCAAAACATTATTCGATCCAACCACGGTTTCTACTTTAAGCTGTGGTCATCATCTTCCCGCTCTTCCTGTGTCAGTCGCGCATGATGGAAGAGGTGCTCTTGTCTTGAATAGAGGTCTAGTAGATGGTACTCCGGTCTCAATTCTTTTCGATTCCGGGTGCACAACCATTGGAGTGAGGCAGTCACTCATAGATCCTTCTCGAGCCATTGGCAAAGTAATCAAATGCGTAACATTTGGTGGCACATTGGAGAAGTACTCTACTGCCATTGTCAACATTGCTACTCCCTTCTTTACAGGAGATGTGCACGCATGTCTTCTCCCGAATCCGATCGCTGATCTTATCATCGGTCGCATTCATGGAGTAAAAGAATGCACTCCGCAAAAAATTGTTGATTGGGAAAATAGGAATATGCAAACTGCTAATGCTGTAGTCACTAGGGCTCAAGCTCTTAACGTGCCTCAATCTTCACCTTCTGAAGATAACGATACACAGAACCAAGGTGATCCCTTGGAAATTTCTCGTGACTCATTCATAAAGAAACAGGAAGATGATCCTACTTTTAAAAAATTCTTCACACTAGCAACAAAAGGTGATCCGAATAAAGATACAAATCGTAAATCTTGGATTACAATGAAGAATGGCGTACTTGTACGTATGGTACAAGACTCCGCTAAGTCTAGTCATTCTCAAATTCTTGTGCCCAAAAATATGAGAGTTAAAATCTTACAGCACGCTCATGACTCACAGTGTGCTGGGCATATGGGTTTTTCCCGTACTAAATCTAGAGTTCTTGAATCTTTCTTTTGGCCTTTTGTGAACAAGGACATACGAATCTATTGTCGATCTTGTAAGGTATGTCAAGAAGTTAAATCCAAAGGTCCAGGCCATGCTGCACCTATTCAGGCTACAGATATTCCAATTCGACCATTTCAGAAAATGGCGATAGACATCATCGGTCCATTTAAGACAAAGACTGCTAGAGGACACCAATTTATCGAGACGTGTGTGGATATGTGCACACGTTGGCCAGAGGCTATTCCTCTGAAGAGCATAACTACTGCCGATATTGCAGATGCTCTTTGGCTCATATTTTCTCGTCTGGGATTCCCAGGAGAAATATTATCAGACCATGGTACCCAACTCATATCGGATACCATGTCTCAAGTGATGTCGACTCTTAAGATAGAGAGATCTCTGAGTAGTATTTATCATCCTATGTCTAATGGGATGGTAGAACGTCTGAATAGAACGCTCAAAAACTTGTTAGGTAAGATAACTGAGGATCATCCTCAGGATTGGGACAGGGTTTTACCCGCGGCTCTCTTTGCATACAGAGAGGTCGCCAATGAACATACAGGATTTTCTCCCTTTGAACTTGTTTTTGGTGCGAAACCGCGAGGTCCTATGTCATTACTTCATGACCTTATAACTACTGATAATATTGTCGATGACACAAACTCTTACGAATATGTCATTGCACTTAGACACAAGATTATTGAAGCATGCAAATTGGCAACTGCTTCTTCTGAATTTGCGAAACAGAAGGCAAGGCAATTTGCCAATAAGAAGAGATGCTTGCGACAACTTTGTCCAGGTGACAAAGCATTTGTCTTGCTACCTTGTAGGGAAAACAGACTTCTTATTTTTTGGAAAGGTCCGTATGATGTAATATTAAAAGTTTCCGACGTTGACTATATCGTCGATATTGACGGGAAGCATAAAACCTTCCACATCAACATGCTTACGGAATTCCATGAACGTCCGGATTATTTACAACCTGTTTTCCAGGCAACGGACGATTCTCCAGTCCAACATGGACATTACTCATCGCTGTCAGTAATACAGGATGAGGAAACGAGTTTCTCGGATGTGAATCTCCCTTTTCCGATGATTCCACTTCATTCTAATGAATCATGGAAAGATGTTACGGTTTCTCCCGAGTTATCTCTAGGAGAACAGAAACAAGTTTCTACTATGTTACAACAGTTTCAGGATGTCCTTACTGACATCCCTGGTCAAACTGATGTCATTGAACATGACATTATACTTACTGACCATAATCCTATAAGAGTCAGACCATATCCTATCCCGATACATTTTCAAGCTCAGGTTGAGAAAGAGTTGGATGAGATGATAGATCTGAAAATAATTGAACCATCCACATCAGCATATTCTTCGCCGATGGTTATTGTACGGAAAAAAGACAATAACATACGTCTTTGCGTTGATTATCGCAAATTGAACCAAGTGACGAAATTTGATGCTGAACCTATGCCTTTACTAGAAGAGCTACTTACTAGACTATCAAATTCTCATTTCTTCACTAAACTTGATTTGTCTAAGGGATATTGGCAAGTTCCTCTATCCGAACACGCCAAACCATTTACTGCTTTTTCGACACCAAGGGGTCTGTTCCAATGGAATTTCATGCCTTTCGGCCTTATGAACGCCCATGCAACATTCGTACGCATGATGCGTCGAATCCTATCTCATCGCTCAGATGTCATTGCATATCTTGATGACATCTGTCTTTTTAGTGATACTTGGGAAGATCACTATAACGGTTTAAATGAACTATTATCTATCTTACGCGAGAATAACCTGACAGCAAAACCATCTAAAGCTTGTATTGGTTTTAGCGAAATATCTTTCTTAGGTCACCGTGTTGGTCATGGTTTCTTAAAAACAGAGGACCATAATACAAGTAAGATACTTAATATTTCTATTCCTAAGACTAAAAAGCAAGTGCGAAGTCTCTTAGGTCTCATACAATTTTATGGACGATTCATCCCGAATCTGTCCTCAATCATGTCACCTCTTTCTTCCTTGCTAAAGAAAGGGTCTCCTAATATAGTCCATTGGACTCAAGAATGTCAATCCTCTTTGGATAAGGTTAAAACTATGTTTTTTACTTCACCTATTTTGGTGTTACCTACTAAAGATAAGACATTTATTCTTCGTAGTGACATCCACAGGGATTGGAGCAGCACTAATGCAAGAGTACTGCGGAACTCTGCATCCTGTGATGTATATTTCTCGGAAACTAAATGCCGCAGAAAAGAATTACTCGGTCTTAGACCGTGAGTTATTGGCTATGGTTTGGTCAATCCTGATACTTCAAAGATTTCTTCTTGGCGCGCATTTCATTGTGGAAACTGACCTGAAAGCTCTTACGGCTATTCAGAGTAAAAATCTGAAGAGCGCAAGATCAACGCGATACGCGATTGCTCTTTAGCCTTTTCATTTTTATGTGCGAGCTATCCGTGGTTCAGAAAATGTGATGGCAGATATCTTATCTAGATACCCACATGATTCCACCTAACCGTTAGATCCTGATATTTTTACAGATCTAACTCTACTACACTTTTTTCTATACTAAAATATGTACACATATGTAATATATTATATATATTGATTTTATCACTACTTAGCGGTTCATTGATGTATATTCACCGCTGATCTTTTGATGTGTTTTTTTCGTCTTTGATAATCATGATGTTAAGATACCTAAGATGAAATTGGTGGATAAACTATTGTAGAAAGTGTGGCATTGCCAGTATTGTAGTATGCGTTAGTGACACCTCTCTGGAAATATTTATACCTAGAGAAATACTTTCTCTGAGATCTTGAGTTATATTCTCACTTGTCGTGCCATATGACGACATAGCCTCACATTAGGCGTTACATTTGTTTGAAATGCTTATCATCTGCGCATTATCATTCGTGCGTTGTGAGCCTGTTAAATGTTGCTCCTAGATGTATTTCCAAAAAAAAAAATGTACCATTTTTTTCCCGGGGGGTGTGGTAATCTGTTGCGCACATATTTTTGATGCACAGATTACAAAAATTACGATATGACTAATTGATATGAAAAAAAAGAGATTACTTTGGTTGCAGTCGAAGTTATATCATCCATGATTTGATTTATACTTGTGATTATGTGGATGATCTTCCCTTGAATATTGATTGCGCGGATTAATACCGAATTTATGTAATTTCTCATTTGTTAGGGCCAGAAAATAGATTGATCTTGTTCAATATGTTTATGGCCTGAATTTATATGTATTACTTGTCTAGTACAAGAAGATTCAGTCTTATATTGTATATCTTTGTATGTTTAGGTCGGACTATATTCTTTGTGCCGAACTCTGGGGCAGGTTTTCGTTTCTCGAGATATGCGTAGTGAGTCTCGATAATGCCGCCTGCTATGGCTGAGTGTGTTTCTTTGGGCTGGTCCCTTTTCAGGGTTAAAAAGTGATTTGTGCATGTTTTTCCAGGAGAAGTTTGTGTCTCTGCAAGAGTCTATTTGTCAGAGATTCTCCTCATGCACTTTGTTATTAATTCGGACTCCAGGTAATACCAGACCCTTTCTTTTGATGATCTCTACGTGGTTAGGCCTAGATGGAGTCGTATTTTCGAACATCGTTGGTCGTTGATATACCATTGAAGATGACAGGTTTCCCAACAGAGCTGATGTCTACATGTAACAACTTTAGTAATGTGGAACAGTAGGGAAACTCTAGGAAATTATTGATATTCAAACTGTGAATTAACTTTGGCTTATCATTATCCTTCTGCTGGGTGAGTGAGCGAAAACTCAGGAACGCAGCCATATTGTTTTCTTGTCATCGTTATGGATCGCTGTCCTGAGAACAGTATACCAAACTTATTATCGGACAGGGATATGGAGATCTTACTAATATGAAAACCCCTATCGTGGTTTAACTGTATTACATAAATATTTGCTATATGTCGCTGGAGAACTTAGTCAAGAAAAAGGTTCGGCCAGTGGACTCTTTATATGTTTACACACCCACCCCCACTGATGCGTTCAGTCAGTTAGGGGATGTGGCAATAGTCTGCCAAAACATTGAATGATTCCTTATATCTTCCATCATATTTGAATGCTGCATGAAATATGATCTACTGTTCAAAATGCCTGATGATATATATGTCAACATGTCCCCATGACTATGTTCCATGCTATCCTGATGTGTGCGTCCCTATTAAACGGTGTGAAATGCCCGCTGCAGTTCAAGTCGTCATTGCCTTGCATGAGAGTGTGTGAGAAATATTATCAAGTGGTCTATTACAACGAACTATCACACCATTCGCGTTACATAACAGACACATTATATCACACGTTATCAGTGGAAGCATTCAAGCCCTTTATCAGTGGTGGCCAGATCCCTGGGCTTATTGTACCAGACCATTCCTTACGCCAGATACGACACGCAAACACGGATTTACAGATTGACAGTACAACTACACAGTCGAAGTCAGCATGACCTGTCTTATCAAGTGAATACAGATTCTAGGTCAGCGCTTGATGACATTTTGCTGTACAGGCAGTAATTAGGCCAGCGTTGTGTAGTCATTCTTTCACAGATCAGCGCTTTGTGACATGTTGTGGTACAGACTTTATTTATGTCAAGTAGACATTGCTACACAAGTGAAAAGTTAACCATATTAACAGGAAGGCCATAAACTGTGCTGTTGATGCAGTAATATTGAGAAGTTGATATATTTCATCGGTGGATCTTCTTTATACTCATTGTTGAACTTTGCAATTAATTAGTTCAAAAATTTAAGATCTTATTAAAAATGGAAAATTATTTTGATTAAAAAGCTAAGCCTTCTCCACAACACATCTAATTGATTAATGTATGCATATATGCTATTGATGTTTACATGTTATTTGTTTATATGTATAGTTGTTTATATGTCCGTGGGCGGTTGGTGAGGTGACTAGAACAAGAAATACCGAGTAATATTGGTCTTGTACTAGTGTTCCATAGGGAGCAAATTTCTTAATTGAAATTTGCTAGCGACAACTTGTTGCTATTTTTGTTAGTTGTTAAGACGCGTTTTTCTTCGTTGTTTTTGTTAATAATTTTGTGTTCCTTAGTTTTGTTTGATCTGTTTGTATTTGTAGATCTCCCCTTTTCTATCAATTTATTTCTATACACCATTTATGTTTATACACTGTGGCGTTATTTGTCTTGTTGATTACATTGCAGTTGTCATCACAGATTCTGTGATTATTTACTTACTTCAGTTCCTTATATTTAATTTAATTTAATTTGATTTCTGCAATTGTTTTCATATTGTCTTTTATGCTTGTCCTTTGTTAATGTCTTTGGTTGACAGATAATAGGAGGTATATTTGAATACACTTATATGGTAGTACAGGCCAGTACTTTATTATTATTATTACTGTACAAGGAAGTATACAAGACCTGTTTAAGGCTTGTCTCCCACATTGATTGGGATAGGAAGATATTATTTTCCACAGGTACTCAAGTGATCATTTGTTTCATTATAAACAAGATAACCATATAAGGTCTTTGACTAAAACGAAGAGAGTGAAATAAAATTAAGTGAGTATACAAGTCTATAGTACAGACTTATCTCCCATTAAAGTGGGATAAGGTAATTTATTTACTTTTTCAGGTTACTGATTTCATAAGACAGGATGGCTAATTTAGATTACTTTATCCAGCACGGGAAATCCCTTGATAAGTCTGGTAAGGATTTAGAGGAGTTTGCAACTGCTCAATTTGCCATTGCATTAAAATCAGAAGAGAAAAAACAAAAAGATGAGAATAAATGGAAAGCAGAAGTTGAACAAAAGAAGATAGATGCTGAAAATTTAAGATTGCAGATGCAGGCTGAGGAGAAAAAAGCTGCTGCTGAGGAGAAAAAAGCTGCTGCTGAGGAGAAAAAAGTTGCTGCTGAGGAGAGAAAACTTCTAATAGAAGAAAAAAAGATTAGAAGCTGAGGAGAGAAAAGAAATAAGGGAACATGAACGTCAGAAAGAACTTTTAGCATTTGAGTTAGAAAAAATGAAATTAACAAATATGAGTATGGTTAATCAATCATCTGGTGGTGATGGTAAACCCTTTACTTACAAGGTCCAGGTACCAGCGTTCAACTCTGCCAGTGATTACATAGCATTCTAGCTTGATAGATTTGAACGCGCATGTCGAGCTCATAATGTGGATAAATCACAATATGCTAATCAGTTGTCTGAGAATCTAAAAGGTGATTCTCTGACGAGATTATGTTTGGTTGAAGAAACTGACAAGGATAATTATGAAGTTATCAGGACAGCCTTGATAAAGAAGTACCAACTGTCAGAGGAAGGTTATCGTATTTTGTTTAAGACAATGGTACCTGAGACAGGGATAGAATTCTCAGAATTCATTGCAAAAGCACGTCTTACATTTCAACGATGGATTGAATTATCCAAAATAGAGAAAACATATGAAGCTCTTATGGATTTGTTGCTCAGAGACAAGATCATGTCCTCTGTGAACAAATAATTCCTTGAATTTTTATACGAGCGTAAACCTCAAAATATAAATCAAATGCAAGAATTTTGTGACCAATACGTCACGGCACACCCTGACGTAACTCTTAGCAACACTAAGATTAAAGAGGGTATGCCAGTTGCGTCAGCAACACAATACAATAATAATTACTCACACAAATTCCAAGGAGCTCAAAATAAATTTGATAAAAAGGTTAGCTGGAATAAGTATCAAAACCAAGGTAACCACTCAAATCAGGGTTCTTCTCCGAAGAACTGGAATCGGGCTGACAGTCCTCGATACTCGAGAGGTGGCCATAATTTTAGACATTTCCGCAAAGGAAGTCACTATAGGAACTACCCAAGTTCTCCTTCATGGAAACAACAAAGCCAACATTATAGAGACACTCATTATAATGAGCATGATGATTATGATCATGAATATTATGATTCAAACCCAAGTAGGGGTTATAACAGAGGAGCCAATAATAACTATAGAGGTTATGATAATCGAGGTAGATCACAATACAAAAAAGGTAAATCACATTACCAGGCTAACTCTGCACAGCAAGAGTTCCATGAAGCCGGTAATCAAACTAATGATAAGAAAGACTCTAATAATGTGGGATGTTCTGCTTTCGATTTTGGTAGAGCATCTAAATGTTCCCAATGCAAAACATTATTCGATCCAACCACGGTTTCTACTTTAAGCTGTGGTCATCATCTTCCCGCTCTTCCTGTGTCAGTCGCGCATGATGGAAGAGGTGCTCTTGTCTTGAATAGAGGTCTAGTAGATGGTACTCCGGTCTCAATTCTTTTCGATTCCGGGTGCACAACCATTGGAGTGAGGCAGTCACTCATAGATCCTTCTCGAGCCATTGGCAAAGTAATCAAATGCGTAACATTTGGTGGCACATTGGAGAAGTACTCTACTGCCATTGTCAACATTGCTACTCCCTTCTTTACAGGAGATGTGCACGCATGTCTTCTCCCGAATCCGATCGCTGATCTTATCATCGGTCGCATTCATGGAGTAAAAGAATGCACTCCGCAAAAAATTGTTGATTGGGAAAATAGGAATATGCAAACTGCTAATGCTGTAGTCACTAGGGCTCAAGCTCTTAACGTGCCTCAATCTTCACCTTCTGAAGATAACGATACACAGAACCAAGGTGATCCCTTGGAAATTTCTCGTGACTCATTCATAAAGAAACAGGAAGATGATCCTACTTTTAAAAAAATTCTTCACACTAGCAACAAAAGGTGATCCGAATAAAGATACAAATCGTAAATCTTGGATTACAATGAAGAATGGCGTACTTGTACGTATGGTACAAGACTCCGCTAAGTCTAGTCATTCTCAAATTCTTGTGCCCAAAAATATGAGAGTTAAAATCTTACAGCACGCTCATGACTCACAGTGTGCTGGGCATATGGGTTTTTCCCGTACTAAATCTAGAGTTCTTGAATCTTTCTTTTGGCCTTTTGTGAACAAGGACATACGAATCTATTGTCGATCTTGTAAGGTATGTCAAGAAGTTAAATCCAAAGGTCCAGGCCATGCTGCACCTATTCAGGCTACAGATATTCCAATTCGACCATTTCAGAAAATGGCGATAGACATCATCGGTCCATTTAAGACAAAGACTGCTAGAGGACACCAATTTATCGAGACGTGTGTGGATATGTGCACACGTTGGCCAGAGGCTATTCCTCTGAAGAGCATAACTACTGCCGATATTGCAGATGCTCTTTGGCTCATATTTTCTCGTCTGGGATTCCCAGGAGAAATATTATCAGACCATGGTACCCAACTCATATCGGATACCATGTCTCAAGTGATGTCGACTCTTAAGATAGAGAGATCTCTGAGTAGTATTTATCATCCTATGTCTAATGGGATGGTAGAACGTCTGAATAGAACGCTCAAAAACTTGTTAGGTAAGATAACTGAGGATCATCCTCAGGATTGGGACAGGGTTTTACCCGCGGCTCTCTTTGCATACAGAGAGGTCGCCAATGAACATACAGGATTTTCTCCCTTTGAACTTGTTTTTGGTGCGAAACCGCGAGGTCCTATGTCATTACTTCATGACCTTATAACTACTGATAATATTGTCGATGACACAAACTCTTACGAATATGTCATTGCACTTAGACACAAGATTATTGAAGCATGCAAATTGGCAACTGCTTCTTCTGAATTTGCGAAACAGAAGGCAAGGCAATTTGCCAATAAGAAGAGATGCTTGCGACAACTTTGTCCAGGTGACAAAGCATTTGTCTTGCTACCTTGTAGGGAAAACAGACTTCTTATTTTTTGGAAAGGTCCGTATGATGTAATATCAAAAGTTTCCGACGTTGACTATATCGTCGATATTGACGGGAAGCATAAAACCTTCCACATCAACATGCTTACGGAATTCCATGAACGTCCGGATTATTTACAACCTGTTTTCCAGGCAACGGACGATTCTCCAGTCCAACATGGACATTACTCATCGCTGTCAGTAATACAGGATGAGGAAACGAGTTTCTCGGATGTGAATCTCCCTTTTCCGATGATTCCACTTCATTCTAATGAATCATGGAAAGATGTTACGGTTTCTCCCGAGTTATCTCTAGGAGAACAGAAACAAGTTTCTACTATGTTACAACAGTTTCAGGATGTCCTTACTGACATCCCTGGTCAAACTGATGTCATTGAACATGACATTATACTTACTGACCATAATCCTATAAGAGTCAGACCATATCCTATCCCGATACATTTTCAAGCTCAGGTTGAGAAAGAGTTGGATGAGATGATAGATCTGAAAATAATTGAACCATCCACATCAGCATATTCTTCGCCGATGGTTATTGTACGGAAAAAAGACAATAACATACGTCTTTGCGTTGATTATCGCAAATTGAACCAAGTGACGAAATTTGATGCTGAACCTATGCCTTTACTAGAAGAGCTACTTACTAGACTATCAAATTCTCATTTCTTCACTAAACTTGATTTGTCTAAGGGATATTGGCAAGTTCCTCTATCCGAACACGCCAAACCATTTACTGCTTTTTCGACACCAAGGGGTCTGTTCCAATGGAATTTCATGCCTTTCGGCCTTATGAACGCCCATGCAACATTCGTACGCATGATGCGTCGAATCCTATCTCATCGCTCAGATGTCATTGCATATCTTGATGACATCTGTCTTTTTAGTGATACTTGGAACGATCACTATAACGGTTTAAATGAACTATTATCTATCTTACGCGAGAATAACCTGACAGCAAAACCATCTAAAGCTTGTATTGGTTTTAGCGAAATATCTTTCTTAGGTCACCGTGTTGGTCATGGTTTCTTAAAAACAGAGGACCATAATACAAGTAAGATACTTAATATTTCTATTCCTAAGACTAAAAAGCAAGTGCGAAGTCTCTTAGGTCTCATACAATTTTATGGACGATTCATCCCGAATCTGTCCTCAATCATGTCACCTCTTTCTTCCTTGCTAAAGAAAGGGTCTCCTAATATAGTCCATTGGACTCAAGAATGTCAATCCTCTTTGGATAAGGTTAAAACTATGTTTTTTACTTCACCTATTTTGGTGTTACCTACTAAAGATAAGACATTTATTCTTCGTAGTGACATCCACAGGGATTGGAGCAGCACTAATGCAAGAGTACTGCGGAACTCTGCATCCTGTGATGTATATTTCTCGGAAACTAAATGCCGCAGAAAAGAATTACTCGGTCTTAGACCGTGAGTTATTGGCTATGGTTTGGTCAATCCTGATACTTCAAAGATTTCTTCTTGGCGCGCATTTCATTGTGGAAACTGACCTGAAAGCTCTTACGGCTATTCAGAGTAAAAATCTGAAGAGCGCAAGATCAACGCGATACGCGATTGCTCTTTAGCCTTTTCATTTTTATGTGCGAGCTATCCGTGGTTCAGAAAATGTGATGGCAGATATCTTATCTAGATACCCACATGATTCCACCTAACCGTTAGATCCTGATATTTTTACAGATCTAACTCTACTACACTTTTTTCTATACTAAAATATGTACACATATGTAATATATTATATATATTGATTTTATCACTACTTAGCGGTTCATTGATGTATATTCACCGCTGATCTTTTGATGTGTTTTTTTCGTCTTTGATAATCATGATGTTAAGATACCTAAGATGAAATTGGTGGATAAACTATTGTAGAAAGTGTGGCATTGCCAGTATTGTAGTATGCGTTAGTGACACCTCTCTGGAAATATTTATACCTAGAGAAATACTTTCTCTGAGATCTTGAGTTATATTCTCACTTGTCGTGCCATATGACGACATAGCCTCACATTAGGCGTTACATTTGTTTGAAATGCTTATCATCTGCGCATTATCATTCGTGCGTTGTGAGCCTGTTAAATGTTGCTCCTAGATGTATTTCCAAAAAAAAAATGTACCATTTTTTTCCCGGGGGGTGTGGTAATCTGTTGCGCACATATTTTTGATGCACAGATTACAAAAATTACGATATGACTAATTGATATGAAAAAAAAGAGATTACTTTGGTTGCAGTCGAAGTTATATCATCCATGATTTGATTTATACTTGTGATTATGTGGATGATCTTCCCTTGAATATTGATTGCGCGGATTAATACCGAATTTATGTAATTTCTCATTTGTTAGGGCCAGAAAATAGATTGATCTTGTTCAATATGTTTATGGCCTGAATTTATATGTATTACTTGTCTAGTACAAGAAGATTCAGTCTTATATTGTATATCTTTGTATGTTTAGGTCGGACTATATTCTTTGTGCCGAACTCTGGGGCAGGTTTTCGTTTCTCGAGATATGCGTAGTGAGTCTCGATAATGCCGCCTGCTATGGCTGAGTGTGTTTCTTTGGGCTGGTCCCTTTTCAGGGTTAAAAAGTGATTTGTGCATGTTTTTCCAGGAGAAGTTTGTGTCTCTGCAAGAGTCTATTTGTCAGAGATTCTCCTCATGCACTTTGTTATTAATTCGGACTCCAGGTAATACCAGACCCTTTCTTTTGATGATCTCTACGTGGTTAGGCCTAGATGGAGTCGTATTTTCGAACATCGTTGGTCGTTGATATACCATTGAAGATGACAGGTTTCCCAACAGAGCTGATGTCTACATGTAACAACTTTAGTAATGTGGAACAGTAGGGAAACTCTAGGAAATTATTGATATTCAAACTGTGAATTAACTTTGGCTTATCATTATCCTAGTCGGCGTCTGTGGCCTAATGGATATGAACGCAGTTTCATAATCCAGATATACCAGGTTCGAAACCTGCTGCAGGCGGTTTGGTAGCAGATCACTTTGTGTGGATTTTTAACAATGGTATAAGCGCCGTACCGTTCAGAAAGCAATGGCAAACTACTGAATGAAAAAAATTGCCTAGAAAAATCACAAACAGCCAATAAAAGCTGGGGTTGATTGCCACGTCCTGTAAAGGATAAGCAACTAACTATCATTATCCTTCTGCTGGGTGAGTGAGCGAAAACTCAGGAACGCAGCCATATTGTTTTCTTGTCATCGTTATGGATCGCCGTCCTGAGAACAGTATACCAAACTTATTATCGGACAGGGATATGGAGATCTCACTAATATGAAAACCCCTATCGTGGTTTAACTGTATTACATAAATATTTGCTATATGTCGCTGGAGAACTTAGTCAAGAAAAAGGTTCGGCCAGTGGACTCTTTATATGTTTACACACCCACCCCCACTGATGCGTTCAGTCAGTTAGGGGATGTGGCAATAGTCTGCCAAAACATTGAATGATTCCTTATATCTTCCATCATATTTGAATGCTGCATGAAATATGATCTACTGTTCAAAATGCCTGATGATATATATGTCAACATGTCCCCATGACTATGTTCCGTGCTGTCCTGATGTGTGCGTCCCGATTAAACGGTGTGAAATGCCCGCTGCAGTTCAAGTCGTCATTGCCTTGCATGAGAGTGTGTGAGAAATATTATCAAGTGGTCTATTACAACGAACTATCACACCATTCGCGTTACATAACAGACACATTATATCACACGTTATCAGTGGAAGCATTCAAGCCTTTATCAGATTGGTTACCTTGGTTTTGATAACTATTATAATTACCCTTTTTATCAAACCTGTTTTTTGGTCTCTGAAATTTGTGTGAATAATTAGGGTTGTATGGTGTTGCTGAAGCAACTGGCATGCCTTCCTTAACCTTAGCATTGCTAAAAGCTACGTCCGGATGTGCCGTGACGTATTGGGTACAATATTCTTCCATTTCTTTTAGTGTCTTGGGTTTACACTCATGTAGGAATTCAAGGAATGGTTTATTTACACTTGACATAATCTTGTCCCTGAGCAACAAGTCCATAAGGGCTTCATATGTCTTTTCTGTTTTGGACAACTCAATCCAATGATTAAATGTAAGACGTGTCCTTGCAATGAATTCTGAGAATTCTACCCCTGATTCAGGTACCATTTTCTTAAACAAAAGACGATAACCTTCCTCTGTTAATTGATATTTTTTCAATAAGGCTGCTCTGATAACATCATAATTATCCTGGTCAGCCTCTTCTACCAAGCTTAAACTAGTCAGAGTATCACCTTTCAGTATCTCTGATAACTGATTAGCATAATGTGATCTATCCACATTATGATTTCGACAAGAACGTTCAAATCTATTTAGCCAAACTGTTATGTCGTCACTGGATGGATTAAATGCTGGTAGCTTGATCTTGTAAATAAAAGGTTTAACATTACCACCAGATAACTGATTAACATTACCCATGTTTGTCAACCTCAATTTTTCTAACTCAAATGCTAACAGTTTGTCCTCATGTTCCCTTTTTGCCTTTCTCTCCTCGGCTTCAGCTTCTCTTTGTAGTCTTTTTTCTTGAGCCTCCGCTTCTAATCTTTTATTTTCAGCTTCAGCTTCTCTGTCTAATCTCTTTTGTTCAGCTTCAGCTTCTCTTTGTAATCTTTTTTCTTCAGCCTTTTGTTTTTCCTCTTCCTCCTTCTGTGCTTTGGCATAATGAGACAGTGCAAACTCTTTTAACTCCTCAGGAGTCATCCCAAGGGCTCTCCCTTGCTTAATGATGTAGTCTAAAGTTGCCATAATATTTAATAATATGTGGCTACTATCACTGAAATAACAAATTTATTTCAACCAAACAGGAGCAAGTTTTTAACCAAAAACTTGTATAATCAGCACCCTATATCCCAATCTCTGTTGGAAACAAGCCTTTAAATAAGGTCTTGTATAATCAACTGTGTACCTCTAATAATAGCAATTAATCATCAGTTGATTCTTTCTCATAAGTTCACTACACAGCTAGTAGTGTATGATCAAATATATTTTATATGACGTATGTCAATCAAGAACACACACACAAAGGACAATCAAGAAGGACAATCAAGAAGGACAATACGAAAACATTTGCAGAAATCAAATAAGTTAAATCGACAAACAGAAGAAAATAATCACAGAACCTGTGATGATAACTGCGCGTAAGAAACAAAACAAATAACGCCACAGTGTATAAATATAAAGTTGTATAGAACTGAATAATAGGACAGATGAGACCTACAATTATACAAACAAATCAAAACAAAACTAAAGAACAGAAAAAATATTACAAAAACAATGATAAGCACAGTCGTCACAGCTAACAAAAAATAGCAACAGATGTTGCATGCAAATTTTCAATTAAGAAAATTGCCCCCTACAGACCACTAATATAAGCCCTATGTTACTTGGGAAATCTTATATTAGTCACCTCACCAACCGCCCATGACATAGACACACAAATAATATGTATACATTTAAACATAAATATATATATATATATCATATAAATGCAATGTGTTGTAGAGAAGGTTCAGCTGTTATCTAATGGCGAAGTTTCTAATGTAAAAAAAATAAACTGCCACTTTAATAAATAATAAATTTTTGAACTAAACTATTACAATGTTCACTATATAGAGCAGTTCAAGACGTTCCAACGTTGATGGTTCCAATAACTAACACACGTAGGACTTCTGACCTGTACTGCATTTTTTCCAAAAAAATAAACGTATGTTTGCAACCCGCTGTGATGTCCAACGAAAAAATGTCAATAAGCGCTGACCTAGTTTCAGTATTCGCTTGATAGGTCACGTGAGGAACTGTTGACAAAGTGTAGACTCTCACTGCTGGTGTGTCGTATCAGGCGTCATGGAAACGATCTGGTATGCGTAGCTGACTTCCATGTGGTGTCTACTGTTCTGGTTAGCCCCAGAAAGCTGGCCTACCACATTGATAAGGTCTGTTTTTCGGTCACCACGTTGATAAGTGCTATTTTGTGATATTGCTCGTCCAGTCACAATGTTAATAAAGCTGGTATTGGTGTAAATGGTCAACTCTAAACCGGTACAGTGTAGGGCATACATGTCACCTTGTCCCAAAACGTAATGAGGCCCCGACAAGGATGTAATGTTGACTATGGGTGTTAATGCGAGTGTCAGTAAGCGAATGCATGGATTGTTCTGAAGAGTTGACTAGAAGATCAAACACTCACTCACACGTAGTTAGAAGTTAATGATGCAGACTACTGTGGTCGTTTCATACTGTTTAATTGGACGCACACACTTGGACAGTACGGGTATAGTTACATGAAAACAGGTCGACATATATCATCATATTGTTGATCAATGGTCTACAATCATAAGTTGGCATTCATGTTGAAGAACATTACAATGGAGCGTCCGTAGACAAGCACTTAGATTTCAACTGTTTATAAATATAACCATCAGTTAATAAATAATGTTCAAGCATGACTCCTAGACAGAACCTCTTTTCTAGCAAAGATTCCTTTAGGTAAAGTTCAGCAAATATTTCTGAAGGCAATGTTAACCCACCAGTATTGGGTTTTCTTTATAACTGTGATCTCTTAATCATCACCTGATAATAAGGGGGCATCCCTGTTCTCTGATCGATGATCGACAAAAAATTGGATCCCAAAATGGCTTCGGGTTCCAGTGAGCATTACTCACTATACAAAAGCATAGTAAAGCTTCAATAAAGGCTTTGTTCATGAACACAGATGTTTCTACAAGAATCAGCATATTCTTTCATCATAACTGCTGCATACAATCATATTCAGTGCTGCTAGGTAACATGTCATCCCGACATATTGATATAGATAATCATCATGTAGACGTCTGCCCATCTAAGCCTAGCAAGCAAAAGTTCAGCAAAAATGTTCTTTTACCTGGGCATGAGAAATACACTAGCAGAACACATACGCCCTCTCCTGGCGTTACAGAATAAACACTGGGGAACACATAGACTTAATAATCATATCAGAAACTATCTTCTTCCCCATAATAGATCACAGCGCTCAATAAACTTCGGACTGGTCTCCGACATGGCATTCACCAGGCATTCCATCATCACGGAAAACCCTCTTTCCTATTCGCATGCGCAGAAACTGCCTGACCCCATAGTTCAGTACAAGGAAAAATAGTCCCACATAGACATACAAAGATATCACGATATAAGACCGAATCGTCTAAAATAGACACGGAGTAAACATAGACTCGGACCATAAACATTCCTGCATAAACCTAAGCAAGAACAATCTGTTTCTTGCCCAACAAGGAACAGACTAACGAAATCTAGATTCATACGCCAATTTCGATATCCAGGGGAGATAACCCATATAATAAAAGTATCAATCAATCATGGGTGATATATCTTTGACCAGGAAAGCATTCTGATTCTAAAAACAAATACTCTCCCTCAGACAAATAAATATTATAATAACTGCATACATTACCATCAGTAATCTGTTGGTAACACTATGCTAAAACCCCCAACATGGAGGACCAGGGTGTCTGCTTTAGTCTGACACCTGTCCGCGCAAACCTGTGACGACAGGAGTACGACAGGGATGCCCCTTATCAACCAATCTATCTTTAACAGCCATAAACTGGGTGATGCGCCAAACAACAGAAGGCAGTCCAAGAGGAATAAGATGGACTACATTTTCTACATTGGAAGATCTGGAACATGCAGATGACATTGCACTACTAGCACATTCACATCAACACATCCAGAAAAAAACGGATAGACTTAATAAGTATAGCCAGCAGGTTGGCTTGAACATCAATCTAAAGAAGTCAGAGGTCATGAACCTAATGTCAGCAACCCTGGGCCCATATCAGCAAGGAATCAGCAACCGGAACAGACAGACACTTTCACATATCTAGGATGCATAGTAACACTAGATGGTGGAGCAAGCAAAGACATCAACAACAGAATGAACAAAGCAAGAACAGCCTTTTTTAGTCTAAACAACATCTGGAAGTCCTCTCAGTACAGCACAAGCACAAAATTAAGATTATATCAGAGCTGTGTGCTTTCTGTGCTTCTCTATGGTGCGGAATGCTGGAGAGTTATAGAGAATGAAATGTCGAAATTGTCCTCCTTTCACACAACATGCCTGAGAAAAATTAACCGAATCTTTTGGCCGAATACCATCACCAACCTTTATCTGCTTACTCGAAGCAAGCAAGAGGACATGCATACCATCATAGCTGGCAGACGCTGGAGCTGGATTGGTCATGTCCTAAGAAGAGACCCCGATGCCATCACAAGAACAGCTATGCTATGGACCCCTGAAGGAAAACGAAAGAGAGGCCGACCAAAAACAACTTGGCGGAGGACTGTGGAGGCTGAGATGCAAAGAATGAACCAGAGTTGGGGCACTGTACGAAGGCTGGCCGCCGACCAAGCAAAGTGGAATCAATTTGTTGTTGCCTTACAAGACGCCACAAGGCGTGATGGCCACTGACTGCTTTGACGGTCGGCGGTTAAGGATCAGAGAAGAAGAATATATATATATATATATATATATATATATATATATATATATATATATATATATATATATATATATATATATATATATATATATATATATATATATATATATATGTGTGTGTGCGTGTGTGTGTATGTAAGTAGTAGAGTATGTGGGACTTAGGTAGTATTCAGGAGGAGCGCAGGAGGAGCGGCAGGAGGAGCATGACTTTTTATATAAGGAAAATCAGGAGGAGCGGCAGGAGGAGCAAGATGGCGGACTTGAGATAACAAGGGGAGGTTATATGGGACAATATGGCGGACTTGAGATAACAAGGGGGAGATAAGTAGGTTGTTGTATTGCATGACTTTTTATATAAGGAAAAATGTGGCAAGATGGCGGACTTGAGATAACAAGAAGAGGGGAGATAACAAGATGGCGGGATGACTTTTATATAAGGAATTGAGGAGGAGGAGAGGAGGAGGCGCATGACTTTTTATATAAGGAAATACTCATTGCGCAGGTGGAGCAGCAGGCATTGGTGCATGACTTTTTATGTAAGGAAAATGTGCAGGTGGAGCATCAGGTTGAGGGTGATGACTTTTTATATAAGGAAATACTCAGTGTGCAGGTGGAGCATCAGGCGGATGGTGATGACATTTTATATAAGGGATTGAGGTGGAGAAGCAGGTGTTGGTACATGGCTTTTATATAGCAAAAAAACTCGATCGATTTCAGGCGGCGGCGTTTCAGGCGGCGGCGCATGACTTTTTATATAAGGAAATAATCAGTGTGCAGGTGGAGCATCAGGCGTTAGTGATGACTTTTTATATAAGGAAATACTCATTGCACAGGTGGAGCAGCAGGCATTGGTGCATGACTTTTTATATAAGGAAATACTCATTGCGCAGGTGGAGCAGCAGGCGTTGGTACATGACTTTTTTATATAAGGAAAATGTGCAGGTGGGGCATCAGGCGGAGGGTGATGACATTTTATATAAGGGATTGAGGTGGAGCAGCAGGTATTGGTGCATGACTTCTTATATAACGAATTGAGGAGGAGGAGGAGAGGAGGAGGCGCATGACTTTTTATATAAGGAAATAATCAGTGTGCAGGTGGAGCATCAGGCGTTGGTACATAACTTTTTATATAAGGAAAATGTGCAGAAGAAGCATCAGGCGGGGGGTGATGACTTTTTATATAAGGAAATACTCAGTGTGCAGGTGGAGCACATGACTTTTTATATAGGGAAAATGTGCAGGGGCAAGATGGCGGACTTGCGATAACAAGAAGGGGGTATATGGCGCAAGATGGCGGGGTGATTTTTTATATAAGGAATTGAGGAGGAGGAGAGGAGGAGGCCCATGACTTTTTATATAGAGATATGTTTAGATAACAAGAAGACGTTATTTATAGACATATATTAATTCTGCAGGAGTGATGCAGGGGCAAGATGGCGGGATGACTTTTTATATAAGGAATTGAGGAGGAGGGTAGGCAGAGCAGGGTGACTTTTTATATAGTAATATATTAGTGTTTATTTTTAGATAACAAGAAGGCGTTATTTATAGACATATATTAATTCTGCAGGGGTGATGCAGGGACAAGATGGCGGGATGACTTTTTATATAAGGAATTGAGGAGGAGGGTAGGAGGAGGCAGATGACTTTTTATATAGTAATATATTAGTGGTTTTTTTTAGATAACAAGAAGGCGTTATTTATAGACATATGTTAATTCTGCAGGAGTGATACAGGGGCAAGATGGTGGGATGACTTTTTTTATATAAGGAATTGAGGAGGCGGGTAGGCGGAGCTCAGGAGAAGTGGGTGACTTTTATATACCATTATATTAGTTCGCTAATAATGTGTTGTGGTCGAGTGGAGGTTTTTTTTGTGGTGGGGGTGACGAGGCATGGGTGTAATGTACCAGGTGTGGTTAGGTTAGTGGGGCTATATTTGTGTGATGTGGTATGGTTTTGGAGGTGGAAGATAGATATTTTAGATGTTGAGATGAGATGTGGTGACGTTGTCAGGATGCATCTGTGTACATTTTTGGGGGTGTAGCAGGCGAGTGGACCAGCATTGAGAGGTGGGAGTGAAGAGACGTCGGTGATGAGGTACGGGTGTAATGTAGCAGGTGGGGTTAGGTTAGGACGGATTTTTGTGTGTTGTGGAATTGTTTTGTTATGTGTGTTGGTGTGTTTGTTTATACAGTCTACAACCGCGTGACTTTTATATAACGAAAATGTGTTGGAGGAACGTGGAGGAGGAGAAGTCTTGGTATATAGTAATATATAAGTTCATTAATGGCGGGCGTGTTGTGTGATGATTATTTTACATACAGTTATACGTACATATTACAGATAGGTAGCCAATATTACAACAGTTAGACGCTATTTAGTTATACATATATAGAAATATAAAAGAGAAAACACTAGATACATTTTATATATTTATTGACAAAGTTAGTTGATCTATGGGTGACGTATAACCGCACTTCTTTTTCGTATACCACTAGGAACCCTCAGAACACAGGCGGTTCGGATTACTTGACGAGTCTGTCACGTCTTTTTCGCGTAACCATCTTCAACAAGGTGAGTGTCTGTCGTTATCACGCCATTGTCTATGAAGGGGAAAAAAACAGGCTTGGGGTGGGTTAACCAGGGTCTGACTAAACGCGTAATTAATCGTGAGAGGTGTGTTGTATTATGTGTTGTATGGTTTCTTGGTTGTTGTACAGAGTGGAAGATCTTGTCGGCCAGGTAGTTTATGTGTTGTTGCATATACCTGTAGGTATCTGTGTGTGTGTCTGTAGGTAGTTGTATACAAAGAGTTTAGATGTTGAGCATCACCATATGTCACTTTAGCTTTCTTGGTTAACATAGATTGTACAGGGTTAAATATTTTAGAAAAGTTGTGCCCCGATTGATCGTGTACAGAATACTTTATTATAGAACAACGTGTCTCAAACGGTTTAGCCTAAGAACCCCATGAGGTCTTACAAATTATTGAGGTCCCAGAGATCTTTTGTAGATAAGAGTTGTACCCCGAGGATATGACAATATCAAAGAAGGTGTTCGATTATAAGGAACATAGTGTTCACCTCGCTGACCCCCAAATAGGCTTTCCGCGCACCATATTTTGAGAATCACCGTTCGTATGTCTTTCTTTATTCAGTCACCGCCTTCCACGCGAACCAACTTAAAACACGGGGATAATCAATAAGAAATTTCATTACAGGCCATGTTTAATCAGAACGAGATGTGTTTGCTTAAACGATCCCTTGTCGAAAATATGACTTATTTTAAACAGCTGTTACCCGCATGTCTTTGTTACAAGGTTCACTTATCAAGAAGAGGAATCATATTTCTCATTGCGGTCAGTGTATTTTTTTTCCGGAGTATTTTCAGTTGTCTTCAACGTACTTTCAGGCGTCGTAAATGTACTTTTAATTGTTTTCATTGTAATTTCAGTTGTTCTCCTTGTACTTTTAAGTGGCTTCATCGTACTTTTAGTTGTCGCTTACGTACCTTAATTTGTCTTCAATGCCCTTTCTGATGTCTCGAACGCACTTATGTCTTGAACATATTTGCAGTTGTTTTCATCGTACTTTCAGATGTCTGCCGTACTTTCTATTGCAAACTGGAGTCTAAATAATCTTTTTACTCAATTTTTAGTTTTAGTTATTGATTTGTAATGAAAACACACTCGCAGATAATACACTTGTGGGGTTGTCGAATCGTGGGGTGTGTTGGGGTATGGGTTTTTGTGTGCCGGTATTTTAATTGTTGTATATACAATATGTATAGATCGGCGTGAAGTGTTAGAGACCTGTACTAGTTCTACCATCGAACTTGCGTCCTGGTAGTGTGTGTTGTTTATTTTACATATAGACAGGTATTCATATACACGATGTTACAGCAGTTATCCGCTAAATAGTCATATATACATAGGTGAATAATAGGAAGACTTTGAGATTTTTAGATAACAAGAAACCGATAATAGGGAGACGATATATTTAGACTTTGAGATAATAGGAAGACGATGTATTGAGATATATTTAGTTATACATATATTTAGACTGATTTTTTTAATGTATGTTACAACAGGTAAAGGATATTGTCGGTATCTGTGGATACGTAAGCTGGTACCTCGTGTAAAGTCTTTCCGACAGAGCTCACAAGAAAAACGAGGCATAGAGTGCACGTTTTTTACAATGACATGAACGTGTTGGCGTGGGGGAAAAAAAACCCCGATAGCAAAAATACACACACCTGTCTATTGATCTCTTCATTTGGCTATGAAACCAGCCTTGTTTGCGCGCTAACAACTTCCTTAATCGAAAAACTAAGCGATAAGAAATATTTAATTTACTCGGTCATACATTTTTTTCTAAGATACATTTTAGCTGTCGCTATCAGGAAATCTTATACTAACTGTTTCGCCTCTTAAATTTACAAGCTTATTTTTGTGTGAGAGAGTGAATTGTTAGAGACTTATCTATACTACGTCTACTATGAAGAAGTGGCGTGATGTGTTAGAGACATGATTATACCAGGTTCGGGAGTGAGAGGTGAATGCGTTTCGTGGTAACAGCTGGTTGATTATCCAGAAGCCTAATCGATACCCAACGTGCTGTTGAACAAATATTCAGTGTTAGCTTTTCTTGATTTGCGAGAGTCTGTCACTATGAGTTATCTGTAAGATTTTACATAGTTTTGTTAAGGCGTTTATTTTCTAAAATATTGTGTGTGTTCGTAAGCAATAACACGGGCTTTACAAATTGATTGTTCCAAAACCTTCAGGCAACTATGTTACTACTTGACTTGAGAAAAAGAACTTTTTATAAACACTCTTGAGGGAATACTTACTTACTTACTTAGTCGTTCCCCTTCTACCGTGAGGTGTAGAGGTTTGGAAGAGAGAGCGCCAGACCATTCTATCAGCTGTCTTCTTCCTGGCCTGGTTCCATTCTAGTCCTCAGTCCTTCAAAGATTGTCTAATGTTGTCTTCCCAGCGGACTCTGGATCGTCCTGGAGGTCTGGATCCCTGGCTCTTTGTTTCCCATGCTTGTCGTGGTAGCCGATCTTCTCCCATTCTGCAGACATGGCCAAACCATCTTAGTTGGGACTGTTCTATTTGGGTCTGCAGCGGATGGGATTTTAGGCCTTGACGGATCGTTTGGTTGCGGACCATGTCTCTTCTTGTTACTTCAACCACTTTCCTCAGATACCTCATTTCTGAGGTTTGGATCTGGCTTTTGTGGGTTGTAGTCATTGCCCACGACTCGCATCCATATGTCAAGACTGGGACATAGGTGGAGCGGTATACAGCCATCTTCGTTTTCTTACCAACCTCTTTCTTGCTGAGGAATCCACGATTTATGGCCTGAAAAAGTACTCTTGAGTGAATTCCCATTTTTTTTTCCTACCAGCTATAGAATAAAGAGGGAAATATATTTTTAAAACTAATGCCTGTTATAGAGGCAGATGAGTAAGGGTTGGTATGATGGGGATGTTTTTGTGTTGTGTTGTGTGTGTAGCTAGTGATAATATGATAGGGAATTCCGTTGTTGGGTGAATGTAACTACATATTAACACATGCACTCGGTCACGTGGTAGTTTTCTTTATTATTTATATTATATCATGAGTAATAAAATCTACTTACCCCAATGTTCAGTTAATGTTATGTAAAGCCATCTCGGATGTGATGGATATGGTCAACACATCGTAGACTTCCCTGTCTCACCCGGTTATACAGACTTTGAAATCCAACACGTGACAACACCTCAACACTTGGTGGTTTATCTTTCGACGAAATACTGACGAGGTCCCGCAGCCACGGTAGATGGAAGGTAGTAAAACTTCTTTCTTGCTTAGTTGTATTGTCGTACAATTTTCAAACTTTAGTGAAAGGTTTTCTTCCAAACACCAAAGACGATCCCAAAATTTTCTCCCAGGCCTCCCTAAAGTGGCCAACCTATAGGTAAATAGATCAACCGTCAAATACTTCTTTAAAAAATTTCTCACCACTTGTCAAAAAAATATATCCCCCTTATCAATCAAATTTCGCCCCCTCGACAAAGAAATTTCGACCCTTTGTTAAAAAAAATTCTTCCCCTTGCCAAAAAAATACTACCCCTTTGTTAAAAAAATACTTCCCCTTGCCAAAAAATACTCCCCCTTATCAATCAAATTTCACCCCCTCGACAAAGAAATTTCGACCCTTTGTTAAAAAAATACTCCCCCTTGCCAAAAAAATTACTACCCCTTTGTTAAAAAAATACTTCCCCTTGCCAAAAAATACTGCCCCTTGTCAAAAAAAATTTCGCCCTATTGGTAATCAAACTTCTTCCTATTATAAAAAAATACTCACCCTTGGTAAATACTTACAGTTCCGGTCTTCAACCCGCTCCCCAACAATTTAAACACTTCATCACTTCTTGTCGTGTGATAAATAATTCTATCCAGAGACTGTCCTTTCTCTCACACGATCACCTTGTGATAAAACTATTTCTTACCCTTTACTTTCACATTGTCATCACTATCATTTCGGCTCAGACAGCACTATAAACATCTATTACCTACCTGATAAAAGCTACGACAAACGTTATCTACCAGTTGTATAGCAACGCCCTTTATCAGTTGCATATAAAGTAACTACATATACACAAGGTATAAGTGATGCAACGCACACAACCCATAGGGCAGACCCAGTTTTAACTGGGCACCAGAGGAACTCTGGAATGGTTAAGGAGGCCGGTCCGATGCTGGTTACAGCATCGGGCCGGCTGACTTAACACCTCGTGCATCACTTATACCTTGTGTATATGTAGTTACTTTATATGCAACTGATAAAGGGCGTTGCTATACAACTGGTAGATAACGTTTGTCGTAGCTTTTATCAGGTAGGTAATAGATGTTTATAGTGCTGTCTGAGCCGAGATGATAGTGATGACAATGTGAAAGTAAGGGGTAAGAAATAGTTTTATCACAAGGTGATCGTGTGAGAGAAAGGACAGTCTCTGGATAGAATAATTTATCACACGACAAGAAGTGATGAAGTGTTTAAACCGTTGGGGAGCGGGTTGAAGACCGGAACTGTAAGTATTTACCAAGGGTGAGTATTTTTTATAATAGGAAGAAGTTTGATTACCAATAGGGCGAAATTTTTTTTGACAAGGGGCAGTATTTTTTGGCAAGGGGAAGTATTTTTTTAACAAAGGGGTAGTATTTTTTTGGCAAGGGGGAGTATTTTTTTAACAAAGGATCGAAATTTCTTTGTCGAGAGGGTGAAATTTGATTGATAAGGGGGAGTATTTTTTGGCAAGGGGAAGTATTTTTTTAACAAAGGGGTAGTATTTTTTTGGCAAGGGGAAGTATTTTTTTTAACAAAGGGTCGAAATTTCTTTGTCGAGGGGGCGAAATTTGATTGATAAGGGGGATATATTTTTTTGACAAGTGGTGAGAAATTTTTTAAAGAAGTATTTGACGGTTGATCTATTTACCTATAGGTTGGCCACTTTGGGGAGGCCTGGGAGAAAATTTTGGGATCGTCTTTGGTGTTTGGAAGAAAACCTTTCACTAAAGTTTGAAAATTGTACGACAATACAACTAAGCAAGAAAGACGTTTCACTACCTTCCATCTACCGTGGCTGCGGGACCTCGTCGGTATTTCGTCGAAAGATAAACCACCAAGTGTTGAGGTGTTGTCACGTGTTGGATTTCAAAGTCTGTATAACCGGGTGAGACAGGGAAGTCTACGATGTGTTGACCATATCCATCACATCCGAGATGGCTTTACATAACATTAACTGAACATTGGGGTAAGTAGATTTTATTACTCATGATATAATATAAATAATAAAGAAAACTACCACGTGACCGAGTGCATGTGTTAATATGTAGTTACATTCACCCAACAACGGAATTCCCTATCATATTATCACTAGCTACACACACAACACAACACAAAAACATCCCCATCATACCAACCCTTACTCATCTGCCTCTATAACAGGCATTAGTTTTAAAAATATATTTCCCTCTTTATTCTATAGCTGGTAGGAAAAAAAATGGGAATTCACTCAAGAGTACTTTTTCAGGCCATAAATCGTGGATTCCTCAGCAAGAAAGAGGTTGGTAAGAAAACGAAGATGGCTGTATACCGCTCCACCTATGTCCCAGTCTTGACATATGGATGCGAGTCGTGGGCAATGACTACAACCCACAAAAGCCAGATCCAAACCTCAGAAATGAGGTATCTGAGGAAAGTGGTTGAAGTAACAAGAAGAGACATGGTCCGCAACCAAACGATCCGTCAAGGCCTAAAATCCCATCCGCTGCAGACCCAAATAGAACAGTCCCAACTAAGATGGTTTGGCCATGTCTGCAGAATGGGAGAAGATCGGCTACCACGACAAGCATGGGAAACAAAGAGCCAGGGATCCAGACCTACAGGACGACCCAGAGTCCGCTGGGAAGACAACATTAGACAATCTTTGAAGGACTGAGGACTAGAATGGAACCAGGCCAGGAAGAAGACAGCTGATAGAATGGTCTGGCGCTCTCTCTTCCAAACCTCTACACCTCACGGTAGAAGGGGAACGACTAAGTAAGTAAGTAAGTATTCCCTCAAGAGTGTTTATAAAAAGTTCTTTTTCTCAAGTCAAGTAGTAACATAGTTGCCTGAAGGTTTTGGAACAATCAATTTGTAAAGCCCGTGTTATTGCTTACGAACACACACAATATTTTAGAAAATAAACGCCTTAACAAAACTATGTAAAATCTTACAGATAACTCATAGTGACAGACTCTCGCAAATCAAGAAAAGCTAACACTGAATATTTGTTCAACAGCACGTTGGGTATCGATTAGGCTTCTGGATAATCAACCAGCTGTTACCACGAAACGCATTCACCTCTCACTCCCGAACCTGGTATAATCATGTCTCTAACACATCACGCCACTTCTTCATAGTAGACGTAGTATAGATAAGTCTCTAACAATTCACTCTCTCACACAAAAATAAGCTTGTAAATTTAAGAGGCGAAACAGTTAGTATAAGATTTCCTGATAGCGACAGCTAAATGTATCTTAGAAAAAAATGTATGACCAAGTAAATTAAATATTTCTTATCGCTTAGTTTTTCGATTAAGGAAGTTATTAGCGCGCAAACAAGGCTGGTTTCATAGCCAAATGAAGAGATCAATAGACAGGTGTGTGTATTTTTGCTATCGGGGTTTTTTTTCCCCCACGCCAACACGTTCATGTCATTGTAAAAAACGTGCACTCTATGCCTCGTTTTTCTTGTGAGCTCTGTCGGAAAGACTTTACACGAGGTACCAGCTTACGTATCCACAGATACCGACAATATCCTTTACCTGTTGTAACATACATTTAAAAAATCAGTCTAAATATATGTATAACTAAATATATCTCAATACATCGTCTTCCTATTATCTCAAAGTCTAAATATATCGTCTCCCTATTATCGGTTTCTTGTTATCTAAAAATCTCAAAGTCTTCCTATTATTCACCTATGTATATATGACTATTTAGCGGATAACTGCTGTAACATCGTGTATATGAATACCTGTCTATATGTAAAATAAACAACACATTCTACCAGGACGCAAGTTCGATGGTAGAACTAGTACAGGTCTCTAACACTTCACGCCGATCTATACATATTGTATATACAACAATTAAAATACCGGCACACAAAAGCCCATACCCCAACACACCCCACGATTCGACAACCCCACAAGTGTATTATCTGCGAGTGTGTTTTCATTACAAATCAATAACTAAAACTAAAAATTGAGTAAAAAGATTATTTAGACTCCAGTTTGCAATAGAAAGTACGGCAGACATCTGAAAGTACGATGAAAACAACTGCAAATATGTTCAAGACATAAGTGCGTTCGAGACATCAGAAAGGGCATTGAAGACAAATTAAGGTACGTAAGCGACAACTGAAAGTACGATGAAGCCACTTAAAAGTACAAGGAAAACAACTGAAATTACAATGAAAACAATAAAAGTACATTTACGACGCCTGAAAGTACGTTGAAGACAACTGAAAATACTCCGGAAAAAAAAATACACTGACCGCAATGAGAAATATGCTTCCTCTTCTTGATAAGTGAACCTTGTAACAAAGACATGCGGGTAACAGCTGTTTAAAATAAGTCATATTTTCGACAAGGGATCGTTTAAGCAAACACATCTCGTTCTGATTAAACATGGCCTGTAATGAAATTTCTTATCGATTATCCCCGTGTTTTAAGTTGGTTCGCGTGGAAGGCGGTGACTGAATAAAGAAAGACATACGAACGGTGATTCTCAAAATATGGTGCGCGGAAAGCCTATTTGGGGGTCAGCGAGGTGAACACTATGTTCCTTATAATCGAACACCTTCTTTGATATTGTCATATCCTCGGGGTACAACTCTTATCTACAAAAGATCTCTGGGACCTCAATAATTTGTAAGACCTCATGGGGTTCTTAGACTAAACCGTTTGAGACACGTTGTTCTATAATAAAGTATTCTGTACACGATCAATCGGGGCACAACTTTTCTAAAATATTTAACCCTGTACAATCTATGTTAACCAAGAAAGCTAAAGTGACATATGGTGATGCTCAACATCTAAACTCTCTGTATACAACTACCTACAGACACACACACAGATACCTACAAGGTATATGCAAAACAACAACACATAAACTACCTGGCCGACAAGATCTTCCACTCTGTACAACAACCAAGAAACCTTACAACACATAATACAACACATCCCGCGATTAATTACGCGCTTAGTCAGACCCTGGCTAACCCACCCCAAGCCTGTTTTTTTATCATAGACAATGGCGTGATAACGGCAGACACTCACCTTGTTGAAGATGGTTACGCGAAAAAGACGTGACAGACTCGTCAAGTAATCCGAACCGCCTGTGTTCTGAGGGCTCCTAGTGGTATACGAAAAAGAAGTGCGGTTATACGTCACCCATAGATCAACTAACTTTGTCAATAAATATATAAAATGTATCTAGTGTTTTCTCTTTTATATTTCTATATATGTATAACTAAATAGCGTCTAACTGTTGTAATATTGGTTACCTATCTGTGTATTATAACTGTATGTAAAATAATCATCACACAACACGCCCGCCATTATAAACACACCAAGACTTTTTCGTTTATATAAATGTCACGTGGTTGTAGACTGTATAAACAAACACACCAACACACATAACAAAACAATTCCACAACACACAAAAAATCCGCCCTAACCTAACCCCACCTGCTACATTACACCCGTACCTCGTCACCAACGCCTCTTCACTCCCACCTCTCAATGCTGGTCCACTCGCCTGCTACACCCCAAAAATGTACACAGAGGCATCCTGACAACGTCACCACATCTCCCCTCAACATCTAAAATATCTCTCTTCCACCTCCAAAACCATACCACATCACACAAAAATATCCCCCTAACCTAACCCCACCTGCTACATTACACCCGTACCTCGTCACCAACGTCTCTTCACTCCCACCTCTCAATGCTGGTCCACTCGCCTGCTACACCCCAAAAATGTACACAGATGCATCCTGACAACGTCACCACGTCTCCCCTCAACTTCTAAAATATCTCTCTTCCACCGCCAAAACCATACCACATCACACAAAAATATCACCCCTGCCCCTGCATCACTCCTGCAGAATTACTATATGTCTATAAATAACGTCTTCTTGTTATCTAAACATATCTCTATATAAAAAGTCATGGACCTCCTCCTATCCTCCTCCTCAATTCCTTATATAAAAAATCACCCCGCCATCTTGCGCCATATACCACCTTCTTGTTATCTCAAGTCCGCCATCTTGCCCCTGTACATTTTCCCTATACAAAAAGTCAGCTTGCCATCTTGCGCCTGCAGCGCGCCGCCATTTTTTTCCTTATATAAAAAGTCACCCCGCCATACTACCCCTGCATCACTCCTGCAGAATTAATATATATCTATAAATAACGTCTTCTTGTTATCTAAAAATCTCAAAGTCTACCTATTATCCTCTTCCTATTATCGTCTTCTTGTTATCTCAATAAACACATATTACTATATAAAAAACTCATCCACTTCTCCTGCTGCTCCACCTCCACACTGCGTATTTCCTTATATAAAAAGTCTGCTCCACCTGCACATTGAGTATTTCCTTATATAAAAAGTCACCCCGCCTGATGTTCCACCTGCGCAATGAGTATTTCCTTATATAAAAAGTCACCCCGCCTGATGCTCCACCTGAGTATTTTCTTATATAAAAAGTCACCCCAACTGCTGCGCCAACTGCACATTGAGTATTTTCTTATATAAAAAGTCACCCCGCCTTATGCTCCACCTGCGCAATGAGTATTTCTTTATATAAAAAGTCATCCCCCCTAATGCTCCACCTGCACACTGAGTATTTTCTTATATAAAAAGTCACGTCGCCTGATGCTCCACCTGCACACTGAGTATTTCCTTATATAAAAAGTCATGCACCAACACCTGCTACTCCACCTGCGCAATGAGTATTTCCATATATAAAAAGTCACCCCACCTGCTGCTCCACCTGCACATTTTCCTTATATAAAAAGGCAACCCCGCCTGATGCTCCACTTGCGCAATGAGTATTTTCTTATATAAAAAGTCATCCCGCCTGCTGCTCCACCTGCACATTGAGTATTTCCTTATATAAAAAGCCATCACCCTCCGCCTGATGCTCCACCTGCACACTGAGTATTTCCTTATATAAAAAGTCATGCAATACAACAACCTACTTATCTCCCCCTTGTTATCTCAAGTCCGCCATCTTCCCCCATATAACCTCCCCTTGTTATCTCAAGTCCGCCATCTTGCCCCATATAACCTCCCCTTGTTATCTCAAGTCCGCCATCTTGCCCCTGCAGCGCTCCTGCAGAATTTTTGCTATATAAAAGTCATGCTCCTGCAGGCGCTCCTGCAGAATAATACCCGTTTTGCGCATACCCTACTACTCATATCCCCTGGCCCGCATACTGGCACTCATAGAAGAAGGCTTAACTGCTTGGTACAGTTACAAATATTTAATACACATGCTGTTCACACATCACACGACGCTATCCCTAGCCCGTCTCGATACTGTCTTGTGCTTGCTAAGTCACACACTTTTAATTCGAACTGGCAACTTACGTGCAACGAATTTTCAGACAGATTGTTTCAGAATTACACTGACGTTAACACAATGCACAGTTCATAAGGACATATTCCGTCCAACATCGTCACACTGGACACTTGCCGAATTACAGTCCAATTGTACACACTTCTTACATGGTCCTAAGACACAAGCCGAATGATGGCCAGGGACGCGTTCTTGTCCCAAATTTATAAACTCACTTCTGCTACCAATTTTAGCTGACGTCAAGACGTCACTTCGGGAAATCCATGACTACCGTACATAAACACTAAACCAGGAAGTGATCGTATAAACAATGTTATGATATTTAAACATAACAGATAGATAACACTGGACAACAGCCAAAATGTAACCCAGTCAAAAGTAGCTATATTTAACTAATCTACACATGCTGATCACCAATATCAACTTAAAAATCGCGAATTAGCTCTAGTTTTCAAGATCGGACGGGGAGGAGGGGGGGAGGGGGGGCTGGCGGGAGTTCAGTAGGCTGGTGGCTTCACCTTCCCTACGCGAATGACCCAGTCCTTCTCTTTTCTATAGCCCTCGCGCGTGATTCTCCAATTAATCTGCGCTGCTGGTTGAACCGAAAAGGACAATCGATGCGTTTTGCGGTTCCAATGGAGTGGAGGGAACCGACAAACCTTCTTAATGATTGTTACTTGTGCATGACTGCTGCAACTGGACATGGTATTTCTAAGAAGAAAAAGCGGCCTGTGCCCTATCCCAATATTCCATCAGCTATGCGGCCAGTGCATCACGGGGAAGGACTTCCTGTTCCGGGCCCACCAAAATCGTATACTCTGGATGATGAAGATAATAAGGCCAGTGGACATCCGTCACCTGTGAAAGCATCTACACCAAGAGATCCTGATTTTGTGCCTATTGAAGAGTCTACACGGCCACACAAAATTAATAATAATAATAATAATAAATTCTTTAAGCGCCAAACACGGCGCATAAGGCAGAAACCAGTGCTCTCCAGGTTGTTCGTTGTGACGCCACTCCTCTTAGCTCTTGCACATTATTTAGGCCCAACGTTCTTCCTTCTCTTATTATTGTTCTTCTGAGTGTTTCTTTTGGTCTTCCTTTTTTCCGCTTACCCTCAGGAACCCAAGTGAGCGCCTGTAGTGGTATTCTGTTGTTTTGCATTCGTAGGACATGACCGATATATGACCATCGTCTTTTCCTTATATAGTCGGAGACATATTTCTGCCTAGAGTCTTCTCTTATTTGTCGATTAGTCTTGAATTCTTTCCAACTGATGTTCATGAGTTTTCTAAGACATTTGTTCTCGAATGTATTCAGCTTGTTCTCCAATGATTTTGTTATTTTCCAACTCTCACAGCCGTATGTTAACACTGAGATAACATTTGAATTAAACAGACGAAGCTTGGTATGTATATTCAATGATCGTAATTTCCAAATGTTAGATAATCTATTGAAGGCGCTAGCTGCCAAAGCAATTCTAGTATGGATTTCTCTTGTTGTGTCACCATCCTGAGTCATTTTACTGCCTAAATAATTGAAACTTTCAACTTTCTGTAGTTTTTCCCCGTTCAAGATGATATCAAAGGTCTCGTTAGAAAAGTTCATAGCTTTAGTTTTAGAGGCATTTATTTGGAGACCAATTTTAACCGAGAGATGACACAAATTATTTATTGCTTCTTGGGATTGTCTTGGTGTTGAACTTAAGAATGCTACATCATCTGCGAAATCCAGGTCCCCCAGGAATTTTCCATTTGTCCATTTTATACCCAATTGTTCATTGTGGGTATAGTTTCTCATAACCCAATCAATAGCTATTCCAAAAAGTAGTGGTGACATAATACAGCCTTGTTTCACCCCTGTTTCTACTGTAAACCATTCTGTATTCCCTTTATTTGTTCTAACACAACATCTTGCATTGTCATATAGCGCTTTGATTATATTCACATATTTTGTTGGAAAACCATAGATTGTAAGTATCTTCCACAATGATGGGCGGTGTAGACTATCAAAGGCTTTTTGAAAATCGACGAAGGTGATAATAAGTGGCGATTGCCTTTCCACTGATTCTTCTATAATTGTTCTTAGTGTGAATATTTGATCAATACATGATCGTTTCGGCCTGAAACCGGCTTGTTCTTCTCTGATCTTTTCGTCAGCATGCAATTTAAGTCTTTCTAACATCATGCAACATAATAATTTTCCAGGTACTGATAATAGATATACCACGCCAGTTATTACAGTCTGATAGATCACCTTTCTTCGGTAACTTTACAATAATACTGTCTTTCCATTGTTGTGGTGGTTGTTCTTCTCTCCATACTTCATTTATAATATCTAAAATTCTCAAGAGGTTGTTGTCATTAACTGCTTTAATCATTTCCCCTGAAATTTCGTCAACTCCAGCAGCTTTAAAATTTTTTAATCTTTTAACGGCTTGTTTGATCTCGTCCAGCGTGAATTCATCGCAAGTTATTGGCAAAGTGGTTGTGGATGTTTCATTATTAAAATCAGGTGTTACTGTTGGTGGTGGTCTGTTTAGCACCTCCATGAAGTGCTCAGCCCATCTCTTCATTTGTTCTTTTTCTGTTGGTATTGAATTCCCTAATTTACCTTTAACAGGTGTTTCCATAGCAGTAGGCTGGTGACATAGTTGTTTTGTAATTTGATAAAGGCACCTACTATTACCAGTTCTTGCAGCATTTTCAGCTTCTACGGCCAGTTCATTGATGAAATGTCTTTTATCTCTCCGAGTTTTTGTCTTCACTTCTTTATTTAACAAGTTATAAGTTAGTTTGCAAGATTCAACTGCATTATGTGTACTTGCCGCTAGTAGTTTAAGTTTTGCTGTTTTCCTTTCTTGTATTTTATCCCAAGTATCTTCTCTCATCCATTTTTTCTTTTTAAATTACCCAGAGTAAATTGAATGATCTAGTGAGAGATCAGGAATTGCCAAAAAAAAAAAGCAGAGCTGTCGGGGTTTAGACTGCAGCAATGGAATCTTCTAGAAGAAAATGTGCATGTGTCTGTGTTTCGTGCTCGGCAAAAACATCTGCTTCCATAGTTCAAAATGACAGATAACCTCAGTGCTTGCGTTGATATGGTGGGTCTGATTGCAGCACTACACATCAACTACAAAGACGACGATTGAAGGCTGTTCATTGATTCGTCCAAGTTGAGCTTAAAAGCTGTGCTGCTCCATAATGGTAACGTTTTACCATCTGTTCCACTCGGGTATGCAGTCCACATCAAAGAAACGTACAACAACATGAAACAACTGTTACACACCATCAACTGACAATTATAAGTGGCAGATTTGTGGTGACCTGAAGGTCATTGCCATCTTGATGGGGCTACAGCAGGGTTACACACAGTTTTACTGTTTCCTCTGTCTGTGGGAGAGCCTTGCCAGGACTTCTCACTACAAGAAAAAGGATTGGCCCCATCGACAATCACTTGAACCGGGGAAAAGAATGCACTTAACGAACCACTTGTAGAATACCACAAGATCTTGCTCCCTGCTCTCCACATCAAACGTGTCTTTGAAATTACACTTTTTACACTCTCATCTGGATTTCTTCCCTACTAATTGCGGTGCTGTCAGTGACGACATGGGGGAACGATTTCATCAGGACATTACTACCCTCGAAATAGGTACCAAGGGAAATGGAATGCAGCAATGCTAGCAGACTATTGTTGGACCCTTGTGAGAGATGCTCTAGAAACTCACTACAAGCGACAGGCAAAACACATTTCCGCTATGAACATTATTATCATATCCAATATATATGGTATGTATATCCAAATGTGCAAAACTTGTTTTATAGATATTTAAAAAACTATAGCTAATCTGGTGTTTTATTGGCCATTTTCATATTCAGCAGCCCAAACAACATAAAGGTTAAAAAAAAAAAAAAAGTTAGTTGCTTATCCTTTACAGGACCTGGCAATCAACCCCAGCTTTTATTGGCTGTTTGTGATTTTTCTAGGCAATTTTTACGTTCAGTAGTTTGCCATTGCTTTCTGAACGGTACGGCGCTTATACCATTGTTAAAAATCCACACAAAGCGATCTGCCACCAAACCGCCTGCAGCAGGTTTCGAACCTGGTATATCTGGATTATGAAACTGCGTTCATATCCATAAAGGTAACTTAGTTTAATCTCAGATACACACAAAAAGTCAAAATTTGTTGTCCAGTATAATTGTAATATATATAGCGTTTTTGGTATTATTAATACAAGTACGTTTGGTATAGTTAAAACATTTGGTATGTAAAATTGAAAAACACTAAATAGTTAACTGTAGAATACGAGCTTACAAAAGACAACTTACTGTTGCAGATAATAAAAGCGATAAAGAAGTTAGGGGAATGTATCCTATTTACTGTCAAAGGGGAACTATTTACCTATAAAAAAATATATCAAATTAAATGACATGTTTTTGTTATTTATTTAATTTTATCAATTCATATAACAAAATTATATAAGGTATAAAACATTCTCTTATATTTATTAGTACATTTGTTAAATTGTAAAACACTTGTTTTGTTTCTCGTGTTTAGAATGAAACAAACTTTAAATAATATGAGTATGATGCACATGTTAAATTAGTGAGCACTTATATGGTCTTCTACTTCCAATGAGATTGAAATACAAAAATACACTTTGCATTGGTCGCAGATGCGCACACAAAAATGTTTCATCGGCGCCAAACAGCGCCTATCCACAATCTTTTAATCACATTTTCTTACTTGGTGGTTTCTGCTCTACCCTGGTAGCCGGAGGGGCTATGAGGTTTGGTTCTCAGTACAAGGAATATTTTTCATGCAATTTGTTTCCGATCCACTCAGTAATAATGTCATAACCCCCCCCCCCCCCCCCAATCATTGGTGTCCTCCCAGCAAATTCTGGGTCTTCCTGGAGATCTGGATCCTTTGCTATTGGTTTCCCATATGTGTCGTGGCAGACGTTCTTCTCTAATTGTTGCAGACGTGGCCAAACCATTGTAACTAGGACGGTTCCACTCGGGTCTGAACAAATTGTATTACAAAACATCCCCAAAAGTGGGTCTCCAACCAGCGCTATTATACATACGCACAGTCATAAATATGACAAAGGAAGAAACACAGCGGTTACAGAAAAACACATTCGTAATGAAGTTTTTGTTTTTGGTTGTAGGACAACTTGTTTTAGTGACTTTCGTAATTTACTGGTTGGTTCTCCAAACACTAAGAGATGTTTGACCAGCAAGCTACTACATTCATTGCTTCTAAGATGCTGTGTTGTTCCAACTTGGATACGTTGATTGTCGAATTAAATGACTTATAAATTAACCCATGTTCATTACGGTGACAGTGCTGCAACATGCAGATTATTTGTTTCTCCGGAACTGAAGGAATGGTCTATCTAGCTCCACATACTCCACTCTAGAAAGTCATGTTTAAATAATAAATTGGCGTCATAATTAATAGCATAGACTTACGTACCGGAAAGATGGGATTTTACGTCCATGTAGAGTAGGGGTTCCCAGCCTAGCACATGAGAATACGCCAAGGATCTCACAGAGTTACGCAGGATATTTGCTAAATAGCTACAAAGCAAGCCAAACGTCTGGAAATGTAGGTAATTTGCCTCTTATAAATTATTTCTCTCTTCTAACATACATAATAATTTGTTTCAGTCCCAGTATTGATTCGACATTAGCAGCAGGTGAACGCACATAGATTGTTCTCATGTACGCAGGACAGGGATCCTCACAAAGAGAAGTAGCTGCCGAATTCTCTATGAATCCAGACGTTTGGGCCACACTGTATATTATCCAAATAAAATATTCCAACAGTAGTAGTGTTATTGAGAAACAAAGTTGTGGAATGAAGAGAGAACGAGCAGTTCTTAATCGAATCCGAAACAAGAAAGAAGAAAAAAAAATTAGAGTAAAAAAATGATGTGAGGTTGTCTCTTTCAGAAACTGTACCAAAAATAAAACTGTTGGTTGACAAGACAAAGAATCAAGGGTATAACTAATTCATATGAATGTATTCTGATAAACACAAACAAGCAAATTTCTTATACTAATAAATGTTGTAATGTACCAAATAATGTTTTATTAATGTCACATTAATTAACCTGTTTGTGACGTTTTTTTTCTATTTATTCGTTCCACTTCTCCTGCCCATCATCACATAGTTAAATAAATTCTCCACTATATGACCTAGAATATAGTCAACATTATGGCATCTTGGACACCCAATAGTTAAATATCTCCACATTACTAATTTTCGAAATGAAAGTTTGTAACCAGTGAAACAATCACGCCACGTTTTTGGGAAAATACGGAAACGGCACGCTAAACAATGTGACACGTAAATTCAACACTCTCTTAAAGAACATGTATACCTTTCTCTTCATTATTTTCATGGTGCATTGTTGACTTTTGTCGCGGAATTGCTTACCCTACTTTGCAGTAGTGGTTCAACAGTGGCCAAAACTCAAGAGTATCAAATATGGGTCTTCAAAGGTGTATATAGAGGGACAAAGATGCTTATATCTCAAGGGTGTTTTCATAGATATTTGTTAATTTATATCTGATCCGCCGCCTTTTATGAAAAACAAAGCAATTATTAATTTCAGCTCGTTCAAGCCCCCACCTGATTTACAAAGTGGAATTCTTGTTATTATGGTATAGCTCTGTTTAGAGTGTATTTATTAAATTGACTGAGACAAACGCGCAGTAAATTTAAAATGATTAAATCGAAGTTAAATTTGTATATTTACAAATGACAGATTTAATAATCAATTAATTTTAACAGTTTAAATATATTTATATAATCGTTAACAGAAAATACTAATCATCGTGTGATGGTATGGTGTTTTATGTAAGAAGTCACTTGGCAGTTTCTAGGTTTGACTTAGCTGCAAATAGTAGTTTCGGTACTTGTGCGTTTATTCACCGGTTAAATCAAATTCTGGAAATTTATTACCAAAACTGAGAACCGTACTTTTTCTTGACCGAAAAATGTTGATTTCACATTGTGATTTGGGAGGCAAGTTAAAAAAAAAGCGTGTCTCTTGCATTCATAGTTGACACGCTTACGACAGACCCGCCCTCAAACCCCCCCCCCCCCCCCCCGTATTTTTTTTTAAAAGTTTATAAACCAATAGAACGGAATTGAATCAGTTCTACAAGTTAACGGTACACCGGAAACAAGGGAAATCGCTGCCGTTGCCTTCTCTACCTCAAGATCAGAGTGAGGTACCCATTTACAGCTGGTTTGACTGATGCGTGACACCTGTTCCCTTCCTCGCTGCCGTTGCCTTCTCTAACTCAGGATCAGAGTCAGGTACCCATTTACAGCTGGTTATGGAATGTTAGAGACTTCACCATACTAGGTCCAGCATCGAGAGGTGGGGAGACCAGTTTCCTTCCTCGCTGTCTTTTCCTTCCCTAACTCAAAGTTAAGTACCCATTTATAGCTAGGTAGGCCCCATCTCTCGAAAATGACTGCTTCTGTACGCAAACAGTTAAGATCAAAGTAATAAAGAGTCACACTAATTCACCATGTTACGCTATTTCTCTCACAATTTCGTGACATCAAATGAAAAGGCGCTAAAGATGGCATACATCACAAGATCATTGGTTCAACGCTCGTATTAGAAGATGACCACAAAATGATGTACATATTTATTGGCGCGGGGCCCTAAAAGAAAGGGGCTCGTAGCATATGCTACTTTTGCTACTACGTTAATCCGGCTCTGATTAGGTAAATATTTGACAAGGATCAGTGTATAGTGAGGGAGGGGACCAACTCCCCACCCAGCCCTCCACACCCAGCGGTGAAAACAAATAAAGGCTTTCTTGCCAGGGTACAGTTTTGTTGGTTTTGGGGGCCCTAAACAGGATCGTGGTCTAGTTTTGTGGGCCCTGTAAAAAAACCGTGGTGGGTAAATTTGTGTGGGTTTTGTGGGCCCTGAATAGGACCGTAGTAGGCGCAGTTTTGTGGGCCCTGAAAAGGTCCGTGAGGGGAACAGATTACCAAAGATCGCTGAAGCTTGGCACATATCAGGACATACACATGTTCGTTCGTAGCTGCATAATTTACAGAGGAGGCCAAAATTCTGCAATGTCAAGCAGTATACTGTCGAACGGGTCTGACTGACGAACTTTATTCCGATGTCGCCACAAAAATTCACACATGTAGGAATCGGACGGTGTGTAGAATGCCCCGATTCTGCAAAAACTTCACACAGTTCTCTTTGTTACTTGTAAAATCTGTCACCTCCAGTAAATTCATCTTCCACGTCTCTGGACCGCTATCAAATGACAAATGGCACGATAAGATTTGCAAGGAAAAAAAAAAATTCTACACTACAAATGGGGGAGAGCTCACAATGTGAAATGTCACGTTTTCAGTCAAGAAAGAGTACGGTGATCGGTTTGGGTAATAAATTTCCAAAATAATTATTACCCGGTGAATTAACGCACAAGTACCGTAGTTTCTGCTCCAGCTGGGCTTTTTGGTTCTGTGCTGATAGTTCACTGGAAGTCTCGCGTCTCTGGTCAAGATTAAGGGCGCAGCATGTTCCAAGTAAGATCAAGATGTAACTGAAAATCTGGTCCCGCGTCTCTAAGACCCTCTGATACTGGTGTCTATTTCGTCGTCAGGCCACTTCTACCCTCACTTTGTTCCAGAGATAAGTACCCTCACTGGTACCACCAATCAAATCTTGGCTCAAAGACTGTTAGCTCAGAAGAACAAACGCACTTGACTAGACCTCTTATACGTTTCTGGGGTATTGTTATGTTAGCAATGAATTCCCACTATTACACCGTGTTTTAGATTCCTCATACTCCAGTGGTCCTTGTTAAATGGTAAAGTTTATTTTGGGCTCTGAAGTCATCAAAACTGCTCAAATAATTGTCCGGTTCCAATATAAGAATCTTGATTCTAACTTCTGGCAGTCTGGTTTTCGTCTTGGCAAGCGATTCTCATAGTGTACTAGACACAAAATGGCAGATTATATTGCAAGTTTTCGGCCCCCGCTTCTCAGGGCTGTTGGGACAAACGCCCAATCAACGCGGTTGTTATTCGCGCATCAAAGTATCAGCTAATCTTATTTGAACGTTTATATTGAAGATCAAATATTTTGCATGACTCATCTAGTGCAAAATTTCAAATGTTACTTTTCAAAAATGGGCGGTAAACATTCAATTATTACTTGTTCAAGTTACGTCTCTCACACGTCCTCCCAGATTGGGGGATTATCTGAATTGCCTATCCCACGTAATTCAACCATCGTTTTCAGACTATGACTCGGCGCAATTCGGCAGTATGGTCTGGACATTTCGTGGTTTATCCACACCTCCAATATGCAAGTCTATTATTCTGTAGAATTGTAAAGGATTACGCCCATCTTGTGCAAACAATGTCAATAGCCTTTCATCTGGGATAAAATGTGGGACCGTCACGTTTGTGTGATCTAATTAGTCCCTCATGGATGGGCCGGCGAATTGAAGTTAATTGAAATGTAAAAGTAATGTAAACATTGACATTCGGATGAATGTTCTGTGTTGACAAGTAGGGGATAGGGGAGATAAAAATAACAATATCACTCGCACAGGAATGTAAAGCAATCATGCCGGAGTGGACATGAGAGCGCACAAACCGTTTTGTGACAACTTTCGAGAAACTACGGAAACAGTACTCATTACCCTGTACTTGAGTGAACGTTATACTCAAACAATTCGTACAAGGTGACTAATATGAGGTGGTACATGAGGCTGGTAACATCATCATGTAAAACTAATTACAATAGAACTGACCACTACGAAAGTCACGTGACTGTTTGGTGCAGGCTTCCTACAAGGGTACCAGCTGTAGTGGTGGTTCTATGCTCCACAAGGAACACAAAAGACAATAATGATGATAATATAGAGGACAAAAATCTCGTTTATTCGGATTTCTCCGCAAGTAACCCGTCAAGAAATGGTCATTTTGATGTTTTTGTATCATACTAAACGAGCAACTAAATACCTGTTTTTGTTAATGTTTTTTTTTAAACCTTTACATTCTGTTGATACTAAAGATATAGGGCTGAACTTTTCAAAAATACAAACCAAAAGCATCATATGCAGTAATTAAAATGTACGAGTTTTCATTCCATGCATCAGTTTAAAGTCGACCGATACTAGCTTTTCTGTCATCTTGAGACGCCTTCAGTTTTCTGTGATTTTAGCTTTTGTCATGACAATCAACAAAACACGGGGACTATCGTTTGATCGTGCAGGTATTTACCTACTAGACATAATCTTTGCTCATAGTCAACTTTATGTACAGCTCACATTAGGAAGGTGCCTTGAGAGCCCCCATAGTGGGAACATTGGATAACAATAAGAGAAAGATTCTAAGGTCATATAATAATCACATGAAGATGATACTGCAATCAATAAATCACCAAGACTAAGATTGTTGGACTTTGGCATCAAAAGTAAGACTATAAGAGATGGACGTATGAGAGGATGCACCCATGATGTATACAACCAGCGTGCTACAGGTACAATTAATATCATCTCATCTCATAATCGAAACCTCTTCTACCCCGTGAAACGAGGACAATTAATATCAATACCTTTCAAAATTTGCTGATGGACTCTGGGACTTAATGTGTTTGCCCGGAGAGTAATGATCTGGATTCTGATCAACAGTAATTATAAAAATAGGAAGGTACACAGAAAATCGTAAAGTATTTTTTTTTAACTTCCTCAACAAAATTATATAATTATAAAAATACTACGTTATGGTATGGTAGTAAGTCTGGTAGCTGTTATAATATTTAAAGTTTTCTACTAGTATTTTGTGAATATTTTTCGATGCGGGCAACAGCCAATACAAATGGCAATTATGGTAAGAAGGTGGGGATGTGGTAATTATTATCCAAAATAGCCACATATCCTACAACATACACTCAGAAGAGAGCAATCACGCATAGCCAGAGATGCTCTTGACTGGAACCCACAAGTAAAAAGAAGAGTTGGGAAGCCAAAGAAAACTTGGAGAAGAACAGTGGAAGAGGAGGCTAAGGACATTGGAATGACTTAGGCACAGCTGAAACAGACAGCCCAGAATAGAAATCGATGGAGAGCAACTGTTTCATCCCAATGTTCCAAGGGGAACGGAAAGGCGTGATGGTGATGATTTTGTGAATAATATTTAAAAAAAAAACGTTATGACTATATCGTAGATATGAACTCTTGATGCCACTTAACTAAGATCAACTCAATAACAATGAACACCACACATTGTTGTCTGTCCTAAACAGCACACAGTGTTGTCTGTTCTAAACACCGCACTTCATCAATCTCTTGAACATTTTAGCATGTTACGCAATTGTCAGTTAAATATATGAAAACCGGAAAGTTGAACACAAGTATACAAGCCCGAACAAATGAATGCAGGGGTATTTTCTTGTGTGTATCTAGGGCAGCTAATCAGAAATGGGGTTTTCCACGGTCAGATAGTAAGGACTTCGACGATTGTATATGGAAGAATAAAATCGTCCGAAACATAGTTAGAATTAGAGATCGGGAAGCCGAACGAAATAACAGACAAGAATGAGAATAGTCTCCTTTTGACGGGAATATCTTCATTTATGTGTAGGTACAAGGAAATTTGCAGGGAATAAATAGTTGGGAAGAATTTTGCAAAAATAAAGGTCCGTGCATTGAGAAATCCTGTGTTTTTCCTATTCATTATGAATATTATTCAAGATAATCATCATCTTGAATTATTCAAGATAAAATCGTTAACACGACCGATATAGGAAGACAACATATAGATATAAAGGTCAACTCACTGAGAATGGAAATCTATAACTCTAAAGGCTTGAAATGGGAAAGGTACGATGCACGAGACAAAGGTTTGAAACCCATCTAGCACAAATCCCTCGGAGTTATACATATTTTGGGATGTTTTTTTTGAGTTGTGATCCTGGTTTTTCATACGTCCGGAACGTCCCTATATAAGAGCGGTCGAAAATGATTTCAAATTCACTTGTACAGCGAAGAAGATAGAAGGACAACAGCTGGAGAGAGAGAGAGAGAGAGAGAGAGAGAGAGAGAGAGAGAGAGAGAGAGAGAGAGAGAGAGAGAGAGAGAGAGAGAGAGAGAGAGACGTGTAAAGGCCAATATCTTGTTATTTTCAGCCAAGCAGTTCTATTACTCCATAAAAGCCAGTCTTTACTGATTTTAATGTGATAGGGTGGGCGAGAAGATGATGATACTGTTGTGATATGTGATCACTTTCTTGCACTATCGCAACCGACCCGAACAACAATAAAACTCTGATTTTAAATCAGGGGCTGTATTTATTCATTCAACCCTGTCAGTGACTCGGACCCACCAAGCAAACTAATGAACAAACATTAAACAGGTAAGCAAACGAAACAAAACACCCAGCCAGTGCTCAATTGCTAATCTGAAACGCAAACAAAGCACCGACTAGTTAAAATCATAATAGTTTAATGTTATTATACTCATCCCTGTTGTCAACCGTGAAGATGTCCAAATAAATGTTATATATCGTCATTCCAAGTCGTCGTTTACAGCTATACCATGTTCCAGTTTGTATGCCAGAAAGGATGATTACATCATGATGTATTTATGAATTTAACCAAAGAACCGTATAAGAGATTCGCACAAAACATATGACGGAGCAAATCGTATCGTAACAGGACCAAATAATATAATATAAATACAGTTAATCATGCACATTATATGCATGTTGAATTTTAAAACAATTGACATTTTTTAAATTGTATTTCATCAATTTATTTTTAACCCATTTCAGTTCGATACAAGTTTATAAGTAATGAATATTTATATGTTCTGTCACTCTCAAGGCTAGTTAAGAGTTACCCTCTCACTGATACCGTAGATTTGTGCACCAAAATGTGTCGTCAGCGCTGAAAAGTGTTCTTCATCATATCATGAACATACTATATTAAATAGAAAAAAAAACCATCCCAGACAAATATGTTTACGACAAGAGCTCTTATTTATACGCACGGACATAAATATTACAAAGGTTGAGGAACAGTCGTTATAGATAAACACGACCTCAGACAAGTTTATTTTTGGATGTTATTGTTATTGTTGCTTAGAATCGACACTACTGCACTCCGGGAAAACCCATAGGTACTCAGTCTCCCTCAGCCAACGTGGACAAGTATGTCTGCTAATGAGCTACGGGGGTCTCTGAAGACAGGAAGATATAATAGGACTACTGTACCATCAACAGTTATACAAAACGTCTGATATGAGTTTGTGAATGGGGTTATCAACCTCATCAAGTCAAACACATTGACACAGAAACCACTACTACAAGAGTCTGTGGATTCTTTGTGCAGGCTTCCTACCACGTGACTAGCTGTAGTCATGGTTGCACGTACCACTATGTCAATGATGATCTTTGTGCAGGCTTCCCACCACGTGACTAGCTGTAGTCATGGTTACATGAACCACCATCGTCATGTCTGCGTGTTTAACTGTCCATCCCTGCGGATAGAGTAGACGGTGATGCAAGGTTTACCGACAGAAATTATATTGTACCACAAGGGTGCGGCTGTTTTCGCACGTAAATGGTCATGCGAGTTTACTTAGCGCTGATCTGGCTTATTTGACCGACTAATTATTGTCGTAATAAGACGTAGCACAGATGGTCAAACAAGAGTTTGTGTTTGCATAAGGAGCGCAGGTCAAGTTACGACTTGGTGGGATGATAGCATGGACATGGTGTAATTGTTGTCGGGTAGATGTAAGAAGTTATATGTAATCATTGACGAGAATATTTGACCGTCACGATTGCCATATATGGAAAATGTGACCTTTATATTACGTTCAAAATTTTATCATGTCGGAAATAAATTGAATTTCCCCACAGGACATGCATGTTTGAAAACGATGGGCTTTTTACTAAGGTTTGTGACAAACAGAGCGGGGTAGGACAGTGATTATTTCCTGATACGTTTCAGTGTTAAGACACTGTGAGAAATCGCTTGCCAAGAAGACTACAATCAGACTTGCCAGAAATTAGAATTCAGAAATTCAAATGTTATCAGGCCGGACCTTTTATTGGAGAATCTTGACGCCCAGGAAATCTCTATTTTTTTTAATAAAGAACGCCGTTGTCTGAGGAAACTGAAGAAAACACGTAAAGTCAGAGAGGGAACTTATTAAATTAACAACCCTAAGAACACGTATACGAGGCCTGATCCAGTGTCTTAACTTTATTCATCTGAGCAAAAAAAGTATATGAGCCAGGATTGGCGTAAGTTGTGATTTTACATTCTATGTTTCATTAATAACATGTGAACTACTATATATATATATATATATATATATATATATATATATATATATATATATATATATATATATATATATATATATATATATACATCTTTTAAATTATTTGAAAGGTCCACGTTTTTCTCTGTATTTAAATAAAGAATGTTTCAAAATGTTGCACGTATGTTGAAGTAATAAACACTTAAATGCTGTTCCATCTTTAATGGTATTACTCCTCTCGAGGTTCTTTTAATGTCGTAAATCTGCACATCAAACTTTCTGTCAACGCTGATCTAGCGTTCCTCATGAATCTCTTGAACATACTGTAATTTCCTGTTTGGTGCGGCTTTCCCTGCCTCTTGTGTCCACTCCTCAGTATATTTCCTTTTGTCTCTGTATGTTTGTTCTTAGCTCTTGGTGTGCTTCTATGTACACATTATAAACCTTGGCTTCGGAACTTCTTTGTTTGCTCGTGTTTAAATCTGCTTTCTTGATTTTTTTTTTCCTGTCTTGTTTCTTATTGATGGTTTCCGTTGTTATTCACGCTTTGTGCCGAAAATTTTTTTATCGACGCCGAAGAGCTGGAAAAACGCAGTGGGGATTAAAAGATTCTGATTTTTTTTTCTCTTTCTAATAGATTAACCACAGGCGACTTTCATGCCAGCTGTTGTACAACGAGGTAGTTCATTCACTATAATTACAAAAGGTCTTGTTAGGATGATGTACGTAAACAAACAAGATAAGCTGCTTGTATGGGACTTAACAACATAATACAATGGTGGAACAGGAATAGGTAGACACATAAGCATGTGGCTGTAAACGCAATACTCAGGAGAGTATATTGTTTCTAGTGGTAAAAGATACTAAGAAATGGCAAGTGATATTAAGGGGTGTCAACCAGACAATATGCCAATGAGTTGGTTGCTTTCTGTGGTGACATAAATATGTACTGTTGTCTAGCCTTTCAATCGCTTAGAATGGCACCATGATAATTATCATATTTAATTCAGTAGACAAGAGACAGTGGTCCAATCACAAGAATGTAGAAGTATTTTCAAGACATTTCGAAACCTAGGTATGTTGTATAATTTAAGTTGCCTAGTAAATACAAGAAAAGAACAATAGACAGTAGCTAGTCAGGAGAACTAGGAAATGGTAGACCGGTTGTCAGCCTAACGAGTAAGAAATGATAGAATTTGGCAGAAATTGTCACCCCTGGTGGTTAAGCTAGTCTTTACCAAGAACGCTAAGCAGAGCAAAGAAAAAAAAATAATAGACAGAGACAGAAAAATTAGAATTAAAATGTTTGAGTGACAGTTGAATTTCACAAACATGAAGAATTTAGAAGGGAGATAAATCTCGACAGCAGTAGTCGTTATCCAGTCGTGAAGGCCCTAACATCTAGAGACAGCAGTAGTCGTTATCCAGTCGTGAAGGCCCTAACATCTAGAGACAGCAGTAGTCGTTATCCAGTCGTGAACGCCCTAACATCTAGAGACAGCAGTAGTCGTTATCCAGTCGTGAAGGCCCTAACATCTAGAGACAGCTAGTAAACACTGAGGCAGTAAGGAAGAATGAGAGAGCAAGACATTGAGAAAATAATTGAGTTTACATTTATGCTGTACAAGGTTGACTAACCTCAAGGGAAGTTTGGACTCATTATTTCACACCAGCCACGTTACATGTAAATAAACGTCATCATATTTTGCACTGTTGTCGCAGTCACGTTATTCATCTAGTGTTGATATCTGTCGTGAGCTGTCTGAGTCAAGTTACTCATCTAGTGTTGATATCAATCGTCAGCTGTCTGAGTCAAGTTACTCATCTAGTGTTGATATCAATCGTCAGCTGTCTGAGTCAAGTTACTCATCTAGTGTTGATATCAATTGTCAGCTGTCTGAGTCAAGTTACTCATCTAGTGTTGATATCAATCGTCAGCTGTCTGAGTCAAGTTACTCATCTAGTGTTGATATCAATCGTCAGCTGTCTGAGTCAAGTTACTCATCTAGTGTTGATATCAATCGTCAGCTGTCTGAGTCAAGTTACTCATCTAGTGTTGATATCAATCGTCAGCTGTCTGCGTGAGCTGTTGTTGTTTTGCATTAAGTAAGAAATGACTTTTATACCATCAACTAAGGCCTGCCTACTGTTGGGGTAGTGATACGAACCACTAGACAACATCATCAGCAATGCACGGCCACACATACATGTGGCTGGCAACCACATCATGTTTGTTTAATTGGTACAGAAACCACCACTGGAAGAGCACATGCATGTTTTGATGTAGGCTGTCTCCATGGTGACCAGCTGTAGTTGTGGATCTATGCTCCATAGGGCGCTTTAGGAACATGAATACATAACTCTTACATAACCGGGAAATATATCACACATTACTTAACTCTTACATAATCAGGAAATATATCACACATAACATAACTCTTACATAATTTGGAAATATATCACACATTACATAACGCTTACATAATCAGAAAAAATATATCACACATTACTTAACTCTTACATAATTAGAAAATATATCACACATTACTTAACTCTTACATAATCAGGAACTATATCACACATTACATAACTCTTACATAATTAGGAAATATATCACACCTTACTTAACTCTTACATAATCAGGAAATATATCACACATTACACAACTATTACATAATCAGGAAATATATCACACATTACATAACTCTTACACAATTAGGAAATATATCACCCATTACATAACTCTTACATAATCAATAAATATATCACACATTACAAAACTCTTACATAATTAAGAAATATATCACATATTACAAAATAGCCTACAGATATAACCGACTGATCCAGGCACATGGTTAATATTTGAAATAGATGCCCTGCTTTAAAACGTTGCAAACACAGAACCAAATAATACGGCGTAAAAGTAATGACGTATTTTTTGTTTAAGATTTTGATACCGATCACCTTGCCACGGGTAGCAGGAATTCTAGCCATTGGACACAGTCACATCCCAGTATTCAGTTTTTTCTTCATTTATTTACTTATTTGGTTTAAGCAAATCCAAACTCCTCGTTAAGAGATAACCCTTGTCCATAAATACGAAGCAATATAAAAATATATGAGGACTTGTAGGGCAGCAACAAACTGCTTCTACTTTGCTCTGTCAATGACCATCATTCGTGCAGTGCCCCAGCTCTGGTTCATTCTTTGCATCTTGACCCCATAGTTCTCTGCCAAGTTCTTTTTGGTTGGCCTCTATTTTGCTTTCCTTCAGGGGTCCATAGCATAGCTGTTCTTATGATGGCATCAGGGTCTCTTCTGAGGACGTGGCCAACTCAACTCCTACGTCTACCAGCTATAATGGTGTGCATGTCCTCTTGGTTGCTCCAAGAAATCAGTTCTTGGTTGGTGATGGTATTCGGCCAAAAGATTCGGAAAATTAAGGTAAGAAATTGATTGACGACAAAGACACAGTCGAGTAAACAGGAACTACACATCAACACTCAACTCCGACAACTGACTACACACCTGACAGTTATATAAATATATAGACAGGAAAAGAAAGCACTCAGTCATCCACCAACGAAACAACGTCGTAAAGCAAGAGAGACAGATCATCAATGACACATCAAATAAAACAAGACAATGGAAGAATGTAATGAACGAATAACTCATTACAGTTTTAGAGGTCCTACGACCAATCATCATCAACAAAGTCATAAATCAGCTGGAGTTAAGAAAAATGACACTACCGGCAGACACAAGCGGTAAACACACAAACTGAACCAACCAAAAACACACATGCATCAAATTTTCTGCTAGTTGACCTTTTAAGGACGTCTCCTTTTCAGAGCTGCCGTCGAATCAGTAAAAATAGCTGACGACTATAGACAACCAGCTCACGGTTCTTTACACTACTAGCCCTTTTCACGGCTTACAACAATGCTAACAAGTAAATAAAATAAAAATTAAAAAAAACCCATTGAGATAACATTCTAGCTGTCAATACATAATAGCAATTAGAAAAAATACGCCAATTATAAGCGAAAGATCACACATCTGGTCAGATTGGACGGGACATCGGGAATAAAGTAAAAATATGCTTAACCACGTGATGCTGTAAGCAGCGGCTGAGTCAGTCACTAGAGCGACAAAGAAATATTAGAAACACATCTGGACTGTATAACTACAACGCTTTGAGGATGAAGTAATAAATGATAGAAACACTGGAGCGAGGGAAGAAACAATTGACACTTGTCACGGACAGGCCGCGGTAGCATAGTGTTTAGTGCACTGGCTTCCTAGCTCAGTGGTCTATGGTTCGATCCCCAGTTGAGGTGGGATTTTTTATTCCGTAAACGGCTCCTGGGTCGACCCAGCCCCAATAGGGTACCAGAGAAACTTCTGGGAAGGTTAAGGCGGCCGGCGTGATGCTGACCACATCACCCCTAGTGTGCCGATGGTCGGGAAAATATGGGACTAACACCAAATTTCCAAAATGCTTCAATGGGCGTGTAACGGGATCCTTTACCTTTTTTTCCGGACGACATTAATATTTTTCATAATTCTCTCCCCGTCATAAATGAATAGTTAGGGGAGATAGCTTTTTTGCTTTCTGTGATAGGGCCGAAAAGGAGACGCCCGCCCCCTACCTGTTTCTAGGCAGATTTATCGCCCATATTTTAGAAGTGCGCGTAGCACGCCCGCCCCCTACCTGTTTCTAGGCAGATTTATCGCCCATATTTTCGATGTGCGCGAAGCATGCTTGGATGTAAATTATTCAAGATTGATGAAAATGCCATAATAATGCCTTTAAATTAAGTTGTGGTGTAGAATTGTGTTATATTAAATAGCTGTAGGTTTTATTTGTGTTTTCGCTATTCCTAAAGCGATAATCGCGTGTGATATTTAAGTAGCCAAGATTAATCCGCACAGCGCACTAAAAGGGAGTGATTAGCCTAGTGCCTATATAAAGCATGCGAAGGCCAGCAGCGACCTTTCTAAATACTAATCCAGACGAGAGAACAAACGAGGCGATGCGACCTGTGTGGTTAGCAGATGGACCAGAGCACGTGAGCTGTAAGTCTTAGCGCATTTTGTAGAAATTAGCGTTAGTTTTCTACAAGTCTGAAATTATATTCAGCACGAGCCTGCTTTAATGTTTAGTGAAATAAGTGAATGTGTTTCCTGAGGAAATGTCTTTTTAGGACATTATAATTTAGTCTTGAAATGATAGATGAGTGAAAATAATGTTTGATAGGTTTTATTAGGCACGCAAAGCCCAAATCACAGATGTGAGAGTTTAAGAGCAATTATGTCAGTCATCAGACCGGGCAAGAAAGGCAAATTTAGTAGGGAGCTATTTCATACATGAAACTGGACAGAGAAGCATCTATTTCTCGAATTTAGATGATATTGGCTTGTTAGCAAAACATCAAGATGGCGCCACGTGGTGATTGTATAAAAGCGGCGCCAGCAAGTCTGCATTTAACACTCTTAGTTATCACTTAATGTTACGCAGTTTTAGATCGCGTGAATTGACACGGGGGTGAGAGTAGATAAAGATAATTTCCCCCAGTAAAGGAAAGAGATAGTTTTCGTGTTAATGCCAGTTTTGTTAAAGTCAAGAGTAATTATTTTATTTCTTTAATGTAAAAGTAATTGAGTGTATTTCACGATAGCCTACTTATCATAATTATACTGTATATATTTAATGGGTTACTGTGAGGTGAGAATATGTATTTAGATTTCTGGAGAGCGCGAGGCCACGCCTTTGTTGAGAGATGTGTTTCTCTGGTTGCTCCCGGCGGAGCATGGAAACACCAATGTGGCTGGTGTCTATCACAAGCCGACAAGAAGCATTTATATGCTATGGCAGTGATTTGTTTCGGTAACGATGTGTTTCATGTGATGAGATTCCCAGTCTCATCAGTGGTCATATACGACACGCTTGTTGCCAGGCGCACCAGTCGTCACATACGACATGCTTCCGAATGCAGTAACGAATATTGAGATAGATCAGTTGCGAGGTGGTGGTTTATTCTCGTTATTGAGAGTATTTGTTGTACATATAGTTGAATATTATTTTATGTCCATTTTATGATTATTTAATTATGGTTATGTGAGGAATGGTTGTGAGAGCACGTGGGCTCACTTCAAGGTATATATTTCTCTTCTCCGTTCCTGAGGGAGCATGGGGCCAACAGTGTGGTTTGCCTTCATATTAAGTATTCATATGCTAGGGCAGTAGTGTTTCGGTAGCAATCTGTGTTACATGGTGAGATTGCCAGCCCCACGCACAACACCTTACTAGTCTCATTGGACGACATGCATGAGTGTGTGTGATAGCTGAGTGTGTGCTCTTGCAGTAGTGGTTTCCGTAGCACCCTGTGTTACATGGTGAGATTGCCAGCCCCACGCACAACACCTTACTAGTCGCATTGGATGACACACATGAGTGTGTGTGTGTGTGTGATAGTTGAGTGTGTCAGGTGGCGGCGTAGGACAGTTTGACAGGTGAGAGCGTGGTGCTTCTCATTCAGTATTATATTATGATTTTAACTATGCTGTGCTTTGTTTGCTTCTTCAGATTAGCATCGGGCACTGTTGGGTGTTTAGTTGTGTTTTGTTGGTTTTGTTATGTTCGCTAGTTTATTTGTTTAATGTTTGCTTTGTCACTGAATGGGTTATAAAAATAAATATAGCCCCTGCCTCTAGAATCAAGAGTTTTATTGTTGTTCGGGTCGGTGCGAGTGTGACAAGAGAGTGATCACACATCACAATACTATCATCATCACCATCTTCTCGCCCACCCCATCTTAATTGGCGTCGTCGATAGGATAAGGCAGACAGTGACACTGAGCAAGCAGCAAACGAACAAATATTGTAAACACCCAGCAGTGCATTCCTGCGGCAAGATGGCTAATGCGCCTGTTAAGATATTGTACGTGAAGAAGCCAGAAATAAGGTTGTTTAGTGGAGAAGGGAGTCCCACTTGGCAAGAGTTTGTGGAAGATGTGGATAATAGAAAGAGCCTACAGCGAGCAACCACCAGTCAGTGAGATGACCAGGAATTCCCCTTGGGAATATGCTGTTTATGGTGAAAGTAAAAAGCCTGAGACACTGGTCCCGATAGCAAGTGCAGAAGTTCAGAAGGAGGAGGAGGCACTCAGAGCAGAATTATCCTTCCTAAAGTCCCAGATAGCACAGATGTCAGAGGCCAGTTCGCTAGCACAAAAGGAGGTGCAGAGAAAAAAAGCACCAAGCCAACCGCGGTAGCAGCCAAAGCACAACGAGGGGGTTTATGAGCAGGAACCTCAACTAGACCTTCGTGTATGTGAGAGTCAGGCTGTTGCCAAGGAAAGCTATGAGCTGACAGCACCGACAAACACATTTGCACCAACAAGGCGAAAAGGGGTTTGCAAGTGGTATAGTGTCCACAGGGGATGGGGTTCATCACGCCAGATGATGGAGGTTTGATGTATTCGTACATCAGACCAAGATCTACAGAAAGGGATTCCGGAGTCTGGCGAAGAATGAACTAGTGGAGTTTGACAGCAAACCATCGGTCCAGGGCATGGAAGCAATTTATGTATGCGGCATTGGCGGTCAAGAGTGTAAGGGCAGCAGGAAGCGACCCATGGCACAGAGGAAGCCCAGAAAGATAAGATGCTACAGTTGTGGAGACCTGTCAGACCACATGGCAGCCAAGTGCCCTCAAGGCCCGCTTCCGAAGAGATGTTTTGGATGCAAATCCGCAGAACATTTGATAGCCGCCTGTCCCTCAAGGAGCTCTTTTCCTAGACGGACTGTCACAACGAGGTTGCCTTTAGGGCGCAAGCCAAGAGAGGGCCACGTCAACTGTCACACTAAGGGCGCCGAGAGAATTGGCCTTCGTCTAGGGGAAGAAACCCGTCCTAAGCAGATAGGAGGGAGTGCAAATCAAGGTTCAGCAGAGGAGACTCATCAAAGGCAGATTGTGGGGAACGTAAGCCACCGTCCACACAAAATGAGTGGAAAACACGTAAAGAGCAATCCCTCTTCAAAGTCGACAGTTGCGAGCACTGACAGGCAGATGTCACGGGCAGACAGCGACGCGGCACAGGTGAGCGAGTCTTCAAGACCACAGCGGCTGACAGCCCGACAACGTACAACTGGAGACATGACGACCAAGAGTGTCTCCAGCCGGGTTGTATCGAATACAGAATCTGAGCCCAAAGCATCGCCGCTCAGAAAGAGACCTGCGCAGCATCAACGAGCTGAGAAGTTACAAGTGAAGCGCCAGAGGTAGTGATGTTGTCGGGACGACAACAAAATCAGGAGGGAGATATGTGATAGGGCCGAAAAGTAGACGCCCGCCCCCTACCTGTTTCTAGGCAGATTTATCGCCCATATTTTAGAAGTGCGCGTAGCACGCCCGCCCCTACCTGTTTCTAGGCAGATTTATCGCCCATATTTTCGATGTGCGCGAAGCATGCTTTTTCTACTAAAAATTCTACTGTATGATTTCAGCCATGATTATCCTTGTCATATTTTAATCCTGAACTGATTTCTGCAAATATCCTTATTATGTTTTAATGTGTTATGATGGTATTACCAAGGTATATGAATGCCTATCACATAAACTTAGAACTATGTAAGGATGGGCAACAGCACTGTAGCCATCTTTATAAATGAATATGTTGACTGACTTGTAATTCAGTGGTTCTCAAACCTTGGCAACAATGACATCCCAACATGTTACAGCAGAATAGAAAACTATTACCCAGTGGTTCTCAAACCATGGTTGACAGTGACCCCAAATTGATTTATTGCTCTATGGGCACAAGGTAGACCAGTGGTTCACAAACTTTTGATGACCACTGCCCCAAACTTCACAGTTGGTGAAGCTAACAGCCCATATGCTGGAAATCACTGCGGTAAACAAGCTGGAAGCCAGATATAGGTTGAGATCCACCTGTATGCTTATAATGTCAGTTATGCTATAATAGATAATAGGTAGCAATTTGTTATTGATGTTAGCTATGAATGTTTGTTAGATTTCTGATGGACGATTAGCGCCCAGCAGATATGGGAAATGACTTCTCTGGCAAGATTACTAATGGAGCTCAAATTGTTTGTCAATCCAGTCCTATCCGGTTGTCATACCAGAAGACTAAAGCATAAGCAGTGTTCACAAGGGCAGACTTAATCCATCCCAGCTGGTGATGCGCCCTGAGTCAAGACGGAGAAAGCAGCTTGCCATCCTCCGAAACCCTAAAAAGAACTTGCGGGACCTGGAGTGCTGGGACATATTGAACCCCTGGCAACAAGACTACATCAGCAATTGAGATGAGTATCTGAACATGCCAGCAGAACCACTACAGAATATTCCTATTGTCCTATGATTAAAAATTAATTCTGACATGGATCAGAACCATTCATAGATTAGGGAACATATTAGTTGTATATTTGAATATATTGGGAGATTCTATTTTCATTTTTGAAAACTTTACATAACAGAGTCTGTTGTTATTTTCTTTGTAATATTTAATTGGGTTGTATAGTTTTAGTAACATAAATCTACACCCTGGGGGCAGAGCCAAAATTAATAAACACTATTGGGTCAGGATATTTTTAATGTGGCTGGGCACCAAATCTCTTATCCATCTATATGTACTATACATAGTCCTTTGTAGGATATCGGATATAGAATTTATCGCCTAGAGAATATCCTGTTTAGTTTCACCAGAATTCTCTTGGAAAGTTTTTTTGAGTGGACTAATTCCCGAGGAGAGACTGTGCATTCAACTTGCAATCTGGAAGAGTTTCCTCTAAAGATTATCTTTTATTCTTCCATCAAGTCTGTCATTCGTACACCTTCTCCCCTCAAAACAAAAACCATTTCGCTACAGCCTATATAAAGCATGCGAAGGCCAGCAGCGACCTTTCTAAATACTAATCCAGACGAGAGAACAAACGAGGCGATGCGACCTGTGTGGTTAGCAGATGGACCACAGCACGTGAGCTGTAAGTCTTAGCGCATTTTGTAGAAATTAGCGTTAGTTTTCAACAAGTCTGAAATTATATTCAGCACGAGCCTGCTTTAATGTTTAGTGAAATAAGTGAATGTGTTTCCTGAGGAAATGTCTTTTTAGGACATTATAATTTAGTCTTGAAATGATAGATGAGTGAAAATAATGTTTGATAGGTTTTATTAGGCACGCAAAGCCCATATCACAGATGTGAGAGTTTAAGAGCAATTATGTCAGTCATCAGACCGGGCAAGAAAGGCAAATTTAGTAGGGAGCTATTTCATACATGAAACTGGACAGAGAAGCATCTATTTCTCGAATTTAGATGATATTGGCTTGTTAGCAAAACATCAAGATGGCGCCACGTGGTGATTGTATAAAAGCGGCGCCAGCAAGCCTGCATTTAACACTCTTAGTTATCACTTAATGTTACGCAGTTTTAGATCGCGTGAATTGACACGGGGGTGAGAGTAGATAAAGATAATTTCCCCCAGTAAAGGAAAGAGATGCCAGTTTTGAATGAGTTTTGTTAAAGTCAAGAGTAATTATTTTATTTCTTTAATGTAAAAGTAATTGAGTGTATTTCACGATAGCCTACTTATCATAATTATACTGTATATATTTAATGGGTTACTGTGAGGTGAGAATATGTATTTAGATTTCTGGAGAGCGCGAGGCCACTCCTTTGTTGAGACATGTGTTTCTCTGGTTGCTCCCGGCGGAGCATGGAAACACCAATGTGGCTGGTGTCTATCACAAGCCGACAAGAAGCATTTATATGCTATGGCAGTGATTTGTTTCGGTAACGATGTGTTTCATGTGATGAGATTCCCAGTCTCATCAGTGGTCATATACGACACGCTTGTTGCCAGGCGCACCAGTCGTCACATACGACATGCTTCCGAATGCAGTAACGAATATTGAGATAGATCAGTTGCGAGGTGGTGGTTTATTCTCGTTATTGAGAGTATTTGTTGTACATATAGTTGAATATTATTTTATGTCCATTTTATGATTATTTAATTATGGTTATGCGAGGAATGGTTGTGAGAGCACGTGGGCTCACTTCAAGGTATATATTTCTCTTCTCCGCTCCTGAGGGAGCATGGGGCCAACAGTGTGGTTTGCCTTCATATTAAGTATTCATATGCTAGGGCAGTAGTGTTTCGGTAGCAATCTGTGTTACATGGTGAGATTGCCAGCCCCACGCACAACACCTTACTAGTCTCATTGGACGACATGCATGAGTTTGTGTGTGTGTGTGTGATAGCTGAGTGTGTGCTCTTGCAGTAGTGGTTTCCGTAGCACCCTGTGTTACATGGTGAGATTGCCAGCCCCACGCACAACACCTTACTAGTCGCATTGGATGACACACATGAGTGTGTGTGTGTGTGATAGTTGAGTGTGTCAGGTGGCGGCGTAGGACAGTTTGACAGGTGAGAGCGTGGTGCTTCTCATTCAGTATTATATTATGATTTTAACTATGCTGTGCTTTGTTTGCTTCTTCAGATTAGCATCGGGCACTGTTGGGTGTTTAGTTTTGTTTTGTTGGTTTTGTTATGTTCGCTAGTTTATTTGTTTAATGTTTGCTTTGTCACTGAATGGGTTATAAAAATAAATATAGCCCCTGCCTCTAGAATCAAGAGTTTTATTGTTGTTCGGGTCGGTGCGAGTGTGACAAGAGAGTGATCACACATCACAATATAATCATCATCATCATCTCGCTCACCCTACCACATTTCCAAGGGAAACAATTAGATTATGAATAAAATATTAGACTGAATAGAAGATGTTTATACTGTGCAATTTGCATACATTTATTATAAACAATTGCATTAGTCATAAAATTTTGTGTCATATACAATATTTGTTATTTTTTCTTTTTTAAATATTCTTTTTTTTTCTATGCACATTGTCAAAAAATTTAAAAGATTTTCAACTTAATGCACATTTTAAAGTATTGAGCACTTAGCTGTTCTACCACACTCAGTGATAATTTAATCTTGGATGACTGTCCACTCGTACATGTGCACAACAAAATGTTTCATCTACCAGATCCGAAATGCTCCCGACAAGTGGGGCGTGATGTATCGCCCAACAAAAGAGATACCACATTATGTAGACCTCAGAATCGAAGGGGACACGCTCAAGCTGCTAGTGACCGTACCAGGACGGCGAACCGTGTGTCATCACTGTGGCGAGGACACCCATTGGGCCAACCGCTGCACACAAAAACTGGTCCTACGGCCAAAGTCCTTTGCAGAGGCAGTGGCACAAACCATTACAAGAGCAGAAATCACCTCGTTACCACAGAAGACAACAGCACCCAAGCAGACAACAGCACCCAAGCAGACAAGAGACTCACCACCAGCAGAAGACGACTTCCAAAAAGTCTCCCACAAGAACAAAATAATCAGAAGACACTCGGCACCTGACAGCCCCACCGCAGACGATACAGAAACAAGAAGCAAGTACCAAAGACCAGAAACCAGCCAAACACCGACCACACCAGATGCCAAGACAACAGCACCACCATTCTCCTGGACACCTGACACAAAAGACAACATCAGCATCATCACACCAACCAAGCTCGTCATTGACCTCACAAGCAACCCAGCAGATGACGAAGAACAAGGAAGCACCGAACAGATCTAAAGTGTTTTTTCACATAACTGGTATGTTGTAACCTTTTATACTTACAAATTATAACGCTACACCTATGTATTTTAGTTTTTAAAATGGCAGACGAAATAGTAGTGTTAAGTATAAATATAAGTGGCGCCCGCGCCAAACTACAACACATCATACCACTCATACATAAACACAAACCAGATTTTATACTTTTACAAGAAACCAACATACACACAGACGAACACGCATCACAGATCACAACCCAGTTAGGACTAAGGCATTCTTGTTTTAGCTTAGCCATTCACAACACCGGTTCAGGAACAGCTATACTACAAACATCAGACAGGTGGGAAATACTTGGGAAAAACAGGGATACCGAGGGTAAAATAGCCATATTTCACATAGGGAATAAGAAACACACATACACGATAGTTAACATACACGCCCCAGCAAACTACAGTCATCAGCCGCAATTTTACGATAGCCTAGATAATTTACTCACACACTTATACAGGGGACACAACATTATATTAGGCGGTGATTTTAACTGTGTTTTAACAGATATGGATCTGGTAGGTGGTGAGGTTAGAGCACAGATAAGAAGAACCAACAGAGAAGACACGCACCAACTAGATATATTACAGACCATAATAGACACCCACAGCTTAACAGATGCATACGGACACGCACCTGCCCAAGGCACGGACACCACACACGCAAATAAAACACACAACAGAGCCTCAAGATTAGACAGAATTTACATACCATCAACACACCACACAATTCAAGCCAGACACTTACCAGAAACTCTAAAGTTTACAGACCACAAGGCAGTACTCGCAACCATTAGTACTACTCAGACAAGCACGCATTTTAAACGCTCTCCACACTGGAAATTCAACAACACTCTACTCCAAAACAAAACATACACGAAATATATGACTCAACTCATCCTTACATACACAACTGATGTGCCAACAGAAAACATACAACACTACTGGGAAATATTAAAAAACACAATACGTGAACGAACGCAGTTAATGTCAGCTAGGATACACAAGGATAGGATAAAACAAGAGAAACTAGTAGAGGATGCAATACTGCTCACAAAACAAACAGACAGAAATTCACCCAGCATCCTCACATTAGAAGACCAGCTACAACAATACAAGCACCATAGGTTTCAGGGCGCCCTACTACGGATGAAACTGAACACAATCACACAAGAAACACCCAGTAAACAATACATGGCAATAGAACAAAACATACAACGCTGCAGACAGATAGGGCAAATAGTAGATCTAGACGGAACCACACAGACAGAAACACAAAACATAGTACAGGCTTTTGAAGATTACTACAGAAACCTGTACACAGAAGAAAACGTCCAGTCACGCATACAAGACACATTTATGCACTTTACAAAGAAACTATCAGATGACGACAAGCAAGGTCTAGATGCCGAGCTGACACTTACAGACATAACACTCGCAATAAACAATATGCAAAAAGACAAATCACCTGGGCCAGACGGACTCACAGCAGAATTTTATCAACACTTTTTTCCCATCTTAGGCCCCCTTCTATTAAAAGTATACACATAATCTTTCGGGAACAAAGAACTCCCGCCAAGCTTGAACATGTCATACATCACTCTCATACCCAAAGACAACGCAGACAAAACCCTCCTTAAAAACTACAGACCTATATCTCTCCTAAACGTAGACTACAAAATTTTAACAAAAACGCTAACAAAATAACTAAAACCTTTCATGACCACCCTCATACACGAAGACCAGCAGTGTAGCGTTCAACACAGAAATATTCACTAGCACACACATTTCATCAGAGACATAATCACCTACACACACGAGAAGGATTGTCAGTCGTCAATCCTATCTCTCGATCAAGAGAAAGCTTTTGATCGAATATCACACTCATACCTTCACAAAACATTACTACATTGCAATATAGGTGGAAATTTTAGGAAATGGATTGAAATGCTTTACGCGAAGCCCGAAAACAAGGTTTTGGTAAATCACACTTCTACCAACACTTTTAGGCTAACGCGATCCGTCAGGCAGGGGTGTCCTATCTCCCCCCTACTCTACGTTCTAGCACTAGAACCCATGCTGGAAAAAATTAGAAAGGACAGCTCTATTAAGGGCACCTTTATACCAGGGAAAGGCGAGCAGAAGTTTATTGCTTACGCAGATGACACCGCCTTTTTCCCAACAAACGACAAGTCAATTGCAAACATTCTAAACACATTCACAGACTTTAGTAAAGGTAGCGGAGCTAAAGTCAACGTATAGAAATCAACTATAATGGGCCGAGGCAAATGGAAAAACAAAACAGACTTTCCATTTGGGCTTGTACCAACAAACAACATCAAAATCTACGGCATCACTTTTTCTTCACACCCAAACCGCACAAACTATGACACATGGCAGAACCTAGCATCACAAATGATAGACATGCTACATAGATATAAATTCAAAACCACAACAATTTTTGGACGAAGCATGATTGTAAACACTTATGTCATTCCCAAATTATTATACGTAGCCACAGTTTTTGACCCCCGAAACAGACCATTACAGACATAAACAAACAGATCAGAAGATTTATTTTTAGTCACACAATCTACAGCATAAAACATAAGACACTCATACAAGAAAAGAAACAGGGAGGGATTGCACTCCAGGACATACAAACAAAGATCCAAGCACTTAGAATCAAACATGTAGGGAGCATCATCAAACATCCAGAGCAACACGCGCTAGCACACTATTACATGGGGCTCAGACTCACCAGACTGAGACCACTAAACAACTCAATGCCGCACCATTTCGGCCCACTACCATCATTTTACAAGTCATGCATACAAGCCATTCACGGACACGACAACTCAATTCACCAAAAAACAGAAGCAACCTACAAACACTTAGTCAAACTACAAGCACCCCCGCTACATCTCAGAATTAAAAGGGGACAGAAATACTTCAAGACAAGTTACACTGATACTTTCACCAACTTACACAACCCTCACATCACTTCCAAGGCAAGAGAAGTCACCTTCAGACTTATATACAACATGACACCCACAACAGAACGACAAGCTCACAGATACAAGCAAACTTCACAATGTCAGCTTTGCAAAACACACATACAAGAAACCGAGGATCATATTTACTACACGCGCAACACAGTCATACTCATGAGGAAAGCTTTGCAAAGTATCATTGCCTCACTCACGGAAAAACCCGTAGACATTTACTGAACTATTTTTTTAAACACACTCTCGAAAACAACACGCGATACACATACAAAACTGCTCATGTTACTGTCACAATACAGATATTTGATTTGGAGTTTTAGAAATTTATCATGTTTCAAATTCCGCCATTTTAATCCCCATATACTTTTAACTGTATTTTTGCAAAAAGCACTGTCAATTTCACCTAATTTTAATGTACATCGGAGCAACACTCCTCTATTTTCCCCGTCTTAGGAGAGTTGCCTAGACGCTACAAAATTTTCCTTCCAACTTCTTTCCTTTCGTGTCAGTGCGTGCTAGCCTCTTTACGATCCTGCACACGCACGACTATGAACAAAGCAGGCGGTAACAGACTGACCACTCTTCAACATGGGGCATTCAGTAGTGTGCCTCTCACCCCAAGCCGATCTCTCTATCCTCCAGACGCCTAGGTTCTGACAACCTCGTGTTTACCTAAGGCTTAGTTTTTCCTTTGTTTGAGAGCGTGTGTGCGAAGTTTTTTCCATACAATGTAATATCTGGTGTACCTTTGACAATGTTGTTTTTTTAATTAAAATGTATATACATGTATGTAAAAATAGACCACATCTGTTATAAAATTTACAATATTTGACAGTAAATCGTTATGCGACATGTATTACACACAACTTACTATATGTTTTGTTTGAAAGTGATTAAATGTGTGCTTATATATGCAAGAATTGAATGTACGCAAGTCTTTATATAATACGTATGTTTTACCATATTCTCTGTTGTAAAATAAGAACAGATTCTTCTCAAATGCAGGAATAGTTTCAAAAATATATATGTATATGTTTTTATTTGTATCTTCAAACTCTCTGTTGTAAAATACAAATGTTTTGAAAGTTTAAAGAAATAAAGATCACCCAAAAAAAAAAAATCAAAAAAAATCAGGAAACAATATGTTTGGCAATTGGGTACCACCGCCGCCTTTGTTTAGAACAATGCATCAGATGTCATCAAAAATGTATTAGACGATTTGAATATGAATATGATTGGTTTTGTATGGTTTTACACATGTGTACCAACAATGTAGATCTATGTATCAAAATTTGGTGGGAAATCCCCTCTCAGTACCAACGACCCTCTTTTAATTTGGTCTTTCAATGGTTTCTCTCCTGCCCCGTTACGCCTCCTGAAAGTCCGAGGCATCCTTTGTGTTCGTAAACCAGCTGGTACCGGCTTACTCTCGGAACACAGTCCTACCTTGCCCCGGCGACAGTTTCAAGTGTTCTTTGTTCGAAGCCCCCCCTCCTTCGACTCTTTGGTTATACACACGTGTGTATCTGCGCTGGTGCAGCTCCTTAACATAACTACAAACCAATTTCAACCCCTTTTCATCTGATGATTTTAGTTTACAATACTTATTCCTTTTACTCTCCCATTTCTTAAAACATGTATCTTCTAAGGGTGCGAATGAAAGTTTGAGAGTGCACGAAAGTTTTTTTTTTCTATATGAAATTTCAAAATGTACTTTCTATAAATGTAACATGTATACGAATTTGTAAACTGGAATTGAAAAGCAAATAAACTGCACTTTAAAAAATGTACATGGTAGATGGTTGAAATGGGCATGCTACAAATAAAAGTAGCAAAAACTTTAATTAAAAAAAAAATCAATTCTAATATGGTGGTTCCGCAGTCTGAAAAACAAAAAAAGTTTCTTAGCGCAAAAGAACGCACTTCATCAATCTTGTGGTAAAGTGGGATGTTATAATTATTTATAGGGTACTTAGTGTACTGACTGAGATCAGCTGTGAAGGTATCTGTATCTAATAAGTGTGGTGTATTTACAGATACCCTTACTTGCTACCACATTTATACCTCAGTCAGGCTTATTCTGGAATATTGTGATGACTACGTTGAATGTCTAGGGTTATGATAATGATGAAGTGTATGTTCACAACAACCAACAGACAGATAAACAATTTAATTTTATCCACAATACTTTACAACACAGTGACACTCACATACATAGAACACTCTATAAGACTATCTTAAGTGAGTCAAGCGTTAAAGTTTAAAAATATATGTATTAATTCCTTCAAATATTAGATATCCTTATTCAACTACAAAGTGAACCAGGAATCACAATCAAATGTAATCACAAATTATATGTACACAATTTATAGATAGAATCTTTGTATTGACATATATTATTATTGCAATTTGTGTGTAAGTTGTGCTGTAGTACTATGAGGTAATACTGGCTTTTCAAGCTAGATGGTTGTGTGTCATCATGACTTCAAGTGTTTGTTTCTCGTGGACATAATCTTGGGAAAGTTCACAGTTTCTTTTGATTTGAACCAAAAAAATGTCCCTCTTGAATTAAGGTAAAGTCACTGTTAGAGGGGGTAAATACAAGATTGAGCTGTTCTGGCCACAGATTCTTAACTTCTGTGTTAGCGGCAGGAAACAGTCTCCACTGCTCGCTTGCTTCACCGTGTTCTTGAGACACCACACAGGTCTATATATTGATCAAGGAGTCTGCTACCAGCCTCTGGATTCAGCAAAACTCAGACCAGGTGCTGCTTCAATACGTTAGGACCATTGTCCATGAAACAAGAAGGTTGTACCTCCTACTTCAGAACTAATTTTAATCTATTTCCACACTGAGCACAATACATAACAAACACTGAGTTCAGCGCGGTAGGCCAACTGTTAGCTTCTCATGTAACAACATTCACCAGTATTCCTCTCCCTAATGGTTACAACGCCTCTGCAATTTCAGCTGTAATTCCTTCTATACAATAAGATAGGTGTCATAGTTCTATTGGCAATCCCATGCAGTTATACTTCTCTCCGACAAGTTTTGTTCAGGTTGGAGCAATATCTAGGCTTTGCCTCATGTTTGCTACTGAACCACACACATATACAGACATAATTATTAATTCACATTCAATTTTCATCTAAAAGATATCAAATATTTCTAGCTTACCACAATTCATGGAAATAATACACAAAATACGTTGACTGGCAATGAATTATGGCCCAATTCCAAGCTGCCTCTGTCCCAGGCTTTCATAAGAAAAATATGAGCTGGATCTCAACGCACTTGCTTCTCAGTAAGTTTATTTTCAAAATGTGGCACTGAACAGACGCTCCTAATTGACTATATTAAATGGTCTAGCCAATAGGACCATGTTTACAAAAGCATTTGAAAAAAGTACCCTTCCTACCGTTTCCCGTAACAACCAAAAATAGTATCTGCAATCGACTAATCATGTTTAGGCTTACATATTCTTCTAACCAATCAAATCGGATTTAACGTAGTGGCTTCGTTCAAAATATGTATTCTAGGATAGTCATGTATTAGTTTTTTTTTTTAATTGTTTTAGAACCGCCACCTGTCCTGCCTTTTCTACTATTCTGTCATACTAATGTCCGGATTTCAGACATAAAACAGTATTGGGTCATGTTTCCTAATAAGCATTAACCATGTTTTTTTTAAAACCTAACCGTGTATTGGTAGTGTTTTTTGTCCCTGTTTATTTGAAGAAAAAAAATCAAGCCTGCGTGGGGTGGCATTAATTTTATATCGCGAGACTGTGGTAGTATTGCATGCGTTCCACCGTTCAGCTCTCTCTCTCTCTCTCTATCCTAAGTCCATCTGTCTTTTCATTACGCAGTGTATAAAATGAAATTAATGGAATATTAATCTAGGTCATTACGCAGTGTGTCTATCTCAAGGTTTTCTAAGAAATACAGTACACGTTGTATTGTTTTTTTGAAACGCGTGTATGCTGCTGTAGGCTTTACTATCAAACGTGAAATCGTTATAATTATGCAGACGGAGCATAAAAAGGGGGATCTCGAGTACAGTCATTGTGACAGCACTGGTCTTTTACCATTCTTCTTTCCTTTTATTGAATTAATTCGTTAGGCTTTACATTTACTTTTTAATTTAGATATGTGGATTTAGAATGTTTCACGACAAATCTAACGAATAATTTTTATTACAAAACATCCCAAACAAAAGAACCTACAAGCACCGCTCTTTCAGTTGCACACCTAGATACATATTAGACTGGAGGAGACACGTCAATTGCAGACAAGAGCAAGATTAAAGAAGTTTCTGTTTAGATGTACAATGACTTTATTTACGTGTGTAACCGAACGACCTACGCTAGCATTATTCGTGCTATTAATATGATTTTAAATAAGACAAGTAGTTAGGACATCTCACTAAAAAAAAAAAATAATAATAATAATAAAAATAAGTACGTTACTGACATCAGTTCAAGTGGACAGCTCACGGTTACCAAAAGTGAGTGATCATAACAATCTAGGGAGGTAAATAGAATAGTCGAGAACAGCGAAGCTAACCAATGAATTAAATCCAAAAGTATTGAGTTAACTAATCAGAAGGTGGCAAGGACGCACACACTACGCTGAGGTAACTAGAAGTCATTGAGTTGTACGGAGAGAGAGCCTTGTACTAGGACGGGTTATATATGTCTGTGGTTGAACAGACTGGCGCTCCCCGGTATATACATAGAAAGTCCGGCTCCTACAGGCAAGTCTTATCCTATCGATATTAATACTCTATTCCAAACTTAAGCACATATTTTGGGGAATCACTACTGTCATCATTTTATTTAATCTGGTTGATATATATTCAATGGTGGGGAATAGTTCAGTGAATTCACAAGGCCCCAAAACACAGGGCTTATCTTAAGATATGTGTAGAAAATTCTGCGATGTCCTGGTTATAAGTCTGTTTGCACACAGCACTGCACAGCTTTCAGGATTCGAGATAAGGTAAGGCACTCAATTCATATGGCCTCCACCAGATACTTTTGCTGAACAACAACGTGACTGGCTCACTTCAGTTTCTCACCCAGAAACTCGAAATATCGAATTTTTTCACTATGTAAGTTAATTACAGGCCATAAATGGTCACACATAATCTCCTGCTGAATAACAGAACAGCAAAGGCATATGAGCACGACTTGTCTGTAAACGTTATTAACTTCCCATGTGAAAGTTTAATTTGAAAGTGGCAAGCAACGCTCGTCTTTCTGAGTATTTATTTCACTTTCTTAGTTATGCTAAGCAACCAATCAGGAGACTTCCGTTCCTACGCGTCTTTTTTCAAAAAGTTAATCTACTATTTTCAAATCAGGAGACACCCACTAATATGGCCAGCATCAGTAAAGAAGTCCCATGCACGTCCATATCTGTCTTCATTCTGCCATATCGCTAGTATTATCTAAGTCATTTTAATACAGAACGAAAATATTCATTTAGTCTACCGTTTGTATTGTTGCTGATCTTTGTTATTGTTTACATTGTTATTGTTTACATTGTTTGCATTGTTTACATTTTCAATGTTTACATTCTGCATGTGTTTACATAGTCATTGTTTACAGTTATAGTAATTAGTTAATGGGCTATGCTAATGCACTGTTACTACTACACTGATGATAAATGAATGATGAATAGTGTCGTGCACTATTGAATGAGAAGTGCACTTATGATCAAGAATTGAGTGCTGATATTTCATATACAAATTCTTTGATTGGAGACTTGTTTCCCACAGAGACTGGGATAATATAATGTGATGTGAATATACAAGTGCTTAATTAAGACTTGTTACACTTAGGTTTGAAATAAATTAGTTAATTATTTCAGGTTTTGGACTCATATGTTAGACAACACATCTACATTTGAGCACTTTATTGAGCAGGGTAAATTGCTTGGGAAGACTGGTGATAAGTTAGAAGAATTTGCAACTGCTCGATATGATAAAGCAATGGAAGCTGAACAAAAGAAACTGCAGATGCAGGTGGATGAAAAAAGATTCCAAATGGAAATGGAAAAACAAAAAAGGGAATCAGAAGCTGAGGAGAGAAAACTCCAGCTACAGCTAGAGGCTGAGAATAAAAGACTTGAAAAAGAGGCTGAAAATAAAAGACTTGAAAAAGAAGCTGAAAATGAAAGACTTCAAAAAGAGGCTCAGGCTGAGGAAAGAAGATTACAGAGAGAGTCTGATGAGAGGAAAGAGAAAGCAAAAATGGAACATGAAGAAAAGGTCTTAGCTTTAGAGTTGGAAAAATTGAAATTGACGAGCATGAGTAATGGTAATGATTCAAACAAGGGTTCATCTTCTGGTAAGGCTAATAATGATACTTTTAAGATTAAGTTACCAACATTTAGTCCTTCCAGTGATGACATAATGTTCTATCTGGACAGATTTGAACAAGCATGTACAGCTCATAACATAGACAAAGCAAAATATGTTTATCAGTTATCAGGGATACTGACAGGTAAAGCTCTAAGTATATTAAATATGTTGGATGAACCTGACAAGAACAATTATGAGGTTGTCAGGGCCGCTTTGTTAAAGAAATATCAGCTTAACGAAGACGGCTATCGTCTACAATTTAAAAACATGTTACCTGAAAATGGAGTTGAATTCTCCGAGTTTATTGCAAGAATACGCATTACTTTCTCACGATGGGTTGAACTATCTAAGACGGAAAAAACTTATGAAGGACTTATGGACTTAATACTTAGAGACAAAGTCATGTCGTCTGTCAATGAGTCTTTCCTTGCTTTCCTTCATGAACGTAAACCTAAAACAATAAAAGAAATGGAAGATTTCTGTTGCCAATACGTAACTGCGCACCCACACATAACCATGGGTAACTCTAAGGTGAAAGAAGGTTTACCAGTTGCTTCGGCAGCTCCGTATGGCCAAAACTTTGCTCGTAGATTCCTAACGCTGTCACTGGTTCTGCTTTTGACTTTGAGAGAGCAAACAAATGCCCCCAATGCAGTACTTTATTCGAACCGGGTACCATAACTACTTTGAGTTGTGGTCACCCACTTCCCGCTCTTCCTGCTGCTGTTGCGCATGACGGGAGGGGTTCTTTAATTCTACATAAGGGTCTTGTTAATGATACTCCGGTCTCACTACTTTTCGATTCCGGATGCACCACTATTGGTGTTAGACAATCGCTTGTAGATCCATCTTGTGCTACAGGAAGGGTTATTAAATGTGTCACATTTGGCGGCACTCTAGAAAAATATCCTACTGCTGTAATTCGCATTGCCACTCCTTTCTTTACTGGAGATGTGCATGCTTGTCTCTTACCTAATCCTATTGCGGACCTTATTATTGGTCGTATTCACGGAGTTAGGGAGTGTACCCCACAGCAGATTGCTGCTTGGGAAGATAATAACATGCAAGCTACAAATGCAGTAGTTACAAGAGCACAAGCTCTACAAACACCCGAAACTTCACTGAATAGTGATAATGAAGTTGATAGCCAAGATAGTCACTTAGTAATCACTCGTGACTCTTTCATAAAATTGCAAGAAGAAGATCCTTCTTTAAAAAAATTCTTCGTTCTTGCGAAGAAAGGTGATCCGAATCAGGATACAAATAGAAAATCTTGGATTGCAATGAGAAACGGCGTACTTGTACGTATGGTACAAGATTCGACTACGTCGGCACATTCGCAAATTCTTGTTCCCAAGAGCATGAGAGTGCAAATATTACAACATGCTCATGACTCGCAATGTGCTGGACATATGGGTTTTTCCCGTACGAAGTCGAGAGTCCTTGCGGCTTTCTTTTGGCCTTTTGTCAATAAGGACATTCGTATTTACTGCCGATCATGCAAGGTATGTCAGGAGGTCAAATCTAGAGGACCACGACATGCTGCGCCTATCCAGGCTGCTGACATTCCTATTCGGCCGTTTCAGAAAATGGCCATAGATATTATTGGCCCTTTTAAGGTCAAGTCGGCCAGAGGACATCAGTTTATCCTTACATGTGTCGATATGTGCACACGTTGGCCAGAGTCTATTCCTCTTAAGAGCATATCTACTACAGATATCGCAGATGCTCTTTGGTTGATATTTTCTCGCTTGGGGTTCCCCAGAGAAATATTGTCAGACCATGGCACTCAACTCATATCTGACACTATGTCACAGGTAATGTCTACCTTACATATTGAACGATCTCTCAGTAGTATCTACCATCCTATGTCTAATGGGTTAGTTGAGCGTCTGAATAGAACGCTCAAGACTTTGCTTGGTAAGATAACTGAAGATCATCCTCAAGATTGGGACAGGGTTTTACCCGCGGCTCTCTTTGCCTATAGAGAAGTCCCTAATGAACACACAGGATTTTCTCCCTTCGAACTTGTCTTTGGCGCGCGTCCACGCGGCCCTATGTCTTTATTACACGATCTCATCACTGCCGATGATATTAGCGATGAAACTCAATCCTCATATGAGTATGTCATTGCTCTTAGACAAAAGATCATTGAGGCATGTAAGCTAGCAACTGCTTCATCAGAAATTGCTAAAGAGAAGGCAAGACAGTTTGCTAACAAGAATAGATGTCTACGACAACTTTGTCCAGGTGACAAAGCATTCGTCCTACTCCCCAGTAGGGAAAATAGACTTCTTATTGCATGGAAAGGTCCGTATGCAATAGTCTCTCGGATTTCCGATGTTGACTATGTGGTCGATATTGATGGAAAGCATAAAACTTTCCACATAAACATGCTTTCGGAATTTCACGAACGTCCGGACTATTTGCTGCCTATTTTCCAGGCAACGGATGCTGCTCCTGCACCTCACGGTCATTATTCATCCCTGTCTGTCATACAGGATGAGGAATCTACCTTCTCTGATGTTAATCTTCCCCTTCCAGTGGTTCCATTACATTCTACGGAATCTTGGAAAAACGTTTCTGTTTCTCCTAATCTTTCTGGTGACGAACATCGACAAGTCTCGTCGATGTTACAAACATTTCAGGATGTTCTCACTGACATTCCTGGACACACAGATGTCATAGAACATGGCATAATTCTTACCGACAATAATCCAATTAGGGTTAGGCCTTATCCTATTCCTATACACTTTCAGTCGCAAGTGGAAAAGGAATTGGATGAAATGATTCAATTAAATATAATTGAACCATCGACTTCACCATATTCTTCTTCCATGGTTATTGTCCGGAAGAAGGATAAGAACATACGAATTTGTGTTGATTATCGCAAATTGAATCAGGTCACAAAGTTCGATGCTGAACCGATGCCTTTGTTAGAAGATCTACTGATTAGACTTTCTAATTCTAGATTCTTCACTAAACTTGACTTGTCTAAAGGTTATTGGCAAGTGCCTTTAGCAGAGCATGCCAAACCTCTTACTGCTTTTTCTACACCTAGGGGTCTATTTCAATGGAATGTTATGCCTTTTGGTCTCTCATGAACGCCCCTGCCACTTTCGTTCGCATGATGCGTCGAATTCTGTCACATCGTTCGGATGTCATCGCATACTTAGATGACATCTGTCTCTTCAGTGATACCTGGGAAGATCACTATTTAGGGTTATATGACTTACTGTCCACTCTACGTGAGAATAATTTGACAGCGAAACCGTCTAAAGCTTTTGTTGGTTTTGGTGAAATCTCTTTCCTGGGTCATCGTGTTGGTCATGGTCTCTTGAAGACAGAAGACCACAATACTTCCAAAATACTGAACATCTCTGTTCCTAAAACGAAGAAACAAGTTAGGAGTCTCTTAGGTTTAATTCAATTTTATGGGAGATTTATTCCAAATTTATCTTCGATCATGGCACCTCTCTCAACATTGTTGAAGAAAGGTTCGCCTAATCTGGTCCGTTGGTCTGAAGAATGCCAATCTTCACTAGACCAAATCAAGAATATATTTTCTTCTCCTCCCATCTTAAGATTACCTACTCTTGATAGGACTTTTGTTCTTCGGAGTGATGCTTCATCCACTGGGATTGGAGCAGCATGATGCAAGAATATGCAAATACTCTGCATCCTGTTATGTACATTTCTAGAAAACTAAATGCGGCAGAGAGGAACTACTCGGTTTTAGACCGTGAGTTGTTAGCGATGGTTTGGTCAATTCTAAAGCTACAAAGATTCCTCCTGGGCGCACATTTCATTCTAGAGACTGATCAGAAAGCTCTTACAGCTATTCAGACTAAGAATTTGAAGAGTTCGAGATCCACTCGATATGCTATAGCTCTTCAACCTTTTCACTTCACGGTACGAGCTATCCGTGGTGCGGATAATGTGATGGCTGACATTTTGTCTAGATGCCCACATGACTCCAACTAATACTTCTGTCCTATATTTCCATATATTACAGAGTCATAACACACCTATATTTCTACAATAGATTAGCACATCTGTACTTACTTTATATGTACACACTATCGTGCTTTGTTGTCATCTTCTTCTGTTCCTTTTTTAAGATGATAGAGGAGGACTGAGTAGTTAATATAAGGGCCGTTAGTTTACTAAACAGCCACAATTATTAATAATGTATTGTACCTTATGAAGCATATTAGTTATTAATTAGCATTATATTGCTTGTACTTTCTCAGAATGTCATTGTTGAGCTGAGGACTTACCTTACTAGTATCAAGCATGACGAGTTCTAGATTGTGTACTTACCCTCGGAATACCAGAGCATATGTCCTGGATCGTCATGTAGTTTAACTTTACTATGTACTTATGTCATTACATGTCAAAGAATGTACTATTTAAATTTTCCTATCAGATTTGTACATCCATTTTTAAAGACAATATTAGAGTATGCTGTTTAATGATGATTATGGTAACTTGCATACGTATATTGTGTTTACATGCTAACGTGATGTGTGTTGGTGACACCTCCCCGATGTGAATATTTTTTTGAGACATATTTATTTTTCTGTTGAGGTATATCCTCACCAGACACTCTATATTTAGCCTCATGTTAGGCAATTTAATTAATTATCAGCGCATAATTCGTGCGTTTTGAGCCGCTTATCGCATGCTCTTTGATATTTAAAAAAAAAATATGTTCCACATTTTTTTTTATCGGGAGGAGGTGGTGATATGTTGCGTGATAAATTCTCAACATCGTTTTATTACAATATCTATTTTATAACGCAAGGGCAACAACTGCTTGAAATTTATAGTCACTTTTCTCGGTAAGCATTTGTCTTCCCGCGTTGGTATTGAATGCAGTTAAGTTTTGAGCTGTGGTCTTTTTGCGCTGGACTGCGCATGACTGGTCTTGTTTTTTGGTCGATCGGTTTCCGCCCACCACTAGTGGAGTGAGCGATTTGAATGGCGAAAGAGATGCCTCGTTGAAGAGGGGATCTCCGCTATTTTTTGTTCTGTCAGGGATGTGTAGTCCTCTTAATGGATATTTCGTTTATTCGAGATAATACCTCTAGTGTTTCCCCACATGTCGGGAGGCGTGATATTTCTGTGTATTTCCTGAAGGCAAGGTAAATTGACTTTTCATTAACTCTATCGATTTTGGGTCGTGAGCGATTTCGTTTCATAGCCTGTCTTCGAAAGTCGTCGTCACGAGATGTTTTCCCAGCTCACATGTCGCTGTATTGTACTGCATCGGTTGATGCATGTCCCAAGGACCATTACTTGCTACTTTGTTAAATGAACTAGGTTTGGAAAACCTTTATTATCTAGAGGATATTTTTGAGGACATTATTTATACTTCGGCAGACGTGTCTGTCTTGCTGAAGTCAGACTAAGGAGAGTGAACTGATCTCATACATCTGGGTATCTCCTGGCTGTTATAGAAAAGGATGGAGTTTTTCACCTGACTACATTTACAGCACTATGAAATATAACATGCATCTGACTCATCATTGTAATGCTGTCTACCGTCTATTGCTGTATTGAATGTTGCTGTGATAATAAAACCAGGCATGCGGATACCATCCATCATCATATGGCATCACGCATCAGTACCTATACCTAAACTTTCATGAAACACACACAAAAATCTCCTGTTGTTGCTTACGAATACACAATATTATAGAAATAATGCCTTAACAAGACTATTTAAAACATTACAGATAATCAATAGTGAACGAGTCTATCAAACCAAGAAAGCTAACTTAATAACTTGTTATGTGTTAATTTAGCTTTAGACATAGATAGAGCATAAATACTAATTGTAAGTCATTTCGATGCTAGGTATAAAATAAATATAGAGGACTAGTATTTAACAAGAGTAACGATAACTCGTATACAACAACCTATTTGTACCACAACACAACCAAATAAGTCCAACATAATGCTAACCAGATGACCGCCTGGGGTGGAACAAGCTTGGAGCAAAACAACAACCACATGCACACACACACACACACACACACACACACACACACACACACACGTGCGCAGACTCGCACACACACATACAGGAAGGAACAACAAACCGGACAGAGCATGACGGGAACACAGTTAATTAAAATATCACTAAATGAGTATCGTTATTAATCGTGATATAAAATATTTAAGATGCAACTACCCCCGTGTACATCGATATGTAATTACATTCACCCAACAACGGAAATTCCCTGTCATATCTTTGAGTAGTTGAGAACTATGATATGTCCTGCTTATCTATAGCTATATAGTAACTTTCTCGTTTTTATTTTTTCATTTTTACAAATGCCTTCACGTCGACGAAATATTCTAACCTTCATATTAAGCTACCTCCAGGCGAACCGGTCTCGGTATTGCGAAGGTTGTCGGGATGAACAACCGAACCAACTAGCCCATTCCTGCCTGACACCATCGGGTGAGGATCTGGTTAATAGCCACCTAGAGGACGTCCTCCTACGGGTGGTCCCACATGACCACCTTGTCGAGCTAACAGTAGAGTTCGTACGGAGAGTGTTAATACGCTATATACAGCTCGAGAAAACCATCTACAGGAGTAAATACATCAGCAAAAGACATGGGCACAAGAACCCTAACCCTTTCTCTATCTCATTTTTATAAGGTTTTACCCACCATTTTATGAATATTCGTTGTCGTTTTTTCCTCACCCCAATACGGCCATGTGTCATTGTTCGCACACAACCACGTCAACTATCCTTTTCAACGAATCACAACCTGGCTAACACACGAGTCTGTTCACAAGATCGATTTTCGACGAATCAAATCCTAGCTAGGGCACGCCTCAAAAAACCAGATTGAACTGGTATTCCTACATATAAACAGACTTTTAAAGACACTCATACTTTATTCAAGCGTTGGTGTGATAACGTTAGATACATCTCGTTGAAAATGACTGCTCCCACCAACTGGGCCTACATCAAGAGCTGTGATGAAGTGCTTAAAGATTTGTTAACTTTACGGAGCGAAATCCTCGCCGAAATTGCCCGACTACAGTCACCACGCACTGATACCTATCCTACCCTGGCCGATGTCCCAGATCTACCACCGAAGAAGAAGAAACCTACATTCACCGAGGTCACACCACGCAAGACTCAAGCTTGGAGATCTCGAAATCGCGCCAAGTTTTGACAGACTACACCACTTAGACAATGAACACAGACGAGATACGGACCATCCTCCTGTCAGACATATTTGTTAAACGAACTGGGCTCGTTAAAGTTTTCGTACCCATCCGACGAAACCCCAAGATGTATGAGGAGTTTTACTGCAACCAAGCTGGCCATGAGATGCCAGTGTTTATCGGAGGCAGAAGTCAAAGAGGACATGGTCTGGGCAGTTTTTTCGGCGGGCTCGGTCGCATGGTTCTCCCGTGGTTAAAAACTGGAGGCAAAGCTTTACTCAGAGAAGGGCTTGGGACCGGTCTACAGGTCGCGAGCGATGCGTTAGCCGGTAGAAATGTTGGTGAGGCATTTCGCGAACGAGCCAAGGAGTCGGGTCAACGTTTATTACAGGGAGCGGTTGAACACCTCACCACTAACCAATCAGGTAGCGGGCTTAGAAGAAAACGAAAAACGAGAGCTGCCCCACCTGGCGAGCCGAATCGAATAAAACGCAGTAACCGAGCTCGACCTTCTCATTCTCACCAGAAGAAGCGAAGGTACTCTGATATATTTGAATGATGGCGCTTATTCACCCCAGCTCGTGCGAATGTCTTCACAGTGGTCTAGATTTGTTTAGCGTGCCGCCAACGCAGACAGCCGTAGAAGAGGGACAATTTGTGGAGATACATCCGTTGGCCGCCTTAGCCCCCGGAGCCCCGGTGGAATTTGTAATTTCGGGAAACGGTGAGGAATATCTAGATTTGTTCAATACTTTTCTGCACGTGCGCGCCAAAGTTACGTTAGCTAATGGCGGCGCATTACCCGCTGACGCAGAGGTGGCCCCGATCAACTATTACCTGCACAGTTTATTCTCCCAAGTCGACGTTTCACTGAACGACACGCTGATTACACCCAGCGAGAACACCTACCCTTATAGAGCTTACGTGGAAGCCACGTTGAATTACGGGGAGGAACCCAAACGAGGCCATCTGACATCGGCTCTGTTTTACAAAGACACGCCAAATTTTATTACGGAAACAATTGGTGACAATAACAACGGGTTAAGACTGCGTCGACATATAGCGGCTGGTTCTCAGGAGATTGATATGATGGGTCGTTTACATTCAGATATCTTCGCTCAAGATCGTTACCTGTTAAATGGTGTGACAGTTAAAGTAAAACTCACCCCGTCTAAAGATGCCTTCAACGTGCTGGGACACGACCCCACCGCTGGTTATAAATATATTATAACTTATGCGGCCTTGGTTGTCCGGAAAGCCAAATTAAATCCCGCCGTCTCGCTAGCCCACGAGAAAGCCTTGGTGCGAGGTAATGCCAAGTACCCCTTGAAACGAGTTGTGCTAAAAACTTTCTCTATCCCTAGAGGTATGCTATCGCACATGCAGGATAATCTATTTCTCAGTAAAACACCTACACGGATCGTGATTGGTCTAGTCACTTCGACCGCTTTTAACGGGTCGTACACGTCTAATCCGTTCAATTTCGCTACCTTTGGTCTGATATATTTGAATGTCAGCGCGGACGGCAGAACAGTCAGTGGCAAGCCTTTGTCCATGGATTATGAACACAACCAGTACGTGAGAGCCTTCTTCGCGACGAATCTAGCTATGGGACTGGTTGGTAAAGATGCCGGCAATGACCTCGAGTATAGACATTTTAAGCACGGTTACACCTTATACGCCTTTGACCTCACCCCCAGTCTACTAGACGGTGACCAGTTTGAGATGGCCAAGTCGGGCCCAGTCTCAGTAGAACTTAAATTCGCCGAGGTCACATCCGAACCATTACAGGTTCTCGTCTACGCCGAGCAAGACTCGATCTTGGAGATCTCGAAATCACGCCAAGTTTTGACAGACTACACCACTTAGACGATGAACACAGACGAGATACGCACCATCCTCCTGTCAGATATATTTGTTAAACGAACTGGGCTCGTTAAAGTGTTAGCTCGTGACCAATTACCTCTACGAATCGATCCGACCAAGACGACTGCTTTCGTCATCAACACTGATCCTAGCTATCGCCCCGGTGACCACTGGGTCGCTCTATATTATAACGGACTTGGTACTTTTGAATATTTTGATTCTTTCGGCCTACCACCTACAGACTCGGACTTGCTTAATTTTATAGCCAGAAACTCTACTCGACCTGTTAACTACAACGCCAGACATTTACAAGATGTAGTTACCAACGTTTGTGGGCTCTACGCCATTTATTTCATCTTGATCAAAACACGAGGTGGTACTATGCAGCGCGTCCTACTACCCTTTTCGGCTAGACAACACGCCAACGATCGATTAATTTTTCGATTAGTCAGAGGAACCACCAGATGGCTTTTATAGACAAAGGAAGAGATCAATAGACAGGTGTGTGTATTTTTCGCTATCGGGTTTCTCCCCACGCCAACACGTCCATGTGTCATTGTTCCCACGCAACCACATTGACGAATCATGACCTGGCTAACACACGAGTTTGGTCACACGATCGATGTTCGACGAATCAAATCCTAGCTAGGGCACGCCTCAAAAAACCAGATTGAACTGGTATTTCCCCATATAAACACTTGGAGACACTCATACTTTATTAACGCAGTGATAACGACAGATACACCTAGTTGAAGATGACTGCTCCCACCAACTGGGTCTACATCAAAAGAAGTGATGAAATGCTTAAACCTTTGGCTAGTGGTCTGAAGGCTGCGTCTGTAAGTGTTTACCGAGGTCAACCTTTACTTCACGTGCGAAAATATTTTGGTGAATCCTACCTCAAATTTCCTACCAAACACGGCATTACTTTAACTCGATCCGAGTTTGACCATTTGTTGACATCACAGAGCAAAATCCTCGCCGAATTTTACCGATTACAGCCACCAAACACGGATACCTATCCTACTACTGGTACCAGTACCACGTTTGACCAGTACATCAACTCCAGCTGTTACCAACCAATATCAACAGAACCGAGTTTGTTTCCTACCACAGACCTGGCCGATGTCACCAATCTACCGCCGAAGAAACCTACCACCTTCACTAACCTGTTTGACGAATACATGAACTCTAGCTGTCCAGTATCACCAGACCCGAGTTGGTTTCCTACGACCACCACCACAGACCTGACCGATGTCCCTAATCTACCACAGAAGAAGAAGAAACCTACCAAGCGATTGAGAGTTGTCCTTTAGTATTTGAAAAAAAAATAAAAACTATATTAACTAAAAGTCATTTTTGTTACCTATATCGTCTGTCGTATATCTAATTGTTTGTTTAAATATATCGTCTAACTGTTCGTCTAACTGTTCGTATAACTGTTCGTATAACTGTTGTAAAATATATCGTATAACTGTTCGTATGTCTAAATATATGTCTAAATGTTCGTATAACTGTTCGTATAACCGATGTATGTCTAAATATATCTTCTAACTGTTGTAAAATATGTATATAAATATATGTCTAAATATATCGTATAACTGTTCGTCTAACTATTATCCTCTTCCTATTATCGTCTTCCTATTATCTCAAGTCTCAAAGTCTAAATATATCGTCTTCTTGTTATGTAAATATATATGTCTAAATATATCGTCTTCCTATTATCTAAAAGTCTTCTTGTTTGTCTAAATATACCTATCCTCTTCCTATTATCTATAAATAACGTCTTCTTGTTATCTAAATATATCGTCTTCTTGTTATCTCAAGTCCGCCATCTTGCGCCTCCTGAATGCGCTTATATAAAAGTCACGCGCCACCTGGTGCTTTTGCTATATAAAAGTCACGCGCCACCTGCCGCGCCACCTGCGCGCCACCTGAATAATACCTGTTTTGCGCATTCCATACTACTTTCGTCCTACTTCACCCTTTGTAACATAACCCTTCAGTTTTCACGTGCCAGCCCTTCTGTTCTGTGCCAACTGTCCAGGTTATCTTCCTACCCACTGAAATTTTCAAGTCTGATTCCGATCCCACTCTCCATGTGTTGGTTTTATTATACCTGGTTAATTCTTAGTAATTATACTGTTCAAAAATAAAGAAACGCAACTTTATTGCAGTGGTAATGGACACCCAATTTCAAACTTGTAACAAAATTTTATTTTACGGAATTAATGTTTCAATCTTGGCATGAAGAAACTTTCAGACTTTAACAATGAAATGATATTCATTAAATTTGGTTTGGACTTTTATTCTTTGCGACTGAGGCCTCCGTTTCAGTAAGGTGTATGGCCTCCTCTGGCCTCTATCAGAGAACGACATCTCCTTGACATGGATCCGATTAGCCGTTGGATTTGTTGTTGTGGGATGGCTGCCCACTCTTCCCACAGTGCAAGAGACAACTGTCGGAGATTGGCTGGAGCCACGTCTCGCTGGCGGAGTCGTCTGTCGAGTTCATCCCATAAGTGTTCTATGGGGTTCATGTCTGATGACATGGCTACCCACGGAATGGTCTGGACGTTGTTGTCCAGAACTGGGAGGTGAGTTGTGCCACATGAGGCCGAGCGTTATCCTGCTGAAAAATCGACCCTCGTGCAGCCAGAAGTGGAAGGACGTGAGGACGAAAAATGTCAGCGACGTTACTTTGGGCATTCAGGCGTCCTTCAATTTGCACCAGGTCACTTCTTTCCGTGAAGTTGATCGCCCCCCACATCAGTACACCTCCACCACCATGTGGAGGAGCCTCATCAACGCTGTTCTGGTCGTAGCGCTCAAGGGCTATGCGGTAAACTCTTCTCCGTCTATCGTGTCGCTGGAGCACAACAAATGATTCATCACTAAACCAAACCCGTCTCCAGTCATTCACAACGGTCCATTGACGATGCTGGTTCGCCCACTGCAGTCGGTTCTGGCGATGCCGGTCCGTACGAACAGGACCTCTGTAGGGTCTTTTAGCCCAAAGACCAGAGTCGAGCATCCGGTTCCATACCGTTTGATCTGAAATTCGACGAGCTGCTGACATTGACTGGACTGTGGAGGACGCAGATGCAAGTCGATTCCTGAAGTGACGCAACCGTATGAAGCGGTCTTCGGCAGGAGTTGTGACTCTGAGTCTTCCACTGCGCGGCCGGTCTGCCACTGAGCCAGTTTCTTGAAATCGCCTCCAAAGGCGACTAATGGTTCTTCTAACCACATTAAATTGTCTGGCCACTACATTTTGTGACTGTCCAGTCTGTAAACGTCCGATGATGATGAGTCGTTGTTCTGTAGTGAGATGAGCCATACTTGCGCATTGAATTTTCAACTGAATTTATTCGAGGAGCGTCAATCTTTTATAGGCATTCAATAATATGGTCAGAGGGTTTTGTGTTCAGTAAGTTTCACGGGATTCTCATGAACCTGTCACGACTTATTGTCAAAAATGTTGTTTTGACCTTGACCTCTTTCATGACCTCACGAATCATGAGGTGAGTACAATTCAGGTAACCAGTAGAAGTTAATGACCAGATGGACACAGTCGATAGGTTGACTGATGTCCAATCAGCGAATATCTTTTATAAAAGTAACACCAAAAAAGTTGCGTTTCTTTTTTCGAACAGTATAGTTATAGTTAGTTTTCTAGTTGTGATTAGAGGTGAGAGTGTAGCAAGGAGATAAGTGTTCACGACGCTGACACGTGCATCAAGTGAACACTTTTTGTGATACGAGAAGTAACACACAATGAAACTAGAAATAACTAATATAAATTATTGTGCACATATGTCGCCCATTATTAAACACAACAGTGTGATTAACAAACCTGACACTTTAAAAAAAATTCTTTGCTGTAGACAAGAAGAAAAGAATAAATACAGGACTAATGACAATAGTTATAACGAACAGAAAAAACAAATGAGAACACTACTACGAAAATAATAATTATGAGTTGTATGGAGAAAATGTTATGACTCCTCCACAATAAAATGTACCACGTGACTGAGTATACTAATAACTTGACGTGTCCCACAACACCTGGTCATTAAGGCACCACCAACTAGGGCTGGTCACACTTTAGAATGGACAAATCTGTTCTTACTGTTCCAACAAGGCTGCGGTCTACCAGATACAATTTGTCATTGTAGCTAGCTTTACAGTTTTTCATCAGTCAAAAACAAAATAACTTCTCACGCAAATTGAAATGAGAAAAAAATGCAATGGCCGTAGAAACGTTTGTCTGGGATAATTTGTAACATCACGTGACAGGAAGACGTGACCTAATTTTGTTGAAGGTCTATGCTCCTTGGGAAGCTGAAGGGGGATAAATAAATAATGAATGTTCAAGAGATTGTTGTAGAGAACTTTTTAGTGCTGACGTCACATTGTGTCACCCAAAACTTTGAGCTGTCAGTATTAGAATGTGGTGACCTCCCATTGGACTTCAGTAGTGTCAGAACACATAAGTGTTTACAACTCTATTATATTCATTTTGTGTAACATTTTTTAACAATCTAGTACAAGCAGAAAATATTAAATATTTGAGCAATAAACAGATTTACTAAACTTAGTAACGTAGTTTTTTATTTTACTTAAACGAAGTTGATGTTTGAAAATATGTAATATGAAAAAAAAATATTTCAATGAATGTGATATTTATTATTACTAACATTGTTTCCATTGACAAAAATCGCTACACTTATACCAGTGGGGAAAAGTGAGATATTTATAAACTGTCCTGGTATTTCGTCATGAGTAGGTAAGTATCTCAATTATTTATTTATAAAGGTGTGTATCTATTAGAGCAGTGGCCGTGGACACATTTGTCAGGGTTGTTTTACAATACAGTATGTTCAAGAGATTGATGAAGTGCGCTATTTAGCACTGACAACACTGTGTGATGTTTATTATTATTAGGTTGGTCTTAGTAAAGTGGCATCAAGACGTAATACAAAAGAGTTCAGAACTACGATCTTGTCATAATGTATATTTTAAAAAAAAAGTTATTTATAAAATACTAAACGTTAAATAATACAACAGCTACCAGATTTACTAACATCCAATAACGTAGTATTTTTATAATTTTATTATTTTGTTGAGCAAGTTAAAAAATATTTTCATTTGACACTGCTCATTAACATACCAGTAAGGAAAGTGTAGAGATACCTGTATCTACCTGTCAGTAGAAACAAATGTGTCATCTAGCCACCGGCTGACATGGAAAGACAGGAACACTGTCGCGAGTTAATTAAATAATAAACTGATGTTGAATATATACTTTAAGATTGTCTGGGTACCTTCCTGTTTTGACAGGCTTTCTTTAACTCGCAACGTATGTCACCCTGTTGTCACCATCAAATTTTGCAATCGATTTTTCAATCACTTCCAGATGAGCAATAGCTCTGAAAGTTAGCGTAGTTGTGTACTCCCCATGGCAATACAATAATCAGTCGTAAAAATAATAAAATTAAAATTAATATGAATATTTTTTTGTTCGTATAAAAAAAAAAGAACACTAACATGGGCGATAACTGCAAATAATCTAGGTGTAATCTTTCCAAATAGATTATCTCTCTTGAAACTTCATTCTTCCCCCGACATACACACAACTGACAAATACATTTAAAAAAATGTAATTTACAACTCTTATCAAAATATACAAAACAAACAAGAAACAAATATTAACTTTCCATGTAATATACTGAATAATGAAAACCACCTCCTTCGCTGTGGAATCGTTTATCGGAAACTGATATGGTCAATTAGCGGATCGATCACATTTGACTTAAATTTAAAAAAAAAATAAAATAAATAAATAAAATATTTTAAGCGCAAGCTTTTAATGCGCTAAAAACCCAAAAATACTTTTTCAAGGAGTGTATAGCTTGCAGTAAAAATGTAACATCACATTGACAACACGCCTGTTGCGCTTAATTTTTTATTATAGCTATTATTGATCAGAATCGAGATCATTACGCTCCGGGCAAACACATTAGTTCACAGTCTCCATCAGCAAATTTCGAATGGTATGGATGTTAATTGTTCCTGTAACGCGCTGGTTGTATACACAACGGATAAATCCTCTCAAACGTCCATCTCTGCTACATTTGATGGCAAAGTTTAGCAATCTTAGCCTTGTTGATTTATCGATTGCAGTATAGTTGTCTAGCATCATCATCATCAGCTGCCATCTCCACAACGAAGGTTGGCTGTAATGGATCTCCAACGTCTTCTGTCTCTTGTCTTGGTGGTGCACTCTGAAAGACTCTTTCCTGTCCATCTCTTGATGTTATCTTCCCACTTATAGCGCTGTCTTCCACTTGCACGTTTGCCTTCACCTCTCCCTTCTGTTATGGTCTTCTGCAAGGTGATATGCCTTTTTATGTGGCCAAAGTATTTTAGCTGCCGAACTTTGATCTCCCTCATTAGTTCTCTTTTCATACCTAGATTTTCTAGGACCTCCTTATTTGTTTTCTTCTCTTTCCGTGAGATACGCCCCATTCTTCTATATATCCACATTTCAAGAGCCTCAATTCTTTCTTCCAAATGCTTATACATCGTCCATATTTCTGCACTATACAGAAATGCAGAATATATATAACACTTTATGATTCTCAGTTTTAATTTGTGAGATAACTGTTTTGATGTCAGTATATGTTTCATGTTGTTGAATGTAGCCTTGGCCATTCCTATTCTCTTCTTGATTTCTGTTTCATATCTGCCATCTTCTGTTATTATATGACCAAGATATACGTAGCTCTTGACTTGTTCTAGGATTTTCCAATTTACGCTTATCTTTAATGTGGGTTTATTGTGTTTTTTGCTAATTATCATAGTTTTTGTTATCTCAATATTAATGTCGAGTCCATATTCATGACTTATACTGTTCACTTGCTTCACTAGTTCTTGTAACTTCTGTTCGCTTTCAGCTAACAACACGGTATCATCTGCATATCTAAGGTTGTTTATTGACCTTCCACTGATGTTCAGTCCTGATATTTCCTGTATCTGTTTGAAAATGTTTTCGGTGTATAAATTAAATAGGCAGTGGGACAGCACAAAACCTTGTCTGACACCTCTTTTTTTGTCTATGTATGGTGAATAATTCCTTCCAGATCTTACTGTAGCAGTTAGCTCCCAATAAAGGTTACTGAGTATTCTTATATCTTTTCCTTCAATACCTTTGTCTTCGAGGCATTCAGTTAGTTTCTCATGTCTAGCAAGCGACCATTAAATGACGTTAGAATTTCGCCCTTATCGATATCCAATGTTCCTAGCATGAGCAATACATAAAGTTGACCATGAGCAATTATTACTTCTAGTAGGTAAACACCTGCACGATCAAATGATGGCCCCTGTGTTTTGTTGATTCTCGTGACAAAAGCTAAAATCACAGGAAACTGGAGGCGTCTCAAGATGACAGAAAAGCTGTTATCGTTTGACTCTAAACTGATGCGTGGAATGAAAACTCGTACATTTTAATTACAGCCCCTGCTGATATTGTTTTGTATTGTTGAAAAAGTTCAGCCCTCTATCTTTAGTATTAACAGACTGCAACAGTTTAAAACAAACACATGACAAGGTATTTGGTGGCTATTTTAATATGATACAAAAATATCACACTGACCATTTCTTGACTGGTTACATGCGGAGACATACGAATAAACAAGGTATTTGGTGGCTCTTTTAATATGATATAAAAATATCAAACTGACCATTTCTTGACGGGTTACTTGCGGATAAATCCGAATAAATTTGACATTTGACCTCTTTATTATCTGTCGTGAAGTGATGTCTGTATCACAACACGAATTCTAAGTAACTCTGACCACACCGTGCGCCATATATTGTAAGAACGTCAAGATACCCAGTCCAATCAGATCTCTCCGTTATGCAGTGTTTACTACAGCTTTTGTTAATAAAAATGGAAGTCCAATCTGTGCAACCTAGTATCGGAAGACAATTTACTAGATCAGTATGAAAGAAGTACCACATGGAAGAAGTATACAAAACGATACTGGGAATGTTGCTCTACCCGTAGGTACAACAACTTTTATAAATACTAATATAGGACGGGATAAACCTCTGGTTGAATGCATTTGAAGCTTCATGTTAATCCTTAATTTAGCTGTTCAAATTATGCATAGAATAAAATGCACTTATGAGACTAAAATATTATAAAATAGATATATAAAGAATAATTCAGAGTATAATTTAAGCTTTGGGTGAATAAAATCGCTCCAGGAATAACGGAGATAATACAAAAAATAATTTTCCTATTTTGAACAATGGGCAAATTTTACCAATATTTTCGGACCTTAAAACACATTAGTAGGGGAAACCACCTCGGACGGGCGAGGTCACTCTATAAATAGTGCGTGCCTAATAGAATCAGGTCAGTCACTATATTTGAATCGACAGCGAGCGGCAAAAGAAAGCCTGTGTTAATGCAAGTGTTTTGCCTTCTGTACCTGAAAGCAGATCTTAACCAACTATTAACGGCTCGTCCGTGTGTATACCTGAGGGTAAGAACGAATCTATATATATATATATGTATATAATTATGTGAAATTATAGTGAGTAATCCACCTGTACGATAAAAAGTGTATAGATGTGTTAGAAAATTTACAGTGTGTTGCTGGTGAAACTTACAGGCTTGTGTGTAATTCTAGAGGAAAAGCCAGCCTTCGGAAATATTCAAAAATATTGAGACAGATGGCCAACTGTGTCTGTGGGTCTGGAAACGTGTTTAAAGAAGTATTTCTTAAATGGAATGACACACATACCAGGAACATAAGGAAGGATGCAAAGAATTGGTTCACTGTATAGTTTGATATGTTACTTAGTAGTTTTATTCACGACCAAATTATTGTATGCAGGCAGATCATGGGAAACGAATTATAATTAAGGATGTAGAAGAAAATTATGATCACAGTGAACTGAATTGATTGATGCTACTATACTATACCTTGTGCATCTGCTGGCACACTTGTCTGAAACTGTCTATCGTCCCCATCGGTGTCATAGAGGGATATTGGTAGAAAAATACAGGGATTACGTTTAACTTCGTTTGAGGTTTTATCCAGTAATCTATGACAAATATAAGATGCATCTATTACTGTGGTTACGACGGATGCAGTGCCGGTCTATGTTAGAGGGTGTGATAAAGTACATTGATACAGCGATAAAATTATTAATTCTAAGTATAAAAGTTAAAATAATATGAGTAGAAATAATAATAGTATAGTTGTAACGCGTCTTCTTTCCCCGCGCCAGTCATCGCAGTGAGATAAGAACGTAGTGTGAAACCTTATTGCCGCGCTAGTGGTATTGGAATTTATAACTCGCCCGTCAAGAGTTAACGGTAGACATTTTGAAAACAACAAGCTTAGTTGTTCCAAGAAAGAGAGTACGATTCAAAACAGGGGAGGCATAAACGAGCGCATACAAGTGAGAGAGCGAACACATGCTGCCGGATTGTCAAGCGTTAGATTCTTGGGGTTGCTTCCCGAGACGACAGTGCGAGACGATACAGTTAGCAAGTCGCAAGCTTTGTAGAATTTAAAAATACCCCGCAAAACCCACTACTTTTTTGGACTATAGGCACACTGCGAAAATATATATAAACACACAGACAGCGCTTTCGCTGCAAAAGAGTCCATTTTTTGACGTAACAGACTAGTAGTTTCAGTTTTGGACAACGCAGGAGAGAAGAAAAGATGGCGTAATTTATATGATAATGGAAATTGAAACTAACTCTGGAAAAAATATGGACTTCCTTATTAATAGGTTTAGGATCATGAAAGTTAGCTAGTTTAAGAGCTTATCATCTCTTGATAAATAATATGCTTTAAAATAGAAAATCCGACAGATAATAAGAAAGATATGGACAAAAGACGGTATTGGTTATGACAGACAGACCAACACATGCTCGTCTTTACTTTCACTAACGTGGATTTTTTACGCGTCCTTGAAAAAGGCAGGAAAAGGGTACATGTATTCTATTGGAGGAGGGGTAGACAGGGGAGATAAATTATGGGATGGCTTAACACTAAATATATTTTAGCAGTGGAAATCTAAGAATGAGTGAGGAGAAAACCTGTTATGTCCAAAAATCAAGTCTGTTTTTAGATTGTAATGCCAATATTTTCAAATTCAAACTAAAAAGCTTAGTAGTTGGATCTCATTGGCCAACGCATTTTATATTAATGAAAACCTAGATGGGCTAGTCGCCATTTGCATAATACAGTCCCTAGAACAGGACGTTGTAATTCTGTGAAATGCGACTTGCCTTACTAAATTAAATATATAAAATAAAACAAAAGGGCATCACAGTCCAGCCAGCAGGACATCTGAAGTCTGCTAATCAACGTACCTGTGTTTATTCATTGAATTTATGGTAAGGCAGATATTATTCATATATATATATTTTGTTTCAAAATGTGAGTGAGAGATACTGCCATTTCGACAGTAAGTACATAGGTCCTTAGCTGATTTATGCAGGGCGTAGAGGTGGATTTATGCCATAACACACTGCCAGTTTTGTAAAATACACATGTGTTGTGAAATAAAAAGGTTTTTTTAAAAGGCCAGATGGACACAGCTCACCTATCCTATTGTATAAAAGAAAAGAAAGATTAATATTATTATTGCAGATGTAGGGCCGCCTTGAGAGGAGAGACATGTGAACAACACTGGTACACTTTGTAATAGATGAGCTGGGTTGGTTAATCAGATATGACCCAGATCTTTATTTCTAATGTATTATAACTTGTAGAAATAACAGTTTAAGTATGATATCAACAAGGAGGCATTATTTCATTGTTACAGGGTTTTTATCTGGCACTAGCCTGGTGTCAGATGTCCGTGAAAAGCAGTTGAGAAGTCTTTTCATTTCCAGTAGTGACAGGGGTCTACAGAGTCCACCCTGTTACTTTTGGGCCAGTATCAAAGTGTTCGTTTTACAGCAAGAATACGGACAGTTCCAGTTTTGCCAGTTAAGTATAATATCTGGCACAGGACGCTTCATCAGCATCAAAGACTAGAGCCCCCTTGAGTAACATAATAAAAATATTCCCCAAAGAAGTAGACATTGAAAGTCGTATATTAAACAACTGGGGATGATTAAAGAATCCCAAACAGCCATCCAGTGTTAGAAACCAGTAATATTAAAGATTTAGTGACAATATTAGTATATTTTAACATTATATGTTTGGACAAATTGTCCCTTTGGGTTAAAACTTTGCATTTATGTATATACCTTGAGTTCTTTTAATTTTGAAAGTCCTGACCAGAAGAATACTAGGTTCAGGACTAATAAAAATTGTATAGGAAAGATTTACACATCAAAATTTAACCCAGGTGTTAGTTCATTTGATCATAGACTTTAATAGTTATTTATATGTGTGTGTGTTAGTGTAAAATTTCCATCACACCACACTTGCATAACCCTAGACATTAGACGTAGCTACCATACATACTAGTCAAGAATAGGTCTGATTGAAATCATAAGGTGGTAGCAGAAAGGTTACCTGATAACTCAACCCATTATAATCAGGTACCGTCACAGCTGACCTCATTCAGAACAATAGTGAAACATAACAACCTCATTTCATAACATCAAAATCCACCACAGAGGGCCAGACATCACGAGTATACCAATTGGAATAATTTCATCCGACTATTCTCTCCAGTATTAGAGGGAGCCTTATTCAGTGACTCAGAAATGTTGCCCACAAAGGCAACTGTGTAGCATATTCCTGATCAGCAAAACTAAAATCAAACCAGTTTGTGATGAACTTAGCAGTATAGCTCTTCAATTAGACTGTGAGAATAACACTAGTAATTATTCAGGGACAGATCAACCAAGCAAGACTGTCTCCATATTGATAGACATCCTAATACAGTGAAAGACGTTGTTTAACATTTTTATTATTTATTTACTTTTGTAACATGAGTTCTTTTAAAACTTTTCAAACAGAAAAGAGTAAATGTACAAATAAATTGTAAATATTTACAAGCAGACTTACTTAAATTGTTTAAGTTAAGTTTTATTCATTGTTGGTGAATTTAATTAAATAATTACCCCTAGTAGAGTTAAAAATATTAATAATAATTACTATATTAACAGAGGAGGATCTGCAGAGGTAGCCCATAAGGATTCAGAGTACTACATTACCATCTTCTCTGGGAACTTATACAGCTTGATCCTACCTTTGTTGTCTTTACACTTTACTCTTCTTCAGAGAAAGTGGTTAAGTCATATTTAATTAAGGAGAGTTAAGTGTTAAAGACTGGAATGTAAGGGTCGGTTTTTTGTACACGCTAGTAAACACGCTCTGCATGATGAGAGAATTTCTTAGTTGAGGGGTGGAAAGCGGAGTAATGTTTAAACTGTTACCTGACTAGTTGTTACTTTGTTTAAAGATAAGATAAAGAATCTGGTCGAACGTTCTATTTATTAGTTTTGGGGGGAAAGGCGGATGAATTCAGCTCACATCTCAAGCTGCAAGTTTGCGCTTGAATGATTTTTACTGAGCTGTTTTGAGTAGCTGTTATTTTTCGTGACAGTACGTTTTCTGGGAGAGCTGGGGTTTGGACGTGATCCATTCTGCTAGTGTGTTTCAGCATATTTCGATTGTAAAAGGAGAATTTAATAGAGATGGAAGATATTTTCAGGCCATGGATTAAACCGGCCATTATGATTATCATGATTCATATTTCCTCTGATGGATATTGTTACCATGGATGTAATAGCACTGAGAGTTGCTGATGTTATAAGAATTATGGTGTTATTCCCTTTGATGGATTTAAGATGTTGGAAATTCTGTTCCTGAGGGATATTTATTGTAACAAGTGTACTGTGCTGAGGTCTGTGGTTTATGCAACCAATGTAATAGATATTTGATACTATGTTCTGCACCCACTTTTTTCCATGAATACGTCATGTACTTGATGCTTCGTGATTTGCCGTGTTCTGTAACCTGTGACAGTGTGCTGTCCCTACGTCAATGTTGCGGTGTCAATAAACTGTGAAACGTTACAGCTAGTTTTAATAATTCCTGACTCTTATGTTTACTGTGGTGTGTATTTCCAGTTGGTGCAGGTATGCCCGAACCCTTAACATTCGCGGATGCAGATATACCACATTACACACCTGTCGGCCATATGTAAGCCCGACCATGAGCTGATTGCCTTCATCAGCGAAAGATATTAACATTGTCTTCCTACGCCACTTAATAACTTGTAACGTATAGTGATGGCCTGTGTGGCCTGTTATAGAGAACCTATATATAAACATCAATATAAAGAAAATAAACTGCAACAGAAAGTGGTCGCCAGTTTCATGGGGTATTAGGCCATTTACAGTGTTGTCAGTGCTGACTTTTATGCACAAGTTATTCAAATCAAAATTTGCAGTGTTCCAGTCCTTCTTCTCGTGCGCCAACTTAGGATTTCAGCACCCGATGTCATTAATTACGTTCGAAAGCCGCTATCACCTTGGATTTCCAGTACCTATCATTGTTGGATTTATTCGGACTGTGTGACAGCTTATGTACACCATTCTAGTTGTTGCGGAGGCCGGGATTTTGTTTCATTTTGAAGACAAGTGGTTTGTTTGTTTGTAAACTGTCCCACTGTGCGGTGTAACATTGAGCCTTCCTCAGAGCATAATCTATTTATTCTTTCACGTTTTCTATATTGTATGTTTCATGTTTATGGGGGAGGTTGGATTGGTGACTTATGAAGGAAATATCCCAGTTTACACAGGGCCTTCATGAGCGTTCTATAGGGTTTAGTTTGTGAGCGTCAATTGAGCGGTAATTCCTATTCATGTCTAAAAACCTTGCCGAGGTTCAGACCGTTACTTGTCCATCACGACAGTAATTGTTTAGGTGTGGCAAAACGTCTCAGTGTTGTTGTCATTATATGTTTTCTCTGTACCTTAGTTTTTTTTTGATTAATTTGTTTGTGAGTGTCTTCCTCCCCTTACTATCGTTGATTTATATACAAATTTTTGTTTATACACTGTATTGTTGCTTGTATTGTCTTACTTTTCGCAGTGTCATTGCACTCTTTGCAATATTTTCTCTTTGGTTTTGCTTTCAGCTTTAGTTGATTCGGCGAACGTGGTCATTTGTGCTTTATATCTTATCTTTGTCACTCTTGTCTGTACTATCTATTGTGTCATGCACTGTAAATATGATAATGCATAATAAATATATTGATAATTAATTACATTATTAACAGTTAAAGGTAATTGTACAAGTTCTTAAGGAGGAATTGTCACCCACGAAGTTGGGATAGAGTAAGTGTCTCCTGGATATTTACATTACTTACATATCTTCTAAAATACAGCAGAATGTCTAGTTTGGTTTATTTCATTACACAAGGGAAATCCCTTGATATGACTACTGAGGAAGTAACAGAATTCGCACTTGTCGAATATGCCAAGGAGCAGAAGTTAGAAGAGAAAAAACAGAAAATGGAGGCTGAAGATAGAAGATTGCAAATGCACACAGAAGAGAGAAAACTTCAGTTGGAAAATGAAAAACATAAATTAGAGGCTGAAGATAAAAAAATTCAACAGCAAATGGAAATGGAAAAACAGAAATTAGAGGCTGAAGATAAAAAAATTCAACAGCAAATGGAAGAGATAAAATTCAAATGCAAATGGAAGAAAAAAAGCTTCAGATGCAAGCTGAAGAAAACCAGAGACTAAACGAAGAAAGGATCTTATCTATGGAACTGGAGAAAATAAAGGTAGTGAATATTGGTAATACACAAAATGAGACAAACAATCAAACAACTTCTAATAAGGCAAATACTAATTCTTATAAAATCAGATTGCCTACTTTCAACTCTGCCTATGTCGATATTTCATTCTATCTGAATAGATTTGAACTTTCATGCGAATCTCATGAGATAGACAAGTCGGAATATTGTGCACGACTTATGGAAATACTTAAGGGTGAAACTATGAACACTATAAGTATGTTGGAGGGCCCTGACAAGAATAACTATGATGTTGTCAGAGCGGTCTTGTTAAAAAAGTACCAACTGGATGAAGACGGTTATCGCCTACGCTTTAAGTCTCTATTTCCAGAGGCTGGGAAAGATTTTTCAGACTTTATAGCAAATATTCGCCTTACGTTTTCACGTTCGGTGAAACTTTCAAAAATTGAACATACATACGAAGCCCTCATTGACTTATTGCTTCGAGACAAAGTCATGTCGTCTGTAAACGCTTCTTTTGTTTCTTATTTACATGAGCGAAAACCTTCAAACTTGAAAGATATGGAACAATACTGTCGCCAATACGTCACTGCACACCCAAATGTGACTATTAGCCACTCTGAGGTCAGAGAAGGTTTACCCGTGGCTTCAGTAATACCATATGGTCCTAATTTACGCCGTAGATATCTAAGTGCGGATCGCATATTTGGTAGGAGAGATAATCGTGATTTTGGACAGTACCAAGGGGGTGCATCACGTAGTAATTCTCCTTCTTCAGTGAACTGGAGACAATTTAACGGTCCCCAACATTTTGGTTCCAACAGTTATGGAAATTTTGGAAGGGGTAACTACAATAGAAACTATCAACCCTACAATAATTTTTCTCGGAGACAACAAAATCCATCGAATAGATATTTTGATCAAAGGGGAAAAAGTAATCGCGACAATGCTAACTGGGGTTCAAATCAGAACAATAATTGCAATAGAGCAAATAACAATGCTCCCAATAGAGACAATAGTCGCGATAGATCGCGATATGACGGTAGATCTCCAAATAATAGATCGCATCGCCATGCTAACGCTGCTCAACAAGTGTCCCAGTTTATTAATGATCAAGCTAACAATGATAATAGTGTCTCTAATGCTACTGCTTGCTCTGCTTTCGATTTCGAGAGAGCATCTTAGTGCCCGGAGTGCACAACTTTGTTCTAACCTACAGCTATAACTACCTTGAGTTGCGGTCATCCTCTACCCACTCTGCCTGCCTTAGCTGCACATGACGGAAGAAGGTCTCTTACTCTACATAAGGGATTTGTGAATAATTATCCAGTCTCAGTTCTCTTTGATTCTGGATGCACGACTGTTGTGATTAGACAGTCTCTAGTCCATCCATCTTGCGCTACGGGTAATATGGTGAAATGTGTGACATTCGGTGGGACAGTTGAGACTTTTCCGACTGCCATAATCCACATTGCCACACCGTTTTTCACTGGTTATATACACGCATGTATGCCCAGAGCGCCTATCGCTGACCTTACTGTCGGACAGATACATGGCGTAAAGGTGTGTACGCCGGTACAAATTACAGCTTGGGAACGGCAACATAATCTTACTGCCGCTACCATGCCAAAATCTTTTCATCAGGTACATTCTGCTAATTTAGTGCAATCTTGCATTATTGATGATACTATTGTTCATCATGCTAATTTTGGTGCTTCTTTTAGCCCAGTTCGACATACCTCAGTACGTTGTTACTCCAACTTTGACTCTTCTTTAACTACTATTATATAAGAAGATCCTTCAGTTTTGTCTGATACACACACTAGCTTTATAGCTGCGACTGAATCTACATCCAGTCACGTTGATTGCAACTTCTTTGCTGCAATGACTAGTGTTTTCTTTGCCACATGTACGGACTTATTTGTTAGTACATATATGTACCTTATGAGTTTTTTTACCTTTCTTATTGAACCTGCTAGCTCAGTATCTTCGTCTTTTACGACTTTTTGTCGCACTCACTGCTTTCCTTTTAAACTTCGACGTAGGTCCAAGTTTACTACTGTATGCTTTTACATCTTTATTATATCCTTCTTACTTTTTTCTTTGCCCAGTACACAGGCTATGACTGCAGTTCAGCGTTTAAGATGTACGCCTTTGTCTACTGCATTTCCTTTGTCTTGCGCAAAATTTCAGATTGTCAGCCATCATAACACTCTTAGTCATCACTACCATCTTCCAGATTTGCTTTTAGATTTCGGTATCACTTATATATCTGCGACTCTATTATACATCATCGCACACTGGTGGAACACTTTTATGACCCTGTTTAATTCAGGATTTTGGTTTAGTATGTGTTACTTTCTCTGTTACCCTTTCTTATGTAAAGGAGGAAGGTTTGATTAACATTGTACAGGGGTCGGAAGTTTACACGGCCACATTTGATAGGTTAGAATTGAAATTAACTGTTCTATTTCATAAAAATCCTACCTTTACCAAACAGAGATTTTCATTTGTGTTTTTTCACAGCGACGGCTTTGCGATGAGAGTACGAGCTGCTTTATTGATTTATCGCAAGATTTGCTTTTCCAATGAAACCAGTCGGCAGTTTGACGTCACACAAGATGTTTTTGGTATCTTCGTGCTCGTAGGATTTTCCAAGACTACTAGAGTTGTCCTTTCTATGGAACTTATTTATGATAGTAGAGAATATTGTATATTAGTATAGTATAGTATATTAGATAGTATTGTATTAGGATATGATATAATTTTTTTTTAAGATAGTATGTTGGTTGGTCTTTATGCACCAATTCATTACCATATTGTTCTTATACTACTGTGTTTTGATAAATGTTGAGCGTATGACAATTGTAATGATGCTATTATTTTTATGTATCTGATCATTACGATACATGTGGGTATTGTACAATTTAAAAAAAAAATATGGTGAGTAGTAAAAGGTATTTTTTCTGACATTGTAATGGTTTTTTCTTTGCGCAGCGCTTGATTGTGCGCTAGGGGTAACTATGTATAACGATGTGAGTACATTAAAAACAATGTTTTTTTCTGAGGTTGTGATGTATTTTTTCTTTGCCCAGCGCTTGATTGTGTGCTAGGGGTTACTACGCATAGCGATATTATTAATTGATGTCTATCATAAGTTCATCATTGGTACTTTATAAGTTTATCAATTTGGTTATCATGCACATTATGTTATTTTTTAAATAGAAACTAGTTATTTGTCTTTTGATATAAATATGCATTGTTTAACTTATTATTTACCATGATATATCATTGTCTGCTCATTCTTCTTGTACTTCATCTGGTCTTTTTACTTTTCACTTATGATGTCATAGCTAGTCTATACTTGATATACTTCATATTTCTTTGAATTTGTTGATCTTCGTATGCTTATCACATTATCTTTCTATACTTCATTTTTTTTACTTTACACTTACTTCTATCCCTCTTTTGTTCTTTTTTGTTAACATGACTTAACATAGGGTAATCCTTATGTGTAGATATTATGTTAGCATCGCCCTCAATTTTTTATTTTCTTTTTGATTCGATGTAATTTTTTCAACAAAAAAAAAAATTATCATATCATTTTTTCCCCCTGGGTTGGTGTAGTCTGTTAAGTCATATTTAATTAAGGGGAGGTAAGTGTTAAAGACTGGAATGTACGGGTTGGTTTTTTTGTACACGCTAGTAAACACGCTCTGCGTGATGAGAGAATTTCTTAGTTGAGGGGTGGAAAGCGGAGTAATATTTAAACTGTTACCTGACTAGTTGTTACTTTGTTTAAAGATAGGATAAAGAATCTGGTCGAACGTTCTATTTATTAGTTTTGGGGGGAAAGGCGGATGAATTCAGCTCACATCTCAAGCTGCGAGTTTGCGCTTGAATGATTTTTACTGAGCTGTTTTGAGTAGCTGTTATTTTTCGTGACAGTACGTTTTCTGGGAGAGCTGGGGTTTGGACGTGATCCATTCTGCTAGTGTGTTTCAGCATATTTCGATTGTAAAAGGGGAATTTAATAGAGATGGAAGATATTTTCAGGCCATGGATTAAACCGGCCATTATGATTATCATGATTCATATTTCCTCTGATGGATATTGTTACCATGGATGTAATAGCACTGAGAGTTGCTGATGTTATAAGAATTATGGTGTTGTTCCCTTGGATGGATTTAAGATGTTGGAAATTCTGTTCCTGAGGGATATTTTTTGTAACAAGTGTACTGTGCTGAGGTCTGTGGTTTATGCAACCAATGTAATAGATATTTGATACTATGTTCTGCACCCACTTTTTTCCATGAATACGTCATGTACTTGATGCTTCGTGATTTGCCGTGTTCTGTAACCTGTGACAGTGTGCTGTCCCTACGTCAATGTTGCGGTGTCAATAAACTGTGAAACGTTACAGCTAGTTTCAATAATTCCTGACTCTTATGTTTACTGTGGTGTGTATTTCAAGTTGGTGCAGGTATGCCCGAACCCTTAATATTCGCGGATGCAGATATACCACATTACACACCTGTCGGCCATATGTAAGCCCGACCATGAGCTGATTGCCTTCATCAGCGAAAGATATTACCATTGTCTTCCTACGCCACTTAATAACTTGTAACGTATAGTGATGGCCTGTGTGGCCTGTTATAGAAAACCTATATATGAACATCAGTGTTAAAGAAAATAAACTGCAACAGGGTATTACTGATAAGACCAGACTCTTATCTGGCACTATCCTGGTATCATCTGATACACCTTTATATCCAGGATACCTCATTACATTCTATAACATCTGAACCTCTCGCTACATTATCATCATTGTTTTCTTTTGTGTTTGTGCCGTGTGGAGCATGGAACCACCACTACAGCTGGTACCCTTGTAGGAAGCCTGCACCAAACAGTCACGTGACTTTTGTAGTGGTCAGTTCTATTGTAATTAGTTTGACATGATGATGTTGTCAGCCTCATGTACCACCTCATATTAGTCACCTTGTACGAATTGTCTGAGTATAACGTTCACTCAAGTACAGGGTAATGAGTACTGTTTCTGTAGTTTCTCGAAAAGCCGGTGTTAATATTTCTAACAACGTTAACAACGCACCATGAAAATAATGAAGACAAAAGCATACGTGTTCTTTAAGAGAGTGTTGAATTTAGCTGTCACGGTGCAAAGTGTGCCGTTTCCGTATTTTCACGAAAACGTGGCGTGATTGTTTCACTGGTTACAAACGTTCATTAAGAACATTAGTAGTGTGGGGATATTTATCTTTTGGGCTATGATGGTACAATGTTGACTATATTCTAGGTCATTGAGTGGAGAATTTATTTAACTATGTGATGATGGGCAGACACAATGGAAAGAATAAATTGGACTAACGCGACAAACAGGTTAATTGATGACGTCTTAAATAAATCATTATTTGGTACATAACATCTTTTTTTTTTAAATAAAAATTTGTAAAACACGTTTATCAGAATACATTCAAACGAATTAGTTATACCCCTTGATTCTGTGTCTTGTCAACCAACAGTTTTATTCTTGGTACAGATTCTGAAATAGACTACCCCATAACAGTTTCAGACTCCACTGTTTGTTTTCTTGCTTCGATTAGATTAAGAACTCGTCGTTGTCTCTTCTTTCAACAGCTTCGTTTCTCACTAACACTAGTACTTCTGGAATATCGCAGTCCGATTATATACAGTGTGGCCCAAAAGTCTGAGTTCATAGAGAACTCGACTGCTACATCTCCTTGTGAGGATCCCTGTCTTGTGTACATGAGAACAATCTATGTGCGGTCATTTACTGCTAATGCCGAATCCATATTGGCCCTTGAAAATAATGATTATGTAACTTAGAAGAGAGAAACAATTGATATAAGGAAAACTGCCTACATTTCCAGACGTTTGACCTACTTTGTAGTTATTGCCCAGATATCTTGCGCAACCCTGTGAGATGCTTGGAGTATCCTCATGTGGTAGGCGTATCTCAGCCTGGGAACTCCTGCTCTACAGGGATTTAAAATCCAATCTTTCCATTACGTAAGTCTATGCTATTAATTTTGACGTCTATTTATTATGTTAACTGTGGCTTTCTGGCGTTGAGTTTGAAGAGCTAGGAAGACGACTCCTCTAGTCCCAGAGAAACAAATAATCTGATTGTATGCAGACCGTAATAAATATGGGCTACTTTCTTAATCATGTAAGTCGAGAGTCAACTTATCCAAGTTAGAACAACACAGTATCTTAGAAGCAATGAACGTAGTAGCTGGCGAGTTAAACATCTCTTGGTATTTAATGAACCCACTAGTAAATTACGAACGTGACTAAATAAAGTTGTCGTACATCCAAAAAGAAAAACTTCATTTCGAAAGAGTTTTTCTGTAGCCGCTTCCTTTGTCATATGTAAGACTGTGCGTATTTACAATAGCGCTGGTCGTAGACCCATTTTCAGGGATGATTGGTAATACAGTTTGTTCAGCCCCGAGTGAAGCATTCCCAGTTACGGTGGTTTGGCCACGTCTACATAATTGGAGAAGAACGTCTACCACCACACATATGGGAAACCAAGATCCAGGGACCGAGATCTCCAGGACGACCCAGAGTTTGCTGGGAGGATAACACTTGACAATCCCTGAATGACCGAGGCCTGGCCTGGAACCAGGCCAATGAAATACTGCTTACAAGATAACATGGCGCTTTGTCTGGCTAACCTCTACACCTCAAGGTAGAAGAGGTTCGTTTGGTTTTAAGGACCGTCTTCATTGCACACGGTCAACTCCATCAGTGCTCATATCTCCTCCCTCAGATCTCACATGGACAACTCCATCAGTGCTCATATCTCCTCCCTTAGATCTCAAGGAAGATCTCAGCACAGTGCACGAACTCTAAAGCTCCGGCGAGGATCCCAATGTACCAAACCTCTTAACCACTTCGGCCCCGGGGTAGAGGAGGAACGACCAAGTAAGAAAATGTGTTTACAATATTGTCGAAGTGCGCTTATTAGCGCCGATGAAACATTTTGGTGGGTACATCTGCGATTTCAACAGATATTGTTTTACAGTATTATCATTGACTTGAAAGTCGCAGAGCATATAAGAGTTCAGAACTTTAACATGTGCATCAAACTCCATATTATTTAAAGGTTATTTACTCTAAAAACAGAAAACAAAAGATTATTTTAACAGTTTAAGAAATAAACTGCTGAAAATAAGTGAATTTGTTATGCCTTATATAACTTTATATAATGAATTGATAAAGTTAAATAAGTAATGCAAATATGTTATGTAATTTTATATTTTTTAATAATTAAGTTGTATCCCTTCGAAAGTAAATTGCATGCCTTCCCCTAACTTTTTTATCTCTGCTGTTTAAAATATCACATGGTTATGTTTTTTTCCCCCCCACTTATTTCATCAATCACTTGAGCATTACTGTATTACAAAACATCCCAGACAAACGTGTGTACGGACAGTACTCTTATAGATAAAAACGGACAATAATCTTACCGAGGAATAGAAATAACAGTTACAGATAAACACAACTTCAAAGAAGTTTATGTTTGGATGTACAACGACTATTTACGCGATGTTCATAATTTAATGGCGTGTCTTCCAAATACAAAGAGATGTTTAACTCTCTAACTACTAACTTCATTGCTTCAAAGAAGCTACCATAGCTTAGCGGGGGTGCCACACGGAAGGTCCTGGATTCGATTCCCCGGTAAGCCACTCACGTCTGTTGTTTTTCTGTTGTCTAGTTTTCAACTTTTTTATTATTCACAATTGCCTGAAAACATACCTTTATGTGTTTGTATAATGTTTATGTACTGTTTACAGGCCTCGGGTGTCCCATCTTTATGTATTTAAAACATTTATACAATACTAAAACCTACCCTCTGTCCTGTACTTACTGTTCTTAGTCTTCTATCATTTACGTATTTACTTATTCGTTCCTCTTGTACCGTGAGGTGTAGAGGTTTGTAAGTGAAAGCGCAAAACTATTCTATAGACTGTCTTCCTCCTGTCTCAGCTCCATTCTAGTCCTCGGTCCCTCAAAGATTGTCTAATGTTGTCCTCCCAGCGGACTTTGGGCGTCCCTGAGGTCTGGATCCCCGGCTCCCAGTTTCCCATGCCTGTCGTGGCAGCTGATCATCCCCCATTCTGCAGACATGGCTAAACCATGTCAGTTGGAACCGCTCTACTTGGGTCTGTAGGAGTTGGGTTTTTAGGCCTTGACGTAGCGCCTGGTTGCGGACCATGTCTCTTCCTGTCACTTCAACCACCTTCCTCAGAAACCTCATTTCTGAGGGTTGGATCTGGCTTTTGTGGGTTGTAGTCATTGACCATGACTCGCATCCATACGTCAAGACTGGGGCATAGGTTGAGCGGTATACAGCCATCTGCGTCCTCTTACCAATCTCTCTTCCGCTGAGGTATCCTCGCTTTATGGCTTGAAAAAGTCTCCCAGCTGCTGCTCCTCGGGTAGCCAACTCTTCTTTGATACCTACCTTCCGGTCTATAACAGCTCCAAGGTATTTAAAGTGGTCGACCTGCTCCAGGACCTCCCACCTTAATCTCATGTCTTCTTTCTTCACGTGATATCACCATGGTTTTTGTTTTCGAGCTGCTAATGATCATCCCTCTCTTCTCCAGCTCTTCCTTCCAGACTTGCAGGTTGGATTGAAGATGTGCCTCTGATTTAGTAATCAGGGCAATATCATCAGCAAATGAAAGCTCTGAAATACAGAGCTGTCTCATCTTCCAGTACCCCGTTGAATACTTTCCTGTCCTCTTCTTACATGCCTTGATGACATCGTCCATGAGGAGTGTGAAAAGATAAGGTGACAGGATATCACCTTGTCTTACACCAGTGGTGGTCCTGAACTCTTCTGACTTATATTTTTCTGTCCTCACAAAATTTCTGCAAGACTTGTAGAAGCTCTGTATAGCATGAATCAGACGTGATGGTATGTTCTTCCTTGTCAAACAGTCCCAGAGTTTGTTCGACCTTGTCAAATACCTCTTCCAGATCTAAGAAGCAAAGATGGATCTCACTCTTATACTCAGGAGCCTTTTCACTCAACTGTCTGAGTGTGAAGATTAGGTCTTGAGTGCTTCGATTTGCTCGACCTCATCCATGTGTGGCACAGCTAGGCGTCTGAGTCTCTGCTTCAGAATTCTAGAGTAGATTTTACCGGGGACACTGAGAAGGGATATGCCTCTATGGTTTCCACATTATCGGTTGTCACCCGTTTTAAATATCGGTGTTGTTATGGTAATCTCCCAATCCTTTTTATGGTCTTGTTGCACCAAGCTGCCCGTAGGACCCTTAGGGGTAATAGGTCGCCTGCTGCTCCCATGTACTTAACCATTTCTGGTATTATGCCATCATATTCTGCATTTTTGCCCATCTTGATTTTCTCCAGTGCTGCCTTCAATTATTCCATCTTTATGTCATCTTCATCACCATTGGTTTCCTCTTCTGTGCCAGTTGTTAAAATTTATGATGCTTGACCTTATTCACCCTCCAGGAGTTCTGAAAAATATTCCTTCCATCTTTCCATTACTTCTTTTGGGGCAGTGAGCAATTTGACTTGCTTGTCCTTTATAAATTTAAGGGGGCACTGTTTGTCCTTCCTCATGTTCTTTAGGGTCTTATAGAACAATTTCTGGTTTTCTTGCGCATCGTTTTCTAGCTTTTCTCCAAATTCTTCCCAGGACTTCTGTTTTGCTGCTAGCGCCTTGTTGTTTGCTTCTGTTCTGGGTAGCATATATTCTCTATATTTCTAGGTTTTTCCTGCTGTGTTTTTAGCTCCTAAGTAGTGTTTCCATGCCTTTTTCTTCTCTCTTATTTTCTCTTAAACCTCATCCGTCCATCAAGGTGTCCTCTTTCTCTTGTTCCCAATTCGAACTTCACCACATGCTTCTGCTGCAGATGTCTTTATGATGTCCTTGAATTTCAGCCAGAGAGTTTCCAGGTCTTCAGGTTATTGTTCTGTGTTTCTCACTGCAGTGGCAATAAGCCCCTGACTTCTGGTCTTCAGTTATGGCTCTCTCAGCTTGTAGGTCTTAATGCTCGTTTCTCCTGTTCGTTTACTTAGCTTCTTGCGTGATGTTAGGTAGTTCATATGCCGAGTAGCTCTTTCAGTTGTTCTTTTAAATGTTAATAAGAAGTGGTCACTTCCAATCTCTGGCCCCCTCCACGCTCTAGCATCCGGAACATACTTGAGTGAGCTCTTCCTAACTATGGCGTAGTCGATCACTGACTTCTCATTCTTTGTTGGTTCACACCTAGTGTTTACATGTATGCGCTTATGGAGGAACTTTGTGTTTGTAATGATCAGAGTCTGCTAATTGCAAAATCTAAGGAGTGGCTTTCCATTGTCATTAAGAGTGTCTTCTCCACATCTTCCGATAACTCCACCCCATCTAGCATGGTCATTTCCAACTCTGGCATTGAAATCTCCAAGCACGATAATTCCATCTAGGCAGTCCTCCACTTTCCTTTTAAGCATTTCGAAGAATTCCTCCTTGACCTCTGCTTGCTCATCTTCATTTGGCCCATACACAATGACAAGGTTGACTTTGGTTTCTCCTTCTTTTAGTTTTAGGACCATATTGCGTTCTGAGACAAAGTTCCGTCCCTTGATATTATCCCTTTTGTTTTTGGCCACACTGCAACCCACGCCCCCTTTAGCTCTTTCAGATATGGGGACATCACTGTAGAGCAGCGTGTCGACATCGAGATCCATAACTCCTTTTCCTTTTTTCTGTGTTTCTGTTAAAGCCAGGATTTCTAATTTAGCTCCTCTTCCTTCATACTTCTTGCGTTCTATGTTACGTAAGTCGTAGTCCGTTGTCCGTTCCAGTTCGTTGCCTTTAGAATCATTCTGGTTTTCTCTTTTATGTTTCGCGCATTAGGTTTTAAGACAAACAGTTGATTGGCCTGTTGTGAATTTGCATGGTGGAGGTGGTGAGTCCTTACGGCCTAAATGCAGGCCGCCCTCCTCCTTTTTCAGCCGGGCTTGGAACCGGCCTAGGCGGAGTTATATCATTTACTAGACCCAGTATTAAGGTCTTTGTCTTGTGTAGTCTGACCTATACTGTATAATATTGAACAACAAAAGTCACTGCGTCGTTAATATGCTGGATTGCCGTTGGTAAATTTCCGGTGTTATGTGTTGCAGGTCGCACTAATAGCCCCTGTCATCGAAGCATCATTTGATTCGCTTCCATAGCTAGGCGGGGGTGCCACACTAAAGGTCCTGGGTTCGATTTCACGGTAAGCCACTCACGTCTGTTGTTTTTCTGTTGTCTACTTTTCGACTTCTTTATTATTGAAGAGTGCATGAAAACATACCGTTATGTGTGTGTAATGTTTATTTGCTTCAATGATGTTGTGCTATTCAAACGTGCATAATGTGGCAGATAAAGGGAACGAATAGTGAGAATCAAACATAGGAAAGTCTAGATAGAGTAGAAAAAGGGGATGCGCAAAAACAATGTGCATGAGACGGAGAATCCGAAAAGAGGTTAATAAATCCGGTTAGGCACGCTTTTCGGCAACTCAGTCAGAAGCGTGAGTGAAGCAGTGTATGTCGCACATACCCCAGTATACGAGGGTTGCCATGTTGAGGCGACAGTGACTTGCTCAAGATTCTATGTAAATTCGTAGGTCTGCGGTGGCAGATGTGTGCAGTACAAGTTGTCAATATAAATATTGTATTATCCTGACAAGGAGGTGAAGATTGGAAGAGCGTGTTATGCTCTCTTTCATTAATACGGTACGTAGAGTGCAGTAGTTAACATAGTGCAGTCGTCATGTTATTCGGGCCAGTATAGAAGTCAGCTAAGGTTCAGGGAAAGCATCATTCCCCGGAGACGTCCGTTAATTACAACCCAATAACCTGAACGTGAACAGTAATAGTTAAATAGGCAAAGCAGTTGAAGAAGAAAGAAGATAAACACCAGTAACATCAAAATAGAGCCAGATAGAGCAACGTAATACAGTCTACTACTCGTATCATTAGCAAGTGAGCTGTATGAAAGTATGTCGACAGGACCAAATTGTTGGAGGTCCAGCTATATTACTGTAGTACAGTGTAAATAAACCGTGTTCCTGTTCAAGCGGTGTTCCTCAAGTTTTATATAGAAGTACCACATCGCATTGTATGAACATTCTGTGTGTTGTTGTACACATCCATCATCATCATGTCATCGCTATCAACTGAGGCAAAGAACCTGAGTATACAGCGGCGATGTGGGGTAACCACCTGTTAGCGCAGGCGGCCATAATAAGCTGAATCTCGACTTACGTGATCTAGAATGTGGGTTACATTATAAAACCTTCATAATGGTGACAGGGCCTCATACAAGAAGAATAGTTATTGTTTTTTAACTTACATCTTAACAACATCCGTTGGAACTGGTGTGAGTAGTCTACTTCGCTGTACAAACTCCTTGCTTGAAAATGATCGTTAGTTTAATAAACTGAGGAGACAATTAATAGCATAGACACACGTAGTAGGAGTGAGGTTATATAAGGCAGTATTTACATATACGAACATGCTTACCTGTATGATTTGAGCCTGAGACTTTGACAACAGATTTAGAGAGAAGAAAACAACTTTTACAAATATAATGTAACAGAAAGATCATCGAAGTAACGAATCTGAATAGTTATAACAAGTCAACAGGTTAACTCTTTGACTTCGCAATTATTTTCCACCCTGTGCCGTAATTTTAATTCGTGATATACTAAAAACAACGCTCAGAGAGTTGTTTTGGCACGGGTGTCAATTTTGACCAACGCTCTGAGCGTTGTTCCGGAGTCAAAGAGTTAAAGACACATGGATATACGCGCTATTCTCATAATAACAAAAAGACCGAGGGAGACATGATATAACAACATACAGATATCACGTGAGTTACCAAAGATTGTCCTACAATGCCCGGTACCAGACAAAATAAGACCTGATAGACAGAAAAGAAATACATTGGCAACATAAGAGAATTGACGCTTCTAACTGTCGAGGAACTAAACAAGCTAACAAGTAATAGATAAAACTGGCTGGTACTAGTACAGCACTTATCGTGTGTGGTGAATCAATGGTCACGTTTTCTGAGACAAGCTAAGACAAGTCACCTGTATAATCAGTCACATTAGTCTCATGTCACATTTACATAAATGAATTCAAATAATTCAATCCATAAAAGTACTAGTAACCAATTAAAATAAATAAACTGGTTATCTGTCTGTTTCTCGTTACAACCATTTTTATTATTCTTGTACATACATCATCTTATTTATTCTGCCTTCTGTCTGTCGTAAATAAAAATGGTTCACATCAGTTCATCACTATCATGTGTTCAGTAAATATTGAAATTTACACAAAGCTTTAGTTACTTAAAGTGTTATTGTGATTTACTTCTCGTTTGTAAACAAACATATTCGTGGTACAGAAGGTCTTCGATATACGTCGCTCCGATATACGTCGTTTCGCATACACGTTGTTGATTAATTTAAGGACGGTAAACTCGATATACATCGTATATTTTTGCACTTATGCCGTTTGAACAGGAACATACATGTATATTTCCTTCCAATCTTCTCTTTCGTCTTCTATATTGAAATGCATAATTACATATTGCATATAACGTGTACAAATATTTACTGCATGTATCAAAACATAAGTATAGTACATTTTACAAAATTGTACAACCACATCTGTATACTGTAAATACTAATTTTAGAGAATATATAATGAAATAAAAATGTAAAGAATAAATAAATAGCAGATTTTTAAAAAAAAATCAACAACGTAAATGACGTTAGATTATTTCTGACATAAAAAAGTCAGAGAACCTCAACAGCTAGTCACAGAATGAGCAGAAACTTCAGCTTCAGTTGTAGCAACTTCAAGTGCCGAGTAGCAACAATTATTACAGGAAGAATAATGTAAAAATAACATTATGTGTATGTTTTATTAAAAATTTCCTGGTGTATTTTTAAATTCTTATTTAGCAATTACAATAAATTATACTGTATTACAGTTTAGTGTACAATAACATATTCATATGCTTATAGACGTCAATATAAAGTCAAATGTTTAAGCTGGTCAGGAACGTATCTCCCACATAATATGAGTTCACGTTTCTCAAACTGTTTTTTGTCTCAGGACCACTTTACACCCTTAAAAATTATTGAGGACCCTATGTGTGTTATGTCTATCGATATTTACCGTTTTAGAAAACGTACATATTTATAACCTAAACTTACTACCTTAGAAACGTATTTAAAAAAAAATACACAAGCTCACATTCCATTAGCTGTCAGAACGATGACGTCATTACACGCCATGTGGCCTCTGGGAAACTCCACTGTAAACTCGTGAGAGAATGAGAGTGAAAAATACAAATAACGTCTTAGATTATTCTGAAGATTGTTTTGACCTCGGGGACCACATGAAAGGTTCTCGGCGTCAGCTTTTTGAGAACCGCTGCATTAGTTTAATGGGATATTGATGATCGATATACGTCGTTTCGATGTAACTCGAGCCCTTTTAAGGAACATAACTATAATGTATATCGAGGATTCTCTATTTACATAACAGACTCACGTAATATATTCTCGCACACGATAATCATTTAGTAGACTAACAGAATATATTGTCACACACGATAATCGTGACATTATATAACAGACTCACGTAATATATTCTCACATACGATAATTATTTAGCAGACTCACATAATATATTCTCACACACAATAATCTTGACTTTATATAGCAGACTCACATAATGTATTCTCACATACGATAATCATTTAGCAGACTAACAGAAAATATTGTCACATACGATAATTGTCACATTATATAACAGACTCACATAATATATTCTCACATACGATAATCATTTATCAGATTAACTGAATATATTCTCACACACGATAATCATGGCTTTATATAGCAGAGCTCACATAATATATTCTCACATACGTTAATCATTTAGGAGACTAACAGAATATATTGTCACACAAGATAATCGTGACATTATATAACAGACTCACATAATATATTCTCACACACGATAATCATTTAGCAGACTAACAGAATATATTGTCACACGTGTGTTACCGTGGCCCGAAAGGGGAGCAAAGAATAGTAACACTGTTCCCTGCCAAGCATGTCGTAGAATGCGACTAAGGAGGGTTGGGCATAAGGCTGATTACCCCATCCTGTAAAAAATTTAAACCACAAAAAACTTCAACAAACATGGACACGTCAATTAAGGAAAATAAAACACAGTCATCCAAGGCAGGGGAAGGTCCTCTCGCAGGGAGGCGTATGATGCAACACAGAGAAAGCCGAAAGGAGCCTGTGTTACTGACTAACCTTCTTTCTTCTAGGAGAAATTCCAGATTTGGCACCTGGAATGTTCGGAGATTAAACGAACAAGGGAAAGAGGCCTTAAGCGCCAGTTCGTGCTGTCTTTCCCTCTCTCTCTCTCTCTCTCTCTCTCTCTCTCTCTCTCTCTCTTTCCATGCGAGCTTCCATCTCTGCCTCAATTTTCTTGTGTTTCAATTGGCATTCTTCCACTTCTTTCCTATCTGCCCTCTCCTGTGCTTCTCTCCTCTCTGCTCTCGCTTTCTCTTCCTTCCTCTCAGCTTCTGATCTCTGTTGCTCCACGTCATATATTTCCAGTTCCTGGTTGACGAACGCGTTTGCAGCTTCTGGCTCCAATTCTGCCTCTTTCGCCTCCTGTCTCAACATGGACCTCATCTTTATCCTCTCTGCCAATGTCAAAGAATAAGATGTAGTATGCCTAGAGAACTAGTAAGAAGAAACGAGAAGGGGAAGAAACTCGGAACCGCTACGAGAAAAACCAAAGTAAAAATTTCCTTGAGTTACCTCCTACCTTATAATGTGTTAACTTATCGCTTGTATTATTGTCACTTAAGACTCTTAACGCAAGCGACTATGTCAGCTTAACTGATAAATTACACTGGAAAAAAATTTACTTTTACTAAAAGTAGAGAAAAATTTATGAAAAACAATTTAAAAGGAAAAAAAATTTTTTTTTTTCACCTAAAAGTATAATTCTCCGCTATCACACTCCGCCCTCTGAAGTCAGTTATGAGTTAGAGATGATATTATCAGGATCATAAAATCAGAATAAGCGTCTTTAGCGTAGCTCAGCTCTTTCTAACTTCAAAAGAACCTAAGTGATTGTTAAACAATCACGCGATCCCAGCAATTATATAACAGAAAATTTCAATTTTCTCTACCAGCGAATACAAAGGTGACAAATATTTTATTATCACTAACTTCCTGCTCCTGTGGAAAGAAACAAACCTGTAATAATTATTGTGTGGTCGGCCCAAAATACTAAAAGGCTTGGTCTAGGGGAAATAATTACTTTTTAAGATTATACCCTACTTCACAAAGACAATCAACCACACTCTATTTAAACTAGGCTCAGAATCTCGGACGAGCTAACCATTTATTGTCGTAAATTTATCTGAGAGTTCTGATGGATATTGGTCCATTTAGAGTGTAGAATGATAGTGAAGGTTCTGTGAGAATAAGGATTTAGGAAAGTGAGGTAGTAGATTCACAAGTGCTGGGGAGAGTAAGGACAGTCTCTTATTACGACAATATTTGTCTCTCAAACTACTCCTTCCACTCTTCTGAACAAACAATTGTTTGCCAGTTCCAGTCACTCAGGCGCACACACCAATTTGGTGATTCTGACGCACAACGTACATGAATACAGACTACGATAACAAACATGGGAAATGTTGGGTTTTGGCCAGCCGACACCAATGCTAATAAAGTTTTAATACCTTTATTATCATAAAATCAAGTCACAAATAATTATCAATTTACAGTCAGAAATCATGGATTACAAAATGCAAAATGACAAGGGGGAGGGGTTTTGAGGAGGAGTATCCACTACACCTTTTCCGATTGTATTTACTAACAGAAGAGAGAACCGGTCCCAAAGACAGGGCAGGGGGGGTGATGATGATGATCAGAGATAGGCAATTTAACCCAACAATAAATTTATTACTCTGAGACAAGGGGTTACAGTAATAAGGGGTAGAGGAAAAGCTAGGGTTCTCAAATGTTTCCCTTTATTCAACAAATTTTACGGGAGGGGGGAATGCACACAGTTAAACAATCCCGCTAGGAGAACTCCCGTACAATGAATACAGTACACCTTAAGACTAGGTCGAACTAATTATAAGGGTAAAAAAGATTAAATCTCCTTTCATTAAAAAAAACACGCTTGGGCTGGCCAGCACACAGTCACACACACAGACTTACCAAATGGTGAATTCTGGCACTTCATAGGAATTTTACAACAGCAGATAATATCGTAGAACCATAGAAATTGTCTTATTCTTCTGTGTCAGGCCCCAGATTTAACGAGGTGGGCTGGTAGCACATAGTATCAAAAAATCGCCAGACGGTGAAGCGTAAAGTTTTCAGTTGGTTTTAGATAAAGTTCCTAATGAATGGCACATGCACTTGGCTAAGTGTGAGGAATGGTGTGGTTTCTAAGATTGGCACAGCTGGTGGAGATAACTTTCTTTTGCCGTAATGTCACAAACTACAAAACACTGAGGTAAGTTCTTCTTTGGGGGGGGGGGGGGGGAAAATCCACTGAATATACTTAACAGACAGTGTTCATGTAAATCTATGTTGTTCTTCACAAATAGGGCAGTGAGTAAAATATTGCTACTGGCAACTGTTCTTCTCCCAGTTTGTTAACTTTAAAACGACTTTATGAATTGGGATTTTAAAACAGTCTTTGGGTTTGCTTTATTTCTCTATACCTCAGATAGCTGAATCACAACAGGATCGCCACAAAGATTAAATTTTAAATATGTTCATAAGTCACTGGAGTAATCGAACTGAGTCGGCAGGACTCTGTATATATTTTATTGCTGCGTAATGGCTGCTTAATTGCTGCTTAATTGCTGGGATGCAAGGTTCGAAAGATCATTCTGGATTCAAATAGAAAAAACATGAAATGCAATGAAATCCTTTAAAATCTAACGCGCAATACATTTACAGTTAGACTATTTTCTGCACTCGCGTCTTCAATTAATAAATTCAAGAAAAGCTCCCCGTGAAGTTAATAGTTAAAAGCACATCTATCTATACAGAACTAAACTGTATTAAAGTTATAATTCCCTTAACGACTGAAAAATTAATTTACGCGGCTATTGTATTAGGAAATTAACGTACAGATGTAACATTTACTTTGCACTAGAACTTAGAAAATGGGTTTATTTAATAAGGTTAAATTTACACCACAATCCAGTGAAATAAATATGAAATAACTACACCACTGATCAATCGAAGCTAATGTATAAATTACCGTCTGCACAGAAAAGAATTCACTCCAATAGCCAACAATTTAGATGAAATCTAGCAGGAATCCAACTATATGCTAGTGAATCTTAGAATTCTGTCAGAACGAATGATAAAATGCAGTTTTCGGAGTTCTTTATTTATACTATTAGGAATGCAAGATGAGTGGGACATGTTTGATTTTCACACTTTTCTTCATCTCAGAAGAAATTGAAATTCTGCCGCCGATCGTACCCGGTTGTTACCCGCTACGCTGAGCGTTCCGTCTCTCCTGTTCGTGTCCATCTTGCGAGCGGTTTAACGTTTCGCATGAAGATGTGGAATTCTTGCGAGACGCTGCTCCGTCTACTTCTGAGAGCCTTCAGTGTCTCAGATCTCAAGCGCGGCTTCGTTTGATTCTGGCACCACCCCTAAGGTAGGTACTTACGAAGGTTGTCGCTACATGCTTGCATATACTCGCTCTAGAGACAGGAGTGCTCTTCTGGCAACGCCCTCACTAGGCATAGGGGACTGGTGAAGTAAGTAAATAACTTCATATAATTGCTCCAGAGATCGCAATGGGTGTGGTTTAACTTCTCCTTGAAGGCCGTGCGATCTCAAAATGCACAGAAGGTAGCAGTTCACATATTTAATGATCCAACGTGGTGAAGATTCGTGGAAATGCTGCATGCTTAATTAGCCCAGGTGCAACGTTCCAGGCTGATGAAAAGTTACAACAAATGTTCAGGGGTTCTAAAGTTATGCGAGGCCAATATTCTGTTATCATCCATCGAATCAGGGAAATTCACTTGTCATACCTAGACGTACGTCACAATCTAGCATTATCCCTGCTACGACACTAGCATTTATACGTGCTATATAATATGGTACATATAGGAATGACCGACATTAAAAGCAAATAAAACGTTTTCACACAAACCGCAGTATCATTCAAAGTTCAGTCAGCTGGCACTGCTCTGAGAGGGCACATATAGGGCAGTCCCAGATAATAAAAATGAATGAGACCTAAGCGCGGAAAGTGGGAAATGAATGTTGTGATTTGGGTTTTTTCCATTGTTTAGGTAGAAAAGAGAGTTGTGACAAAAGTCGAAAAGAAACCAAAGACGTGTGAGACAAATGTCGAAATAACAGAAAGCCGTGTGCAAAATGTCGAAAACAGAGAGCCGTGTGTAGAAAATTGGAATGTGTGGAAAAAAGAGTGAGTCATGTGAAAAATGGCGGGGAAAAGACGTAGCTGTGTATAAAAAAGGAGAGATGTGGGCAATAGACAGGCTTTTACAGATTGTTTGGACTTTAGGAAGGATTTTTACAGAGAGTTTATAGTTTTTAGATTTAGAAGAAGGATATTACATATAGACAAGAAATGTGTGCTAGGTAGTTTGTAGTGTTAGATGAATTTAGTAGTTGAGATTATCAAGATTAGTTTATTATTTTCTTTTCTTCTGTTGGATATTTTTCTTTTGGATGTAAACACTATTTAGTTTATAAGTGAGTAACGAACGTGTCAAATTTGTGAAAATACCGGTACTTGTCAAACGACGGTCAATAAACATACACTGCATTGCTGTTTGTGGAACTTTACAGTATTTCATTTGGATTAAATGTGACTTACGGTTAAAAGCCATACAGTATTACTGAAGAATGAGAAAATAGCTATATAGGAATGTATGGCCGACTTTAAAAGTTTGCATTTACTGGACATTAAATTATTCACTACAGGAGAACGCATGGTTGGAATAATATTAAATAAATATAACTCAACAAAGGAGATAGGCTAGGAATTATATCCAAAAGGATATTATTCAAATATAAATAGTTTTAAAGATAATTAATATTTTTCACCTTCATCACATCGGCTAAAAGTTAGCTAATAATCTTTAAAAATTTATTACACTAACAAGCCTCAACGGAATTGTATAAAACTTATATGTAATGAAAGCCCCATATGGGGAAAAGGAAATGATATATAGGAAGGAAGGAAGGAGATAAGTGTGTAAGTGACAGAAGAGAAAAACGAGTACAGGAAAAGCACAGATTGTTTCAAATAGCTTCAAAACAGGAGATGAAACTAAAATCTTTTGGGGAATTTGGGAGCTGCTTTCTCGTACGCGCGAGAGACTGAAATATAAGGACAGAGCGGCGCATTGTAAATCACACACCAAATCCAGAAGCCAGAGTGAGAAACTGGAGGACAGCCTCTGCAAGAAAAGTTCTATTTTCACGCTGCATGCAGGGCAGATTAAGTTAAGCCAATACAGTCTCACCGTGAGCTTATTAATCCTAAGAGGGTTTTTATGATCAATGTTTATGATCATTCCTGATCGAGAAACTAAAGACTTGAAGAAGTTGATCCAGCTCACTGAAGCCTAGAGGTCAACCAAACTTCAACACCTTAGTCCCCCGTAGTTATTGGGCGGGCTGAAGGAAAGTCTTCCGTACTCCAGTGTGTCGGAGGAACCTCGAGCAGACGTGGATAAAGTTGAGTTTATATATTTCCATCCAACAAATCCTGTGAGCAGTTCTAAAACGACTTTCTAATGATGAAAACTAGATGGCAAGAGATAATGTGACAAACTTGTTTTATAAATTCAGTGGAAGATAAATCCAAGACTTTTTCTATTAGTTATTTTAATTTGTAACTGTAAATAATCATACATTTTACCATCTTCCAACACCCATTTATCATTACAAGAATATATAGATGTACATAATAAATTGGATAATTGTACTCATTTGACTTGTTAAATTTTTAACTGTTAAATTTTGAGTTACTTTTTCTAATTTAATTATAATATCACATAGGGTTACGATAGCGAAGTAGCATCTTATACTTCTGAAGCCTAAATCTATTGTCCAGCTCAGAGTATTCACAGCTGTAACTCACTTGTGATACCAGTGTACTTCTCGGGCACTGGAACTTCATACTTTCTGGAGAGAGATTCTACTTCTGCTCTACCACTACTATCATACTAGGAAAACCTTTCGCTACATTGGGGGCTCTTTCGCGGGATATTATTTTGTATCCTGGGCCACTATCTATGTATTCTTCTATCTTGAGCCACAAATAGTTTGTAAAAATAATTTTTTTTTTTTGGAAAAAAATTCTAAAAACTTAGAAATTTGTTTGTAATAGTAGTACCATTGAGTACGAAGTAAATAGGAAACGCTCACAAGGTTTTAAGGATTTGTCTTGTTCAAAGTAATTAATTGATTTTAATTAAGTTAGTTTGTTAGTGAAGATAAAATTATATACCCTCTGGTAAGTAAGCATCATGGCTGAATTGGTGAAGTTTAGAGCTGCGATTATGCAGGAAGGAAAAGACTTGGGTATGACAGGAGATGCTCTAATTCGATATATCACAACTGAAGTGGATAAATATTTAGATAGAGAGACCAAAAGAATGGAAGTTGAGGCTGAAGCTAAGAAATTAGAGGCAGAAAGAGAGACCAAAAGAATGGAAGTTGAGGCTGAAGCTAAGAAATTAGAGGCAGAAAGAGAGACTAAAAGAATGGAAGTTGAGACTGAAGCTAAGAAATTAGAAGCAGAGAGAGAAGCCAAAAGACTGGAAAGAGAAGAAAAGAGACTAATTTTGGAAGCTGAAGAAAGAAGGTTACAAAGAGCGCATGAGTTAAGTTTAAAGGAACTTGAACTCCAGGGAGCAGCTAGCAATCATGGTGCTAGCTCACCTCACTCTGAGAGTAGCTCCAACCATAGCGCGGCAAATGGAGCCATGAGTTTCCACCTGGATCCATTTATTGAAAAAGAGGACGCCATTGAGTCGTACCTGGATAGATATGAGAGACTGGCCTCTACCTATGGATTGGAAAAGGAAAAATGGAGCCTTAAGCTATCTCAGGGGTTGAGGGGAGTTTCATACGATGTTTATTTAAAACTCTCAAAAGAAGACCAGGAAGATTATGAAATCTTAAAACAAGCTTTACTGGTCAGGTACGAAAAAGAATTCTGAATCTTATAGAAAGAGATTCCGAACTGCTAAGCTACTTCCAGGAGAAAACTATCACCAGTTTTCTGCCAGATTGGAAACTTATCTGACAAAATGGATTAGCTTAGGAAAGTGTCAAGATATAAAAGAAATGGTCATGATGGAGCAACTGAGAGAATCCATGCCTCAAGAAATGAGAAAATTTCTTATGGAACAAGGAGCTGAGAGATTGGAAGATATTTTAACCATGGCTGAAAGATATCAAGCAGCTCAGTCAGAAGTATCAGGAAATAAGAAGAAGCAGGGTGAGAACTTCAAACCTTCACAAAACTTTACCAACTATGAACACAGGGACAATTCCAACAAGAACAAACACAGAACTGATTATAAAGACAAAAACCCTCTAGGATCAGAAAAGAAACCTCCAAGAAAGGAAGGAAAGTGGTGTAAATCTTGCCAAATGAGTAACCACAATACTGCGGAATGCAGACGGAAAAACCCTCCTCATCACGCTGCATGCCTTACAACAGAGAACAAGGGAAGGAAGGACCTGGCAGATAGTCAGAATGACCTCCATCATCCCCCTGTCTGTGAGGAAGTGACCTTGAATGGCACCCAAGTACTGTGCTTATATGATACAGGCTTGGACTTTGACTCAGTAGTGTGCTCTTCTCTGGTGAGTCCGGAACAGATAACCACAGAAACAGTGGAAATCAGAGGACCAGTCAAGGGAGCAGGAACCATGACACTGCCCATAGCCCGAATCAACATAAGATCTCGCTATGTGGAAGGAGAGATCAAAGCAGCAGTGATGGACAACCCTATCTACCCATTAATACTGGGATGTAGATATGTCTTTCTAGGAGAACCTATAAGACCCATAGTGATGGCAACAGTCCAGACCAGGGCAAGCTCTAAGAAAGAGGAGGACACTATCATCAATACTCATCCAGAAGAGATGAGAAAGGCTCAAACTGCTGACAGTACATTGAAGCCTTGCTTTGGCAAATTACCTAAAAGCCATAACCCTCCAGAGAAAGGAGACTTATATATGAAAAAAGGCCTACTATATAGAAAAGCTGGAACAGGACCAAAAGGACATGGACAGCTTGTAGTGCCAAAATCATACAGGGAGCAGGTTATGAAGCTAGGACATGCTATACCCTTCAGTGGACATATGGGAATAGGGGCCACTGGACAACGGATAGCCTGTCACTACTTTTGGCCAGGGATCACAGAGGACATAAAGAGGTATGTGAGATCCTGTCCAGAATGCCAAAGAGTAGCTCCTAAACATAGGACTGCACCAGCAACACTGGGAGAAATGCCCATCATGGGAACGCCCTTCGAACGTGTTGCCGTGGATATTGTTGGACCCCTCAGTAGGACCAAGAAGAGAAATGCATATATCTTAACCTTGGTCGATACTTGCTCTATGTGGGGAGAGGCAGTAGCAATGTCATCGATAGATTCGAAACATGTGGCAGAGGCACTGTTAACAATATTCACCCGATTAGGTTTCCCACATCAAATATTGACTGACAATGGTTCTCAGTTTAGGGGAAAGCTAACACAAGAAGTATTCAGGTTATTTCAAGCTAGACATTATCACTGTAGCCCGTACCACGCCCAAGGGAATGGTCAAGTAGAGCGGTTCAATGGCACGCTCATTTCAATCCTTAGAAAGTTGGCTAGTGAGAAACCTGAAACTTGGGACACATACTTACCCTCAGCACTATTTGCCTATAGGGAAGTCCCACATAACTCCACAGGATTGGCTCCAGCTACATTGTTGTTTGGACGACCAATCAAAGGTCCACTGGAAGCATTGTTGCGGACATGGACTGATGAAAAAGCAGAAGAAACCGTGACTTCTTCATACCAATACGTCAACGAGTTGACATCTCGATTGAAAACAAGTTGGAAACTGGCAAATGATAACTTGAGACAGGCCAGGAGGAAGCAGGCTGCTTACTACAATAAAACAGCAAAAGATAGGGAACTTGAGGTGGGAGAAAAGGTTCTGTTACTGTTGCCCAGCAGCAATAATAAATTGCAAATTGGATGGCAGGGACCCTACGTCATATTGGAAAAACTTTCCCGGACCAACTATAAGATTGACAAGAAAGGAAAGGAGAAGGTGTATCATGTCAACCTTCTTAAAAAGTATTATGACAGGGAAGCATCAGAAGTTGCCCATATCATGACCCTGGCCATTGCAACAGAAATGCAGGATGAACCAATTTCCTCCATGGAATACCCCCTATCAACTACGGAAAGCTATGCTCAGGTTAATGTGAGTGAACATTTAACTCTTGAGCAGAGGAAAAAGGTTCAGGAGGTGTTAGAAATCCATGCTGATGTACTCACAGATAAGCCGGGGTGTACTAATCTGTTAGAGTATGACATGACGATTACTGACCCTACACCAGTTTGTATGCGGACATACCCTATACCTTATGCTAAAGGACAGGCACTCAAGGATGAGATTGATTATCTCTTAAAAGAGAAAATTATTTCAAAGTCTGAATCTCCCTACAGCTCAAGTGTGGTGCTATTAAGGAAGCCTAGTGGTGAACACAGGTTATGCATTGATTATAGGAAACTAAATGCTATCACTGAATCTCAGGTAGACCCATTACCTGACACCAATCAGTTGTTTGCTACATTGAGTAAGGCTCGGTATTTTTCAAAAGTAGATCTAAGCAAGGGATACTACCAAATACCAGTGAAACCAGAAGTTAGGAAACTGTTAGCCTTTAGTACACCGGATGGACATTACGAGTTCAATGTACTCCCATTTGGTTTAAAGAATGCTCCAAGTATCTTCACCAGAATGATGAGGAAATTGTTGGAACCATTACAAAATCCTCATATCACCAACTTCATGGATGATATTCTGATTGCTACCACTACATTCGAGGAACACGTAGTAGCACTCTCCATGTTGTTAGGTAGATTAAGAGAAACGGGATTGACAGCACGCCCAACTAAGTGTCATATTGGATGTGAGACATTGGAATTTTTAGGTCACACTATCTCTACAGGGCAAATGTCTCCGGACCCAAAGAATGTAGAGAAAATGAGAAAAGCACCAAGACCACAAACTAAGAAGGATGTAAGATCCTTTGTGTCACTGTGCGGGTTTTATCAGAAATATATACCCCATTTTAACTCATTGTGCGCGCCATTAACCGACTTAACCAAAAAAGGTCAGCCGGATAAAATACAATGGACTGTGGAGTGTGAACAGGCTTATACAGAGTTGAAAAAATAAGCTGACAAATAAACCTATCCTTGCCCTTCCCGATCTCACACAAGAATTCGTACTAAGAACGGATGCTAGCAATGTAGGCATCGGAGCAACATTACTACAGCGGGCAGACACACCGCCACATATGCTATTACCAGTAGCTTTTGCCAGTAGAAAGTTAAATACAGCTGAGAGAAATTATTCTACCGTTGAACGTGAATGCCTCGCTTTGGTCTGGTCGATCAACAAATTCGCCCCTTTTCTTTACGGGAAACACTTCATTGTGGAAAGTGATCACCAGCCTTTGATGTTTTTAGCAGTGTCTAAAAAATTAAATTCACGACTTTTAAGGTGGAGTTTACTGTTATCTCCATATTCGTTCAATGTGAGATACATACCAGGACGGGACAATCTTGGACCCGATTTTTTAAGTAGGCATCCTATCAAAGGAGATATAGAGAAACAGAAAATTAAGGAGGAACTGCAGCATGTGTTACCAAAAAGTTAACCGTGCAGGCACTGTTTTAAAGAAGAGGGCTCTGTAGCGAGATTTGGTAAACACTTGCTTGGTTGTAGCGCGACACGCCCACGCGACACCCACACACACCAGCGCAAGGTCAGCGCTGCGGTCTTTCTTTGAAGTTGGTAGACAGCGGAAATGTGACTTACGGTTAAAAGCCATACAGTATTACTGAAGAATGAGAAAATAGCTATATAGGAATGTATGGCCGACTTTAAAAGTTTGCATTTACTGGACATTAAATTATTCACTACAGGAGAACGCATGGTTGGAATAATATTAAATAAATATAACTCAACAAAGGAGATAGGCTAGGAATTATATCCAAAAGGATATTATTCAAATATATAAATAGTTTTAAAGATAATTAATATTTTTCACCTTCATCACATCGGCTAAAAGTTAGCTAATAATCTTTAAAAATTTATTACACTAACAAGCCTCAACGGAATTGTATAAAACTTATATGTAATGAAAGCCCCATATGGGGAAAAGGAAATGATATATAGGAAGGAAGGAAGGAGATAAGTGTGTGAGTGACAGAAGAGAAAAACGAGTACAGGAAAAGCACAGATTGTTTCAAATAGCTTCAAAACAGGAGATGAAACTAAAATCTTTTGGGGAATTTGGGAGCTGCTTTCTCGTACGCGCGAGAGACTGAAATATAAGGACAGAGCGGCGCATTGTAAATCACACACCAAATCCAGAAGCCAGAGTGAGAAACTGGAGGACAGCCTCTGCAAGAAAAGTTCTATTTTCACGCTGCATGCAGGGCAGATTAAGTTAAGCCAATACAGTCTCACCGTGAGCTTATTAATCCTAAGAGGGTTTTTATGATCAATGTTTATGATCATTCCTGATCGAGAAACTAAAGACTTGAAGAAGTTGATCCAGCTCACTGAAGCCTAGAGGTCAACCAAACTTCAACACCTTAGTCCCCCGTAGTTATAGGGCGGGCTGAAGGAAAGTCTTCCGTACTCCAGTGTGTCGGAGGAACCTCGAGCAGACGTGGATAAAGTTGAGTTTATATATTTCCATCCAACAAATCCTGTGAGCAGTTCTAAAACGACTTTCTAATGATGAAAACTAGATGGCAAGAGATAATGTGACAAACTTGTTTTATAAATTCAGTGGAAGATAAATCCAAGACTTTTTCTATTAGTTATTTTAATTTGTAACTGTAAATAATCATACATTTTACCATCTTCCAACACCCATTTATCATTACAAGAATATATAGATGTACATAATAAATTGGATAATTGTACTCATTTGACTTGTTAAATTTTTAACTGTTAAATTTTGAGTTACTTTTTCTAATTTAATTATAATATCACATAGGGTTACGATAGCGAAGTAGCATCTTATACTTCTGAAGCCTAAATCTATTGTCCAGCTCAGAGTATTCACAGCTGTAACTCACTTGTGATACCAGTGTACTTCTCGGGCACTGGAACTTCATACTTTCTGGAGAGAGATTCTACTTCTGCTCTACCACTACTATCATACTAGGAAAACCTTTCGCTACATTGGGGGCTCTTTCGCGGGATATTATTTTGTATCCTGGGCCACTATCTATGTATTCTTCTATCTTGAGCCACAAATAGTTTGTAAAAATAAATTTTTTTTTTTTGGAAAAAATTCTAAAAACTTAGAAATTTGTTTGTAATAGTAGTACCATTGAGTACGAAGTAAATAGGAAACGCTCACAAGGTTTTAAGGATTTGTCTTGTTCAAAGTAATTAATTGATTTTAATTAAGTTAGTTTGTTAGTGAAGATAAAATTATATACCCTCTGGTAAGTAAGCATCATGGCTGAATTGGTGAAGTTTAGAGCTGCGATTATGCAGGAAGGAAAAGACTTGGGTATGACAGGAGATGCTCTAATTCGATATATCACAACTGAAGTGGATAAATATTTAGATAGAGAGACCAAAAGAATGGAAGTTGAGGCTGAAGCTAAGAAATTAGAGGCAGAAAGAGAGACCAAAAGAATGGAAGTTGAGGCTGAAGCTAAGAAATTAGAGGCAGAAAGAGAGACTAAAAGAATGGAAGTTGAGACTGAAGCTAAGAAATTAGAAGCAGAGAGAGAAGCCAAAAGACTGGAAAGAGAAGAAAAGAGACTAATTTTGGAAGCTGAAGAAAGAAGGTTACAAAGAGCGCATGAGTTAAGTTTAAAGGAACTTGAACTCCAGGGAGCAGCTAGCAATCATGGTGCTAGCTCACCTCACTCTGAGAGTAGCTCCAACCATAGCGCGGCAAATGGAGCCATGAGTTTCCACCTGGATCCATTTATTGAAAAAGAGGACGCCATTGAGTCGTACCTGGATAGATATGAGAGACTGGCCTCTACCTATGGATTGGAAAAGGAAAAATGGAGCCTTAAGCTATCTCAGGGGTTGAGGGGAGTTTCATACGATGTTTATTTAAAACTCTCAAAAGAAGACCAGGAAGATTATGAAATCTTAAAACAAGCTTTACTGGTCAGGTACGAAAAGAATTCTGAATCTTATAGAAAGAGATTCCGAACTGCTAAGCTACTTCCAGGAGAAAACTATCACCAGTTTTCTGCCAGATTGGAAACTTATCTGACAAAATGGATTAGCTTAGGAAAGTGTCAAGATATAAAAGAAATGGTCATGATGGAGCAACTGAGAGAATCCATGCCTCAAGAAATGAGAAAATTTCTTATGGAACAAGGAGCTGAGAGATTGGAAGATATTTTAACCATGGCTGAAAGATATCAAGCAGCTCAGTCAGAAGTATCAGGAAATAAGAAGAAGCAGGGTGAGAACTTCAAACCTTCACAAAACTTTACCAACTATGAACACAGGGACAATTCCAACAAGAACAAACACAGAACTGATTATAAAGACAAAAACCCTCTAGGATCAGAAAAGAAACCTCCAAGAAAGGAAGGAAAGTGGTGTAAATCTTGCCAAATGAGTAACCACAATACTGCGGAATGCAGACGGAAAAACCCTCCTCATCACGCTGCATGCCTTACAACAGAGAACAAGGGAAGGAAGGACCTGGCAGATAGTCAGAATGACCTCCATCATCCCCCTGTCTGTGAGGAAGTGACCTTGAATGGCACCCAAGTACTGTGCTTATATGATACAGGCTTGGACTTTGACTCAGTAGTGTGCTCTTCTCTGGTGAGTCCGGAACAGATAACCACAGAAACAGTGGAAATCAGAGGACCAGTCAAGGGAGCAGGAACCATGACACTGCCCATAGCCCGAATCAACATAAGATCTCGCTATGTGGAAGGAGAGATCAAAGCAGCAGTGATGGACAACCCTATCTACCCATTAATACTGGGATGTAGATATGTCTTTCTAGGAGAACCTATAAGACCCATAGTGATGGCAACAGTCCAGACCAGGGCAAGCTCTAAGAAAGAGGAGGACACTATCATCAATACTCATCCAGAAGAGATGAGAAAGGCTCAAACTGCTGACAGTACATTGAAGCCTTGCTTTGGCAAATTACCTAAAAGCCATAACCCTCCAGAGAAAGGAGACTTATATATGAAAAAAGGCCTACTATATAGAAAAGCTGGAACAGGACCAAAAGGACATGGACAGCTTGTAGTGCCAAAATCATACAGGGAGCAGGTTATGAAGCTAGGACATGCTATACCCTTCAGTGGACATATGGGAATAGGGGCCACTGGACAACGGATAGCCTGTCACTACTTTTGGCCAGGGATCACAGAGGACATAAAGAGGTATGTGAGATCCTGTCCAGAATGCCAAAGAGTAGCTCCTAAACATAGGACTGCACCAGCAACACTGGGAGAAATGCCCATCATGGGAACGCCCTTCGAACGTGTTGCCGTGGATATTGTTGGACCCCTCAGTAGGACCAAGAAGAGAAATGCATATATCTTAACCTTGGTCGATACTTGCTCTATGTGGGGAGAGGCAGTAGCAATGTCATCGATAGATTCGAAACATGTGGCAGAGGCACTGTTAACAATATTCACCCGATTAGGTTTCCCACATCAAATATTGACTGACAATGGTTCTCAGTTTAGGGGAAAGCTAACACAAGAAGTATTCAGGTTATTTCAAGCTAGACATTATCACTGTAGCCCGTACCACGCCCAAGGGAATGGTCAAGTAGAGCGGTTCAATGGCACGCTCATTTCAATCCTTAGAAAGTTGGCTAGTGAGAAACCTGAAACTTGGGACACATACTTACCCTCAGCACTATTTGCCTATAGGGAAGTCCCACATAACTCCACAGGATTGGCTCCAGCTACATTGTTGTTTGGACGACCAATCAAAGGTCCACTGGAAGCATTGTTGCGGACATGGACTGATGAAAAAGCAGAAGAAACCGTGACTTCTTCATACCAATACGTCAACGAGTTGACATCTCGATTGAAAACAAGTTGGAAACTGGCAAATGATAACTTGAGACAGGCCAGGAGGAAGCAGGCTGCTTACTACAATAAAACAGCAAAAGATAGGGAACTTGAGGTGGGAGAAAAGGTTCTGTTACTGTTGCCCAGCAGCAATAATAAATTGCAAATTGGATGGCAGGGACCCTACGTCATATTGGAAAAACTTTCCCGGACCAACTATAAGATTGACAAGAAAGGAAAGGAGAAGGTGTATCATGTCAACCTTCTTAAAAAGTATTATGACAGGGAAGCATCAGAAGTTGCCCATATCATGACCCTGGCCATTGCAACAGAAATGCAGGATGAACCAATTTCCTCCATGGAATACCCCCTATCAACTACGGAAAGCTATGCTCAGGTTAATGTGAGTGAACATTTAACTCTTGAGCAGAGGAAAAAGGTTCAGGAGGTGTTAGAAATCCATGCTGATGTACTCACAGATAAGCCGGGGTGTACTAATCTGTTAGAGTATGACATGACGATTACTGACCCTACACCAGTTTGTATGCGGACATACCCTATACCTTATGCTAAAGGACAGGCACTCAATGATGAGATTGATTATCTCTTAAAAGAGAAAATTATTTCAAAGTCTGAATCTCCCTACAGCTCAAGTGTGGTGCTATTAAGGAAGCCTAGTGGTGAACACAGGTTATGCATTGATTATAGGAAACTAAATGCTATCACTGAATCTCAGGTAGACCCATTACCTGACACCAATCAGTTGTTTGCTACATTGAGTAAGGCTCGGTATTTTTCAAAAGTAGATCTAAGCAAGGGATACTACCAAATACCAGTGAAACCAGAAGTTAGGAAACTGTTAGCCTTTAGTACACCGGATGGACATTACGAGTTCAATGTACTCCCATTTGGTTTAAAGAATGCTCCAAGTATCTTCACCAGAATGATGAGGAAATTGTTGGACCCTCTGAATAACCCATGCATTACAAAATCCTCATATCACCAACTTCATGGATGATATTCTGATTGCTACCACTACATTCGAGGAACACGTAGTAGCACTCTCCATGTTGTTAGGTAGATTAAGAGAAACGGGATTGACAGCACGCCCAACTAAGTGTCATATTGGATGTGAGACATTGGAATTTTTAGGTCACACTATCTCTACAGGGCAAATGTCTCCGGACCCAAAGAATGTAGAGAAAATGAGAAAAGCACCAAGACCACAAACTAAGAAGGATGTAAGATCCTTTGTGTCACTGTGCGGGTTTTATCAGAAATATATACCCCATTTTAACTCATTGTGCGCGCCATTAACCGACTTAACCAAAAAAGGTCAGCCGGATAAAATACAATGGACTGTGGAGTGTGAACAGGCTTATACAGAGTTGAAAAATAAGCTGACAAATAAACCTATCCTTGCCCTTCCCGATCTCACACAAGAATTCGTACTAAAAACGGATGCTAGCAATGTAGGCATCGGAGCAACATTACTACAGCGGGCAGACACACCGCCACATATGCTATTACCAGTAGCTTTTGCCAGTAGAAAGTTAAATACAGCTGAGAGAAATTATTCTACCGTTGAACGTGAATGCCTCGCTTTGGTCTGGTCGATCAACAAATTCGCCCCTTTTCTTTACGGGAAACACTTCATTGTGGAAAGTGATCACCAGCCTTTGATGTTTTTAGCAGTGTCTAAAAAATTAAATTCACGACTTTTAAGGTGGAGTTTACTGTTATCTCCATATTCGTTCAATGTGAGATACATACCAGGACGGGACAATCTTGGACCCGATTTTTTAAGTAGGCATCCTATCAAAGGAGATATAGAGAAACAGAAAATTAAGGAGGAACTGCAGCATGTGTTACCAAAAAGTTAACCGTGCAGGCACTGTTTTAAAGAAGAGGGCTCTGTAGCGAGATTTGGTAAACACTTGCTTGGTTGTAGCGCGACACGCCCACGCGACACCCACACACACCAGCGCAAGGTCAGCGCTGCGGTCTTTCTTTGAAGTTGGTAGACAGCGGAAATGTGACTTACGGTTAAAAGCCATACAGTATTACTGAAGAATGAGGAAATAGCTATATAGGAATGTATGGCCGACTTTAAAAGTTTGCATTTACTGGACATTAAATTATTCACTACAGGAGAACGCATGGTTGGAATAATATTAAATAAATATAACTCAACAAAGGAGATAGGCTAGGAATTATATCCAAAAGGATATTATTCAAATATAAATAGTTTTAAAGATAATTAATATTTTTCACCTTCATCACATCGGCTAAAAGTTAGCTAATAATCTTTAAAAATTTATTACACTAACAAGCCTCAACGGAATTGTATAAAACTTATATGTAATGAAAGCCCCATATGGGGAAAAGGAAATGATATATAGGAAGGAAGGAAGGAGATAAGTGTGTGAGTGACAGAAGAGAAAAACGAGTACAGGAAAAGCACAGATTGTTTCAAATAGCTTCAAAACAGGAGATGAAACTAAAATCTTTTGGGGAATTTGGGAGCTGCTTTCTCGTACGCGCGAGAGACTGAAATATAAGGACAGAGCGGCGCATTGTAAATCACACACCAAATCCAGAAGCCAGAGTGAGAAACTGGAGGACAGCCTCTGCAAGAAAAGTTCTATTTTCACGCTGCATGCAGGGCAGATTAAGTTAAGCCAATACAGTCTCACCGTGAGCTTATTAATCCTAAGAGGGTTTTTATGATCAATGTTTATGATCATTCCTGATCGAGAAACTAAAGACTTGAAGAAGTTGATCCAGCTCACTGAAGCCTAGAGGTCAACCAAACTTCAACACCTTAGTCCCCCGTAGTTATTGGGCGGGCTGAAGGAAAGTCTTCCGTACTCCAGTGTGTCGGAGGAACCTCGAGCAGACGTGGATAAAGTTGAGTTTATATATTTCCATCCAACAAATCCTGTGAGCAGTTCTAAAACGACTTTCTAATGATGAAAACTAGATGGCAAGAGATAATGTGACAAACTTGTTTTATAAATTCAGTGGAAGATAAATCCAAGACTTTTTCTATTAGTTATTTTAATTTGTAACTGTAAATAATCATACATTTTACCATCTTCCAACACCCATTTATCATTACAAGAATATATAGATGTACATAATAAATTGGATAATTGTACTCATTTGACTTGTTAAATTTTTAACTGTTAAATTTTGAGTTACTTTTTCTAATTTAATTATAATATCACATAGGGTTACGATAGCGAAGTAGCATCTTATACTTCTGAAGCCTAAATCTATTGTCCAGCTCAGAGTATTCACAGCTGTAACTCACTTGTGATACCAGTGTACTTCTCGGGCACTGGAACTTCATACTTTCTGGAGAGAGATTCTACTTCTGCTCTACCACTACTATCATACTAGGAAAACCTTTCGCTACAGGGAGAAGAAACCTGGGAAGAAAAATGAGCAAAACTCAAGTATTACCATCTGTGGCGGAAGGCCAGTTAGCACTTGAACTACAACAAAATATAAAGGATTAACTCTGACCAAATAAAATCAATATAACTACTAGTGCCGTATAACCTACACGGTCATACTGTCACCGTAATGGATATGGGCTACTTTATAAATCATGTAAGTCGAAAATCAACTTATCCAAGTCAGAACAACACTGTATCTTAGATGCAATAAATTCAGTAGCTGACAGGTTAAACATCTCTTGGTGTTTGGAGGACCACCAGTAAATTACGAAAGTCACAAAATAATGTTGTCGTACATCCAAAAACAAAAGATTCATTACGAATGTGTTTTTCGGTAACCGCTGTTTCTCTTCCTTTGTCACATTTTTTTTTCTCTGTGCTTTTTTACGATAGCACTGGTCGTTCAAAGCCGAGTGGAACAGTCCCAGTTACTGTGGTTTGGTCACGTGTGTAGTATTGGAGAAGAACGGCTGCCACAAAACATATGGGAAGACAGTATCCAGGGATCCAGATCTCCAAGACGACAAATAGTTTGCTGGGAGGACAACATTAGATAATCCCTGAAGGACCGAGGACTGGACTGGAAGCAGTTTACATGATAACATGGCGCTCTCTCTGGCTATCCTCTACACCCTAAGGTGGAAAAGGTTTGTGTCGTTTGGTTTTAAGGACCATATTCACTGCACACGGACAACTCCATCAGTGCTCCGATCTCCTCCCTTAGATCTCAAGGAGGATATCAGCGCAGTGCACGAACTCCAAAGCACAGGCGAGAATCCCAAATGTGTGTATTTAGGAATCATACATTCTATAAATATTTTTTTATCGGATAGGTTTTCCTAATTTTGTAAATTCTGCTAGGTCAAGGGCTGTAAGGCCTACTCTTTACGATTTCCAATTGCCAGGGAATTTTTAAGGTGTGCAACGTGCACTCGGAACCTACTATTTGTTCGTCCTTATCCGAGAAGGCTAGGCATCCAATCACACTACCCAGGGGATCATCGGGAGGATGACATGATTAGGACCCAGTGGTTCTGAAAAAATGCCATCATAAATATTCCTTAGACTGGGAACCGAACCCTATACCTTTATAATTTGAGGCGGACGCCATACTTCTTAGTCACTTCGGCCCCCAGGGTAGAATAGAAAATACTAAGTAAGAAAATGTGTTTAAAAGATTGTCGAAGTGCGCTATTTGGCGTAGATGAAACGTTTCGGCGCGAACATCTGCGAGTGAAACGTTTAAAAATTGTTGTGAATTACCATTGAAAGTGGCAAAGCATATAAGTGTTCACTACTTTCACATGTGCATTAGACTCTAAATTATTTAAAGACTTTTTACTCTAAACATAAGATACACAATAAAATTTTAACAGTGTAAAAAAATGTACTAATAAAAATTAGTGAATTGTTTATGCCTTTTATAATTTTGTCTAAAAAATTAATGAAGTTAAAAAACAAAATGAAAATATGTTCTTTATTAAGATTTTTGTTAATAATTAAATTGTTTCCCTTTGAATTTAAACTGATGCTTTCCCCTAACATCTATGTCTCGGCTTCTTAAAGTATCACATGGTTAAGGTTTTTTTTTTTTTTTGTTTCACTTATTTCTGAGATTCTACCAGTGGCGTATTCCCTATGTGTGCAGTGCGTGCTGCGCACATCTATGCCCGAAGGAAAATAAAAATTTAATTTATTATTCTATAAAATATTTCTCTTCTAATGTTCTGCTTTCGGACCGCACGCATCAGGATAACGGATTTTCCTGCATAGAATCTACGAGTATTTCTAGTTTCAGTTTCCCAACGCGTTTTATAGTGCCGTTTTTATTGCTTGGTACGGCAGTAATCGCCCGAATTTTCTCAGGTAATTCCGTCACAATGAGTGCGACACCTTTCGGTTTCACGTTTGAAGACTGGTTCGTGTGGATCGGGGTCATGTCCAGATACGTCAATACAATACGAACATGCGTGCGGTCGTGTTGCAGCTCTCAAGTTGTACAAATCGGCTTGTCCAAGTCCAGTGTTTGTTGTGATTAATTTTTGTTAGTTGCCGGGAGTGCAGATTATTACAGTGACAGTGAGTTTCAAGTTGTAAGTTGGGACCTCAAGACGCAGCAATAGAGACCGCAGTCAGCGACTCATAGCTTGACTGCCTGCGTCAGGACCAGCGAACCAGAGCTGGTCAAGACCGTGCTCCACCTCCACGTGGTGGTCCTGGAAACAGTCTGCAGCAGTGCAGGCTGGCTGAGCGAGCACGGATCGCAATGGGAAGGCAAATCCGGTCCTAAAAAATGCCGTGCAGAAGTCGGATGTGTCGACCGAAAGGTGCAGATATCAATGCTACGTTGTAAACAGACACAACGCAACCACCGTCCTTTTCAGGGCGAACGAAGAAGAAGAAAGAAGAAGAAGTTGTAAGTTAATTAGTATTTCGGAGATAATTGACATATACCCAAAATGCAAGTGTTGGACGACATCGCTAAAAAGAAGTTTTGTTCACTAAGTTTTAGTGAAAAACTATTTATTGTGAGTAACGGTAAATCATGTCCTGAGTTACCACTCTTAAAAACTGTACATAAAACTAAGACAGAAGTATACACACGCCATTTTTTAACAGCTCATTACAAGTCGGTGGATTGGTTAACTGGTTGTGAAAAGAGGAATAAATTGTTCTGTTGGCCTTGTTTTTTATTTTATTCAGAAGGCAACGTATGGAGTAGAAATGGTTTTGATGATCTTAACCACTTAAGTACAGCTTCACAGAGACACGAAAAGACTAAAAGCCATGTCCAATTTTCTTTTTTCAGCTGAAAATGTTTGGCCGACAAAGAGTGGACGTCTTGCTTAATGATCAGCTCGATAAAAGTATCAGAAAACATAATGAACTTGTAAAAAAGAATCGAGATATCTTGAAACGTCTGATTGATGCGGTATGCTCCCTTGGTAAACAGGAGCTTCCTTTCCGAGGACATGACGAATGTAATGACTCTTTCAACAGAGGCAACTATTTAGAGTTTCTGGATGCACTTCAGCAATATGAAAAACATATACAAATAGTCATAAAATTCAAGAAAATGCTACAAGGATGATAGCCCGTTAGATCTTACTCTAGGTTTAGCCCACAGCCCCGTTAAGAGAACAGATGATGGCCCAAAGAGTTATAGATACGTAGGGTTGATTCTAAGAGATTTCTTTCTTTCTCGTAAATATATGAACAGAGTTGGATAAATCTGAGTTAACCTAAGAAAACAGAAACTCTAGCATTTGTAACAAATTCTGCAGATTTAAAAAAAGTTAAGACAGCAAATGGGTGACAATAATACACCGGTAAAATAACACTCAGACCTGTGTACTCTCATTCATTCAGCCATGGCCTTTCTTGCACATATATACTCACAACTTTGCTCGCTGCCTCTGGGAACATAATAATTCTAGGACCTTCACACAGACCCGAAAATGCAGTCATCGGCCAAGAAATCCCCAGTTCCAAAAGACGTACTGAACTCTCTGTCTCAGGGAACGATTTCCTTGGGTGTTCTTATTTTTCCGAAGGTCTGATTAAGTCGCATAAAATTTGTCCAGGCACGAAAGTTAGCAGAGCACAATGTCATTAGCTTTGGATTCTAGAATTAAGGAATGTCAGATCGGTGTCTACTTCCAGGAAGGTACTATATTTGGTCACCACAATACTAGTCACAATCTCTGTCGGAATGTTAATGTTTCTTGTAATATTCTCGCCGCCAGGCAGCATGTACATTTAAATTTGTGGAGCAATTTGAACTGGCTCAAAAGCCCAATATATATTTCTAGTCTTTAGAAACCGTTAGTGGGATTGCTATTACTGTCTCTCTCTGATGGCATATGCACTGTCAGATTAGGGTTACTTGAAACAAAAAAACCCACGTGGTTAAAGATAGGAACTGTCTATGCTTCACACAAATATGTCTCTTTACTAAACGCTGGAAAGTTGGTACCACCGTTTCACTATATAAAAGAAAGAACACATATCAAATAATTTACATATATGTACTCATTATAACTTACATTTTAAATAGCAAGCCTACAGCTTGACTTATATTTAAAACTTCCCGTAAAGTAAGTTATATAAAAATCAATCATCAGGAATATCTTCGTATTCCGTCAATATTCACTGATGTCGCATCTAGCATTTATAAGTTAGTTATTAAAACAGTTTCGACTGAGTATTTAACAGTTAATTTAAACTTATTTCAGCTACTTGTTTAGTAAGCTAAAAATATAATTTATTTTTTATTTCCACTGCAACTCGACGATTAAAGAAATAACAAACTATCAAAATATTCACTCTGCACACAGAACTAGTTTAAAATGAAATCGGCGATTTTAACACTAAATCACTTCACAAAACTAGATATCTATATTTACCTCAAACACAGCACTACCGGATATCGCACAATTAAGAATTATACGCTTATATTTATGGAAGTCTAGAAGTTCGACAAATTGTCGCAACAAACTAAGAAACTTCGCTTATACAGCTCTACTCTTCGCGAACCACCTGTCTACTGCGAATATTGAGAAAGAATGAAAATAAAGTTTCAAACTAGGTTTAATATCTGAAACAGACAAAGGATGAACTATCTCCCCCGCGCCGATCTCTCCCCCTTCTCATAACAGCTACGTTATACTTAGAGGCGTGTCGTAACTGCCACCGGGCGATTACGCACCTGCGTTGACAAACTGACCGGGAAAAGCGCGTGTCAGTTGCAAATCTCAGACAACCGTCTACAACTGCGTCGTACAGATGCCGGGTTTGACACCTTAAGCTAGTGACAGGTGAAAAATGGTAGACCAAAAGTCTGCTCTATGTCCAGCGAAACGAATTTCTCACACCCCAGGCCCAGAAATCTGGTCGGGCCGCGCTCTGACCGGGGAAACTGCAGACGTATGTCTGGCGAGAACCGTATATTCACAGCTATCTGCGCGACTGACATCTGATGCAATAGTCAGTATGAGAAAGAAAAACGATGATGGGAAAGAAATATATTTTTCGCAACGAGTGATGCGAAAAATACAGGAAAAACAAGTACGGAAAGATAATAAAATAAAAGGATGCGGGTGAGAGAATAGGAAGAAGATGTAGGCAATTTAATGATCAAAACCCACGTGACAATGCATTTCAGCAATATGATCCTCTTTTGGAACATCACCTACAGAGCTCTACAGTTTTCCGCGGAACCTCTCCGGCTGTGCAAAATGATCTCATTCAGGCTATCTCTGAAGTCCTCATTGATGAAATAAAGAAGGAAGTCCACGTTTCAAACTTTGCTGCTATACTTCTGGATGAGAGTTGTGATATCACGTGTAAATCACAGCTGTCAACCGTCTTTAGATATGTATTAGATGGTGTTGTTTATGAAAGGTTTGTCGGGCTTACCGACGTTAGTCAGGATAGAACCTCAGAAGGTTTATTTAAACATGTAGTTAGCACGGTACAAGAATACAAACTTAAAGATAAGTTAGTTGGGCAAACTTATGATGGAGCGTCTGTGATGGTAGGTCATTTGGATGGCTTACAAAAACAGGTTATTGATGTTTACCCAAAAGCACTCTTTACTCACTGCTGTGCCCATGCATTGAACCTCGTCTTGCAACAAAGTTTGATGAATATCAAAGACTGCAATATTTTTTTATAACTCTCAATGGTCTTTCTGCATTTTTCTCAAAATCGTCTAAGAGAACAATAGCTCTTCAAGAATTTCTTTCTAAGAAGTTGCCAACTGTAGCACCTACCAGGTGGAACTTCACTTCCAGATTAGTAGATACAGTGAACGATCATTGGTTAGAGCTTATTGACCTTTTTGAAAATGTCATTGATTGTTCTTTAGAATGGGATGCTGACACAGTGGTTAACTCGCAAGGCTTTTTGTCTTTCTTGAGGAGCCTAAATACAATTTTCCTACTTCAAGTATTTTCAAGATTATTTGCATATACAGATATTTTATACAATTTACTTCAAACAAGAAATTTCGATATTGTGTACTGCTGCAAAAAAATAGAAGAGATCAAAAATGAACTTCAACAAGCAAGGGATACTGCCTTTAATGAGATTTGGTATGCTGCATTGGGAAGGAGGGGAGAAGAATTTGAATCACCTACAAATAAACGAGCCGTGGTTGTATAGGAAAAGATGCATGTTGCCAACTGTATTTTGAAATCATTGATAACATTAGTGTTCACACAGAAACACGGTTTGCAGCTTTCAAGAAACTTGAGTATTTCCACCTTCTTTATGAGCAAAAGTATACCAGTTTCAAGAAAAATTTTCCAGAGGAGCTCATCAAAAAATTAAAAGACGTTCATGGAGACATGTTCGACTAAGTAAGATTGAAGAATGAACTTGTTGTACTTTATTGTTCGGATTTATTCTGCAACAAGTCAGTTCATGAGTTACTACAGTTCTTAGTTGAAAAGGATTTCAGTTCAGGCTTTAAAGAAGTGTTCAAACTGGCAGAATTGATAATGACAATTCCAGCAACTACTGCTTCTGTAGAAAGATCGTTTTCAGCTTTAAAGCGAATCCACAGTTACCACAGATCTACACAAGGTCAAGATCGACTCTCCAGTCTCAGCCTATTGTCCATTGAAAAGGAACTTTTGACCAAGGTTAGAATAAAGAATACATTTTACGATGCTGTAACAGAGAAATTTCTGCAAAAGGAAAGAAGAATAGATCTGATCTTCAAGTGAAACCTGTAAGTGAAAATATGTATTATTTAGTTAATGTTTTTCTTCCAGCCGAATAACTATCGTCGCGTAATTGAATATAATTGGTTTTTAAATTAAGAGTGGAAGGGGTTAAATAGTAGGCGTACATATTCATTTTAAGTAGCAGCACGCCTAGCTCGCATTACTAGGATACGCCACTGGATTCTACATCCGGTCAAAACCCTACAAGAGGTGTGATATCTCGGTTATAAGCGGGGTATATTGTGCGCATTTTTATTACATTTTGCTGTACTGTTATTTCTGTCCTTTTTCATTTAATTATGTGGGGAGAGGGACTTTTATATTAGCCATGAAAAGGTCTATTTCTGTGAATTACCGCTAGCTGCCTGTCTGACCGTCCCGCCGTAAGGTTTTTTCGAGTGTTTCTGCTTGTTCAGTCCGTATACTTATTTATTTACCTTTGTTAAGTGTAATGATTTTACCTCTATATCTATTATTGCTACTGTGCCAACGTGTCGTTAAAAGTACTACTAGCTGAAATAAAGATCCATGTGTGTTTTTCGTTTCCTCTTGTGTCTACCCATAGAGTGGTCTTCCTTAACTCCAGCTGCTTTATGACTTTATCAATGATGATTTGACGTACGGTGTCTAAAATTGCTATAACTAATTCATTCATTCATAACCCTCCACTCCCAAAGGAGCATAGGCCATCAACAAACACATGACAAGATGACAATGACAAGTCCTCTTGTCACGTGCCATCATCTCAAGTTCTTCCCATGTTCTCCTCATCATTTTCACCTTTGTTTCCAGCCTTCTTCTCCATGTGCTTCTTGGTCTACCTCTTCCTCTCTTGCCCTGGGGAATCCAGAACAAAGACTGCCGTGTAATGCTATCAACAGGTTTTCTCAGTGTGTGTCCAATCCATCGCCATCGTCTTCTTTTCATCTCTTGTTCCATTGGCACTTGTCTAGTTCTTGTCATCAGTTCCACGTTGGTACCTTGTCATACCATTTTAATCCATCTATTCTACGCAAGCACCCATTTATGAAAGTCTGTAGCTTTTTGGTTGTTGTCTTTGTTGTTCTCCATGTCTCAGAGCCATACAATAGGACTGACTTCACATTTGAGTTGAAGATTCTTATTTTCGTGTTGGATCCTATTTCTCTTGATCTCCATATATTTCCCAATGCAATGAAAGCTCCTCTTGCTTTTTGTATTCTTATTTTGATATCGCTGTCTGTCCCTCCATCTTTATCTATATTACTGCCAAGATATGTGTATGATTCTACATCTTGTATTGGCGTTTCTTCAAGTTCAACCCTGTTTTCATTGCCTGCATTTATTCGCATTATTTTTGTCTTTTCGCTGTGTATTTTCAGACCCAATTGCAATGACCTCTCATCGAGTGTTTTCAATTTGTCCTGCATCTGATTACGTTTATGGGACAGAAGAGCCAAGTCATCAGCAAAATCCAAATCATGCAACTGCTTAGTCAGAGTCCACTTGATTCCATTTCTGTTGTGTGTTGTCGATGTTCTCATAACCCAGTCTATTGCTAGTAAGAAAAGAAATGGAGACAAGAGGCATCCTTGTCGCACTCTTGTTCTTATCCCAAACGGTTCTGTAAGCTTTCCTTCGTGAAGATCTCTGCATGTCATGTCTTCATATGTTTTCTTTATTAAATTAATGATCTTCAGGGGAACTACATAATGCCTCATCAATTTCCAAAGTTGATTCTCTGTCTACACTGTCAAATGCCTTTTCGTAGTAAAGAAATCCGATGTATAGTGGTGAATTGCATTCCAGACTTTGTTCAACTATTATTCTCAAAGTGGCTATCTGGTCTGTAAATGATCTGTTTTGTCGGAAACCTGCTTGTTCATCTCTCAGTTTCTTGTCTATGGACTCCTTTAATCTCTCAAGGATAATACCGTTTAATACTTTTCCTGGCACTAATAGTAACTTTATTCCTCTATAATTTGTACACTCTTGTAAATTTCCCTTCTTAGGCAACTTAACCAGATATCATTCCTTCCATTCTGCTGGTATCTCTTCCTTTTCCCAGACTTTACCAAGTAATTTATATAACAGTTTGTAGCCGTGTTGATATCTGCTTTGATGGCCTCTGCTGGAATGCCATCAGGTCCAGACGCTTTTCCATCTCTTAGAAGCTTCATGGCTTTCTTTATTTCTTCCTTCGTTGGTCTTTCACCGTTAATTTGTAGCTCTTCTTCAGCTGGCTGGATGTCCGGGGGGTTTTGTGGAACTGGTCTATTGAGAAGGTCCTCAAAATATTCTGTCCACCTCTTCACTTGCTTTTGTAAATTGCTAAGCAGTTTTCCATTCTTGTCTTTTATGAGGCGACTTGTTTGCTTGTATTTCCCTGTTCGCTTCTTTGTGCTGCTATACAGTTCTCTCATATTTCCTTTGGCTGCAGCATCTTCTGCCTCTCTTGCCAACTCCTCAATATACTTCCTCTTGTCTCTTTTGATACTTCTTTTTTACTTCTTTGTTTGCTTCTGTGTACACTTCTTGAGCCTTGGCTTTGGAACTTCTGGTTTTGCTTGTGTTTAAATCTGCTTTCTTGTTTTTTCTGTCTTTTATCTTATTGATTTTTTCTGTTGTTATCCACGCTTTATGTTGTCGTTCCCTTTTCCCCAGTATTTCTTTACATGTCCCATTCCATACCGTTTTGACCTGCTGCCAATAGTCTTCGGTATTCTCTACATCTTCCAGCTGTAGGAGCACTTGGAATTTGTTGGATACTGTGACCGCAAATTTGTCTCTTGTTTCTTGATTTCTTAGATGTCCTACATTAAATTGTTGTCTATAATTTTGCATTGTTCCATATCTCTTGAGTTTCATTTTTACTTTCGCTATCAGAAGGTGGTTGTAACAGTTACTGGGCACTGGTTACGGCATCAGTTAGTATAGTGTATGTATAACGAACGAACGAACTTCATTTTCAAAGGGTTTAAAAATGGCAACGCAAGCCCGTCAAGCATTTTGCCCTTCCTTTCTCTCGTCTTCCATACTGAATCCATTTATTGTTACATGCATCTTAAATATTATTTTTTTAAATAATAAAATAAACTAAATAAAATAATATAACATTCCAATATTGTAATGGTACAATAACAGCTACACACATTTACAGCACCTTATCATAAGCAGTATTAAACAGGGCAAAACTATAGTTAAAACCTGCATATATTGTTACATAATAATTTAGGAACATAACTAAATTAGAGTGGAATATAATCTGCACTCATGATGTATTTAAAAAGTCTGCGATTGTATTAATATGGACTAATCGTGCTTTTTAGGCCGTGTGGAAGATTATTCCACAGATTAGCAGCATACTAAAAACTAAACTTGTCTTGAATAAGTGGGGCCTAAGCTTGGGCACGTATAATTTGTTTTAGCGTTCGCTGCGTCTTCCATTGTATATGAAAATGTGCCACAGATACGTTGGTGCATTCTGTGATTGGATTTTGTGAATCAATTTATCTTTGTTGAAGAGAAAGCGCTTTCTTAGAAGTAATATTTTTAGATGGTTATATGGAACTACACACTGTAAGGTATTTGTCAGAAATAAGCCGCACTGCACGATATTGTAATGAAAAGAGTCTCTTTGTGTTGGACATGGAGCAGCCATCCCAGATTGTGGAGCAATAGTCCAGGTGTGTTTGTATTTGGGATATAAAGAACATTGTCCATACTTCCTTATCGAGGAAAAGTTTGATCTTAGCTAACTGGTAAACTTTCTGTGTCGTTTGTTTGGTCATTGCATGTACCTGCGAATTCCAACTTAAATGTTGGTCAACTATGAGTTCCAATGTTGTATTTTCATTTACATTTTCAATTAGTGAGGTACCAATGTAGAGCTGAAGTGTTAATTTCTGTGAGATTTGTAATTTTTGTCTAGTTGATACTATCATACATTTTGTTTTAATGATATTTATTTGCAAACGATTTTCGTTGCTCCACTTAACAAGATTGTCTGTATCGCTTTGCAATAATATTTCTAGTGTGGTCCAGCCTTTATCACTAGTGTAAACGGTACAGTCATCGGCAAATAGGCCACAGGATGAGTTCTTGATGTGTAGTGGAAGATCAATTATGTAAATGGCAAAAGGTAGAGGACCAAGAATGGAACACTGAGGAACACTGGTATCGTTCATGGTGGGGTTTGACAAGGAATTATTGTAACAGACAGAGAGGCATGATTTAATTAATGTCACTAGTTTAAAGTTAACTTTCATTGTTTCTAATTTTCTTAATAAAACAAACTGGTCTATAATATCCAATGCTTTTCTAAAGTCTACAAATATTGCTCCACATATGTTATCGTTATTGATGTTTAGGTGCACGTTGTCTAACATTTTAGTTATAGCTGTGTGGCATGCATGCTTTTGTCTAAACCCCGACTGACTGTCAGTTAGCAAGTCGCTGCTAACTAGATTTAATGTCTGTGCTTTTCTAGTAGTGTAGATAACGATGATATGAAAGAAATTGGTATAAGGTTACCGTAGTTTACTATTATCCTATGAACCAGGTTTAAAGAAAGGATATACTTTGGCGATCTTAAAGGTCGAAAGAAAATAACTCTTAGCAATACATTGATTATATATATATATATATATATATATATATATATATATATATATATATATATATATATATATATATATATATATATATATATATATATATATTCCTCAAGACATGCGAGATGCCAAGATTGTAACACTGTATAAAAATAAAGGAGACAGAAGTGATTGCAATAACTACAGAGGCATTTCTCTTCTTAGTATTGTTGGTAAGGTTTTTGCCAAAGTCATCTCAATGCGACTACACAAGTTAGCTGAGCGCATATATCCAGAGGCACAGTGTGGATTCCGAGCTGGCAGATCAACAACAGACATGATCTTCTCTCTCCGCCAGCTTCAGGAAAAATCAAGAGAGCAGAAAAGACCATTATATATCGCCTTTATAGACCTCACAAAAGCATTCGACCTGGTTAGTAGGGGTGGACTCTGTAAAATCCTCCTGAAAATAGGCTGCCCTTCTAAAATGCTGGAAATGATAAAGTCATTCCATGACGGCATGTAGGGAACAGTCCAATATGCTGGAAGTACGTCACAGCCCTTTGATATACGAAGTGGCGTTAAACAAGGCTGTGTTCTGGCTCCGACCCTCTTCGGAATCTTCTTTGCCTTACTCTTGAAACATGCATTCAGAGATGCAACTGAAGGAATATGCCTTCACACTAGGTCAGATGGCCGTCTGTTTAATCTTTCAAGGCTGAAGGCAAAAACAAAAATCAGAAGGGTCACTATAAGAGACTTGTTGTTCGCTGATGATGCTGCAGTCGTCACTCAAAGCCAACAGGAGCTTCAGAGCTTGATGAATCGCTTCACTAAAGCATGCAAGGACTTTGGCCTCACAATAAGTCTAAAAGAAAACGAATGTGCTGAGTCAGGATGTGGGTGCTGCACCAGTTATCACTATCGATAACTATGAATTGGCAGTGGTGCACCACTTCACATACCTAGGGTCTACCATCAATGACAAACTCTCACTGGATACAGAAATCGACAGCCGCATTGGCAAAGCTGCAGCTACCTTTGCCCGCCTCACATCGCGTGTTTGGGGAAACTCTAAACTCACAATGAAGACCAAAGCTGCGGTATATAATGCCTGCGTCACCAGCACACTCCTATATGGCAGCGAGACCTGGACGACCTATGCTAAGCAAGAAAGAAGGCTCAATACCTTCCATTTGCGGTGTCTACGCCGCATCCTCGGCATCTCGTGGAAAGATAAAGTGACAAATGTCGAGGTGTTGTCACGTGCTGGCCTTCAAAGTATGTATACGCTTCTTAGACAGCGCAGACTTCGCTGGCTTGGCCATGTTCGCCGCATGGAAGATGGTCGCATCCCAAAAGATATCTTCTACGGACAATTAGCAGATGGCAAGAGAACAGTTGGGCGACCTCAGCTGAGGTTCAAAGATGTGAGCAAGAGAGATATGAGGGCACTGGACATGGATCCAGCAACATGGGAGGATGAAGCTGCCGATCGCACTAAGTGGCGATGCTATTTACGGCGCCACCTCAGATTGGGCGAAGAGAGGCTCACACAAGAAGCAGAGGTGAGGAGAAAACGTCGAAAGGAGCACCAGGAAAATAAGCAGCTGAGGGCTGTCACCTCAGGGGCGCATTCCCATAGTCAGTTATGACTGAAGGGGCTATTATTATTATTATTATTATTATTATTATTATTATATATATATATATATATATATATATATATATATATATATATATATATATATATATATATATATATATATATATATATATATATATATATATGCACCAGATTTCAGTGATTCACTAACTTATATATATATATATAAGTTAGTGAATCACTGAAATCTGGTGCAGAATACCACGGTATTCGATTGCTTACTCCATCAAGCAATGATGAGCTATTATCTTTAAGGCAAAGAAGATAGTTGTACCTTTATTATCTGTCTTAAATGAAATGTCGGGTGAAATTGAGATTGTACATTGTACTCACAGAATGCTGACAGTTTGTGTAAGTCACTAGGGGAATGTGGTATTGTAGATTTCAGACTGTTTATTTTTGCATGAAAGTGATTGCTGAAGTCTGTGCAAGTAAATGGAGTGTTGGAAGATAGCGAGTCTGGTGCATTCCATTTTTGCGATAAAGTGTTAATTGCCTTCCATATCTACTTATTGTTTCATTTGTTCTGAACTACATTTCAAAAGTGACTTATTGTTTTCTTTGCGAATTAAATTTTTCACCTTGTTTCTTTGTACGCTGTATGTGTTGAGGTCCGTATTTATGTGTTCTTGATCTCTCTATCCCATAGCATCTAGCACTTCTTGCGTGATCCAAGGTGATTTTATTTGTCGTTTGATGTGAATTTCCTTTGATGGCGCGTGCTGGTCAAACACATTATAAAAATCCGTCATCGAGTATGCAATAGAGTCACCCGGATTAGGAAGTTGATAACATTGGCGAGAGGTGCGGTTAGCATGTCATTTAAAAATAATTCCCGAATGAAATGTTTGAAACTTCTAAATTTAATACTTTCATGTATTCTTTGACCATGTGCAGCATATTGGATATTGGTCACTATTGCAATACTAGGGACACAGCATTATATGATGTTGTTTGTAAAGGTTGCGTACATGTGTTCGGTTAGCGTTGATGTTGTTTGTGTTATTCTGGTAGAAAGTAACAGAAAACCAATGGACATAAATTTGCAAATAAATTAATTTAATCTCTTACCACATGTTTTGCAAATGTGCGGATATCTTTCAAAATCTTGCCTAGTCAGCTAACACACACACATACATACACACACACTATTTCAAGATAAATCTTTCAATACCCCGTCTCCGAATCATTATTTTAGAACGTTCCGACTTGGGAGACAAAATCTGTCAATGTATCAATAATACTTTGGATGACATGGTATATATGTCCCCCTCAATTTGTTTTTTAACCTCCTACAACAATGTTTATTGTATATTTTACTGATCAGTTTGACTGAACATTTTAATGAACCCTATTCAGTATCTACTGTTATGTATAAATCAAATATAGTGATACTTGTTTATACGTCACCCGTGTGTTACCGGTGCCCGAAAGGGGAGCAAAGAATAGTAACACTGTTCCCTGCCAAGCATGTCGTAGAAAGCGACTAAGGAGGGTTGGGCATGGGGCTGGTTACCCCATCCTGTAAAAAATGTAAAAAACCACAAACTTCAACAAACATAGACAATTCCATTAAGGAAAATAAAACACAGCCATCCAAGACAGGGGAAGGTCCTCTCGCAGGGAGGCGTTTGATGCAACACAGAGAAAGCCGAAAGGAGTCTGTGTTGCTGACTAACCTTTTTTCTTCTAGGAGAACTTCCAGATTTTGCACCTGGAATGTTCGGACATTAAACGAACAAGGGAAAGTGGCACAAGTAGCATCAGAAATGAAGGAATATAAAATTGAGGTTCTGGGAATGTGTGAAACAAAGTGGAAGGGGGTAGACAGGAAGAAACTCGTCACAGGTGAATTGGTGCTGTCCTCAGGACATGAAGACGAAAGTTCACACCACAGTGAAGGGGTTGCTCTTATGTTATCTAAGGAAGCACATAAAGCACTCATTGAATGGGAAGCTGTTGGACCCAGAATAATAACAGCTACTTTTAAAACAGCTAAAAAGAAAATAAATGTAAATGTCATCCAATGTTATGCACCAACTAATGACAAAGAAGAGTCCGTGAAAGAAGCATTTTATACTAGACTACAGGAAATTATGGGTAAAGTAAAAAGAAGAGACATCACAATTTTGATGGGTGACATGAATGCATAGATAAGTACAGTCAACACCGGATTTAAAGAAGTCATGGGAAAACATGGGCTAGGAATAATGAATGAAAATGGGGAACTATTCTCAAACTTCTGTGCTTCGAATCAACTGGCTATAGGAGGAAGCATATTTCCACATAAGAGAATACACAAGGCAACATGGATATCACCAGACCATATAACAGAAAATCAGATTAATCATATATGCAGAAACAAGAAGTTTAGATCATCATTGCAAGATGTAAAGGTATATAGAGGAGCAGATGTGGCATCAGATCACCACCTTCTGATAGCCAAATTAAAAGTGAAACTCAAGAGATATGCAACAATGCAAAATTATAGATAACAATTTAATGTAGGACATCTATGAAATCAGGAAACAAGAGACAAATTTGCGGTCACAGTATCCAACAAATTCCAAGTGCTCCAACAGCTGGAAGATGTAGAGAATACAGAAGACTATTGGCAGCAGGTCAAAACTGTATGGAATGGGACATGTGAAGAAATACTGGGGAAAAGGGAACGACAACATAAAGCAAGGATAACAACAGAAACCATCAATAAGATAAAAGACAGAAAAAACAAGATAGCAGATTTAAACACAAGCAAAACCAGAAGTTCCAAAGCCAAGGCTCAAGAAGTGTACACAGAAGCAAACAAAGAAGTAAAAAAAAAGTATCAAAAGAGACAAGAGGAAGTATATTGAGGAGTTGGCAAGAGAGGCAGAAGATGCTGCCGCAAAAGGAAATATGAGAGAACTGTAAAGCAGCCCAAAGAAGCTAACAAGGAAATACAAGCAAACAAGTTGCCCCATAAAAGACAAGAATGGAAAACTGCTCAGCAATATACAAGAGCAAATGAAGAGGTGGACAGAATATTTTGAGGACCTTCTCAATAGACCAGCGCCACAAAACCCCCCCCGGACATCCAGCCAGCAGAAGAAGAGCTACAAATTAACGGTGAAAGACCAACGAAGGAAGAAATAACGAAAGCCATAACGCTTCTAAGAGATGGAAAAGCGTCTGGACCTGATGGCATTCCAGCAGAGGCCATCAAAGAAGATATCGACACGGCTACAGAGATGTTATATAAATTACTTGGTAAAGTCTGGGAAAAGGAAGAGATACCAGCAGAATGGAAGGAAGGATATCTGGTTAAGTTACCTAAGAAGGGAAATTTACAAGAGTGCACAAATTATAGAGGAATAATGTTACTATCAGTGCCAGGAAAAGTATTTTTTTTTTTCTATAACCAGCAGCACTCGAGCTTTCCAGCTCTTTCGGCCCAATGACATGTCATTGCGAGGCTGGGGGGTCAGTGGACTTTCCTTCCAACCCGGTCAGGAGCTTCGCTCCTTCCCATCCACACGGGATTTATGTGCAGGAGTCGTTCAGGTTATTCAGTCAAATTTCCGGTCATAAACCATTTCTTCAAACGCCGACGGCCGGGTTTGAACCATGAACACCTGGTCGCCAGTACAACGTCGTAGCCATTACACCAGCGCGGCGCCCAGGAAAAGTATTAAACAGGATTATCCTTGAGGGATTAAAAGAGTCCATAGACAAGAAACTGAGAGATGAACAAGCAGGTTTCCGACAAAACAGATCATTTACAGACCAGATAGGCCCTTTGAGAATAATAGTTGAACAAAGTCTGGAATTCGATTCACCACTATACATCGGATTTGTGGACTACGAAAAGGCATTTGACAGTGTAGACAGAGAATCACTTTGGAAATTGATGAGGCATTATGGAGTTCCCCTGAAGATCATTAATTTAATAAAGAAAACATATGAAGACATGACATGCAGAGTTCTTCACGAAGGACAGCTTACAGAACCGTTTGGGATAAGAACAGGAGTGCGACAGGGATGCCTCTTGTCTCCATTTCTTTTCTTACTAGCAATAGACTGGGTTATAAGATAGGGTTCCCATAATGTTTTGTTTAAAAACCGGGACATTTCCAAATTTTTACCTTAAAAACCCGGGACATTTTGTAAAAAAATGGGACATGTTAAAAATTAAGGTAAAGCACAAATAAATCTATTATATATTATATGTTGCACTTAAAATAAGATACTGGTATAAAAATACACACATTAACTAACACAACTTCCACTTTAAAAAAGAATTCTAAATTACAAACATACTTAGTCTAATTAGAAAAATCGCACCTTTAAAAAATACACAATAGTCAAGTTTATATTTCAGATTCATCAGAATATTTATCAGATTTATGGGCCTGTTCAAGAAGTTTTTTTTCTTCTGATATTTGGACATAGAACTCAGCACAAGAGAAATCCTTAAAATGGGTCTTTATAATAGTTAATGCTTTCACTGTCTCAATTTTAAGTCTGTTTTTTTTTTTTTGTCTGTCCACAGCGCATTTATTAATGAAAAAACACGTTCAACAGCTGCATTGGATCCTGGCAGTGCCAAACAAAAACTAACTATGCATTTCAGGTTCTCAGCATTTATATCCTGCTTTGTAAAATGAGCGAAAATCTCACACCATTTTTCACTGACACCTTTGTGCAGTCCATGGACTTAAAACTGTGGTTATGCACCGCCGTGTGATAAGCGAAGGTTGCTTCCTGTGCTGCCAATGATAACTGTTTTTCCATTTCCTTTTCACTCTGGGTTTTCGCATTTAAGAAATGACTTATACTGCTGTTGGAAGCCTTACTTTCAACAGCACATTTATGTTTTTTCGTTGTCACGTGGTTGACTACGTCTGACCGACCACCATGTGAAATGCAAAATTTAGAGCTGCATAAAGTACATTCCACATTTTCATCTACACCTTTAATGAAGGGAAATTCTCTTGTAATGTTATCATTTATACTGCACTTACGTTTCGGCATTATGCGGAAGAAAAACGATAAAAATACTGTATAATAATGCTAATACGCATTAAATCATTTGGTAGATGCTCACTGAACACTGTTTTGGTCGACTTTCGAATTTTTGTTCGAGATTCAAACCGAGGGTCCACTGTAACCGGAAATTGATAAAGTAACACTACTAAAACACGAAATAAAAGCCGTTACCCAAAGATTTTTTTTTTCAGGAAGGACCCTTAAAAAGCGGGACATTTGGAATAAATTCGGGACACCGGGACATTTTATCAAAAAACGGGACTGTCCCGGGAAAACGGGACGAATGGTAACCCTATTATAAGATCATCGACAACACACAACAGAAATGGAATCCAGTGGACTCTGTCTAAGCAGTTGGATGATTTGGATTTTGCTGATGACTTGGCTCTTCTGTCCCATAACCGTAATCAGATGCAGGACAAATTGAAAACACTCGATGAGAGGTCACGGCAATTGTGTCTGAAAATACACAGGGAACAGACAAAAATAATGAGAATAAATGCAGGTAATGATAACAGGGTTGAACTTGAAGAAACACCAATACAAGATGTAGAATCGTAAACATATCTTGGCAGCAATATAGACAACGTTGAAGGGACAAACAGGGATATCAAAATAAGAATACAAAAGTGTGGTGAAAAAATCTAATACCCATATATAAATTAGAACATAAACATAAAGCAGAACGAAATAATACGGTAGGAAGAAGAATGGAGAAAGACCAATGCTTTCCCAGTATAGATAACGCATTAGTTGTATAACGCCGTAATGGCTAACACAAGATTTCTACTTGTCCTAATTCGTTCGTTCCTAAAATAAATGCTTAGGCCTAACAATACGGCGATACCAGTAGTTCTAAAAATAGAATGTGTAATACAATCTTTTGGACAACCTTGATTTAAAAAACTAACACAAGTGCAAAATAGCGCACAAAGTTAGCCTTGGAAAGACAGACGGGCTTAGAAGAGAGAGAGGTAGACGGACCATGTAACACAGTATCGCAAGCCACTCGCTGTGTGTCAAAAAATAAACCAACTCGCAGTGTGCATGGCCTAGATTTTTTCAAATAAACAGTGATGAAAAAAACTAACGATACGAGGTTAAATTTTGAAAACAGGTTTAAATTTTTATTAGGAAACCTTATTTTTCACAGAGCTCCTGACTTTATACTGATAGTACAGTCGTAAAGGATTGAACAGGTGGTAGTTGAATTAAACATTTAACATTGAAAAAAGATCGTATTCTTAACTACACCACTTACAGAAAGGCTAGTGGACTAGGAATATGTAAGAAATTATCTAAAAAGTCCATTAGATAATTAAATATTGGTAATAAAACATATAGAGAACAGAGATACTGTCAGGTTAGGTCATATCTGCTTGGGATGGAAATCCCTGATTTTTGTGAAACATAGTAGTGACAGAAAGTCTAAGATAGTACGTGGGAGGCCATTGGCTGAACTTTGAAGTTAAAAGAAATTGGATTGGGTGACCTATGAATAACACACAAAAAATGCCTAGAAACGGAGTAGAAGTGAATGAAAATGTTGTAATGACTGGGTACTCTTTTGAATATATTCAAAACGATTGGTCAATACACTGGATATCGGCAGAAAAAATCTTAGAAGGGACGTCATATCGTTACACATTTGAGAGATGAGAGCAAGCAGTGTTATTCTAAATTAAATATAAGATAACAGCTTGGACATACCGCAGATTAAACTGTGTCAGTCATCTTTAGTGTGTTTTCCTTACGAATTGTGGTAAGCTAGACATTTTTTATCTGTATTTTTATTGAAAATTGAATGTGAAATGATAAATTATGTCTGTATGTGTGCGGTTCAGTGGCAAACATGAGGCAAAGCCTAGATATTGCTCCACCATGTCACAGATTGTCAGAGAGGAGTATAACTGCATATATATATATATATATATATATATATATATATATATATATATATATATATATATATATATATATATAGATATAGATATATTGGATTGCCATATACTAACATAACACCTATCCTATTCTATGGAAGGGATTACAGCTGGAATTGCAGAGGCGTTGTAACCATTAGGGAGAGGAATACTGGTGTATATTGTCACATGAAAAGCTAGCAGTTGGCCTAAAGCGCTGAACTTTATGTTTGTTTGTACTGTCATGTACTTCAGTGTGGAAAAATATTGTATACTAGTTAGTAAGAAGGATGCATAACCTTCACTTTCAGGGACCGTGGTATAGATGGTGATATTGCATCGTTCGGTCTGAGTACTGCGTGATCCAGAAAGTTGGCAGCAGACTCCCTGCACAAGATAGCGGCCATTGCCTATCCTATTATCAAACTGAGAAGCAAGCGAGCAGAGGATACAGGTTTCCTGCAGCTGCCATATGAGATAAGAGCATATCAGCACGTAAAGCCCAACCTTGAATCAAATACCCCTGAAGTGAACTGTATTAAAAGACAAAAGGGACAGAAATTGTAAAGAAACAGAATCTGTGAATCCCTTAATATTATTTCCACCAATAACAAACACATGAAGTCGTGATGACAAACAACAACCAGTATTACCTCATAGTAACCCATCACAACACTACACTTATATTACAATACTATTATAGGTCTGGACAAAGATCTTTTGTATAAAATCTTGTACATAAACATTGTGTTTACAGTTGATTGTGATTCCTGATTCACATTGTAGTAGGATCAGGATATCTATATATTGAAAAGTTAATACATTATATAAAATTTAACACTTGACTTACTTAAGATAAATCTTTAAAGTGTTATGTGTTTGTGAGTGTCATAGTGTTGTAAATTATTGTGAATCTTAACTTAGGTGTTTATCTGTCTGTTGGTTGTTGTGACTTACACTTAATCACTATCATAACCCTAGACATTAAACGAAGTCATCACATTATTCAAGAATAAGTTTGATTGAGGTCGAAATGTGGTAGCAAGCAAGGTTATCTGTAATACATACAACCTTATTAGATACAGATACCTTCACAGCTGATCTCAGTCAGTACACTAAGTCCCCTATAAATATTTATATCATCCCAACTCACCACAAAAAGGCAAGAGGAGCTTTCATTGCATTGGTAAATATATGGAGATCAAAAGAAATCGGATCCAACACGAAAATAAGAATCTTCAACTCAAATGTGAAGTCAGTCCTATTGTATGGCTCTGAGACATGAAGAACAACAAAACAACAACCAAAAAGCTACAGACTTTCATAAATGGGTGCTTGCGTAGAATAGAGGGATTAAAATGGTATGACAAGGTTACCAACGTGGAACTGATGACAAGAACTAGACACGTGCCAGTGGAACAAGAGATGAGAAGACGACGATGGCGATGGATTGGACACACACTGCGAAAACCTGTTGATAGCATTACACGGCAGTCCTTGTTCTGGAACCCCCAGGGCAAGAGAGGCAGAGGTAGACCAAGAAGCACATGGAGAAGAGAGCTGGAAACAGAGGTGAAAATAATGAGGAGAACGTGGAAAGAACTTGAGATGATGGCACGTGACAGGAGGACTTGGCATGTGTTTGTTCAAGGCCTATGCTCCTTTGGGAGTGGAGGGTTATGATGAGGATGATGATGTTTATACTTATCGACAATAAAAAAAATATATTTTCCGTGTGACTCATGGATGTGAGTGTGTTATGTTGTATCATAATTATGTTGTGCGTGACTAGTGTCTTCTGCCTGATTTCCAACAACACTCTAACTGAGGCTGTGTAGAAGTAAAAAAGATCTGGTGCGGCCGGCTTGTCTCATGCAGAATTATGGCCCAGTGATTCGGGGATGTCGAAGTACCACAGTGTAAATTACAAGATTTATCAAAGTTTCTTGATATGCGTCTTTGGCTGTCACATAACGACATCTATTTCTGTCATAACGTTGGTAATCTGTCTCATGCTTCTCTCGTTGCACATCAAAGGGATTGGTAAAGGCCATACTTTCAATTTGTTCTTTTTGTGGAGCTTCCATTCATTAAGGATGTATTCTACTATATACTTTCTTCCCCTTACAGACACACTTGTCTCTGTCAGCTTATTAATTTGTTGGACATATCCTATTAGAATCTCCAGTAGCCAGGGACACACTTGTCTCAGCTTATTAATGTGTTGGACATATCCTATTAGAATCTTCAGTATCCAGGGACACACTTGTCTCTGTCAGCGTATTAATGTGTTGGACATATCCTATTAGAATCTCCAGTAGCCAGGGACACACTTGTCTCAGCTTATTAATGTGTTGGACATATCCTATTAGAATCTCCAGTAGCCAGGGACACACTTGTCTCTGTCAGCGTATTAATGTGTTGGAAATATCCTATTAGAATCTCCAGTAGCCAGGGACACACTTATCTCTGTCAGCTTATTAATGTGTTGGAAATATCCTATTAGAATCTCCAGTAGCCAGAGACACACGTATCTCTGTCAGCTTATTAATGTGTTGGACATATCCTATTAGAATCTCCAGTAGCCAGGGACACACTTGTCTCAGCTTATTAATGTGTTGGACATATCCTATTAGAATCCCCAGTAGCCAAGGACACACTTATCTCTGTCAGCTTATTAATTTGTTGGAAATATCCTATTAGAATCTCCAGTAGCCAGGGACACACTTATCTCTGTCAGCTTATTGAAGTGTTGGACATATCCTATTAGAATCTCCAGTAGCCTGGGACACACTTGTCTCTGTCAGCTTATTAATTTGTTGGACATATCCTATTAGAATCTCCAGTAGATAGGGACACACTTGTCTCTCTCATCTTATTAATGTGTTGGACATATCCTATTAGAATCTCCAGTAGCCAGGGACACACTTGTCTCTGTCAGCGTATTAATGTGTTGGACATATCCTATTAGAATCTCCAGTAGCCAGGGACACACTTGTCTCTGTCAGCGTATTAATGTGTTGGACATATCCTATTAGAATCTCCAGTAGCCAGGACACACTTGTCTCTGTCAGCGTATTAATGTGTTGGACATATCCTATAAGAATCTCTAGTAGCCAGGATCAAACTTGTCTCTGTCAGCTTATTAATGTGTTGGACATATCCTATTAGAATGTCCAGTAGCCAGGGACACACTTGTCTCTGTCAGCGAATTAATGTGTTGGACATATCCTATTAGAATCTCTAGTAGACAGGGACACACTTGTCTCTGTCAGCGTATTAATGTGTTGGACATATCCTATTAGAATCTCCAGTAGCCAGGTCTCAGTGGACATATCCTATTAGAATCTCCAGTAGCCAGGTCTCAGTTGGACATATCCTATTAGAATCTCCAGAAGCCAGGTCTCAGTTGGACATATCCTATTAGAATCTCCAGAAGCCTGGTTTCAGTTGGACTTATCCTATTAGAATCTCCAGGAGCCAGGTCTCAGTTGGACACATCCTATTAGAATATCCAGTAGCCAGGTGTCAGTTTGACATATCCTATTAGAATCTCCAGTAGCCAGGTCTCAGTGTGACATATCCTATTAGAATCTCCAGTAGCCCAGGTCTCAGTTTGAATATTATTTCTTGGTCAGCAGTAGTAGTCGTCATCATTTGCTCCCAAGGAGCATAGGTCTTCAACAAACTCGTATCAAGTCTCCCTGTCCCGTGCCATCAGCTCAAGGTCTATACATGTCTTCTTCACTCATATCTGCCCCCTATTCTCTTATCCAGGTGTTCTTCATTCTCGTTCTACTTCTATTTTATTGGGGTTGCCTGTGTGGCAGTGCTGCATCCTCTGGACTGTTGGTCACAAGATAAACATTCTTGCATACGTGATCTATAGTGTCAGGTTCTTGACCTTGACGTGATGATGATACTGATGATGAAGACTAAACGCGAACACATGTACCAATGAGCTAGCTATAGCTTGAAGACTAAACGCGAACACATGTACCAATGAGCTAGCTATAGTGTCAGGTTCTTGTCCTTATCGTGATGATGATACTTATGATGAAGACTAAACACGAACACATGTACTAATGAGCTAGCTATAGTGTCAGGTTCTTGTCCTTGACGTGATGATGATACTGATGATCTGATGATGAAGACTAAACACGAACACATGTACCAATGAGCTAGCTATAGTGTCAGGTTCTTGTCCTTGACGTGATGATGATACTGATGATGAAGACTAAACACGAACACATGTACCAATGAGCTAGCTATAGTGTCAGGTTCTTGTCCTTGACGTGATGATGATACTGATGATGAAGACTAAACACGAACACATGTACCAATGAGCTAGCTATAGTGTCAGGTTTTTGTCCTTGACGTGATGATGATACTGATGATGAAGACTAAACACGAACACATGTACCAATGAGCTAGCTATAGTGTCAGGTTTTTGTCCTTGACGTGATGATGATACTGATGATGAAGACTAAACGCGAACACATGTACCAATGAGCTAGCTATACTGTCATGTTCTTGTCCTTGACGTGATGATGATACTGATGATGAAGACTAAACGCGAACACATGTACCAATGAGCTAGCTATAGTGTCAGGTTCTTGTCCTTGACGTGATGATGATACTGATGATGAAGACTAAACGCGAACACATGTACCAATGAGCTAGCTATAGTGTCAGGTTCTTGTCCTTGACGTGATGATGATACTGATGATGAAGACTAAACACGAACACATGTACCAATGAGCTAGCTATAGTGTCAGGTTCTTGTCCTTGACGTGATGATGATACTGATGATGAAGACTAAACGCGAACACATGTACCAATGAGCTAGCTATAGTGTCAGGTTCTTGTCCTTGACGTGATGATGATACTGATGATGAAGACAAAACGCGAACACATGTACCAATGAGCTATAGTGTCAGGTTCTTGTCCTTGACGTGATGATGATACTGATGATGAAGACTAAACGCGAACACATGTACCAATGAGCTAGCTATAGTGTCAGGTTCTTGTCCTTGACGTGATGATGATACTGATGATGAAGACTAAACGCGAACACATGTACCAATGAGCTAGCTATAGTGTCAGGTTCTTGTCCTTGACGTGATGATGATACTGATGATGAAGACTAAACGCGAACACATGTACCAATGAGCTAGCTATAGTGTCAGGTTCTTGTCCTTGACGTGATGATGATACTGATGATGAAGACTAAACGCGAACACATGTACCAATGAGCTAGCTATAGTGTCAGGTTCTTGTCCTTGACGTGATGATGATACTGATGATGAAGACTAAACACGAACACATGTACCAATGTGCTAGCTATAGTGTCAGTTTCTTGTCCTTGACGTGATGATGATACTGATGATGAACGAACGAACAAACGAACGAACGAACGAACTTTATTTTCGAAGGGTTGAGAATTGGGCGCGCAGGCCCGTCTAACATTCTGCCCTTTCACTCTCATTTATCTTGCATACTATATCCTTTTATTCCCACATATTACTTTAAGCATTAATTTAAAGGCATGCAACATTATAAAGTTAACATAATAGCATTCATTTACAGTATACAATCATAATAAAAAATGAGTAGGTTTTTTTTTTTTTTACAAGATAGTGACTGAAGAAAAATAATAATAATAAAAAATAAAATAATATAAACAAAACAATAAATAAATAAGTTATGTATACCGACACTCACTTATGCGGTCAAAACGTCTAATCTGTAGTATTTTTGAATGTGTCATCAATCCTCAATACAAGAATTACAAAAACACATTCTCGCTTACATCCATACATTCTTGGCGGAAATTGAAATAATAATAATAACACTTTCTTGCGCACTTCTGTAGCAGAAAAAGTCTTTCAGCAGTTTAAAAAAAAAAAAAAAAAAATTATATCTGCATGTACATCACCCATTTAAGCAAACGGAAACATTCACATCTCTAAAGTACAGTGGTATGCGGGTACATTCTCACATACATTACATTATATAATAGTATTACATGGATATAAAACAAATTATTCCCATTAAAAACGAGCGGAAGAGGAAAAGAAATGTTGACCTATGGATGAGATGTTGACAGGCAAATGATGTTTCTATGGGGGTAGATAATCAGTGTTTAGGAAGTGTTTGAAAAGTGCTTTGTTAAATGAATATTGTGTAGGTAGGCTTTTTAGGTGGTGTGGAAGGCTGTTCCATAAGTAGGCTCCAGAGTAGGCTAGACTCTGTTTGAACAGGTCGATCCTAGGTTTGGGCAGACGTAACTGATGTAATTGTAGTCCCTCTCTTCTACTGGTTTGAAACAATGATCGTAGGTACGGCGGAGCATTGTTTGATAGAATTGCGTGGGTCAGCTTGGCTTTGTTGTAGAGAAGACGTTTTTTCAGGGACAGTATTGTGGGTTCTTTTCCTGTCCTTGTGTGTGATATCGTGCGATTATCGGTGATCAGACGTATTGCTCTCTTATGCAGGGAGTGCAGTCTCTTTGAGGTGGAAGCAGGGCAACCATCCCATAGTGTAGAGCAGTAATCTAGATGTGTCTGTATATGTGAGGTGTAGAACAATAGTCTAGTGTCTGCGTCTAAGAAGTGTTTTATTTTGGCTAGCTGGTACGTCTTTTGAGCTAAGTGTTTGGTTAAATTCCGTACATGGGAGTTCCACGTTAAGTGCTGGTCAATCGTGATTCCTAGAACTTTGTGTTCTGTTACATGTTCAATTTGTATTGATTCCGCGTGTACCTGTAGCGATCTTTTGGTGCAGTTTAGGAGTTTCTGTCTGGTGGTAATCAACATAGATTTCGTTTTTGCTGTGTTTAATGGCATACGATTCATATTACTCCATTTTGTTAGATTGTCTACATCGCATTGAAGAGTCATTTCAAGTGCCACGCAGTCATTGTCACTAGTGTAGATAGTACAATCATCTGCAAAGAGGTCACATGTTGAATATTTTAGATGTAGTGGTAGGTCGTTGATGAACATTGCGAAGAGTAGGGGCCCAAGAATAGAACCCTGCGGTACTCCTGTATCTATCTTCGAGAAATCTGATGTCGAGTTGTTGTGAAGCACTAACTGTTGTCGATCTCCCAGGAATGATTTGATGATGTTTAGTGGATTAGGGCCTATTCTGAGGGTTTCCAACTTTTGAACCAAGATAGTGTGGTCAATCATGTCAAATGCTTTTTTGAAGTCAACAAAAACAGCACCACCTAATTTCCCATCATTTACGTTCGACAGCCAGTTATCTGCCATTTTGGTGAGAGCTGTGTGACAGGAATGTTTGGGTCTGAAACCTGACTGGCTCTCAATGAGCAGTTTGTTTGTTGTTAAGTGTTGAAATGTGGTGTTGTAAATGTGTTTCTCTAGTGGTTTTGAAAGAGATGATAGAAGGGATATTGGTCTGTAACTGTTGGGATCGCTATGTGAGCCAGATTTATAGAGAGGATACACTTTGGCAGATTTAAATGCTGTGGGAAAGTAGTTGTGTGCAATACATTGATTGTACACATAGGTTAAGGAGTCGCAAATGATGGGTGCAGCGTAACGTAGAATCTTATTGCTGATACCATCAAGACCAGAAGAATTGTTGTTTTTTAATGCCAAGATATATTTGAGAACTTCGTGTACTGTTAGAAAAGGAATATCTCTAAGATCTGTTATGGTATGTTCAGTGTTGCAGAAGGCGGTCAGTTTACTAATATCGCAGTCCATTGGCTTTAGTGTCGATTTGAGATGGTTAATTTCTGTTTTGAAGTGGTTACTAAAATGAGTAGCCGTGAGGGAGCAGCTTTTTGGTAAAGAGTTTAGTGACTTTGTTTTGTGTGTTAGTGTTCTAATGGCTGCCCAGACTTCTTTACTGTTTGCTTTGTCTTGAATCATCTTTCTGAAATGTAGTTTCTTTTCCTGACGAATGAGGTATTGTACTTTGTTTCTAAGCATCCGATACCTGCTGAAATCTTTGAGCTTATGTGCTTCGTCCCGCTCTCTCATTGTTGATAATATTTCGTTTGTTATCCATGGGGTCTTTCTGATATTTTTAACACGAACTTGCTTTATAGGAACATGTTTGTCGAATACATTGTTAAAAGTTTGTGTCCAGTATGTTATGGCTTCTTCTGGATAGGGAAGTTGGTACACGTATGAGAGAGGGGATATTTGTAGGTCTTGTAGGAATAATTGAAGGTTAAAGTTTTTGAAATTCCTGTAATGGACTGTGATATGTTCCGTTTTAGGTGCTTTGAACCCTTTTCTCGTCCAGGTACAGCAAATAGGATAGTGGTCACTTAATGCTGTCCGTGTAACTGTGCATTCTACAATGTTTTCTGGGCAGGTCGTATAGATATGATCAATTAGTGTAGATGATGAATCTGTTACTCTCGTGGGTTGATTGACTAACTGTGTGAGGTTGTATGAGATGGTGATATCATTCCACGTGTTGTTCGATTTGTGAAGGTCAATATTGAAATCTCCCAGTAGAATAATTTCCTTCGAAGAAGCCCAAACGTTGTCCATCATTCGTGAGAATGTGTCAAACCATACAGCAGAAGAGCTAGGGTTTCGGTACAGGTAACCAATTAAAACGGGGGTCAGGTTGGGGAGTTTTATTTCCAGCCATATACATTCAATGCCAGTATGTTCTAGATCATCACGGCGTCTGTACTGAAGAGATGTTGAGATGTATATATAACTAGCCCTGTTTCATGTTGTCTGTTAGAATCCCTGCGAATGGTGGTGAATCCATTAATCCTAATTTCTTCATCTGTAATTTTGTCATTGAGACGGGTTTCAGAAAAACCAAATATGTGGAAGTTTTGTTGGAGAGAGGTGGAGACTTCAGGAAGCTTACCTAGCAGGTGGTAAATGTTTAAATGACCAATTTTAAGCCCTGATAGTTTAAGCCATGAATTAGTGATATTGCCTATATTTTGATTTGAGTTTTTGCAATCGGACATGATAATAGTCAATAGGAAAGAAAGAATGAGGGGAGTAGGAATGAGTAAGAAGCAATAAAGTTAGTACACAATGGTTAATACAAAATTGTAAACAAGTTATAAAATATACACTGCAATAGATTTCTCTAAAGTCCGTGGACACTGTTTACCGTATCTTAATCTTTGCAAAAAGTGCGGCACACAGGAATATTTTGACTTCAACCACAGTCAATGTAGAGAATTCATCTTTTCGGGACAGTTAAAGGTCCACGCTTGTTAATTTTATGAGGATTTCCTAATTTTCCTCAACACGAATAAACAAAGGTGCAGTCGGAGAGAAGGCGTCAATCTGGGAACTAAGCTCCAAGCTGGTTTGAAATACAGCTTTTAAGTGAGTTTATCTGCAACAGCTTGGTGTTTGTGCGCTGAATTTTGTTCTGACAAGTCGTATAAAGACATCTGAAATGCCTGCATCAATACTTCTGGGCTATACTGCCTAAGCTGATGTAGCACATACGAACTATGAGAGTGGCATTCTTGGCGGCTAGAGGCAGGATGAAGAAAGTCCAATTTCCTAGCTGTAGTTCCTGTGTTGTGGTTACTTGATGTAGAGGAAGAACGGGTCATACTTGTAGCCCAGTCTTTCCATCTGTCCAGTTGTGCCTGTCGAGCAGGTAGTGGCGGGGGTGTCTGTAGTGTGGGTAATGGGGGAAACATTTGGTCATAAAGATTAGGGTGGAGGATGGGAGTAGGTGTAGCTTTGCTAGATAAATGAGCATTACCTGAGGATGACGATGAGTGGTTATGAGGGGTTCTGCGTGGATTCACTGAGTTTAGTGTGTAATTTGTGTCACTGACTGACGAATATGTGTGTTTGTGGTGAGTCCTCTCGGGGAACTTTAAATTTTTGGCTAGGTAGCTCGTCCCTAGCTTAGAAGTGTGGACTTGATCTATATATAGCATCTTTTTTGGTGCACCTGACTTTGATGTGAAAAAAGGTGTGTTGTTTATGAAAGAAATGTGATGTTTAGTGCAGAAATTATATAGCACCTTGTTGTTGATATCTACAGTTTGGCGTGCTTGACCATAGCTGGGTGGAATTATTGACGAGATAAATATGGAGGTGTTTGGGAATTTTTGTTTTATGTTGTCAATCATTTTGGAGATGTCTAATGGGTTAATGGTGTATCCATTTGTGCTATCGTTTATCCCTACGTGTACTGTTGTTTTCCTTATGTTAGTATTTCTGTTGAGATGGCTGATTTCATTGGTTGTTTTCACTATTCCAGCTCCTGGTAGTGGTATTACTGTGACAATGTCCTCTGGCGTTGTTGACATTCTGTCACTGTGAATACCTTTTAGCAGTGAGTCCCCAATAATGATGTGATGTGTGTTGTGTGGTATGTGTCGATGGTGCTGTGGCTGAGGTCGTGCACGACGGTGTTGTTGGTGCCATTGATGTTCTTCTTGCTGGAGGTCTTCAGCGGATTTTTGTGTCGGTTGTTGTGTTCTTTCATGTTCCGTTGCCGTTGTTGCTTCGGGATCTACTTGTGTGGGTTGTCTTGGTAGGTTTTCAGTACGATGACTAATTTTTACCTCAATCGGGTTCATGCCTGAGTGCGTCAAGTTCTCTTTTGAATGAGCTGTCCAGGTCTTGTTTGAGTTCAGCAATGATGTTTCTCACTGAACTTTCAAGGACGGTAATCATCGCCTGACAGCAGCGCTTCTCTGTTCCCTCTACTAGACTTCGCACTTCGGGGCTGTCTTGCTCCTTAGTGTACTCAATAGCTAGGAGCTGTTTGTGGATAGGCATTATTCTTTTAGTAACAGTGTCTTTGGTGCATGATGGGTGTGTCTCGTGTGCACTGGGCGAGTGATTTAGATCTGGATTATCTGTAGGTATATTTGTATTAAGGGTAGATGATGCTAGTTCCAGTGTACGTTTCGGAATATCATCATTTGAAAGAGAAACATTTTCGTTGGATTCCTCTCCAGTTTGCACAATTAATGGAGTGATGATTGGTGGACTGGTTTCAATGGTTAGCTGAGATTGTACGTTGGCAGGCGTGTCTCCTGTGATTGTTGGTGGAGAGGCAAGATCAGTTACAATCATGGTCTTATCTAGAGCTGATCTTTGGAGGTGACAAATTTCGACGTCTAGCCATGTCTGTACACACTCTGTCGCTCCTTGAACTAAAATTTTATCTCTTGTGTGATACAGATGTATTGTGAGGAGGTCGGTGCTTATTTTGTCCTCAACAATAGCATCTAGTTGATCGCTCCGAGTTTCAATAGAACAGTTTCGGTAGTACTCTAAGCAAGTGCGTTTGAAAATTTCGTAGTGTTGGCTGTTATGGAATTCAACAGAGCAACATTGACCATTGTTCGTTTGCTTGATGGTCAGATGAGGAGGGCTATTCCAAGCAATTAATTTTCTTTGTATGGCTTTTCCCCGGTTCAGAGAGTAACTCTTAGCTACTGTCGAAGGGCGTAATCGGCCATCTCGTGGTGGTTTTATTGTCCCTGAAACGACGCGTTTCTCCCCGCTCGCCATATCACATTACATGCTACAAGGAGGACAAGTCCTGTGATTTATCATAGTCCATTGTATCCTAGCCACAGGGTCACAGTTACACGTTGGAATGTGTTACTAAAACTGAAGATAGTACTACGGTTAAAGTAATTCTCGATATATCGAAAAATGGTGGCACCACACGATGAACGCTTCTACCGTCATTCCATAAAGAGAAAAACACAATATTTACAAGTGAATTTAACACAATTACAGAATAAACAATTTCATTGTAAGTCCAAGCAAAACGCTGACACAGGGGTGTATAAACCATTCATATTAAATGTGAACAACTTAGAATAAAATGTCCAAATTGTAGAGCCAAATAAAAACACGTCCGCACAGGAAGACGCCGAACGAATACACTAAACACTAAACACGAACAAATGTACTAATGAACTAGCTATAGTGTCAGGTTTTTGTCCTTGACGTGATGATGATACTGATGATGAAGACTAAACGCGAACACATGTACCAATAAGCTAGCTATAGTGTCAGGTTCTTGTCCTTAACGTGATGATTATACTGATGATGAAGACTAAACGCGAACACATGTACCAATGAGCTAGCTATAGTGTCAGGTTCTTGTCCTTGACGTGATGATGATACTGATGATGAAAACTAAACACGAACACATGTACCAATGAGCTAGCAATAGTGTCAGGTTCTTGTCCTTGACGTGATTATGATACTGATGATGATGACTATACGCGAACACATGTACCAACGAGCTAGCTATAGTGTCAGGTTCTTGTCCTTGACGTGATGATGATACTTATGATGAAGACTATACGCGAACACATGTACCAATGAACTAGCTATAGCTTGAAGACTGACCCCAAGGCGAGCGCTGGTTGTCAACTTGTATTACATTATATCCATGGCGTTGAAATGCAGAAGTACAGCATACGCTTCAGCAGGACATAAGTCATCCTGCTAATAACAGCCGACAGTCAAGTTTCTTTCAAAAGGTCTTATTTTATTACACAAGTCACAACACTAAAACAGAACAAATGTTTTTCGACATCACAGAAAAGGTACGTAAACTATTTCACAAAACGTATGTTCCTTTTATTCTCATTAATAGAAGATCACCGCCATTATTGACTTATCTCATTATAGAAAACATCAACAATTAAAGCAATGATGAAAACATGGTTGTCTCTAGAGAGGCTACTAAACTACTTAAATATCACAATCTTATATATTACCAACTTCTTCTTCCTTCTTTTTTGATCCTTAGCCGCCGGCCGTCAAAGCAGTCAGTGGCCATTACGCCTGGTGGCGTCTTGTAGGGGGTGGCCATCCTTCGTACAGTGCCCCACCTCTAGTTCATTCTTTGCATCTCAGCCTCCACAGTCCTCCGCCAAGTTGTTTTTGGTTGGCCTCTCTTTCGTTTTCTTTCAAGGGTCCATAGCATAGCTGTTCTTGTGATGGCATCGGTGTCTCTTCTGAGGACATGGCCAACCCAGCTCCAGCGTCTGCCAGCTATGATGGTGTGCGTGTCCTCTTGCTTGCTACGAGTAAGCAGATCTTGGTTGGTGATGGTATTCGGCCAAAAGATTCGGTGAATTTTTCTTAGGCTTAAATATCACAATCTTATATATTTCCTACAATTTGGTAATAACTAATTGAGATTATCATTTCTTAATAATAAATCTGCAATCTGCTTCTTCATTAAGTTCTACGTGTTTTATTTTCTTGTTAACCAATAGTTTGACAACCGCTCGAGGATTACTGTCTTGTATTTGTGGCATAAAACCTTTCATTTTAACATTTCGTCAAACTCTGTATCTCTAGAACACATCTCGATATCCTTAAGGAAGTCTACAGTCTGAGTTGTGGGGCTGAAATTACAGAGCCCGCCCCAAACTCTATAACTCGATAACCACTATCGGCAGAATGAAACATTAATTACACAATCTCTACAATCTTTACATCTTGAGAATCTTCTCTCCTATTATATAAACTATTCACTGTATATCCTATCCTTGACAGTATACGCCTGCTGACGTATCTTATTTATAAAACTTCAGTCACACAATCTACATGAAGCAGTGCGGACCTACACAGTATTCACTCCTACTCTCTAAGTCGGAATCTCAGCATTTCTAATATACAATTCTACACAGTCTCTACTCTCTATGTCTGTTTCCTATGGCTCTGTGAGATCGTGGATATTTATATTCCTTCTGGCAACTTTCAACTTTCACGCTTATTGTGATTCGTCGTCAGGTGTCGCATTTGATCATATTCTTGCTGACTGTCTAGTCTAAAATCGGATACAAGATAACTGTCCCACGTACTATTGCTTTGTTCAGTTGTTTCAAATTAAATACCTTCTCTTGTATTTCTGAGCACCACTGTGGATTCCAGTCTACATGGTCCGACATGTCAGTCAATCATTGTCACCGTGACTGCTTGTCTGCATGTCCGAGTTTGAACGAGTGTGTTTCTAAACCGCGCTTTAAGTAAGCGAGAATCTAAGTTGAATATTTGTCGTTTAGTTAAATTTAATAAGATTATCGCCATTGACATTTACGTTATTTAAGATTGTAGCAAAGTTTGATTTGCCGGGGAGGTTATGATGGTATCCTAAAAAAGAGTGAAATCGGTTTCTGCAATAACCGTGTGAGGTCAAGCACATGTAGGCCCCTGACTCTAAAAGATGATGATGAAATATATGCAGGGAACCTAACGCTACCTCCCTAGATCTCACACGGTCACTATTTTGGCTCTAGTGTCTGGTGTATGGTGTACCTAGTGTCTAGGGGAGAAATGAAATGATGGTACACAACACAAAAACACTTTAATTTTCTACGAGGAAGTGAATAAAACCAATGGTTAAGTGTTTCTTTAAAAATGGAATGTTTTTTTCGGTACAATTTATTTTGCCTGTCCAGTCATATTTTTTGGACAGGTCTTTGAAAATGAGGACAAGATAGTTTACAGAAAAAGATCAACTGAAAATATCTGGACTCTTTGTCCACTAACTATAAAGTTAATATATATCTTTCCTGTTGGAATGTTCACAGCTTACACTTTATTCATCTAAGAGGGAGAGTCACTGTGTATGAGGGGCTGTATTATCATCATACCCCATAAACTTCCTGAGTATGATTTTGAAATACTTGAGTTTATTCAATCGAAAGTGTCAGATATACCCAGATGCTTAGCATATCACCTGGGGTTCCTTGTGAAAATGATAATACAGTATGAAGTTGCAGAAAATCTCGCTCTCTCAAAATGCCCAAGCTCCTCCCGTTATCTTGTAACAGCATAAACGAATGGTCGGAGACTTGATAGCTTTATTCTCACTCAGCAGGTTTCCTGTTACCAGCTGGCAACAGGAAATAAAACCTCACAAATTTCAAGAAATATAAACAAATGACGCTGACTTGCAAAGAAGTGGCCTCAGTTTCTTCTGCTCTGTCCAGACTGTGAATACCTCTTTATTTAATTTTAAAATTAACGCAGCTGATCTCAGCGTATTGAAATGAAAACTTTTGTTCAACTGGCACTGAGCAGCGAAAGCTTTTTGCTAATATTTATTAGCACTGACCAATCGAAAGCTTGCGACTACCAGAATTCAAATGCAGTTTTTGAAAAACAAAATTAATTCCAAACAAACTCTGCGTCTGGTAGTTGATTGGCCAGTCTGCTTTAGTTATACCAATACAAAAAGATGTTTCGTTTTGGATTACATTTTTCCTACCGCTCCTCTTTCCCCTTATACTCTTTTTACACAAGCGAATTTGAATTTACCTCAATGCCTCTTTTCTAAGCTGCCGTCCCCCCTAACGTTATGAAAAAAACAAGCAGGAATAACAGTCTGTCTGGTCGCGCGTCCGTAGACATTTATTATTTTCTCAATAACTCAACTAATACTTGGACTACCATATTATTTAAAACACATTCTTGCTCAGGGGATTCTAAGCTATACTACCATATGATTTTTATGGTCAGTTTCAGTATGGTTTTAGATTTTCAATTTTGTCACGGTCATCGTCAAATAAAATTTTTACACAAGACGGCCATCTTTCCGCCCTTTTTCATCTCTCGCTAGCATGTATTTTCAAATACTACTTGTTTTAGTGACGTCAGTAATGCTACCGCGAGGAGGAAATAAAATTGTCTGCGTGTTTGCCTCTGTTGGCTTTGCCACAGCGTGTATATATATGCAAGGCCAATAGGTGTGTTCCTTCCTGGATTTGTCTGTCCAGATATTTCTTCAAAAGGTTCACATGATAGACTTTTTCCTTTCCCTTTTTGTCTATCTTATAATTTGTTCTGGATACCTTTTCCAAAACTGTATATGGCCCTTGCCATCCGATCTGAAGTTTATTGTTGCTGCCTGGCAATAGAAGAAGCACTTTCTCCCCAACAGCAAGTTCCCTATCCTCCGCTTTCTTATTATAATAAGCAGCATGCTTTTTCGTGGCTTGTCTCAGATTATCATTTGCCTTTTTCCAACTAGTTTTTAAACGAGTGGTCAGTTCGTTCACATATTGATAAGATGAGGTAACAGTCTCCTCTGCTTTCTCATCTGTCCAGGTCCTTAACAAAGCTTCTAAAGGACATTTTATTGGCCTCCCAAATAACAGGGTTGCGGGTGCCATTCCGGTTGAATTATGTGGAACTTCCCGGTACGCAAACAAGGCGGCGGGCAAGTATTGGTCCCACGTATCAGGTTTCTCGTGTGCCAGCTTTCTCAGGATAGAAATGAGAGTCCCATTGAACCTCTCTACCTGGCCGTTCCCTTGGGGGTGATACGGACTACAATGAAAGTGCTTGGCTTGAAACAACCTAAAAACCTCTTCTGTTAGTTTCCCCTTGAACTGTGAGCCATTATCAGTCAAGATTTGATGTGGGAATCCTAACCTTGTGAATATCGTAAGTAATGCCTCTGCCACATGTTTTGAATCGATTGATGACAGGGCTACCGCCTCTCCCCACATAGAGCAAGTGTCTACCAGAGTAAGGATGTAACTGTTCCTTCTCTTGGTCCGAGTGAGAGGTCCCACAATATCGACTGCCACTCTCTCAAAAGGGGTTCCTACTATGGGCATTTCCCCTAGAGTTGCTGGAGCAGTCCAATGCTTTGGAGCTACTCTCTGGCTTTCGGGACAGGATTTTACATATCTCTTTATGTCTTCCGTTATCCCTGGCCAGAAATAATGACAAGCTATACGCTGTCCTGTTGCACTAATCCCCATGTGACAACTGAAGGGGATAGTATGAACTAACTCCATCACTTTTTCCCTATATGAACTGGGAAGGACCAGCTGTCCGTGACCAGCTGAACCAGTGCCGGCCTTCCTATATAACAATTTATTCTTCATATAGAATTCTCCTTTATTAGGAGGAGTATGGCTCTTTGGGAGTTTCTTATAGCACGGCTTCAGTGACCTATCTTCAGCCTGTGCCTTTCTCATCTCCTCTGGATGAGTATTTATAGGTTCATCTTCTTCCTTTCTGGATTGTGATCGGGTCTGGACTGCTGCCAAGACTACAGGTCTCTTGGGATCCCCCAAGTAGACATAACGACACCCCAATATCAGAGGGTAGATGGGTGCGTCTATCACTGCTGCTCTGATTATCCCTTCCACATAGCGAGTTTTCACTGTTATCCTTGCAATGGGAAGTTTCATGAGTGGTAGGTCTTTGGTCGCCCCTTGTATCTCCACTGTTTCTGTGGTATACTGATCTGCGTTCACCAAGTGCGAGCTCACGACAGCATCAAAATCTAAACCTGTATCATAGAGGCACCTAATGGTGACATCATTGCATACAACATCTTCACAAACTAGGGGGTGATAAGGTTCCTGCTGTCCAGCAGGTTTGTCCTTTCCTTCCTGTTTTCCCCTTTTCATAGCAGCAAATCCAGAAGGTTTACTTTTACAAAACTTAGTGTCATGTCCCTCCTTCCTACACTGTGGACAATATAACCTACCTTGATGAAAAAGTTTTCTTTCATCATTCTTTCTGTCATTGAAATGTGAGGTTTTATTTTTAAAATCATTTCGAGGCCTATCAAAGTTCTGCTTACTTCTGTTGTCAAATTTATTATGGTTTTGAGGAGCCTTATACTGATCTACTGGTTTTTTTCTGATGCCAGCTGTCTCTGCCTGGGCTGACTGATACCTCTCAGCGACATTAATTATCTCACCCAGCCTCTCCGCGCCCTGTTCCATGAGAAACTTTCTCATGTCTGGAGCCATGGACTATCTCATCTGTTCTATGAGTATCATCTCTTTGAGATCTTGGGTTTTCCCCCAAAGAATCTCATTTCTCCATATACGTTTCTAACTGTCTCACCCGACAGTAGCCTGGCATTCCTAAATTTCTTTCTATAAAACGTTCCGTTCTTTTCGTATCTTAACAGAAGTGCCTGCTTCAACATGTCATAGTTGTCTTGGTCATCCCTGCTCATTTTGGAAAACACTTCATAAGCTGTTCCCCGAAGACCCTGAGACAACTTTACCCCCCATCTTTCTCTTTCTAACCCATAAGTAGTGGCTAGGCTAATACTTCGTATCTGCTTAAATATGACTCAATGTCATCATCCTTTTCTACAAAATAGTCTAAACGGAAACCCATGGCTGAGTTGGAGGCCCCCTGACTAGCAGTAGCATCAGAGGTAGAGGGGCTGTGACCATTATCCGGAGCAAGGCCTTGCAACTCTAACTCCCTTAGTCGCAACTCATGCTCCCTCTGTAATCTTTTATCTTCTGCTTCCCTCTCCTGTCGTTTTTCTTCTGCCTCCCTTTCGGCAGTCAATCTCTTTTCTTCTGCCTCCCTTTGCTGTCGTTTTTCTTCTCTTTCTGCCTCCAATTTTCTCTCCTCAAATTGGAGCCTCTTTATCTCAGCCTCTTTATCAGCCTCTAAGGCCCTAGCCTCCTTCTCAGCTTCAATTTGTAACCTTTTAATTTCTTTCTGCGCCTCTCTATCTAACTCTAATTTCTTCATCTCCCTAGCATCTTCTACCTGCATTCTCCTCTCTTCAGCTAACCTATGTTCTTCCCTGGCAATAAATTTATCACATTCTGAGGTGACGTAGTCAATCAAGATTTGTCACTCCATATTCATTTCCCTGGCAGTCTGCACAGCCGCAGAGTGAAACATGGCCAGATCTGCCATCCTGATAAACACAAAATGTACTAACTAAGTTTCTAACTAAGTATAAAGTTATTTAATTAATTCTACGTTCTGACACTTTCTTCACTTCCCAAATCTTGGGTAATAATATATGGGGATTCCCTGGGAAAAATAGAATGATGTTAATGCTAACCCAGATCCCAATGTATGTATTACTAGGAGAAAATCAAATACCGGGACAAGCCTACCAATTTATGTAGCAAAGTTTGATTTGCTGGGGAAGTTATGATGGTATCCTAAAAAAGAGTGAAATCGGTGTCTGCAATAACCGTGTGAGGTCAAGCACATGTAGGCCCCTGACTCTAAAAGATGATGATGAAATATATGCAGGGAACCTAACGCTACCTCCCTAGATCTCACACGGTCACTATTTTGGCTCTAGTGTCTGGTGTATGGTGTACCTAGTGTCTAGGGGAGAAATGAAATGATGGTACACAACACAAAAACACTTTAATTTTCTATGAGGAAGTGAATAAAACCAATGGTTAAGTTTTTCTTTAAAAATGGAATGTTTTTTTCGGTACAATTTATTTTGCCTGTCCAGTCATATTTTTTCGACAGGTCTTTGAAAATGAGGACAAGATAGTTTACAGAAAAAGATCAACTGAAAATATCTGGACTCTTTGTCCACTAACTATAAAGTTAATATGTATCTTTCCTGTTGGAATGTTCACAGCTTACACTTTATTCATCTAAGAGGGAGAGTCACTGTGTATGAGGGGCTGTATTGTCATCATACCCCATAAACTTCCTGAGTATGATTTTGAAATACTTGAGTTTATTCAATCGAAAGTGTCAGATATACCCAGATGCTTAACATATCACCTGGGGTTCCTTGTGAAAATGATAATACAGTATGAAGTTGCAGAAAATCTCGCTCTCTCAAAATGCCCAAGCTCCTCCCGTTATCTTGTAACAGCATAAACGAATGATCGGAGACTTGATAGCTTTATTCTCACTCAGCAGGTTTCCTGTTACCAGCTGGCAACAGGAAATAAAACCTCACAAATTTCAAGAAATATAAACAAATGACGCTGACTTGCAAAGAAGTGGCCTCAGTTTCTTCTGCTCTGTCCAGACTGTGAATACCTCTTTATTTAATTTTAAAATTAACACAGCTGATCTCAGCGTATTTGAAATGAAAACTTTTGTTCAACTGGCACTGAGCAGCGAAAGCTTTTTGCTAATATTTATTAGCACTGACCAATCTAAAGCTTGCGACTACCAGAATTCAAATGCAGTTTTTGAAAAACAAAATTAATTCCAAACAAACTCTGCGTCTGGTAGTTGATTGGCCAGTCTGCTTTAGTTATACCAATACAAAAAGATGTTTCGTTTTGGATTACATTTTTCCTACCGCTCCTCTTTCCCCTTATACTCTTTTTACACAAGCGAATTTGAATTTACCTCAATGCCTCTTTTCTAAGCTGCCGTCCCCACTAACGTTATGAAAAAAACAAGCAGGAACAACAGTCTGTCTGGTCGCGCGTCCGTAGACATTTAGTATTTTCTCAATAACTCAACTAATACTTGGACTACCATATTATTTAAAACACATTCTTGCTCCGGGGATTCTAGCTACACTACCATATGATTTTTATGGTCAGTTTCAGTATGGTTTTAGATTTTCAATTTTGTCACGGTCATCGTCAAATAAAATTTTTACACAAGACGGCCATCTTTCCGCCCTTTTTCATCTCTCGCTAGCATGTATTTTCAAATACTACTTGTTTTAGTGACGTCAGTAATGCTACCGCGAGGAGGAAATAAAATTGTCTGCGTGTTTGCCTCTGTTGGCTTTGCCAGAGCGTGTATATATATGCAAGGCACAACGTGTCAAGCGAAGCGGGGTTTTGCGTGGCGGGGTAAGAATTTGCGTTAATTATAACTGTTGTCTCGTGTAACAAACACTACCAAATAATGTAAGGATTACTTCTTATTACCAGCGTTAAAGTCAAAATATTACGTTAATTCAGATAGCAGTTTGGCGCCACACTTCCGCAAACTCGTTAATTATAAGTCTTGCCGCAGTCTCTATCAGATCGGGCAAAATGTTAAAAATGTACGTCACAAGGAAACCGAGGGGGTTTTAAATGGTGGGATCGGTTCTAAGCCTTTCCATGGCACAAATTTCAGCGCTATGCTGGCGTGTGAGAGTATCACCGTCAGACACAATAGGGCGGGTTTATTTATTATCATTTTATGACTAAAATCTTACTGAAATGAGCGATTATTCTCGCAGATTTTACTACAAAGATCTTTTCGGTCGTCTATTTTCTAACCGTTTAAGCGGCGTCATTATAAATTACTCTGCCTTCCAATTATTATTTAAAGGACCATCGACTTCAGCGACTACATCGGCCGCGTCACTGCGAATGTAACAAAGTCACTTCTTTATTCATGTTCATAATCATCCGAATTACAAGTGTGTAGAATTTCAAAAAGATGTTTTAAAAAATTAAGCATCCGACATTATAAAGGATGAGAACAAACTGCGCCTTATTTCGACAGGCGTACAATTTAGTTCCCATTCCAAAAAATGCGTAATAAAATAAAAAGATCACAGCTTTTCTAAAGTGACAGAAGGAAAAGAGAATTAATATAGAAATACTGTAATACAGAATATCACAGACATACGTGTCTATGACCAGTGCTCTTATAGAAGCGTGCCAAAATAAATATTACAACAACACAACAAGTAGTTACAAATAAAACACAAACTTATGTCGGCTTCTCTTTGTACGTACGAGTACTTCATGTCTGTAATTGTCCAACGTCACCGTAGTTATCTTCTAAATACCAAAATATTTTTAGCCGTTTAATTATTATAATCATTGCTTCAAACATGACGAGATGTTATCGTTCTGATATGTTAAATCTTTACTAGCTTAATCCTGAATATGGCTAACATTATAAAACCCGCGACATATCATTATGGGGAAATAGCTACATTCACGTAGATTATCTTAGTCGTTTACGTACAGCAACATAACAACACCAGATTGAACTAGAGTGAATTGTCTATATTGCTGTACACACTCCTGGCCTGAAAATCACCGCTAATTTCGAAAATCTGTGGACAAATCAATAGCAATGTTTTCATCTTATGAAATCGTTTACTCAACACTGTGGTATCTGATCTTAGTCGTCAATACATTTCAAAATTCTGCTATGGGCATGCATACCGGACTGGTTCTTTTAGGGTCATGTCGACCTCTATGTGTGACGAGAATCACAAAGTTAAAGAGAACTTAAAGAAATGATTTCCTTCAGCCACGAGAAAACTAATACGTGACTTGGTATAAGGGGAGAGAACAGAATAAATAGATCTTGGCTCATAACGTCTTGTCTAGGAATTTTTCACAACATGTGTCCACCTTGTGACGTCACAAGCAATAAATGAGACTGAAGTAGAAAGACAATCTCCAATATCCATTGAGAACTCACGTGTGTACATACCGTCATATAACACTCTGACATATGAACGTAAACCACTACTCGTGGTAACAGGGTGACTTAATAACAATAGGTAGTCCCACGGCAGATGTTGTCTAAGGATAGTTAAGTGTTAGACTTCTCTTTACACTAGATCCAGCTTTATGACGCGGCATGATCAGTTCCCTACTTCGCTGTCGTTGCTTTTCTTAACTCAAGAGCAGTGTCAGCTATCCACATACAGCTGGTTTTCCTTGTTTCTTTATGTCTGTCTGTTAACATTCTGGGTACCCACCGTGCACAAACTTTTGAATAACCCAGGTCTTTAATGATGTTCTGGACACTGCCTTTACTAATGGACAACATGGAAGAAAATTCATCCAGTGTTACCCGACGGTCACCACGAATGATGCCATCAACTCGATGAATGTTGTGTGGAGTCACTGCGGTAGACGGACGGCCAGTCAGCTTTGCGTCAGCCATTGAGGATTGACCTACTTCAGCTTCGTCACAACGATGTACCCAACGTCGGACAGTGCTAACATCCACTGTTGAATCTCCACAAACATTCTTCAAACGTTCGTGGATGCGAATTGGGGTCTCGCCTTCAGCATCGAGGAATTCCATGACATAACGTTGTTTTAACCGAACGTCTTTGGCAGCCATTTTTAAACTGTTACAGTGGTGCCACCTGTTACTGAAACAGGTTGGTAATGCTATACAGTGCAGAAGAGTGTTTGAGGAATCCTGCTAAATTTACAAATTGCACACCGATGAAGTATTTACATACATAAAAAATAGGAGGCATTACTTTTTGACCTTCCCTCGTATTATTAGAAGGCGGCAGAAAAATAGAAAAATAGGGTAGGAGTGGAAAGAGTGAAAATGGAACAAGAGAGAGAGGGGGGGGGGGGTGGTGACCTCAGACAAAGTTGTGCAGAGTGTTAAGACCGGCTGGTTTTAGACACCGCATGTGGTGGATAAGACGGTTCTCAAGCTGTTCTCGGATAGCAGTGTCAGAGGAGCGGGATCTGATCGCCGTGACCTGGATGTCGATGGCACCATGATGGTTAGGACCATTAAAGTGTATGACAACTGGTGTGGATTTTTGCTGAGCGATGTCATTCAAGTGCTGGCTGAATCTGTCCCCAAGTCGTTTGCCTGTTTGGCCAATATAGGTTATTGATAAGGTTGATAACGTTGGATTTTTATTCCCGTTAATGATATCCACCAAAAGATAGATATAAGTGGATGGAAGCAGACATCATCATCATCATCAATTGATAAGATCTCTATGGTGTTGTTTGCTCCACTGTAGTGTACGGAATGTCAACTTGACCTACGCAGTGGTGTGTAGACATGGATTGAGTGTATAATGTGCGAATGATGATAAAGGTTCGTGGTGTTGACAAAAAAATGTTCTTTTCTCACACTCATGTATGGCTGGAAGTCATCGACACCAACGACTGTGTACCTTTTCTAAAGTTTAATTGGACGTACACACTCGACAGCACAGATAGTGACAAATCACAGGTTGCCATAATACATCATAGTACTGTGGATAAATGGTCTTGCAATGTTACATGGGCACTCATGTAGAATAAGTGTATAATGGACTGTCAGTAGCCAAGCACTCAGTATCGCCCATACATATATCATCTGACTTCACTGACTGGGCACGTCAGCTTATAAACAATATTTCAGATGGCTTCTAAACCTAATCTCGTCTAGCGACGATTCTTCAACATAATGTTCAGCACATATTTTTCCATATAATAATATTGAACCGCTAATAACGGGTTCTCATGTGTAGCAGTGATCTCTGGACTAAACAAGCGATAATACGGGCATCCCTTTTCTCTTCTTGAAAGTCACTACATGTTTTGGTTCCAAGATGGCTTCACTCGTGAGCTGTCACTCACGTTTGGATACAGATAATGAATCTGTCCTAAAGTTAGTCATTCATAAAACATTTCATTGCTCTGTAGATTTGATCATGAACAATTGACTGCAATCTACAGGATATAGTGCTGCTAGGAATCGAAGTCGTTTTCATCGAGTCAAATATATTCTCTTAGACATTCAAATCGTAACTATCGAAAATGGTGGCTTCGATCGAGAGTTCATAAGAGTATCTTTGATTACCTTGGTAGAGGAAATATGAAACTGCCATTCCTTGGCAATACAAATAAACACTGGGGTAAAGCATACACGATAGGTTTAGACGACTATCACTTTCCCCACAAATACTGAGATCACTTTTTCCCGGCGACAGGCCGACATAGAAAACACAGTCCCTATCGGGACGAAGCCAAATCACACCACACTCTAGCGACACATCCGCCGAATAGCCTTCGACCTCTCTAGAGACAACAGAACATATAGTTCGACTTAGATATGTAAAGATATACAGATATAAGACAGACTCGTCCTACTCAGACAAACAATACACATAAATTCAGGCCATAGATATTCTGAAGCAAGAACAATCTATTATTACCCAAACAACGAATAAATCGCAGTAAAATGGATTTATCCGCGGAGTTTGATCGAAAGAGCCGACACAACTTTCAAGGGAAGTAACTCAATAATGACTTTCCCTTAAGCACTAAAAAATTACCTATGTATAATATTGTAAGATATCAAAGACTGCACGTAACAGTTATGCAGCAACGTTTACATATGATCGTGTAAATGACATTGCGCGACTCACACGTGAAGCTATTGGTGATGGTGTACGTAGCCTCAGGAAAAGACACTTTGTTGGTTGAGATGACATACATGCACGTGTTGCATCGTGTCCGACCACAGATAGTGTGCCAAACTGAGAAGCATTCTCCTTTGGAAGACGGCTGCGAACAAGAAGATCCTTCAAGTTCTTCTCGTGCCTAAATGCTACCAAAGGTGCTTCACCGAAAACGTCCTGGGTCACAGACTCTGCTTGGAGGATAGGGAGATAGCGGAAAAGGATCTGTTTGACTGCAGTACTGTGAGGGTGATAGGTCAAGATCAATTTGACTCTGTCCGAAATGGGTTTATAGTGAGGTTTGAGGGCCTCCTGACGAGAGATGGGGAGCACACGTTGGAGGGCAGAGGTTAGAACATGTTCCGGATAAAGTCTGCTACGGAAGAAATCCAACATTTCATTGGCTCGGAAGTTGAAGTCATCATCGTCTAGGCACAAACGCCGGAGGCGGAGAAGTTGTGAGAATGGAAGGGAGTCACGACAAGCCCGAGGATGAGAAGAGGTATACAGAAGGTAGCTATAGGCATCTGTCGGCTTGTAGTATACTGAGGTATTAAGGCCGGAAGGCGTGATAGTAATAGTAATGTCAAGAAAGTTGACAGATACTGTGGAGATGAGGGAGGTGAACTTGATGGTGGGGTGGAAGTGGTTGACAAAGTCGATGAAGCGGGATACATCAGTCTTGGACATATCTGTGAGATATCACGTAAATTATCATAGAGTGGCAGAACAGATAAGTGCTCAATACTTTAAAGTGTTCATCAAGTTGAACATCTTTTAACATTGTTGACAACGTGCAAAGGAAATATCACAAATGTAGTACCTGAAACCAAATATTATGACTAATACATTTAAACAAGTTACAAAATATGAACATCTTTTATTCAGTTTGATATTATTTTCATAATCTAATTGTTTCCCTCGGAAATTAAACAAGCTGAAAAGGGCTAATCGTGTAAAGGACCGTGAGCAGGTTGTCTGTAGTTTTCATGTCGTGCGTTTATTCTAGCATAGTTGCGTATTAAATGTGTGTATTTATTCCTTTTTGCAAATATGTTATTTTATTTCTACAGCTATTATTACTGGTTCGACGGCAGCTCTGAAAAGGACACTGTCGTAAATTTATTTTGAGAGAAAGAGTCTAGAAATAGTAGTCCGGTTTAGAGTGTAGAATGATGATGAAAACTCAGTGATAGAAATGTATAGATTAAATATGATGCTCCACAGAGTGCTGGAGGAGAGTAAAGACAGACTTATTTACGACAAATCGTTTCTCTCAATCTTCTCTTCCACTCTCCTGGTCAAACAATTATTTGCCAGTTTTCCAGACACACGTCTGCGCTCACACCGATTTGTTGCTTCAAACACTCAGACGACGTGGATACAGCTATATTAAACAAATAGAGAATTTATTGGGCTTTTGGGTATTCCAACACAGTCCGATATATGTTTATGATGTTTATTAACCTAAAAGATCAAATTACAAAAAAACACTATCAAGTGTTACATAAAATTATCATAAGTACAGAAAAATGCAAATATCAAGGTAGGGAGGGGGTGAAGAAGATTGGTATCGACTAAGCCCTTCCCGCTTGTATTAGATAAAGATAAACCCAGTCTCAAGATAGATAGTTATCAGGAGCATAGGAAAGTTAACCCAACAGTGAATTTAATTACTCTGAAAGAGGTGTTACAATATTAGTTATGGTGGTAGACAAAAAATACTGTTATCCCAAGGGTGTCTTCCCTTTACTAAGCAAAGAAAAAAAAGGGGGGGGGATGAAACAGAGTTAACTAATTATCCCACTAAAGGAACAAAGCCGGGTATACAGAAAAACGTATTACCCGGTAGGCAAGTTAACAAATGGTTTGTTGCAAAAAAAATTAAATCTCCTGTCATTCATGCACACTGTGCGGATCCACACTCATATACACCACACACTTACCGATTTCAGCATCAGACAATCCCTAGCATGATATACACAGTAATTAAACTCTTTACAGGTAAAACTGTCTAGTCCTTCTATGTCCCGCCCCAGATAATGCGAGGATTCACTGAGAGCAAATACTCCCGCTTATCGCCGGACTTGAAGTTCTAAGAGTTCTTGTGTTTTATTATAAAGAAACGAGTCTATGGAATGGCACTGACGCAGTTCGACATAGGGGTGAAAAATGAGGTGATGGTATAATCCTTCACTGTGTGATGATAGCCACTGACCGGTAAAGTTTTTTAATCCAGTGAGGAAAAACTAGGCTCAGCCACAGTCAGGTAAATCGGTAATCTCTCACAATAGAGCAGTATATAAACTATCGCTACTGGCACTGTTCATCTTCCAGTTTATCTTACAGATTGTAATTTAATTTGATGATAATAATCAAATGATCTTGGGTAGGCTTTCTTTCATGTAATCATGTTAGCTAGGCCGCACCGGACCACCACAAGATTTACTTTAAAAAAATGTCTCATCAAACTGTCTGGAAGTTTAAGAACCGAGTATGGAAACTCTGAAAGATTTCGTTATTGCTGGGATTGCAAAAGGTGATCAATCGTTTTGCACAGAAATAGAATTCACTGCAAATATAAATGAAAATCCATGGGATAATCTAGCAAGATTTCAAATATCGCTAGTGCTTCTATCAAGTTCTGGCCAGCGAGAGATGAAGTGTATTTCTACGTGATCTGTATATCTACAACTGGAATGCAAGATGAGTGGGACATGAGAACTTTGACAGCTTTTTTGATCTCATGAACTTTGGGGGATCTGACCGCCAAATCCAAAGAGAGAAGCCGCCCCTGGCCTCTCGTATCTTCGCTCGCTGCTTCCCGTTTCGGCTTTCCCCGTGATCGGTTCTGTGCTTAACACCGAGATGCGAAATCGTTTCAGGGACCACTACTGTCTTTGATAGCATGCCGCCCGTCCTTCTTGAGATCTCCACCAGTATCTTTCTTCTCGTCGCTCTGGTCCATCTTGCGAGCGGTTGAGTGTTCGCGCGGAGATGTTAAATACCTGCGAGAAACTGCTTCTCTGCTCGGGGATCGTCTCAGTGTCTTTGATCTTGTGCCGCATACTAAATGAGTCCCGGTCGGTTTGCTCTGGCGAAACGAAAAGTTACAACAAATGTTCAGGGGTTCTAATGTTATGAAAAGCTAAAAGTCCCTTTAAATCATCCATCATATCAGGGAAAATTCACTTGTCGAACTAGACGTACGTCACAATCGTCCCCACTTTTAGACATGAAACCATTTTTTATGTTTCATTTTTTTGACAATGGAGGTGACCTGATTGGTGATTTTAGGATGAGTGGTATCTTCAGTTTGCTCTTCTTCCTCTGTAGACCAGTTTCTACTAAGGAAATCAGCCCCGACATTCTGTCTTCCCGGAATATATTCCACTTTGAAAGAATAAATGCTTAAAAGAAGCGCCCAACGCATGATCCTTGCGTTAAATTCTTTATTGGCACCCAGAAATGCTAACGGAGCGTGGTCTGTTTGCACCGTGAAAGATGTACCATAGAGAAACTCATGATGGCGTCTGATACCGTCAATCAGAGCGAGACATTCTCTTTCGACTACGCTGTAGTTCCGTTCAGCTTTATTTAATTTCCGACTGCCATAGGCAACTGGAAATAGCATGTTTGGGTCACTGTCATCGGCTTGAAGCAGTGTTGACCCGATGCCCTGACCTGACGCGTCGACCCGTAATACAAAAGATTTGTTGAGGTCAGGCAACCTCAAAATGGGGTATGCAGACAACTGTCCTTTCAAAGTGCTGTACGCGTGTTCGCACTTTTGATCCCATATGACCTTATCAGGACAACCTTTCTTTGTGAGGTCAGTCAGAGGTGCTGTCAGTCCGTTAAAGTTCTGGATGTATTTCTGATAGTATGCACATAGCGATATGAAGGAACGTACGTCTTTCTTCGTTCGGGGTCTTTTGGCTGCAGCTATTTTCTCCACGTTCTTCTTAATAGGCCAACTGCATCCGTGAGAAATAGTATGACCCAGGAAGTCTAACTGTTCAAACCCGATGAGACATTTGCTAGGTCTGGCTGTGAGACCCGTTTCCTGTAGTCTCCTGAGGAGCATAGCAACCGTAGCAATATGTTCTTCATAGGTTTCCGATGCAATTAATATGTCATCCATAAAATTATGGATATGGGGACTTTGCAAAGGTTCTAGAAGTTTCCTCATCATCCTGGTGAACACTCCTGGTGCGTTATGCAATCCGAACGGCATCACATTAAATGTGTAATGTCCTTCACTAGTGCTGAAAGCTAACAAAGGTTTAATTTCCTCCTTGACTGGTATCTGATAATAACCTTTACTGAGGTCAATCTTGGAGAAAATCTTTGCTTTGCTGAGCTTGGTGAACAACTCAGAAACAGTTTGGAGAGGTTCGGGCTGGAATTCCGTTACAGCGTTTAGCAGCCGGTAATCTATACACAGCCGAACTTCCTTATTGGGCTTCTGCAACAGCACTACACTGGAACTGTAAGGAGATGTAGACTCACTGATAATTCCTGCTTGACGCAGCTTGTCTATTTCTCCGCGAAGTGCATCAGCTTTAGCGTACGGTATGGGGTAAACTCTGGTTCGAACAGGGGTCTCGTTTGTTAATTTCATATCAAATTCGATGAGATTTGTTCGACCAGGTACATCCGTTAAGACTGCACTGTACTGTTTTAGTAGAGCCCTGGTTTCTGTTTGTTGTTCTGGTGAGAGATTGTCGCCGAACTTGACATCTTTAAAGGATTCTGTGGGTTGCAATGGATACTCCATGCAACCATCATCATCTTCCTCGTCTTCCGTTGCTATGGCGACGGCCAGGATATGCTCGGAGGATGGCACAGGTCTTTCCAAATATTTCTTAAGCAGATTTACGTGGAAGGCCTTCTCCTTTTCTTTGATGGAGATCTTGTAATTGGTACGTGAGATCTTTTTAAGGACGGTAAACGGCCCTTGCCATCCGATGCGAAGTTTAATGCTTCCGGTTGGAAGTAGCAACAAAACTTTCTCCCCTGGTTGTAGTTCTCTCTCTTTTGCAGCTTTGTTGTATCTTTTAGTAATTTTAGCGCGGGCTTTCTTAAGGTTGGTAGTAGCTAGATCCCATCCTAGCTTTAGAATTTCCTTGAGCTCAGATACATACTTGCTTGCGGAGACGACTGTCTCGTCAGCCTTTTGGTCTGTCAGGGACCGAAGTAAGGCTTCTAGTGGCCCCTTAATAGGTCTGCCAAATAAAAGTGTAGCTGGCGCGAATCCCGTAGACGCTTGGGGTACCTCTCGGTAGGCGAATAAGGCAGCCGATATATATAGGTCCCATTCTTCCGGTTTCTCCTGACCCAGCTTACGTAACATGGTGGTGAGGGTACCATTAAAACGTTCCACGAGCCCATTTCCGGCCGGATGGTAGGGACTTGTGTGGATATGTTTGGCCCTCAAGATCTTAAAGATCTCCTTCATTAACAGGCTACGGAATTGGGATCCATTGTCCGTCAAAACTTGTTGAGGGAATCCCAACCGTGTAAAATTTTGCACGAGGGCTTCTGCGACATGCTTGGAATCTCTGCATGTTAGCGGTATAGCTTCGGCCCACATTGTGCAAGTGTCGACTAAAGTCAGGATAAACCTGTGCTTTCTTTTGGTCCTTTCCAGGGGTCCAATGATGTCGACAGCAACCCGTTCAAATGGAGTACCCACTATTGGCATTTGCCCCATAGGTACTGGGGGTGTCAAGTGCTTTGGTGCTACCCGTTGGCACTGGTTGCAGGATTTCACGTACCTGATAATGTCAGAGTTCATTCCTGGCCACCAATAGTGGTTTTTTATTCGCTGAATAGTGGCGTTTTGTCCCATATGTCCGCTAAAGGGAAGAGAGTGCCCTGTAGTGGTTTTGATGGTATTGTATGATTGTGATATTACCTAGTGTGATGCATGAGGTCAGCTGTGAAGGCTCCTGAGATAAATGTAGCTGTGAATTTACAGAAGGCCCTTCTTGCTACCACCACGACCTCACACCTCTCTTTTTTTTTCTTTAACTAATGAATGTGGCTACGTTAAGATTCTAGGGTACTGATATGTAATGTGTTGTGGTAGTTTACATACACACACACTGATATTTAATAAGTCTAATAATATTAATAAAATGTTACAACACACTGAACTAACTCAAGCTGTGTAAAATTTTGATAGTAATATTTTCTTTAAGTTTATTTGTTCTGAACCAAGGTTTTAGTTTGGTCAGAACATATGAAAGGTTTTGAAATTAGGAATGAAATGCATGAATATATGGCATAATAAATGAAAGGGTGTACATATGTATTTTTCAAGACTAGTTAATATTACTACTGTTTATATTTTTAATTTATCTGGGAGAATGATGAATGGATGTGCTGTTGGGGTGGCCTCATCACTCCCTGTCTATGGCTACTAACATTGTCCATTTATTGATGGGAATAGAGTTAGTGTGTTTAGAAACTAAGTTGGTGAAATTCCAGCAGGCCAGACGCTCACGTATCTGAATGAGTAGTTCTGGTGCTGGAATCTGGTGGTGGAATCTGGTGGCCCCACCTCTCCGTGCTTGGGGGCAAATTAAGGCTGCTCTGCCAAAATATTATACTGCACGGGTCCACTCAGGTATTCTTCAACACATCATTTGACACCCCTTTGGTGCCAAATAAAAAACCCACAGTTCTGAAATAAAAGTATTGGTCATGTGTCAGAACTCTACCTCCTGAGCCACTACTACACTCAACATTATACAACAACACCACATAGACAGGGTCAGATCTCTCTGACCATACAGCACACCTTACCAAGTTGGTTGCACATAGTATAAGTTCCCCCAGACTACATATTCTGAAATATGTTCATTAGCTTCTTGCCATAGAATAGGATAGGTGATATGTTTCACTGATCTCAACCCTTGATCCGCCCTTCATAATCCTTGCTGGCGTTTATGTATTTTGTTTGTCTCTAGACCCTGAACTAGGGCGGGGGGTCTAGAGCGAATCCTTACTTGTTGTAAGGGATAGATTTTGATATGGCAGTATCAAATCACTCGAAACATTAAACAAATATTAAAATGTACAAAGAAATACTTTCAGTCTTACCAGAATTATGAATATAGAACACAGTATATGCTAGCAAAACTCAGCTGAGCTGCTGGCTTTAGTATGGCGTCCCTCTAAATATTTCAATTTGCTTCTGGGAATTTCACCACTAAATAATTACTGTGTCTACCACTGGACAACTTATGCTGAATGGCAAAGATGCGCGTCTGAGCGCCGATAATATGTTTACCTGTGACCAATCAGCGCTTTTTCTTTTTCAAATTCAAACCCCTTTCCAAAAAGTCAATTCAGTCATACCTCAGTCAAGTATGTATTATTGTCTGTTAGTCCGTCTGTCTCTACTTGCGTTTCACAAAAAAACACACTTGTTTTTTGAACCAACTCTGCCCTCCCCTACACAATTTTGCCTTTAAAGTTATTTTTAGCCACAACTTTCCCTAACACCCCCTCTCGTTCATTCTAACTAGATTTTAGCACTTGAGTCTCAAGGCTGCAATTTTTTGAAAATTAGTGACATGTTTTTTGTTTCAATACAGTCGCTCGCTGATATGAACAACACAGTCTTTTGTCAATATCTTCATTACTATCTATCCGTCTGTATAAATGAAAGCATATTATTTCACTGCTCAAGATGGGCCATCCGGCCAGCTAGGTTTTATATTCCTAACATTATTATTAAGAAAAAGTTACTTTTCAAGGTTAATTGTTTTTTTTGTTGAAATATTTTCTAGCATCTTCTATAAGGCGTTTGCCGCTGAATTCAAATAAACGGACTAAGTTATCGCAAAAGCGTCCAAGAAATGACTGTTGCGTATAATAGCTAAGGTCCCTTTTGTCGATTTCTTTACCTTGTGTCAACTTGGGACGTGAATTTTTTTTTCTTTTCCCACCAATTGCGTCTTTCTAGCCTTGCTAGTTTCAAGCACATGTTCAGTCATATTTTTTTTTCTTTTGATCTCCGTTCTCGTCCCGTTCCAAGGGTAACGTTTTGCTTTCACGTCTAGCAAATTAATTTCCATGGCGGGTAGTGACCCGCGGCCTGGGCGATCATGTACTCGAGTAACTTACGCATTATTTTTATCCCTACTTTTTATCTTTGGAGATATTTTAACGTTGTATCACGGTTAATTTCATCACACATCTCCCCACTTGAAAACATGCCTACGGCAAGTTCCAAAACCAGTGATACACATAGATAAAATTACTCCTCACGCCTGCCACTACTCTAATTTTGATCACAGGGGTGCCGACTGAGGAAATCTGCACCGACATTCAATTTGCCTGGGATATATCGGATACTGAACTGATAAGGTTGAAGCAATAAAGACCACCTCAGCAATCTTGCGTTTTCATGCTTAGCCTGAGATAAGAAAACGAGGGGCTGATGATCCGTCTCGACCACAAAAGTCCTACCATACAGATAGATTTGAAACTTCTTTATTGCCCAGATTACCGCTAAACATTCTTTTTCGCTTGTGGAATATCCTTGCTCCGCCTTATTCAATTTGCGGCTTGCATAAGCGACTGGGTTCAGTTCCCCATCAGGTGAAGATGATCTTTGCAACAAAGCCGCCCCGAGTCCTACATTACTTGCATCTGTTCTTAAGACAAAGTCCTGTGTCAAATCAGGCAGTTTGAGAATAGGCTTGCTAGTGAGTTTTTCCTTTAAGTCTTGGAACGCTAATTCACTTTGCGCAG